>OW052084.1:5798995-6998995 GCA_932526445.1 Phragmatobia fuliginosa | reverse complement strand
TCATTATTTCTAATTATTTAAACTTAATTTACATTCAAAAATCTTTTTTTAGCATTTTAAGAATTATTTTATTAAAATAGTCCTTGGTTTTATTCATACTCATTGTGAAACGAAATTAATTGATCGGATGTTTTGATTTTTTTTTTTATGTGTAGCAAGGTCAAAGATCTCTTGATAAAGCCAAGATTATGAGGTTTGAAACTTGGAATAAATTTTAACTATTATGTTATAGATTTGTTAATATCTCTTAAACGTGTCCAACAATATAAATCTCATTTAATTTTAATGACAGCTATATATTTGCCGCTAATTATTTCAAGAGGTGTAACAAAATTATTTTTACCCGACTGCATCAGAAATAGGGTAATGTTTTTAAGTATACTATTAAATTTTTAGGTTAAGTATTGAATTCTTGGTTTGGTTTAATAAGAAGATTATAATAATAGTAGGTTTGTGTGTCTCATCATGTCTTATCATATCATGTCTTGTAAATGGAAGGATCGAATTTGATTTAGATTTTCGTTGGAATATATGAATTGGTCGAGTGCTTTGATTATAAACATGTCATATAATCAAGGGTCAAGTGTTAGCTTTGTAGATTTAGATCAGTTTTAGGATTGATGTTGGGGTTTCGGCCTACTATACCACCTGGCCAGACGGGTTGGTATAGGGTTTTGAGTCCAGAAGGAAATCCCCTCCCTGGAGTCCTTCCAATACAAAGGCGCAGAGAGGGTCACACCGTGTGGGTTTAGTCGGTTCGAGTCCGACACACCACCCCGCCGTAACCCCCGACGGGGTGACGGTCCGCGGGGATTTCCACACGTAAAAAAAAAAAAAAAAAAAAAAAAAGGTCAGTATTTTTAAAATTTACACATATATAAATAGGCAGGTAATCTGTTTAGCAGATTTATCTGCATCAATGGCACAGTACTCTATTTAAACAATATTTTAGCGCTTCGTACTGCACTGTTGTGGGTTTGATTTTCATGTATGTTCCTCCTTTACGTATTTTGTTTTGTTTTTTTTTGACATCTGACACACAACATCATCTAGTCCCAAAGCTAAGCAGAGCTTGTGTTTAGGGTACTAAGACAACTGATATAAATACATAAACATACTTTTTTTTTTGTAAATACATACATACATATTATACATAGAAAACACCCAGACTCCGAAACAAATATTTGTGAATCACACAAATAATATTTGGTCCGACCCGGGAATCGAACCCGAGACCTCTTGATCAGCTGCCGCATACGCTTACCACTAGACCAAGGAGGTAGTCAAACACAAAAGTGAAACAACACTTGGTATACTTTGAGTCATATATCTATACAATGAAATAAAATGGAAGTCTGTAATTTTACAATAACAGCTGTTCACTAAATACATATAAAATATGTTTTGGTAGGTAAAACACTGTATGTCCGTCCGTCCGTTGTCTGTCAGTCTGTTTGTTCCAAATAATCTCTTGAACGGCTAAACCGTTTGTGACAGAACTTTCACTAGGATATAGCTAATGATATAAGAAATAACTTAAGTAATAATTTTAGACTATTTTCACTCCCCCGCTTTACACGCGATTACAACAAAAAACACGGGTAGCACCGCCGGACTTTAATGTGATGTTTTTAGGGTTCCGTAACCAAATGGCAAAAAACGGAACCCTTATAGATTCGTCATGTCTGTCTGTCCGTCCGTATGTCACAGCCACTTTTTTCCGTAACCATAAGAACTATACTGATAAAACTTGGTAAGTATTCTGACAACTATTGCATTAAGATTTTTACACGAAAATAGAAAAAAAAAACAAAAAATTTGTGGGTTGCCATACTTGGAACTGAAGCTCAAAAATTTTTTTTTCATCAAACTCATACGTGGATAGGTCTTCAAAAATTATATTGAGGTTTCTAAAATCATTTTTTTCTAAACTGAATAGTTTGCGCGAGAGACACTTTAAAAGTGGTAAAATGAGTGAAAATTGGTTTGAACGAGATCTAGAAAGTAGTTTTTTTTAATACGTCATAAATAGTAAACCGCCATTTTTACATACACTATTATTAAAACATCGATCAGTTACAACGAACTACAAGAACTTTTATATTATGATGTTACTTGCTGCTACGGAACCCTTCATGGGCGAGTCCGACTCGCACTTGGCCCTGTTTTAAGTCGAGAAACATGGCGACGGAGGATTCTAGTTTATGATTATGAAAAAACGAGAACTTGTTTTTAGTATTTATAGCACAGGATATATCATATCTTAGGTGTCAGCAGAGCAGTATACGAGTATACTTTGATTTTATATGATCTGGTCATTTGATATTACATACAGACATTCCAATTTTATTGATTTTTATATATATCTAGGTTCTGCCCGCGGCTCCGCCCGCGTGTAGGTCCGTCATGGCGGTTAGTAGCCTATGTTTTATTTCGATATGTAAGCTATATTATTGTGAAGTTTCATTCAAATTCGTTCAGTAGTTTTTGCGTGAAAGAGCAACAAACACACATACTCATAAACTTTCGAGTTTATAATATTAGCAGGAGATTATAGTGTCCCCAACCCACACTCGGCCAGCGTCGGGACGTATGGCCTTAACGCTCTCGTGAGAGGAGACTGAGCCCAGCAGTGGGACGTTAAGGGTAGTTGATATTATGATATTAAATCATTGGCCGGCGCAGTGGCGGCGCGGTTCGCGGGTTGGACAAACTGTTTGAATGATCTGCAAATATACAATATGATATTTGTTTCGGTGTTTGGGTGTTTACTATGTATCATGTTTATATACACAGAAAAAGTACAAATGTATTTATATCAGTTGTCTATTACGCATAGTACAAGCTCTACTGAGTTTGTGACTAAATAGCGTTGTGTGTCAAGCAGGCACCACACTTCGCTATGCGCTATTCGTTATGCGGGTTATTCGCGCGCATATACGGCGAAGTGTGGAGAGTATATTCGTTTCGTTTCACCTTAAAAATGACAATGACACATCTCTACAACACACATATTTGCCATATTTAATGCTTATTTGGCATACCAGTTCGAAGTGCGGATGGCATGTTTGTTGTTTGCGCGCATAAGTAATATTTGGGCAAATACTGCGTAGACACATAACGAATAGCGCATAACGAAGTGTGGTGCCTGCATCAGATGTCCGTAATATTTATTTATTTTATTTGTATAGATGACAATATACATCAACAACCCATGTCCCTCTGCTCGGCTCGGGTTTCTTCTCAAAAGAGGGTTAAGGCCATCCGTCCCCACGCTGGCAGAGTGCGGGTTCAGGACTGGCAAGACACGTTGTGACTACGTAATCTTGACGCTGCATGTTTTCATTAATTCATAACGAGTTCATAATTGAGACACGTCATATCTGACATTGTTTTAACAAAGAGCAATGCTCTGATTCATTTTAATTAGCATGGTGTGTTAACTTCTTGGCGGTAAACTCGTAGTGTAGGGTTGCCAGCTGTAAAAATTGTTGGTCTCAAGGCCAAAGGATTCATAAAAAGTGTTTATTGTAGACTATATGAGTATAGTCTACAATAAACACTTTTTATGAATCCTTTGGCCTTGAGATCAGATGTATGATAAGATTACTATGCAAACTTCCACCGAAAATTAGTTTGAACGAGGCTAGACATCGTTCAAACCAATTTTCGGTGGAAGTTTTTTCAAGCAGTTTTTTTTTATACGTCATAAATCGTAAGCCGCAATTTACCTTTCATTCAATTAATACACTATTAATAAAACATCGATCAAAGTTACAACGAACTACAAGAACTTTTATATGATGTTACTTGCTTCTACGGAACCCTTCATGGGCGAGTCCGATTCGCACTTGGCTGTTTTTTTTGTAAAAACAAGTCGTCGTCCCCCCCTTTAAAAGTTAAACGGCTGGCTCAAAAAATCTGGAATAATTCGTGATGGTGGACCATATAATGAACTTTGAAAGAAAACTTTAACAGATTAGATGACTTTGTTAGTTCAGGAGTTATGGAGACTTAACTTGTAAAATGCGCTCACTTGGAAAAGTCATACAAAATTAACGCATTAATTTTTATCCAGCCGTAGTCGCATAAAAATGTAAAAAAAAAAAAATTGACAGAGATACATCCCTAAGTAACACAAATATCTACCTACCTCCCATAATGACTAAACAAGGTGAGACTCAGACCTACTAGCATTACTAATGTATCTTTGTACGTGTGCACGTAACTAGGAAACTGGTGACGAAATATTACACGTTTTTTCCCTTACGAGATAATTTATAGTTTCCTTTTTCCGTTTGACATTTGGTCGGCCATTTTGTCGTCCATTTTTGAAATGTTTTACAACTTGTTTTTAAATTACACGAATAAAACAATGCTTTTAGCGGTTGTGTCGCCGTGTGTGTTGTGTACTGTTTTATCAGGGTACATAGGTTCTAGAGATTATCCGTAATTAACAGACAGATTGACAAAAATAGTAAAAAATTATTTTTAGGGTTCCGAAGTTCATGACTCGGAACCCTTATAGATTCGTCATGTCCGTCTGTCCGTCAGTTCTCGATTTACCGTCCAAACGGTAAGTGCTGGAAAGATGAAACTTTGCATGAATACGTGTTGTAATAAGTCGACAAAGTGCTGCAATAAAATTATGAAAAATAATACCTTCCCTACACGTAAAGTGGGGATGATTTTTTTTTCTCGCGGCAACCCCATCGTGTGGGATATAATTAGAAAGGTCTTTTAAAAACAATAAAGGGTTTCCAGGACGACTTTTTGATTTAGGTATCCGTTTGCAAGATATTTCACAATAAAGGGCACTTTTTGTAAAAACAGATTTTAAATCCACGTACCATGATGAGTGACTGAGGAACCCTTTCCTGTGCGTGGCCTGACACACACTTGGCCGAATTTTTTTATTGTATACCAGCTATATTAGCTGAGACCCATGGTGTTACATTGGATTGTTATTGTAAATCACGAGTAATGCTACAAAGAAAACTAAACAAACTAGTTAAAAAAATTGCCTTATGTCATCGGCTTCCTGCCAGTGAAAGTGACGTCAAAATCGATACAGCCTTTCAAGTTATTAGCCGGAACAAACAAACAGACAGAAAGACAAAAAAAAAAAATTTTGGGTGTCAGTCCCGCGGTAGGGCGAGTCTACTCAGGGTGTGGTTCTTTGAGAGTTCCGTCGGCGTTGCCCCCCAGAAAGGGAAATTATCTTCATGCAGGCACAACACTTCGTTATGCGCTATTCGTTATATGTCTACGCCGTATTCGCCCAAATATTTGTTATGCGCGCAAACAACAAACATGCCATCCACACTTCGAACTGGTATGCCAAATAAGGCAAATATGTGTGTTGTAGAGATGTGTCATTGTCATTTTTAAGGTGAACGAAACGAAACCATACGAACGAACGAAACACATTATTTTAATTTTCTTTTTATTTTATTAAATTTAGAGAAACAATACTTAAATGAAGTCTAATTATTTTGATCACATGATAGACTAATTTAATCGTTTAATCGATTTATCGTATTTCAAAAACTGTTTTATAGTCTATGGTTGTTAGTTATGCACAGGGCACTTCACTACCCGTCCGAAGTGTGGGCAGTCGATGCGTGTATTCGCCTTATTCGTGTCCTTTGAAGTGTGTCCAAAAACGGACAAGTCGACGGATACGCGTATTCGCTATTCGGCTTATGTGTCTATGCGTACGAATAAAGCGAATATCGCCACATTTCGCCATATGCGCGCGAATAACCCGCATAACGAATAGCGCATAACGAAGTGTGGTGCCTACATCAGATAAAATAACAACGTTATTTAGTTCCACGAAATAGAATAGGTACAATATTGACGAGAAAACAATACAAAAACAGTGGTAGGAAGTTCCACGAAAGTTAAGAATGACTCATAAAATAGCAGATATTCAATTTGTTTTGTCATTTGTTACTGTATGCATGTATTTTATTGTAGCTATAGTTCTTCCTCCTAATTATATAAATAAATAAAGCATGGGTGTCGTAAGAGGCGACTAAAGGAACAAAAAAGGCAGCTAACATCACTGCCAAGAGAAGGAAAACTTGAAACAAACCCTTTACCAACCCGTCTGGCCAGCGAGGTATAGTAGGCCAAAACCTCCTTTCAAAGGAGAGGCCTATGTCCAGCAGTGGACTGTTAAAGGCTGTTGATGATGATGATGAAAGCTCGACTGTCGCTTATAGTAGTACAAATAAGAAGCAGTCTCACTTACGGAGGTCTATGAGGGAATAACGACTCTCTTACAGAGGTTTCTGTTTCTCGCTAATAGAGGTTTTGGGAGCTTTAAATGACAGATCCTGGTCCTGGTAAATAGCCTGTAACTCACACTTATAGAGTTTTCTCACTTATCTAGGTTTAACTGTAGTTTTAAATCTAACTATTCCTTGTTGCAGAATGCGGTCCCTTCAACTCCTGCTGGTGGTAGCTGCGGCAGTATGCATCAGCGCTCGTACAGCCATTCGTCAGGAGTCAGTGTCTCCTCACATCACCTCCCTAACTGACAAGGTTAGTACCCGTGATGGATTAAGAATATGGACTGCATATGCATCATATTTTTCGTTGGGAAGACGAAGAGCGTGTGTAGCGCCTGAAGATATGGTCTACCCACTAGCCCCGCCGCGGCAATCGGGGGTAGTTCCAAGAACGCATCAGCGGCTTATGGAGTCCCCTGTCGTACTCCATAACCGAAGTACATCCCAGGGTGCCCTCGAGGCAGGATGACGTTGCGCCTCTTACCGTTCTAACATCGAAACACCGATCGGCTTTAGACAACCTGGCCGAATCAGGGTGTCACCTGTCTCGGATCGTTTACAGCGGTCACATAATTCATAGCGTGGCTCAAACCTCCTTTCTGACAAGAGGCCTATGTCCAGCGGTGGACTGTTAAAGGAGGTTGATGATGATGATAATTGATACGTGAACAAAATCGTTAAATTGCAATTGATCTAGCCTCTAGTCCGCCATAGTATGGGTCACCATGCTGTACTGTGGTGACCACTACCCTTGAATTCTACTCATGCTTCCCATTAGGTACATATCCAAATAAAGGAGTTTCGTCGACGCCTAATAAAAAAAAACTAACGTCAGATTTCCCGCGCTTTCTTACATCTGGCTGTTTATAAAATGTAATATAGATTTTATTTTTGGATACTTTTATTTACTTCATGTTTATTCGTATGGAATGCTATTTTAATTGTTCAGTGTTTATATTGTACCTTCCTTCGTAATATATTTGAACAGCTCAGCAACGTTCGACTCCGAAATAAACTTACGGAAATAGTTTCGGTGATATATGTACATGTCAGTTCAGAAATGATTGACTCACCAGTAGAAACACGTTTCAGAACGATCATAAACCGAAGATGGTTCGTAATGGGTTCGTTACAGATCGGATTTCTTTTATCTATACAAACAAATAAAATTTGATTGCCTGTATGTAATAACAAGTTAAGAGTTTTTATTAATTGCATATGAAAATGCAAGTGAAAATCCTTCAAAATCGGTCCAGCCGTTCCGGACAGACTGACAAAAATTTTAACAATTGCTATTTTTGTGTGATTCCATTTACACAAAAATAGGTTGATGATACAAGGAGTAACTAAGGCTAACTTTGTTAAGACTAGCTTCACTCCTCGGCGTTACTCGCGATTTGCAACAATAACCACGGGTAACACCGCGGCACACAGCTGGTCCTTACTAATATATATACGTATAACTGCCTCGTTGGTCTAGTGGTTAGCGTATGCGACTGCTAATCAAGAGGTCTCGGGTTCAAATCCCGGGTCGGGCCAAAAAGTGTTTTTGGGATTTTCTTAGGAAATTCCTAATAGCTGCCCGGAGTTTGGAAGTTTTGCGGTGATTCACGCCCGTGCCTCGGAGAGCACGTAAAGCCGTCGGTCCCGGTTGTCATGAACATCTATGGCAATCGTTATTGGGAAGTCAGTGCCCTCAAATATACTGACAACTAGTTCAATCTTCGAATTTCAGTTCTCCAGGGTTGCGGAGGTCCGATGCCAGTCGCTCCGTGGAAAAACTGAAATTCAGGTACAACCGGTTGAACTAGTAAGACCACAAATAAACTTGGGAATAATGGCTAAGAGGATGATGATGATACGTATATATAAAATAGAAGTATCTGTTTGTAAATGAATAGTTTTTCACTGAATCAGGGGGGTGTCACTCCGCAGTTTAGGTATAGTCGGCCGGCTGCCTGCCGGGTCAGACACGCCGGTCGAACAGACATCGTCAGAACAGTTCAGAGTTACACGATAGAAAGAGACGCAACTGTAGGTAAATATAATCGTAGTGATTCGGCGCTGTGCGATCTGAATTGAACTTAATCTTTTGACACCGAGGGTATCTATAACTTTAATTTACTTTTCGGAGTGAGTCTTCTGTACGGGTACTATTATGTATTCTGTGACTGAATGCATATTAAGTAGGTATGCAATTTTTACACGCTTTTTATTAGCTTCACCTGTATGCTTGTTTGTATGTTTGTAACCGACTCCTTTGGGTGCGATTTAAACCCACTTTAAAACGGCCAGATTACGTTCAAACTTTGTAGATTTATCGAGGACCAATGACAATACACTAATTTGAAAAAAAAAAACAAAGAAAAAAATTTTTCTTTTCTTAAAAATTGTCTTTTTTTGTTTTCTGAAAATATTTCAATAACGTCGCCCCACGCTTTTTACATTAAAATTATTTTCTACGTTTTAGTTTAAAAGCGTGTTTGTTTAGTTTTTTAAAACTATTTTTCTTAAAATTATTGTCCATCTGTTTCAGCCACACGTAAGAGATATATAGGTATACTAGTTGACCCAGCGAACTTCGTACCGCCCAACTTTAAAATTCCAGAACTTGATCGCAGCGCCACCTACCGGGTCCAATTGCGAATCTAAACCATTCCCAGATCCCCTTGAACACACACAAAAAATTTCATCAAAATCGGTCCAGTCGTTTGAGAGAAGTTCAGTGACATACACACTCACACAAGAATTATATATATAAAGATATGTATGTCTCCTCTCCTATAAATTTTGTCCGTCTGTTTGTTCCGGCTAATCTCTGGAACGGCTAGACCCATTTTGATAAGACTTCCACTGGCAGATAGTTGATGATTTAAGGAGTAAGGTAGGAAGTCTTTTGACTTTATGGGACCTTACATTTACACTAAACTCAACAACATTCATAATATAATCAATGTAAAAAGAAATCGTTGCAAGGAAATCATAACGAAATGGCTATATACTTTAGACTACAATAACACAGAACAGTTTTTGAAGATATTGGTATAATAATATTAGATTGTGTCTATACGTGTATGTGTATATATTTATTGTATGTATATATATGAATAATTATATAAAATTTCAAAGAAAGTAAACACCACATCACATTGCTCAACAACACATCACATCTCACCAAAACATCATATACTTGACACCCTCACACCACAACATCTCAATCACACCACACCTCATTATCACACCACACCTCATCACCACACTATAAGTCATCATCACACTACACCCTATTAACACATCTCACCTCATCACATCACACTAAAACACACCTTAACAGAACATTATCTCATAACATTATTTTATTATAATTATCGAATAAAGGATTTGAACGAAGGAGACTAGATCCCACGACACAGGGAATCCTAGTGTGGGGTCTAGGGCCTCAACCCATGTATTTTTTTCTTATGAGACAATAAAGAGATATTATTATTATTATTATTCAAAAAAATATTTTTCTTCTCCCTTTTATTTCAAAGGGGTAGTGTAATCTAGCACACGGGCCATAGCCAAGTGTACCAGAAGGGGGGTGTTATGAAATTTAAGATGACGACGAAGCTAGAAATTTTCGTGTGAGACGGCATGTATTAAGAAGAACTGCTTTTTGTATGAGTGTGAGAGTGGACTTGGGCATTTCCAGAGTGTTGAGGCTTTCTTGCAGAGTCTTAGGGACTACACCTGTTGTAGAAATAACAATCGGTACGACCTTAGCTCTATCTACTTGCCACTGCCTTTTTATTTCAGTAGCTAAGTCTATGTATTTTGACATCTTTTCTGTGTGTGTCGTAAGAAGATTGTGTGTGTTGCATACTGCTATGTCTATAATAAAAACTGTATTGTTAACTTTGTCTAGTATTGTTATGTCCGGTCTATTGTAATGTATGGTTTTGTCAGTTATTATTGTCCTATCCCAGTTTATTTTAACTACTTGATTTTCTAGAACTGTACTTGGTTTATACTTGTAATAAGCTGTTTTAGTTGGAATAAATAAAAATTTATGAGCTAGATTTTGATGTATTATTGCTGCAACTTGATCATGTCTGTGTTTGTAATCTGTTTGTACAATAGATTTACATGAACCAGTGATGTGTTGGATAGTTTCGGAACTGCTATGGCATCGTCTACATAAATCGGTGGGAAGGTTAGGGATATGAATTATGTGTTTTTGATAATTGCGAGTATCAATAACTTGATCCTGAATGGCGATCATAAAAGCCTCGGTTTCTGGGAAGAGTTCACCGCGCCGCAGCCACTCGTTCGACGCTTTCTTGTCGACGTGTGTTTGACTGAGATCGGCAAGGTGTCTGCCGTGTAGAGACTTTTGTGCCCACATGTCTGTTTTCTGTTGTTTGCTCAATAATTTTGGTTCGATGTTTTTATTGCATAGATTTAGTGGAGTTAATTTATGGTCGATTTCGGTTAAAAATTTATGAAGTTGAGAGTGTTCTGCTTTTTCGTAAAAATATTTGCGCAGTTTATCTATGAGGTTGTTGTGTAGATTTTGTATATCGATGAGACCTCTGCCTCCATCTTGGCGTGGTAATGTGAGACGCTGTGTGCACGATCTGGGGTGATGTTTTCTATTGGTTGTCATCTGTGTATTAATTGTACGTTGTAATTTAATGAGATCGCTCTGCGACCAATTTATAATCCCAAAAGAATAAATAAGCACTGGGATTGCATACGTGTTGATGGCTTTTACGCTATTGCGAGAATTTAATTGGGTTCTTAAGATCTGATTTATCCTAACTTTAAATTTATTTGTTAAATCTAGTTTTGTTTGTTTTTGTTGGATCTGTCTAGACTGGTGGAATCCTAAGTATTTATAGGTCGTATGTTCATCCATCGGCTCTATTTGTTCACCGGTCTCAAGTGTATAAGGGAGCTTTTGTGTCTTACCGCGATTGATAGAATGAATTTTACATTTGTCTATCCCGAACTGCATATGAATGTCTGTTGAAAATGATTGTGTAATGTCCGCTAGTTTACTAAGTTCTGTGTTATTCGTTGCATAAATTTTGATATCGTCCATGTAAAGTAAGTGTGAGAGTGTGTGGAATGAATTATTGTACCTTAATTTAAATCCTATCTTCGTTCTATCTAGTAATTCAGATAAGGGGTTGAGTGCCATGCAAAACCAGAGCGGGCTGAGAGCGTCTCCCTGAAATATGCCTCTTTCTATTTTTATAAGGTCAGTAGTTGATGAAGTGCTATTGATTAATTTTAACTTGGTTTTCCAATGGAGCATAGTTGTACCTAAGAATGATATGAGGCTGGGGTGAATTTTATAATGTTCTAGCACATACATCAACCAACTATGTGGAACAGAATCATATGCTTTTTTATAATCGATATACATCATGTGAATATTCCTATTTTTAGTTTGAGCTTGCCTCATTAATATTGAGTCTATGATTAGTTGCTCTTTGCAACCTTGGCTATTTTTTTTACAACCCTTTTGTTGTTCTGCTAGGATATTGTATTGATGTAAGTGTGTGTAGATAATTTCGATAAGGCATCCTGTAATAATTTTATAAATAGTTTGCAAGCATGTGATGGGTCTGTAATTTGCAGGGTTTTTGGAGTCAGAACCTTTAGGTAGCATATATGTGATTCCTTGAGTTATATATATTGGCATAGTGTGTGGTGATTGAATGAATTTACAAATATGATTGTGGATGAATGGGTGTGTGCAGGTTAATTTTTTATACCAGTAATTATGTATATTATCGGTGCCTGGTGCCTTCCAGTTATGTGTACGGTTAATGACTTGAATGAATGTGTCAACTGGGATGTTTTCAAACTTCATTTGATTTATGTTTGGTGTGTTTCCTATTTCTTGTAACCAGTTAGCATGTGTGTTATGTTGCACTGGATTTTCCCAAATACCAGCCCAAAATTGATGAAGTTCGTGTGGTGTAGGGATTTCTGAAGAGTTAAGTGTAATTTGGTTGTTGTGTCCTAGGGTTCTATAAAATTGTTTTTCATTATTCATGAAGTTTGCATTTTGCTGTTTACGTTTAGTACAATTTAAATATCTCTTAAGTCTATTTGAGGTCGCGTTTAATTTCTGTTTCAGTGTGTCAAGAAAATGTTGTGGTTCTGTGTTAGGTTCTTCGTGCTGAGAATGAGTTTTGTATTTGTTTTTTATTTCTTCTACAGTTCTTAGAATTTTTTGACTTCTAATTCCTAGCATGTATTGTGATAATCTCCCTATTTCTAATCTATATTTTTCTATTCTACTTTCAATTCTTTTTTGCCAAGCAGGAATTCTATTCCGTTTACTAGTGGTTGTATTTTCTACAGTACTGAATTTAGTGCCGTTACAAATAGCAGCTGTGTAGGCTGCTGAATATATTAAGGTGTGTAATGTGCTAAATTCTAATTCATGATTTAAGTGTTTCGGTAAAATATTGATATTTAGGTATTTAGTAATTTGAGCAAATTTTCGTGAAGTCTTCTGTTTTGGGATAAATGGTCTTGTTTCCGGATCACTTGTGCTAAATCGTGTGAGAGAATTATTAAATTCTATTTCTAACCTATTGCTATCTATTATGTCACAGTTATCAGTATTTGTGCTATGGGTCGTGTTGTTATCATTGTGTACATTAGTCGTTGTGGTTGATTCAGTTAGTATGGGAGTACAATCTACTAAGCTTTCGTGTGTGTTTTGTGTTTGTTCAGCAATAGAATAGCTTAAGTCTGCTTGGTTGTTTAACGCTGTTAGCTTTAACTGTACTTCATGTTTTAA
This sequence comes from Phragmatobia fuliginosa, assembly GCA_932526445.1. Classification (NCBI taxonomy): domain Eukaryota; kingdom Metazoa; phylum Arthropoda; class Insecta; order Lepidoptera; family Erebidae; genus Phragmatobia; species Phragmatobia fuliginosa. The sequence continues at coordinate 6,985,891 of OW052084.1, read as the reverse complement.
GTCATTGATTCTGCTAGTGTATGTTTTATTGTTGAATATTAGTCTCCTTTGATCTGCAATTCTCTGTTCAGTAAGATTAGCTAAATTCGGATGTTTTTCTATGAACAATTCGTACAGTTTTTTACGATAGGCAGTCGTATTCGTCTCTATTTCTGTTGCTTCAAAATAACTTCTTATAACGTCTTCGTTCATTTCTTCCGTCCATTTAATTCTTCTGCTGTTTGATATATTTGTTTTTGTGTGTGTTGTATGATCACTGTGACTATGTGTGTGTGAATGACTGAGGTTTTCATCTCCTATTTCTTTTTTTACATCAGAAACTATATCGTTTAGTACATGTTGCGGCAGTAATTTTCTTCTTATTATGGCTCGTTTCTGATCTCCCAATCGTTGTCGGGTGGCTTGCATATGAGGATATCGGTTATCAAATTCTCGATGTAAAGTCTCCAAGTAATTGTTCATGTGTAATGTCTCGCAGTTTGTTATGAAAAGGTATGTACGCCATATAAACCGGTTCATATCTTCGGTCCATTTCTTTCGCGTACGAGAAGGGCCAGCAGTGGGTACAGAGTTGGTGGCTAATGCCTCCTGCACAACAGCTGTTGACCTTGTAGTTCTGGATGAAATAGATGACGATGATGAGTGAGGTGATCGAAATAAGCTATGGGTTGAAGATGGTGATGGAATATTAGAGAAGAGTGAATGTTCTGATTGTGTGATACTAAATGAGGGTGAAGGTGATCGCTCTGTTGATTGATGATGCTCAGCACTCTTGAGGGTGCTAGTACTTGACAAGCTTGCCGTTCTTCTTGTCGTGTACGAAGGGCGAGTTGGAGGGATAGAGGATAATGTATTTGTATCATCGCCCGATGATTCGGCTGTAACTTCGACGCGATGGGCCCGCCTGCTCAGCTCACCGCGATCGGCTGTAGTATGTTGCTTGATGAGAGCCCGCCTGCTCGACGTCTCACCACCGATGGTTCGCATGCTGTGGCACCTAGCATCGGCTCCAGATGCGCCCCGGCGCTCCCCGGGCAGCGGCCGTAAATAGTACTTCTTCTTTTTAGATTCCATAGGTTCTCCATCTAATGGGTTTGGGATCGTTGGTTGGGTAGGTGTAGTATCAGGTCTCCACGATAAGCAAAAACCCAACACAATGACGAGGTGTTAAGGTCATAACCAGTGCCAGATACCCGTAAGCCCCCCCACCACGGCAAGGTGATCCCCCGGGGGGGTTATTATTATTATGTCGGTAAATTTTATATTTCTCAGCTTTTGCTGGTAATAATTTTATTATTAATATATTATTATTATTATTATTAACTTATGCTAATTTTTATAGACTAACTTCTCTCCGCGGCGTTACTCCCGATCTACAAGACGAAACTAGTCCCTACTAATATTATAAATTCGAAAGTAACTCTGTCTGTCTGTTACGCTTTCACCACTGAACCGATTTTGATGAAATTTGTTACGAATATAGAACTGAACTTGGGAAAGGACATAGGCTACTTTTTACCGCCATGACGGACCACACGCGGGCGCAGCCGCGGGCGAAAGCTAGTATCTAATAAAACATCAACAGATGTGTTTGTTTAACAAGTCCGACATTAATCTAAACATTTCTTACATTTAACGGACAAGTGTACTGTATTGGATGTGTTGGTACATCTGGCACATATCATTGGAAACTTAATATAGTTTTATGAGCATCTTAAGGCCGCTGCATACGTGACGGGACTTAAAACGGACGTGACGGGACGGGAAGTTTTGCAAACATCGTTTCATACAAAATGTATAAGGAAATGCATACTTCACGGAGACACGGACGGGGCGGGAACGTGGCACGCACGGGACGATATTTAGTACGTCAATAGCAATTAAAGCCATTTCTTGAAATGAAAAATACATCTTTCCTTGTTCACAACACTAACGCGTTAGATCCGAGTCACAGTCACGGTGCATTTAAATCACGTTCCCGTTTATAACGAGGCAACCACGTCCACGTCCCGTCCGTGTTAAATCCCGTCACGTATACAGCGGCCTTTAGTCTGCAAGTAAGTGTATAGTCGTATTTTTAATTAGACGAAGCTACCTGACAGTAGCTAATGTCACTTAGTAAAATAATGCTGCCATATTTAAAGTAATAGTGATGCGTTCAGTTCTCATTCAATCAGATGAATGAACAATGAGTTTGAATAGTTAATCATTTCAAACTATAAAAGAATAATAGATCTATTTAAGAATGAAATTGTATAAAAGTGCTCTGATATAAGATACAAGTAGTATGTAACAACAATCAGTTTTTTGACGGCTCAACGCCACGCATTATGTTTTTTGACCCAAAAAACAACCATCCTCTTATCATTTTTTTATAAAATAGATAAATTAATTTAAAAAGAAAGACGAGAATTCCTGATGTTCAAATGTGCTTTGATCAAAAGATATGTTATTTTTGGAAATATTCAAAAAAAATTAAATTATTAAAATCTTAGATCCCATATGAGTTTCTGTAAATCTACTAATGTCCTTCTTTGCGGCTTTAACATACACAAATAACACAAAAATATAAACCATAACATGAAAAATACGGGAGAGAAAAACAAACAATGTTATTTCAGGATTTATTTTTTTACAGCTATATCTTGTCTTAGTTGGATTCAAAACCTTGATAAATAACTAGCCCGCAATAGTACCAGTAATACAAAAAAACGAATCCTAATCATACAGGATCTTTAAGTTACAAGCTTCTAGGGTTGTTAATAGAGATATTATTCGTCTGTGGACAAAGGCAAAGCAAACAGGAAGGGTATTGGCAGTATACATGTCAATAGATTTCACTCTAGTGTTTAAATTACTGAACATCAATAGATTTGCTCTATTGTTTTGGTTTGTTTGTTTGTTTGTTGTACTTTCTTGCACTTGTGTTAAAAATAAACGAATCGAATTGAGTGACAGACAGACAGAAAATTTTGCCCATTTATACAAATTTTGAAAAAGAATCAATTGTGAAAGTCGGATGTAAAAATTAAATCCTCAAAATCTTCAAAGAGATCATTTACATCATCTGGTTCATTTAAATCTGATGTTGGTATTTGATATGGTTGGATCAGTTCTAAAGCCCTCACTGGTAGTGGCTTACGGTCTAATTTTTGTAGCCTCTTCTTCACTCTTACATCAGAAATGTAGGGGTCAGACGACACAAGTGCCCTGTTAAATAGATCTGTCATGTGTTTTTCGCGGCCTGACTTTCTGGCATGGTGTTCCCGGTCATATCTCTAAAATTTATTTCTAGATTCACCAGCCTATCCGGATAGCATGCCTATTGGAAGCGCCGAATTTCTTATGATCTCTTTACCTTAAACCAATATTTTATGTAGAGTTACTGTCATCGGATACCAAGGATATTCTGTGACGTATCTGATGGCTGAGGAGCTATAATAATGATAATTAAACTTTTATTTCGGCAATTCCATAGTGTGTTAGTAGACAATAGACTTATAGCTATGTTAGTACCTGTAAATTACAGAGATAATTAATTAAAGGACACTCAGGAGGCGGTTAGGACTACCACGTATCCTTTGTAGCAGTGAAGCTGCTCGTTTTCGCCTGATCGCTACGAAACCATCTGTGTGTGCATCGGCGAACATGCCAGAGGCGCTGCACCAAGGTTGCAACCCCAACAGCATCCTGAATGCGTTGTTATACTGGACCCGAAAAGCACTAATGGTCTCCTGCGTACAACTTGTCCAAAGACTACAAGTGTAAAAAGTCTGACAGTAAGCTTTAAAAAGCGCCAATTTTACCTCACATGTGCAACGTGCAAATCTTCCAACCAGCATGTTGCTCCTAACCGCGAGTGCTCTTCGTTCCCTTTCGACATCCAAATCGTCCTTCATGTTTGACGTTACTATGTGTCCTAGATATTTAAACTGCTCAACACGATTCAAAACTCGACCGGTTAAAGTAAACGAAGGTAGACACGTAGTCAACCTTTCACCGAAAATAAGAACTTCACTTTTCTTGGCGTTGTATCTTAAACCGTGCTCAACAGCATACCTCTCACATACCTGTAATAGGTTTCTTAAGCCAATAACCGAAGGGCTCAATAAAGCCATGTTATCGGCGTAGCTAATGTTGTTAAATGCTACGCCATCTATATAACAACCATATATATTAATATATAAATTAAACAATATTGGTAAAGTTAACCCCCCCTGTCTGACTCCACATTTCAATCTATATTCATCTGACAATTCATCTGACCATCTTACATGATTTACTTGGTTTTGATACCAATGACTACCTGCATACTTTAAATTTTCTACACTGAGCTCATCATGACCAGGTGACTTGCCACGTTTCATCCGAGATATGATATTTCTAATCTCCTTAGCAGTAAACTTTATTAGAATGAGATGAGAACGATGAGATCAGTGGTGAACTGACAACTAATAATTATAAATAAAAAAGTATTTTTTGTCGTTTATGAACAGAACTGTTTATGTTTTTAGAACAGAGGTTCTAGTGTTGGTAGATTGAGTTATAGCAGACGTACTTCATAGGACATGTTCTTCAAAGCGAAGACCGTTTTAGTTACCCTTTTTTGTACTCTTTTCAACATTACAATATCTTTTTTTAAATATGGATTCTATATTTGAAAGGCGAATTCCAGCAAGGGTCTAATGTACGTTAAATAGTTGCTGAGAAATAATTCTTTATTGATTACATAGAATGCCTTTCTAATTATATACAACAATGAGTTTGCCTTCTTTGTTATCATTGTAATATGCTCATCCCACTTCAGGTGATGTGTTATGATAACTCCGAGGTCTCTTTGGGAGTCCACTGGTTGTAATGGCACAGAATTAATTGTGTACTTGTGTTTAGGATTGTTTTTTAATTTTATTAATTAATTTTAATTTTATTAATTTTTATTAATTTTATTCATTCAGGAGTTTTTTCAATCATTCACTTTGTCACAACACTATTTTTATTTCATCAAAAACTGACAACACAGTAAACGTCAGTGGATATCGTCTAATTAAAAATCCGACTATAGTACAAACAACATTGGGTTTTAGGGTTCCTTACAAATAGGAAGCTAATAAATAAATGTTTCGGATATCTGACATTCTGACACACAACGCCATCTAGTCCCAAACTAAGCTACGCCACCGGGACAGTCAACTCAGCACCAAAATAATAACTACTAGCTTATTGTGTTGGTCCAGTGGTTAGCGTATGCTCCTGCTGATCGAGACGTCTCGGTTTCGATTCCCGGGTCGGACCAAATATTTGTGCGATCCACAAATATTTGTTTCGGAGTCTGGGTGTTTACTATGTATAATATCTATATACTAGCTTTCGCCCGCGGCTCCGCCCGCGTGTATGCCGGTTATCGCGGTAAAAAGTAGCCTATGTCCTTTCCCAAGTTCAGTTCTATTTTCATACCAAATTTCATCAAAATCGGTTCCGTGGTTTAAGCGTGAAAGCGTAACAGACAGACAGACAGAGTTACTTTCGCATTTATAATATTAGTAGGGATTTACAAAAAAAAAAGTATGTTTATGTATTTATATCAGTTGTTTAGTACCCATAATACAAACTCTCAAAACTCAAAAAATTGGTTTAGAAAAAAAAAAAAAGAAAAAGATAGACAATATTAAAGAGAAATGGAGGAGGCCTTTACTCGCTGAGAGGTCCTTATTATAATAAATTAAATAATAATATTTGTAAGCATTAATATATATTTTAATGAATTATATAATAGAAAATTATTTATTACTAGTTGACCCAGCGAACTTCGTACCGCCCAACTTTAAAATTCCAGAACTTGATCGCAGCGCCACCTACCGGGTCCAATTGCGAATCTAAACCATTCCCAGATCCCCTTGAACACACACAAAAAATTTCATCAAAATCGGTCCAGTCGTTTGAGAGAAGTTCAGTGACATACACACTCACAGAAGAATTATATATATAAAGATTCGTTGTACACATTAATTTCCATTACAAAGTATAACATAATTATTGTATTATATAAATTTATGATCTATACTTTTCTGTAATAATTGATTTATATTGTAATTACAAAATATTAAGGAAATAAAGAAGCTATAATAAAAAAAAAAATACAAACTGCTTAGTTTGGGACTAAATGATGTTGTGTGTAAGATGGCCGAAATATTTATTTATTTATTTAAAAGAAGTTTCATCACAATCCATTCAGTAAATTTGCGTAAAAGAGCAACAAACATACATACATACTCACAAACTTTCGCGTTTATAATATTAGTAGGACATAATATTTCTAATATTTCCTCTGAGTAATAAATCTTCTTGATAATTTTTAATTAACTGAGTCACGCGGTGTTACTCGCATGTATTGTTGTAAAATTATTTATTTTGGTGTCAGCTATCTGCCAGTGAAAGTCGCATCAAAATCGGTAGAGCCGTTCTAGAGATTAGCCGGAACAGACAGACAGGAAAAAGTTCTAAAGTATCTTTATACTTTTGAGAATGATGCAGAATTATCTAACCAGGCCGACATGGTATGAGTCACCATGCTACATTACCTACCCTCACAATAAAGATGGTGGCCCCTACTCCTGGATTATACTCATGCTTTCCATCAGGCAGAGTAGAGTCACTTTGGTAGGCTTAAATATTGAATAAAAATCTTCCATGTGCGTGTCAGGCCACGCACAGAAAGGGTTCTTCAGTCACCCATAATAGATTTAAAATCGTATCCAATAGATTTTGTTATGTTTACGTATTAATGCGTTAATTTTGTATGACGTTTTCCAAGTGAGCGCATTTTACAAGTTAAGCCTCTATAACGCCCGAACTAACAAAGTCATCTAATACGTTATAGTTTTCCTTCAAAGTTCATTATATGTACTACCCATCACGAATTTTTCCAGATTATTTGAGCCAGCCATTTAGCTTTTAGAGGGGGGGGGGGGGGGGGGGGCGATCTGTTTTTACTGAAAAGTGCCCTTTAAAGTGGATTTAGGTATCGGAAACGGATACCTCAATCAAAAAATAGTCGTTGAAACACTTTATTATTTTTAAAATACCTATCTAATGATACCCCACACGATGAGGTAGCTGCGAGAAAATAAATCATCCCCACTTTACGTGTAGGGGAGGTACCCCAAATAAAAATATTTTTCATAATTTTATTGTAGCACTTTGTCGACGTACTTACAACACATATTCATTTTGGACCGTTTGGACAGTAAGTCGAGGACAGACGGACGGACGGACATGACAAATCTATAATGGTTCCGAGTCATAAACTTCGGAACCCTAAAAAAAATCATATATGTATTTTGTGAAATTACAGACATTTCAATTTAATTTATATCTATAGATAACTTACGAAAAACTAGGTACCTACTAGTATATTAAATGTAATAGTGTGTGTTTGTTTATAATTTATCTTACTCGAATGTAATGGCAGGTTGAGTTCAAGTGCCTAGCGATAAAAATATATGATGTAATTTATTGATGGTTTTGATATAACACACATATTCTCAATTAGTTTGAGGCCTGTCATCTATTTAGATAAAATATTACTAAGTCGATTACACAATCTATATCCTAGTATACTAGTTAGTTTGTTTGTTTGAAAGCAACAAATCAAATCAAATCAAACCATTTTTATTTCAAATAAACCATACAACGGCACTTTTAAAACGGTCAGTAGTCAGTCGTGAAGCTAATTGTCTGTTCCAATTTAGATCTAATGGAGAAGAACAGACAAGAAACTCCATGGACACTTTTTCCAACATTGTTTTTACAATTTTTGGTTACATTGTTTAAGGCATTTTATTAAATGTGAGGACAAAGTAACAATGCTGATATTTACAAAACAATTAAAACAACAACGCAAAAAGTCTCACTTCTCCTCTCAGAAGAGGGTTAACGTGACCTCAGAATCACGGAAACGCTTAACTTATCATACCACAAACGGTCACCCATCTATGTACTGACCGCGACGTTGTTGCTTACCCTCAATTATTTTTCCAAATCAATTAAGGCCACTAGTCTATGAGTCTATAAAGCGCTAACTAATAAATTGTTGTATATGTGTGGATGGCTGCACAATGCGAAAAATAAAGGATGGTATGAATGATGTTTCTGAACGATAAAACAAACGTATGTACACAAAGAAAATTTAGACGTTAAAACAGTGAGGCCTTCAGATGACCGCATTTCCCACCCCTCGGGACGGCGCGACCTCTCGCAAGGTCACACCGTAATAGTTCACTTCCAAAGAGCAACATGGGCACTGAACAGAGGGGAGTACCTGTAGGGTCTTTTTACACAACTGCGTCAGAGAGAGGACGTATTTTAACTTTGACTGCCTTGTTGGTCTAGTGGTTAGCGTATGCGGCTGCTGATCAAGAGGTCTCGGGTTCGATTCCCGGGTCAGACCAAATATTTGTGTGATCCACAAATATTTGTTTCGGAGTATGGGTGTTGTTTTTCTATGTATAAAATGTATGTATTTACAAAAAAAAGTATGTTTATGTATTAATATCAGTTGTATAGTACCCATAACACAAGCTCTGCTTACTTTGGGACTAGATGATGTTGTGTGTAATTGTCCGAAATATTTATTTATTTATTATTTATTTACTTAGTGATACATTTTGACATCTACAATTTATGTATTTTTATAATGACCTAGATTTTGCCATTCGTGTATCTCGATAATTGCAGTAAAAGTAGCCTATGTGTTATTCTGACATATAACCTATATTGCTGTAAAGTTTCATCCCAATCCGTTCGGTAGTTTTTGCGTGAAAGAGCAACAAACATACATACATACACACATACATACACACACACACATACATACACACATACATAAATACACACATACATACTCACAAACTTTCGCGTTTATAATATTAGTAGGATGCGTCTGCGAATGTCTCCGCCATGTTGTTCTATGGTTCGATATAATTGATTAGTTTGTGATAGTACCCACGATAATAATACCGGACTAGATAGGGAACTAGATGATGTCATGGTAGGGGGGTTCGGTGGGTTAGGGAGGCTTCAGGAGGAGAGTAACGGGGAGAGTTGGTTATACTTACAAATAAAATTGTAGTTTCGGTTTGTTCTTAGAAATGGACTGCTTTTCACCAATTATTGAAAGTATATTCAATACTTATATGGAAAATAGATGACACGGCGAACTTCGGACCGCCCTAAAAATTAGGGGTTGATCGTAGAGGGTTGAAAATTTAGGGTTGTATGTATTTTTTAATGCTGTATCATAAAAAAAATTAACTAAACTAAAAAAATAAAATTTAAGGTGGACTATCTTTAACGTTTAGGGGGGTGAAAAATAGATGTTGTCCGATTCTTAGACCTACCCAATATGCACACAAAGTTTGATGAGAATCGGTCAAACCGTTTCGGAGGAGTTTAACTACAAACACCGCGACACGAGAATTTTATGTTAATGTTGTTGAAAGTTGATGTTATAAGGAGTAATTTGGGCTACTTTTTAGGGTTTCGTATTAAGTACATGGCTCAGAGCCTTTATCAATTAGTCATGTCCGTCCGTCCGTTCTTCCGTCCGTTCGTCCTCGACTTACCGTCCAAACGGTAAGTGCTAGAAAGATGAAACTTTGCATGAATACGTGTTGTAATTACATCGACAAAGTGCTTCAATAAAATTATGAAAAATAATTTTATTTAGGTTACCTCCCCTACATGTAAAGTGGGAATGATTTTTTTTTCTTGCGTCTACCCCATCGTGTGGGATATCATTAGATAGGTATTTTAAAAACAATAAAGGATTTCCAAGCCGATTTTATGATTTAGGTATCCGTTTGCGAGATATTTCACTTAAAAGAGCACTTTTTTGTAAAAACAGTGCGTTCCCCCCCCCCCTCTAAAAGCTAAACGGCTGGTTAAAAAAATCTGAAAAAATTCTTGATGGTGGTCCATCTAATGAACTTTGAAGGAAAAATATAACGGTTTAGATAGCTTTGTTAGTTCAGGAGTAATAGAGGCCTAACTTCTAAAATACGATCATTTGGAAAACTCCGTAAAAAAATAACGAAATAACAAGTAAACAAAACAATTATCTATTGAACACGACTTTAAAGCTACGTGCCAGTTATAAGACTGACTACGGAGCCCTATTCTATGCGAGGCCTGACATGCATGGCCTATGTTTTAAAATAACTTCGCTCTGCGGCTTTACGCGCGATTTACAACCATTTATTGACTCAGCTAATTTATTGACGTGACAACGTCTTATAATTCGATGGAGCCGGCTGCACGCACGAAAAAACATGACTCATGCGGCGTTACCTCGCTCTGAGGCGTTCCATTTAAGGCTTGATGTGCAAGCGAGAGTGCGGAACGAGTGACAAAGAGACACAATCTTATGACGTTGTCACGTTCAACTATCGTCAGTAAACCGACTTTATAGACAACTGATTATTATATTTATAATATGAAGTATAAGTGTGTATTCTATAGATATTATTTTCTGTTCCAGGATGCCAGGAATAAAGCTAGAGTACACACAGCTTTCGCAAACGCCGGTCGACAGGCGGGCGTTGAGATTTGGAGAATTCAGGTTAGCGACATCTATTGTTGAGTAGCGAAAACTATGAGAGTAAATTTAAATTCCTGTGAAAATTTATACACAACTTAATAAAGCAGAAATATAATTAAAATGTTTTTATCTTTTTTTGCTTTAAGGACTTCGAACCTGTCGTCGTAGCTGCTAGAGATTATGGCAAGTTTTACAAAGGAGATTCGTATATCGTTTTAAGGGTAATTTATACATGTTTTTTTTCTATTTGTTACAATAGCCGCATATTATTTGTTGTGTTTGCCAAATCACTGACTTTTTACGCTCCAGGATAGACTCTATTTCATAGGTTATTCAAAGTTTACGCGTTTTTATGGTTCCGTAGTTCTTAACTTGGATTATGGTGACTACGGAATCCTATTCTATGCATGACTTGACACGTATTTGGCCTTGTTTATTTATGACCAGAGATCGGAATTAGGTGTGTGAAAATACCTAAAGTTTGCAGCGGGACATAATATGGAGCTGTTACAACCACTTAAGTTAAACCGGGTTTGAATTTGACCGGTTTAGTTTTGTTTTTTTTTACATGTTCCTTACCTTTGAAACACCGAACTATAAACATTTACAAGCTGCTAATACAGTTCTAAATATTTTTTTGTTTTGTACTTTTCCGGTTAAAATTCGGTCTTTTAGTCCCAATTGTTCTTTGTCGGTCAAACACAGAATTTTATATATCTGCAAAATGCTAATGCGGTTTTAATTTCTTTTTTTGATCTGTATCTTAAGTTAAAAAGTTTTGCTACAGGTTGATGCAAGGAAAACGAACATTTTCGCGTCTTTACATAGTTTTGAAGTCGGCTTTTTAGGGTTCCGTAGCCAAATGGCAAAAAACGGAACCCTTATAGATTCGTCATGTCTGTCTGTCTGTCTGTCTGTCTGTCCGTCCGTATGTCACAGCCAATTATTTCCGAAACTATAAGAGCTATACTGTTGAAATTTGGTCAGTCGATGTATTCTGTGAACCGCATTAAGATTTTTACATAAAAATAGAAAAAAAGCAATACATTTTGGGGGTCCCCATACTTGGAACTGAAACTCAAAAAAATTTTTTTCATCAAACCTATACGTGTGGGGTATCTATGGATAGGTGTTCAAAAATGATGTTGAGGTTTCTACTATCATTTTTTTCTAAACTGAATAGTTTGCGCGAGAGACACTTCCAAAGTGGAAAAATGTGTGTCCCCCCCCCCTCTAACTTCTAAAATAAGAGAGTGATAAAACTAAAAAAAATATATGTTGTACATTACCATACAAACTACCAACGAAAATTAGTTTGAACGAGATCTAGTGAGTAGTTTTTTTAATACGTCATAAATCGTAACACGCAATTTACCTTTCATCCAATCAATACACTAGTATAAAAACATCGATGAAAGTTACAACAAACTACAAGAACTTTTATATGATGTTACTTGCTGATACGGAACCCTTCATGGGCGAGTCCGACTCGCACTTGGCCGCTTTTTTTTTTAAATTATTAAACCTGCACTGCATAAAAAAATAAATTAAAAACATTTATTTCAATTGCAAGAACAGTGGTTGTAACAGCTCCATATTATTATTGCAAACTTACTGCAAACTTTAGGTAGTTTCACACACCGCATTCCGATCTCTGTTTATGACTGTTACAATTGAAAGTTATGAAATACCTTTTTACGTAAAATAACCAAGTTTTTTGCGCTACAGACAACGGCTGATAAAAGAAACAATCTATCCTGGGACATTCACTTTTGGATCGGGAGCGAATCTACCCAGGACGAATCCGGGGCCGCCGCCATCTTGACTGTAGGTTTAGATGACAAATTCAATGGGGCCGCTGTTCAGCATAGAGAAACCATGGGACATGAGAGCCAGCAGTTCCTTAATAACTTCCCATCAAGTAAGTATAAACACTTTTAATAGAACTTATCTCCCGGTTGGCATGAACATCTATGGCAATCGTTATTAGGAAGAATTGCCCTTAAATATACTGACGACTTTTTTTTACGTGTGGCAACCCCTCGGGCCCTCACCCCTAGTAGGTAATTGAGCCACGTTGATTCTAGCACGAATGTGCCGACTCGACCGCGGCAGTACTACCCTCACAGTCTTCCAACCTAGTCATCATCATCATCAACAGCCTTTAACAGTCCACAGCTAGACATAGGCCTCTCCTTAAAAAGGAGGTATTGGCCTACTATACCACGCTGGCCAGACGGGTTGGTATAGGGTTGGTTTCAAGTTTTCCTTCTCTTTGCATTGATGTTGTCTTGCGTAGTTTATCCCTTAGTCGCCTTTTAAGACACCCGTGGGATGATGAATAGGGGTAGTGACACTCTGTATTCTTAATCCGTCACCACACGGTAACCACAACCTAGTAATGACAGCATTTTTGCTGTCGTATTTCCTTGGTGAGTGTGCGACCGGGCCGTCATGGTATGAGTTACTATACTGCATTACCTACCCTCACAATGAGGCTGGTGACCCCTACTCCTGGATTATACTCAATATAAATATATGGGCAGGCGGGACCAAAACCACACGGTGAGCCACTCTGCGCCTGAAATAGGAGAGGTCCAGAAACAGCTGTTATTACGCCAGCTGGACCCCTCCTGCACCTGACCGCATCGAAGCAACACCTCCATCTGATAAAATATACTGACAACTAGTTCAACTTTCGAATTCAGTACTCCTTTAGGGTTGTGGAGGTCCGATGCCAGTCGCTCCTTTAAAAAACTGATATTCAGATAAAACCAGTTGAACTAGTAGCCGACCCTAAATAATCTTAGGTTAATTAAGGCTAGAAAGATGTTGGTATTATTTTAATTGTGCTTCAGTCAACTGCGTATAGTTTTACTATTTTTAGCCTTCGATTCAATTGAACAATGACCGCCATAGATAAACAGTGTATTATTCAATCTTATTCAATGTACAGTCAATTGATAGACAATTAAAACGGTTTTTTAAATTGTTGCGAATAAATTGGTAACTCTATGGTCAGTAGTTGATAGTTGAGTGTGTGGTGACGGATTTAGAATACATAGTGTCACCACCCCTATTCATCCCGTGGGTGTCGTAAGAGTCGACTAAGGGGTCGCCCCCTTAGTCGACTCTGAGCAGTATAACAGCATACAGAGAGAAGGAAAACTTGAAACAAGCACTCAAACGAATCTTGACTGCACGGTCTAATGCGCCAAGTGTCGTGGGTCGAAATCCCATGTGGGATAACACTTTGTGTGATTCATGAATTGTTGTTCTGAGTCTGGGTGATCTTTGTATCCGTTTCATGTTTCATTCCTTTCATCCGTTTCATTCCTAATGCGAGAGTTGTAATTTTTTAAAGAAAAAAGGAATTGACCAGCATGGTATTAATTAATAATCCATAACGTCCCACTTGGCTGGGATTGGGTCTACTTTCAGGAGAGGGTTAAGGTCATATGTCTTCACGCTGACCGAGTGTGTGTTGGGCCTGGCAATACAACTTATGCTTTTAAGCCACTCGAAGGCCTCCAACTAAGCTTCACTACTGTTATGATAACAACCGGAACCGACTCAGCCTTTAACAGTCCACTGCTGTACACAGGCCTCTCCTTTGAAAGGAGGTTTTGGTCTACCATACCACGCTGGCCAGATGGGTTGGTATAGGGTTGGTTTCAAGTTTTCCTTCTCTTGACAGTGATGTTAGCTGCTTATTTTGTTCCTTTAGTCGCCTCTTACGACACCCATGGAATGAATAGGGGTGGTGACACTTTGTATTCTTAATCCGTCACCACACGGAGGAACCAACTGCTTAATGTAAAAAGCTCATGGTATAACGCCACAAATGGTCACCCATTTATGTACTGACCGCGCCGTCATTGCTTAACCTGGGTGATGGGCAACTTGGCTATAAACGCTTCCGATAATAGCCTAATCATCATCATCATCAGTCCACTTATCGCAGTCCACTGCTGGATATAGGCCTCTCCCATTGCACACCACTCTGATCGATTTTGGGCTTCTCGCATCCAGCTCTTGCCAGCCATCTTACGCAGGTCGTCACTCCACCTCGCCTGTGGGCGCCCTACACTACGTTTACCGAGACGCGGTCTCCACTATAGAACTCTTCTGCCCCAACAAGCCTAATATAGAACGTCAATTCTAAAGAGAGGCCTATGTCCAGCAGTGGACTGTGGGTGGTGATGAATTTTATAGATTTCTTCTTCCACAGCAATCCAATATCTGAATGGGGGACATGCAACTGGATTCAACCACGTCGTGACAAATGCTGGAGCTTCGAAACGTCTGTTCCAGGTCAAGGGCAAAAGGAATGTGAGAGTCCGACAGGTTTGTGGAACTGCCTATCTATAGTTATATTAAAAAGCTTTAATCTTAGCCAGTACACCTCCACTAACCAAGTTGCAAAACGTTGTTCGATTTCTCTATTTTCTTCATTGGCTAATATTTTAAATAAATAAATGTTTTGGACATCTTACACACAACATTATCTAGTCCCAAACTAAACAGAGCTTGTATTATGGGTACTAAACAACTGATATAAATACATAAACAAACTTTTTTTTTGTAAATACATATATATTATACATAGAAAACACACAGACTCCGAAACAAATATTTGTAGATAAAAATCTTTCATTGTTAGATGGCTCAGGAATAGTGGCAGGATAACCTGTAGTCTATCTATTTGTCTGTCCGGCTTTCACATTTAATATACCTTTAATAGACCCTGAGAAAGGACATAGGATTTTAACCGCCATAACTGACATAGAGGGACCGGCAGAGTAGTCAATTTGGCAGACTCAAAAAAAATATCGGTTGTCTGTAAAGTACTAACGATAGATGAACGTGACAACATCATAAGTAAATACTGATGGAATGGTTTAATTTTTCTTTGTCGCTCGTTCCGCGTTCTCGCTTGCACTCCAAGCCTTAAATGGAACGCCTCAGAGCGAGGTAACGCCGCATGAGTCATGTTTTTTTTTGTGCGTGCAGTCGGCTCCATCGAATTATAAGACGTTGTCACGTCAAAAATATACAGTAGTATTGTGAACCACACTACGCCGGCCTATTCAGATACTACTGCATTATTATCGACTATCAATAGTAACTACTCACCAATCATGATGTACCAAAGTGACTCTACTGAGCTGATGGAAAGCATGAGTAGAATCCAGGAGTAGAGGTCACAATTCTCATTGTGATGGTAAACAATGCAATATGGTGACCCATTCCATGGCGGCCTGGTCATATGTTTCTGCATCCAGCACTCTGCAAGCCGGGAGAATGATGCAGAATTATTGGGCCTCCGGTCTCACATTCACCAACGAAATACGACAGCAAGAATGCTGTCATTATTAGGATGGTCTTCTGTGTGAGGGTAGTACTGCCCCGGTCGAGTCGACCCATTCGTGATGAAATCAGCGTGGCTGTACTAAATATTAATTTACCTTCCAGGTAGATCCGCTGATATCCTCAATGAACAAAGGCGACTGCTTCATCCTGGATCTGGACCAGACAATCTACGTGTTTGTTGGTGACAAAGCCAAGAACGTTGAGCGCCTCAAGGCCATCTCCTTCGCCAACCAGGTCAGGGATCAAGATCATAACGGGAGAGGAAGAGTTGAAATTATTGGTTAGTAGATTTTCTTATCATAAGCTGTTGTGAAAACGTATCGAGAGCTTTTATAGCGCGATACAGGACTAGTTCTTCGTAGTTCGGTGGATTTTCAATAGATGGCGTTGTAAAATGTTTTCGCTTGCGCTGTATGTGTAAGTCGTCATATGAAGATCCAAATAAACGACGGATTTGTTTCCGTGGTATAACATCACGATACGGGCAATAGAAGATACAGACTGGGCTGCGTGTATAAGATTTATCTGATAGTACTTATTTACTAACCGATGCGGTGAACTTCGTACCGCCCAATTTTGAGTTTATGTTCAGAAATGTGTAAAATAATAATCCCAGAACTTGATCGCAGCGCCTTAGGGCCACAGCACACTAGCTACTTTTAGCATCGGCGATCGGCAACTAGTCGCTTTTTAGAAGCTAAATACGGCGACCGAACGCTCTACACCGCACACTTAAAAACGCCAAACGCGGAGATTGAGTCGCTTTTTAGTAGCGCGACACAGCAGCTGAACGCTACTCTCCGCACACATTCGGATGCCGGTAGCATCGATTTGGCATCTGAGCAGTCGCTAAAACGCGCGTTTCCGATACCGCGATCGAACGCAGGAAGTCGCTAAAACGCGATGCAGCATCGATGCAGTCGCAAAAACGCCGATCGCCGATGCTAAAAGTAGCTAGTGTGCTAGCTTATTGGTCTAGTGGTCAGCGTATGCGGCTGCTGATCAAGAGGTCTCGGGTTAGATTCCCGGGTAGGACCAATTATTTGTGTGATTTGCAAATATTTGTTAGTATATACATATTAAAAAAATGTATATTTATGTATTTATATCAGTTGTTAAGTACCCATAATACAAGCTCTGCTTAGTTTGGGACTAGATGACGTTGTGTGTAAGATGTCCGAAATATTTATTATTATATGTCGGATCCAATTGTGAATCTAAACCATTCTCGAACCAAAAATAAATTCATCATAATCGGTAGTGCCTTTTAGTAGGAGTTCAATTTTAAACACATGAAAAGAGGATTTATATATATATACAGTAAGTAGGTATATGTTGAGAGTTCTATGTTGCAGATCAATACTCCAGCGACGTGGATGTTCAGAAGTTCTTCACAGCTCTAGGATCCGGCAGCAAAGATATAGTGCCCGAAGACAGCGCTGGTGGCGATGATCAGGTACACTATCATTATCCTGAGTCCTTTAAGCGGGGCGTTAAAAAGCGTCTCACTAGGCCGCCATAGTGTGGGCCGCCATACTGCTTTCATTCGCAATGAGTATGGCGACCCCCACTTTTAGATTCGGCTCATGCTTTCCATCAGGCATAATGTTCAGTAAGTCTGAGAATCGGCTACTATCTATTTTTCAAACCTCTAAGTGAAAATGGGTGTTCACCCCAAAAATTTTTTAAATATTTTTTTATATTTTTTTTATATTTTATTTTTTTATTATGTGGCATTGAAAAATACATACAACCCTAAATTTTCAACCCTCTACGATCAATTCCTATTTTTTTAGGGCGGTACGAATTTCGCCGGGACAGCTGGTTTTCTTATAAAATCTTTTCTTATAATGAATAGAACTAAAATGAATTTGTATGATGAAATAATTTCTACAAACACGAGTAACACTGCGGAGCATAACTAACTAGTCTATAGGTAATTGAAGTGTCTGTTTGTAACATCAAATAAACTTCCGAGGCACGGGCGTGAATCACCTCCAAACTTCCAAACTCCGGGTTGCTATTAGGAATTACCTAAAAAAAACCCAAAAACACTACTATTGCTGATTAATACTGATATAATTTTATAAGTTATTGATATAATTTGCAATGTGATTTCAGACATTCGAGAGGAATGAGGAACAATCAGTGATCCTCTCTGAGGTGTCGGACAACAGCGGGAAACTGCAAGTAACACCTTTGAGCAAGCCCTATAGGCAGGACCAACTCAAGCCCCAGGTAAGACCCTACAATTGAAGACTATCTTCAAAACGTTGTCTTTACTAATATTACAAAGAAGTAAAGTTTGTGTGTTTGTTAAATTGTAAAGGGTTATCTCGGGATATACTGAACCGATTTTAAAAATTCTTTCACCAATAGAAAGCCACATTATTGCTGAGTGTCATAGGTTATATAAAAAACCGAAAAATAAAAAGGCTTTTACGTGGTAGTCCATTTTGCAAAGTGAATCGGAGAAAAAACGGTCGAATGAAAGCGTTTCTTGCGAACGCTGCCTTAACTATGAAAAATATATTTTTGAGTTCTAGAGAAAAGATGTGGAGCTTGAAAAAGCCTACAAAAAAGTCAACGACAGCATATGTCTAACTTTTATATTTAAGTTATGCCCAACGAAGTGGGCACGGGTGAGCTAGTTAGTATATAAAACCGTAAGCCCTATAATGCAGAAGCGTCATTATAGCCATTGTCATTGTCATTATAGCCATTGTCACTATGCACTATATTCTACCGCATTAGGAATATACATCCTGTATCGCGGAGGACTTTACAAACATACATGAAACACAAAGAACAACCAGACATGAACAATTTCTGGATCACACAAAGTATTGTCCTACGTGGGATTTGAACCCACGACATTTGGCGCACTAAAAAGCGGCGTGGCGACCGCTTAAACTACTTGGCCAACTGTACAGTCACGTTTGTTTTGTTGACTGAGTGACATTGGCTAATGAAAAAAGAAAATAAAACAGAAAAAAACAAAGTTCGCTAGGGAGCTGGTATCATCATCATCATCAACAGCCTTTAACAGTCCACTGCTGGACATAGGCCTCTCCTTAGAAAAGAGGTATTGGCCTACTATACCATTGGCCAGACGGGTTGGTATTGGGTTGGTTTCAAGTTTTCCTTCTCTTTGCATTGATGTTGTCTTGCGTAGTTTATCCCTTAGTCGCCTTTTACGACACCCGCGGGATGAATAGGAGTGGTGACACTCTGTATTCTTAATCCTTCACCACACGGACACGGGGACTGGTATAAGATGTGTATTCAGTGCTGGATTTTCACATTTGCCGCCCCAAAGCTTTAAATTTTTGCCGCCCCTACTAACTCCTAAAATTAGATACACTTTTCACAATTAAGTTAATTCCTTTCTTTAGGAAATAATTTCGTTACTAGATTACTTTTACAACTTTTGTTTTTTTTATGCTAAGCAAAGCTTGGTTTTTACTGCACTAATTATAAGGTTTGGTAGGCTAAGGAAGATCGGTAAGTAAGGCACGATACTCCTAACCATGTACCTTTTTTTTTCGCGGGGAATGCTTTTCGCACCATACCCTCCGTGGGGGAGACGGAAGGCGTGTATGGGACTCCCGGCGAAACGGTCTACCCAATAAACCCTGCGGCGGGCTACCTCGGCAGTCGGGAGGAGCTCCAAGAACGCATCAGCGACTTCTAGAGTCCCCACTGGCTTACCCCAGGACTGGGGTACATCTCAGGGTAATCAATAAAATTCCCTTGGGGCAGGACGATATTGCGCCTCTCACCGTTTTACACAGTAAAAGGCGGGACACCAAACCACCCCAGACGAAACCCTTCAGCCGCACAGGGGTGTCGTCTGCTCGAGTCGCTTGCAGTGGTCACATTTCCCCAAGATGTGACGATTGGGGACAACGACCCTTAGTCAACGATTGGGGACTAGCTGCATTTACCGCCTCCCCTTCGCCGCCTCCTTCGAGCGGGATCGGCCCTATCTCGATCCCGCTCTGCGGACTCCTTCTGGAGCATTACGTTCTCACAGAAGGAGACCGCGGCCTCCCACCCTTCATCACTGGCCAGCATTGCCGCGATTAATGCTGGGGGTGACAGGGTTCGTCCGATGTGCCCGACCAGGTCTCGACGCTTGGACTTCCACGCAGGGCAGTCCTCTAACCTCACGTCCGATTCTATTCAGATACTCACCGAAAGAACCATGTCCGGTGAGTATCTGAGTCAATCGGTAGGTGACACAGTCGGTCCTCTCTATCCAAGCTTTGAAGTTTGGCAGAAAGGGTCCAACAGCGCGTTTGCTGGTACAGCCCTGTGTTTCGAGCCGTGCCCTCCAAGAGCGTGTGTGCGTTCTGCCGTAGTATTTTAGGCTCATGATCGTACGGTAGCCCCGTACGATCCAAATGGCCATCAGCCGCTGCAGACTCCTAAGTTGAGCCTTACAGCGGGAGGAACCCGCCAAGTCCTTAGACCAGACGTGCGCCCTATAGAGGACCATGGATCGCACGACGCCCATGTAGAGGCAGCGAACTTCTTCCCTTGGTCTCCGAGATTTCGGCGAGCAGAAGCACTTCGTCGAAGCGTGACCCTCTGGCCAGTATTAGGGTACCGTCCGCATAGCAGACGACGCTTAGGCCAGAGGGCAGACTGGTGCGAAGGACTGCATCGTATGCGAGGTTCCATAATGATGGACCCAATTCAGAGCCCTGAGGAACCCCGCAACACATTTCCCTTCGATTCTCCACCCGTTCCGATCCGCAAACTTCACCGTCCTGTCGCGCAGTTAGGCCTCTATAATCTAACCATGCACCTGTCATCGTCAATATATCCAGGAGTTGGCAGTACCTGGTCGGCGACGGCGGGGTATCGACAAGACCTGTCTAGGTCGTGTCGGTTATCTGGGCCTGATCCTTGACGGCAGATGACTCTTCGACGAGCACTTCCGACAGCTTGCTCCGAAGCTGGTCGACACTGCCTCCGCACTTGGACGACTTTTGCCCATTTTTGGTTTAGCCATTGTCGCGACGAGACTACCGTACACGGGAGTTGTCTGGTCTATGGCACTGTACGATGCACCGGTGTGGGCGGCGGCTCTGACCGCCCAAAATATGGCACGCCTCTGGTGAACCCAGGATATTGGCGGTCTGAGCCATACACGGTTACCGCGGTCGCAACCTTCTGCGATCTATGCCATGGTCATGCTAGCCTGGGTGTTTCAGCAAATGGACGGAAAATTTTCTCCTCCATCCGCTTCAATGGCCTTCAGGCTTCAGTGGAGGCGACGTCCACGTATGCCGTACGCCGCCATGGAGAGATAAGCAATTGATGGCACCCGCTTCATTGAGAGGAAGCACTGGGAGAGGTTCAGAGGGCGTAATAACAGGTTTCTTGGACCCCTGCTATTTCAGGTGCAGAGTGGCACACCATGTGGTTTTATTCGGCTCGATGCCGACATACAGCCTCGTTGCAAACTCCGGTAGGGTGACGGTCCGAGGGAGTTTCCACACGTCAAAAAAAAAGGTGTTTTAAGTGGTCGCCACGCTGCATTCAACTGCGCCAAGTGTCGTGGGTTCCTACGTGGGAAAACACTTTGTGCAATTCACAAATTGTTGTCCTAAGTCTAGGTGTTCTCTGTGTTAGTTTTATGTATGTTTGTAGACCCCACCGCGACACAGGATTTATACTCCTAATGCGAGTATGGTCTTTTAAAAAAAATAAAAAAGGTTTTGTTTTAGGCCATTTTGCCGCCCCCCTAATTCTGCCGCCCCAAGCTTCAGCTTTTTCAGCTTATATGGTAAATCCGGCCCTGTGTGTATTTACAAGTCATCTCGCTATAGCTTAAGTGATTTGTTTACAGGAAAGTTACATTCTGGATACTGTCAGCGGGAGCATTTACGTGTGGGTTGGCAAGCAGTCTACTGAAAGGGTAAGAATATTAGTTTTATAACTTCGTTAAAGATAGGACAAAAATGACTGCCTGCCTTGATTTGACTGCCTTGTTGGTCTAGTGGTTAGCGTATGTGGCTGCTGATCAAGAGGTCTTGGGTTCGATTCCCGGGTCGGACCAAATGTTTGTGTAATCTGCAAATATTTGTTTCGGAGTTTGGGTGTATTCTATGTATATTAAGTATTTATATCAGTTGTCTAGTACCCATAATACAAGCCCTGCTTAGTTTGGGACTAGATAGCGTTGTGAATAAGATGTCCAAAATATTTATCACTACATATTATAAAATAAAGTCCTCCGCATGTGAAAAAAACCACTGCACCGATTTCCATGAAATTTTTTACCTAGATAGTCTGAGAAAGAAAATATTCTATTTTTTACCGCGAAAACTTAGTTTATTTTATAAATATGTAATTGGTCTTTACCTATGAAATTGCCCTTTTGTATGCAATAAGTGAAAGTACTTAGTTTTTCAAACTTTTTTATTTCTGTTATTCGAAGTAATCACCCATGCAATCGACGCATCTTTGATAACGCATTGACAGTTTATTGATGCCCTTCTTGTAAAAATCAGCTGGACGGGAGGCAACAAACTCTTCAAAGGCGTTTTGTACTGCCTCTCGAGGTTTGAATTTTTTACCCACTAAAAAGTTGTTTAAAACTAAAAATTTTTACGTGCAACGAAAAATGGATTCTGTTCGACAATCAAAAGCGCTCAGCAAGTTGGTTAGACCCTGGTTCAGCACCAAAGCAATGCCCTAAGCCAAAAATGACCCCTAAAAAGGTGATGGTCACTGTTTGGTGGTCTAGTGCGGGTGTGATTCACCACAGCTTTTTACAAAACGGCATGAGCATTATGCAGATGTGTACTGTGAAGAACTGGAGAGAATGATAGAGAAGCTTGCACATCTGCAACCAGCTTTAGTCAATCGGTCGTCCCCACTGCTCCTTCACGACAACGCGCGACCCCATACTGCGCAACAGACAGTCTCCAAGCTGCAAGAGCTGGGGTTGGAAGCTCTCCCTCATCCGCCATACTCACCAGACCTTGCACCTACCGACTATTACTTTTTCCAAAATTTAGACAACTTTTTAGTGGGTAAAAAATTCAATTCCCGAGAGGCAGTACAAAATGCCTTTGAAGAGTTTGTTACCTCCCGTGCAGCTGATTTTTACAAGAAGGGCATCAATAAACTGTCAATGCGTTGGCAAAGATGCGTCAATTGCATGGGTGATTACTTCGAATAACAGAAATAAAAAGTTTTATAAAATAAGTACATTCACTTATTGCATACAAAACGGCAATTTCATAGGTAAATACCTAATGTTTTGAAAACGATGAAAACGGATTTTTATGAACTTGATTGTACTGTTTCAGGAAAAGAATGAAGCTATGACGAAAGCTCAACAATACCTTAGCGCCAAGAATTATCCTTCATGGGTAAGTACATTGAGATCATTCGTCATTAGTTATTCATAATATTAATTATTAATCCATTGCACTAGGTACTTGAATTCATAACACTCAGAATTGTTGTACATGATTTCAAAGTTATTAATAGATTTGTATAGTTATATCTATCTATCTATATATATATAAATAAATTGCTGTTCGTTAGTCTCGATAAAACTTGAGAACGGACCGATTTGGCTAATTTTGGTCTTGAATTATTTGTGGAAGTCCAGAGAAGGTTTAGTAGGTGAATATATGAAAATAATGTTTCAATAAGTATTCTTTTTGTTTCTTTTAAGTTTATTTTATACAAAAGTTTCAAATTCAAATTCAAAATTCTTTATTCACTTAGGATGCAATACATCTCTTGTGACAGGTCAAGATTCTACATGTACATTTATGCCATGTTCGCAAACAATAGGTAGAGCCGGAGAAAAGAACATGGCAATATAAACTCGCGGCCACTCCTTTCAAATCGCCAATGTTTCCATAGTTTTAATGTTTATAAACCTGATATGGGGGTAAGGTGCTGCCACTAATATACTATACACCATGTTAGAGGACTGATGCAAATTATAGTGATTAAAAATTAGAACTTATGCTAATTTAAAAAAAAAAACAACAGCCTCAGTGGGTACAACATAGTAGGAGCATCTACTTACAACAAAGGTAAAAACTATATGTGCTCAAATATTGGCCAAATTACTGGTAATGAAAGATTAAATATAAAATATTAATTATAAGATCAAAAGTTTAGGTCTTCTGTCTAACGATTGAGGCAGTACGAAGTCTGCCGGGTCAGCTAGTTATTTATATGAATCTAAGTGATATTATATAAATGGTACAGATGTATATTGAGTATATATATATGTATCTGTGTGTATTTTATTACCACCATAACTACGCAACACCGAAACTACCCTTTGTTTATTCTTATCTCCTATCAATTTGTCCATCCAAAGGTTGCCTGGAAGAGATTGCATTTAGCAATAAGGCCGCCCATTGTACATACATATTATTATCAACATGTAATATTCAACTGCGACAATATAATTGGTGTGCAATAAAGTATATTATATTCTATTATCGCCTTGGTAACTAATTCTAATTCTCGCTCTCACACGACTGAGGTGATCCGGTCCTTGCTGTCTCGTACACAACAATGTAACCAAAAATTTTAAAAACAATGTTGGAAAAGAGTGTCCATGGAGTTTCTTGTCTGTTCTTCTCCATAGGATCTACGCCTTGGAACAGACAATTAGCTTCACGACTGACTACTTGCCGTTTCAAAAGTGCCTTTGTATTGGTTTATTTGAAATAAAAATGGTTTGATTAATTTGATTTCGTCATTCATGGGGTAAACGGGTTCTTAAGTGGAGACCGCGTCTCGGCAAACGTAGTGTAGGACGTCCACAGGCCAGGTGTAGTGATGATTTGCGCAAGACGGCTGGCAGGAGCTGGATGCGAGAAGCTGAGAATCGAACTAAGTGGCGTGGAATTGGAGAGGCCGATGTCCAGCAGTGGACTGCGATAGGCTGATGATGATGATTCTAAGTTGTTGACATAAGGAGTAAACTCAGACTTATTTTTTTCAGAATAGCTTCGCTTCGCGGCATTACTTGCGGTTTAAAATGATAATAAATTCCAATCTTTTATGTTTGGAGGAATAAATAAATACTTTTTCCTCAGGTCCATATTGCCAAAATCCCGCAAGGCACGGAGCCTGCTGCCTTCAAACAATACTTCAGCGATTGGAGAGACGTTGGCATGTCTCATAGCAGAATTATTTGAGTATGTAAGTATCGAAATAGGCTAGCAAAATAGGCTAGGAAAATAGGCTAGGAAAAAACAGAAACCTTTTTCTTTTTTTCCTAGCCTTTATTCCTCATTTTATTTGTGGTCGGCTACTAGTTCAACCGGTTTTACCTGAATATCAGTTTTTCCACGGAGCGACTGGCATCGGACCTCCGCAACCCTAAAGGAGAATTAAATTCGATGGTTGAACTACTTGTCAGTAAATTTGAAGGCACTGACTTCCCAATAACGATGATCATAGATGTTCATGACAACCGGGACTGACGGCTTAACGTGTTTTCCAAGGCACGGGCGTGAACTACCGCATAACTTCCATACTACGGGCTGCTATTAACGATTTCATGTAAGAAAAACCCTTTTTGACGCGACCCGGGATTTGAATCCGAGACCTCTTGGTTAGCAGTCGCATACGCTAACCACAAGACCAACGAGGCAGTACATCGAAATAGATAACATAATGTAAAATTTAAAATATTAATTTAACGAAAAAAAACGACTTCAAAGAAAAACTATTACGAGTATCCAAATCTCGACAGGTATGCCTTTGATATTTGAGGAGTTCCCTCGGTATCTCCAGGATCCTATCATCAGATCCTGGTTTTTTTTATCATGGGACCACATAGGAGGCACCAGTTTTCAAATAAAAAAGACATCAAAATCGGTTCAACCAATACAAAGTTCTGAGGTACCTCCTCCTTTTTTGAAGTCGGTTAAAAATAGACATTAAAATGACTATATTCAACCGAAAAAAAATGTTGGCAACTAAATAAACGTGTGATAAATCTTGTAGTTAAAGTAATATTCTCTATTAGTCTAAAGCTAGAGCATAGTGCTGAAAACTTGATTGACTTATACAATCCTACTAATATTATAAACTCGAAAGTTTGTATGTATGTATGTATGTTGCTTTTTCACGCAAAAACTACTGAATGGATTTTGATGAAACTTCACAGTAATATAGCTTACATATCGGAACAAAACATAGGCTACTGTTAACCGCCATGACGGACCTACACGCGGGCGGAGAAGCGGGCAAAAGCAAGTACTTACATACTTTTATACATGAGTAATAATATAATATATTTTATTTTTTTCAGGTTTTCTTCAATTTGGTGACTACCGGTCGTCTGCCAGTTTCCAAAATGACATTATACTCATAAATAGCAATAGCTTTTAAAGATGCAATGTAATGTTTACTCAAAATTAATAAAACTTTTTTATTTATTTTTGTTATTTTTATCAATGAAAGCCATCTCCAGTTTTTACCCGACTACGATGAAGCTAAAAAAGGATTATTAACAGATTTGATCATTTTTGTTTGTTTTTAAATTTCACTATAACGCCTAAAAAACTGCACCGCTTTTAAAAATGAGATATCAATCGAATGGTAATCATAACCCGGGTCATTTAGGGTTCATACATAATAAGAATAATAATTATTTATTGTAACAAAATATGCATACAAATCAAGTGTAAGTCCTGATTCCCAAACTAGGGTGAGCTGTATATCAGGAATCAGTTCCTTCCCAAATAAACAAGAATACAATGGGCTGTTATAATTAGCGTGCGGAACTTCCTTTTATCACTGTGTTGGTGTGTGTGTATTTGTATGTGTGTGTGTGTGTGTGTATGTGTGTGGTTTGGTTTAAAAATACTAAGTTGTTATCCCTACTAATATTATAAATGCGAAAGTAACTCCGTCTGTCTGTCTGTTACGCTTTCACGCCTAAACCACTGAACCGGTTTTGATGAAATTTGGTATGAAGATAGAACTGAACTTGGGAAAGGACATGGGATACTTTTACCGCGATAACCGACATACACGCGGGCGGAGCTGCAGGCGAAAGCTAGTATACAATTAACTTTCCACTTCATCGTAGTCAAAACTCTCAAGCCATATCTTATTTGTGTTTTTAATTTCTTAGTTTGATAAATGTCCAGTACGGTGCTTTAAATTTAATTTTTAATACATCATCATCATCATCAGCCTATCGCTGTCTACTGCTGGACATAGGCCTCTCCAATTGCACGCCACTTAGTTCGATCCTTGGGTTTGGGATCCTCACAGCCGTCTTGCGCAAATGATCACTTCACATGGCCCGTGGACGTCCTACACTACGTTATATGATGTTACTTACTGATACGGAACCCTTTATGGGTGAGTCCGACTCGCACTTGGCCGATTTTATTCTTCTTGCCATTGTTTAAGACTACGAAACCCTATTCTATGCATGGCCTGACACGCACTTGCCCGATTTTTTTAATACTTGGTATACTTAACACTAATAGGTCTTGTGATAGATATGGTGTGACTAAAAAAATACATTTATTATAACAAAACATTTATTGAACTAAATAGGTTTACAGTTTCAAACAAGGCACAATGCGAAGATTAAAGTCGTCACAAAATAAGAAGCCCGTTTTGACATTTATCATGTCATGATTTTTCAATGTCAAAAATCTAATTCATAATCCTGTTTATATAAATATGTTACCCATACACTAACACAACGCGTATCATGAGCATCAAATTTAACTTTATATTAAAAAAATACTCAAAAACACGAATTAATCGTTGATTAAAAAACACGATGACAAATGTCAAAACGGGCTACTTATTTTGTGACGACTATAAAAAATAAAATGACATCAAGGCGTCACGTTTGACAGTTCTGACAGATTGGAAACCACATTCTTTAATCTGTCAGGAATGTCAAACGTTTCTTTGATTCGATGACACTCCCTATACTTGTTTTTGTTTTACAAACTTCTGAACTCCGACCTGTCTTTAAATACAGTGTAAATTATTTATAACGAAGTTTATAGGACCCAACATTTCTTATCGATATAGAGAATTTACTTTTTATGGAGTTAAATAATTCCTTAAACATATATTTTTTTCTTAGGAGAGGCCTATGTATAGCAGTGGACTGTTAAAGGCTGTTGATGATGATGATGATGAGAATTTTTTTTTTGTTTGTTTCGCGCATTCAAATATAAGCTTGTTTTTTAAAAGGTTATTTTACTTTTCATTTATTTTTAAATTCATTGTTCAAGCTTCGTGGGCACGCATGATATGCCTACTCAAACAACTCTTATATCTAGAATTATAATCACAAAATTCACAACTAAACGGTTTTTCACCAGTGTGCACGAGAATATGGCCCGCTAAGTGAGCTTTTTGAAAAAATGCTTTCTTACACTTATCACACTTAAAAGGCCTATCACCACTGTGCGCTCGAATATGTATCTCTAAATGACTTTTACGTTTAAACCCTTTATCACACTTATGACACTGAAAAGGCTTGACATCAGTATGAGTAAGTGCATGTTTATTCAAAGTGCTTTTTTGACTAAATGCACTTTTACACAAATCGCACTTGTAAGGTTTCTCACCCGTGTGTGTACGCATATGACTTTGAAGTTTACCTTTCAAATCGAATTCTTTTTGACAAATATCACATGTAAATATTTTTGCACTAAATTTATCTGAAATGGTGAGATTAAAACAGATATGTTCATCTAAGCTACTCTTTGAGAAGTATTTTCTGTTACATACCTCACATTGATAGGGTTTTTCACCACTGTGCACCCTGTGTATGTGTGAGTTTAAATCATATTTGCGACTAAAAGTTTTATTGCATACATCACAAGTGTGTTTTCTATCGCTCACGTGTGTACGAATGTGTCTTTGTAAGTTATGTTTAGAAGTGTAACTTTTTAAACATATTTCACACTGATGTCGTTTTTCATTAGTGTGTTCATTTTTTTTCTTTTTTACACTAGTAACATTTTTAATAATATCAGAGTCGTCTTCTAAAACATCAATGGTATACGGAGATTCTGCAAGGTCTTCTTTTACAGGTTCTGCTGAAAAAAACAAATCATATTTTCTTTATCAGCATTTAAAAAAAAATCTTTTTATATTCTATCTCTAATTAAGCAACATCTCTTTATTTTTTCTTTTAAATAACTGCTGTTACGGAAGACTTTACAAACCTACATGAAACACACACAAAGTACACCCAGACTCAGAACAACAATTCGTGGCTAACATAAAGTGTTGTACCATGTGGAATCAAACTTACAACATTTACATAAATTCAATTCCCATATCCATATTATAATTCGAAAGAATTGTGTTTATATCTGACTGTCTATTACGTTTGCACGGTTAAGCCGCTGAATAATTGGAGAAGGACATAGGCTGCTTCATGTCGCAATTATGACATACACGCGAGCATTAGCTACTAACACTATAATACATAGTAGTTGATACATGGGCTATACGGGAAGCTTGATCATGGAAGCAAGCAAAAATAATTGGCCCCAATGCTAACCCCTGGGGTACGCTACATTTATAGGGTTCCAAAGTTTATGACGTTTATTTCCGTGTGGTGACGGATTAAGAATACAACGTGTCACCACCCCTATTCATTCCATGGGTGTCGTTAGAGGCGACTAAAGGAAAAAAATAAGCAGATAACCTCACTGCCAAGAGAAGGAAAACTTGAAACAAACCCTTTACCAACCCGTCTGGCCAGCGTGGTATAGTAGGCCAAAACCTCCTTTCAATGGAGAGGCCTATGTCCAGCAGTGGACTGTTAAAGGCTGTTGATGATGATGATGAAAGTTTATGACTCGGAACCGTTATAGATTTGTCATGTCCGTCCGTCCTCGACTTACCGTCCACGTAACATTATGGGTGACTAAGGAACCCTTTCCTGTGCGTGGCCTGACACGCACTTGGCCGATTTTTGTTAATTTTTGGGTCAACCCAATCAAATGCTATAGTCAAATCACTTTGCTACTGAACTACTTTTTACTTTAAAGTTGTAAAAACATTAGCTGTGATAGAAACCTTTGGGGTAAAGTGATCTGGAATATCAATAATTTGTAATAAGTTAATTAAGATACCTGGATTAAATGTGATTAAATCATCTGAATCCACAGGCAGTGTGTTGTCCTCTAGTATAATGTAGTATTCTTGAAGAGATTCATCCATACAATCTGAAAACAGTATTAGTAATATAATATACAAGCTCCGCCCCGCGGTTGTTGTTATATCACATAGAAAACACCCAAACACTGAACCGAACATTTGCAGATCATACAAACATTTGGTCTGACCCGGGAATCGAAACCGAGACCTCAAGAACAACAGTTGCATATGCTACAGAATGTGGACAACTCAGCATGGTGACCCCCTAGAACACCTTAGTAGTGGGAGAGAATAGCCATATACTTACTGTAGCAGAAGTCTTTGTATTGTGTGAGTGTAAATGTCCGACTGTCGTCTCATAAGTTTTCTTTTGTATTTTTATTTTGTTTAAAAATTGGGTAGTTCTATTTTTTTTTTGTGCTGTGATTAGTGTACTTGGATTGTGTTACTTATTTATATTTTTGGTTTTGATTAATTTACTTAGATTTTATGTTAAATGTTAAAACTTTAATATGTTGCGTTTCATCTTGTGTGTTTCCACATTTTGCAACTGTTAGCGAAAACAAGTGTTGTGCTTCAGTACATTGTAAACTGAGCTGGTAGCCTTTACTACACAATGTAACGTATCATTACTTAAACGATTGTATCTTGTATGTTTATTTTATTTTGTAGTAAAAATAAATGGTTTATACAAATACCGTAAGACAGTCTACCGTACACAGTTTGTCATTATATGCGGTGGGACAGCTGCAGGTGACACACACACATTTTAGACTAACAACAAACTACGATTCCTGCTTTTCTTTATAAAGATTTCTATATTTTTGTAAAATAATTAAAAATCACGTTATGCATTCTTTTATAGTCATAATCATTAGCCTATCACAATCCACTACTGCACATAGGCCTGTCCCATTGCCTGCCTTGTTGGTCTAGTGGTTAGCGTATGCGGCTGCGATCAAGAGGTCTCAGGTTCGATTCCCGGGACGTACCAAATGTTTGTGTGATCCGCAAATATTTGTTTCGGAGTCGGTGTTTTCTATAATAATAATAAATATTTCGGACATGTTACACACAACGCCAGCCAGTCCGAAACTAAGGACGCGCTTGTATTATGGGTACTAGACAACCGATATAAATACATAATCATACTTGTTTAATATGTATGTATTTACAAAAAAAAATGTATGTTTAATTATTTATATCAGTTATTTTGTCCGTGTGGTGACGGATTAAGAGTACAAGGGTCACCACCTCTATTCATTCCATGGGTCGCGTAAGAGGCGACTAAAGGAACAAAATAAGCAGCTAACATCGCTGCCAAGAGAAGGAAAACTTGAAACAAACCCTTTACCAACCAGTCTGGCCAGCTGGGTATAGTAGGCCAAAACCTCCTTTCAAAGGAGAGGCCTATGTCCAGCAGTGGACTGTTAACGGCTGTTGATGATGATGATGATCAGTTGTTTAGTACCCATAATACAAGCTCTGTGGGGCTCAAGAGGGGCGTTGATGAACGCGACACAGTTTTATACTACTGCTGTCATCATCGCTTCATATCAATTGTATTTTGTGTTTTATTGTTCTAAATAAACTTATCAAAGCATACACAAACAAACGCCTGTCACTACGAACTCACACATAACAATTAAAACAATAAAATCTAAATTTAATACACATAAACAGTCTGTATTATAACAGTGTAAAGCATATGCCCATTTGGGCTTATACTTTGACAAAGGGGAATGTCTGCGTATGGCTACTGCCTACAGTGTTGCTCTGTGTGGTAACATACACGTGATGATGTGATGCTATTTCACTTCCCTTAAAGGGTTAATACCTTGGGGTTCTTCCGAAGTTTCTCTTTTCACTATAACTTCTACTTCTTCTTGAACTTCCTTCTTGATTTCTTTCTCTTCAGAACGGGATACACTATCTTCTTTTCCTATACTGAAATCTATAACAGGTGTTATTTGTAGTCTGTTCGTGCTGATCATTTCTTCTTGGAGGTCTGGAACTGACTGCAATAATATAAAAGAATAATAAATAATTCGGACATCTCACACAACGTCATCTAGTAGTACAGTCAATGTGTCATGAAATTGATCATTTGACTGAAAATAGTACCTAATGGGTAAATATTGTTGTAACTGATTGAAAATGAGGTCCCCTAACTACTCTCAAGTGTCCCACCGGTACATTGGAGGGTATTTTCGAAAAGTCAAAAAAAAGCCTAATTTTTTTTTTTAAATGCATTTATCTCGGAATCTATGCATTTGAGAGAAAAATTTTTTGGACAAAAAATGTAGAGGACATTATTATCTACAATTAATGTCATTGGTGCAATGCCGTACAGCAAGAAATGTACACAGTAGGTGGCGCTGAAGTGCTGAAACATGTTTTTTCACTTTTTTACCTATAAAATATAATTTTTTGGCGAAAATGTAAATGGAAATGTTGTTCCTCTCAATATTATTAACAACTTTTATTTAAACAGTTTTTTAATACAACTTACCGTTTTTAAGCTTCAGCTTGCAAGAGTGAGAAATTTCCAATAATATGGTAGCACACAGTATGAGTGCACATCTGTGGTGCATGCTTTGATTATGATTTGATAATTAATATTAATTGTAACACTGCTGTGTTTGAGGTCTCGAGACCACTGAGTCGAATCAAATGTTTGTATGACCTTATTTTTTTTTTGCGGGGAATGCTTTTCGAACCATACCACCACGGGAGTCAGCTAGTTTAGACATATAAGCTGTAATAACTCACCACCTTCTTGTCCAGTACTTGGCTGAAGAGTTTCTCACTCTGAAGGCACCTCATCTTCAACTGGTAACAGTTCTTGAGCCTCGCATAGCAGATATAGCACACCATTATTGGTCTGCTGTCTTTTGTAACAAGCTGCAAAATTGCATAGTTTAAATAAACAGGGTTGCATGCTCAGTCTTATATTTTTAAATCTTACTTTGATTTTGGAAAACAGTATTTCGTTTTTTTTTTGTTTATTCCTTCTCAGTAATGAAGTTTTATATGAATAGTCGCCTTTTCAGGGACATTCAGCATTTTTTTTTCAATTTTTGTCTGTCGGTCTGTTTGTTCCGGGTAATCTCTGGAACGGCTGGACCTATTTCGACATGATTTTCACTGGCAGACTTACTTTTTTTAGACTAGCTCCGCCCCAGGGCGTTGCCCGCGGTTGCAACAACAAACGCGGGGCTCAGCAAGCTCTCAATAAAGCAGACACTCCAATTATATTTATTTGCGTAGACTAGCCTGTCTCCAGACAACGCAACGGAGCAAAGTTAATCTAAAAGAATGGCCCAAGTTATTCCTTATACCATCCAGTGAAAGTACTATCAAAATCAGTCATAACATTCCAGAGATAATTTACGATAATATATAGTTAAATTTACAGTATATATTTAACAAATTTATTTTAAATTGTTGCTATTGTTGACATTTTTTAAATTATTATCTTTAATTATTATAGTTGTGACTGAAATTGTAATTATCGCTTTTATTTAATATGTCTTTTGCATTTAAGAATATTGTCTGGACTTTCAAAGAGACTGTGATCCCTGAGTTTGTTTCGTCCTTTCTTCTCAGGGCTAGTCCAGTTAGGAAAGGCCGAACTCATCTGCTCAAAAAAAGTTTAACTTGCAAAAGTGTTCATGTAACCTAATTGCAGAATAAATGATTTGATTTGAGATTACTCAGAACAAACAGACAGTCAATTTTTTTAATGGCTTTTTGGTGTAAGTACCTACCAAAAAAACTATTCATTTCATTTTACAGACACTAGTTATATTTATTTGTATGTGTATCATAAGAGGTGACTAAGGGAGTAACCTACACAGAGGTACATCACTCACTGCAAGGAGAAGGAACATTTGAAACAAACCATATACCGACGCGTCTGGCCAGAGTGGTATAGTTTAATATAACGTCATTACTAAGAGACAGATTATGGGGAACAGCCTCTAACATTGAAATAGGGCAGAAATTTCAGAACAAAATGCTGTGAATGGTGACCGAAATTCCCTGGTACGTGACAAACGATCAGCTGCAGCATGACCTTCAAATACATACTAATTCTATGACATACAAGAACCTACAAAGAGAGTATCACAAACCACCTAAACGTTTAACGAGTCTTGATGGAGGAAACTCACGCAACTCATGGACTAAAGTGGAAAATGCCAAATGACATACTTAAATCACAGTGAAGTAAAGTAGGATGTGATTCAGGTCACACTCCGACCATGTCATGACATACCCCAACCAGCCAACTATTAAATGTCTCAGTTGTGACAGAATGTAGTAAGCGAATAAAACAAAATAAAAAAAAAAACTGAGGAGAGAGCTTGTGTTATGGGTACTAGACAACTGATATAAATGATGCTAATGTGATGACCGCTTTACGATTAAGTATATTAAAAGCTTACGCTTATTCCCAATATTATTTGGTTGGCTACTAGTTCAACCTGTTTTACCTGAATATCAGTTTCTCCACAGAACTACTGGCATCGGACCCCCGCAACCCTAAGGGAGAACTGGAATTAGAAGATTGAACTAGTTGTCAGTAAATTTGAGGGCACTGACTTCCCAATAACAATTGCCATAGATATTCATGACAACCGGGACCGACTGCTTTACGTGCTCTCCGAGGCAAGCATGAATCACTGCGAAACTTCCAAACTCCGGGCTGCTATTAAGAATTTCCTAAGAAAAACCCAAAAACAGTTTTTGGCCCCACCCGTGATTTGAACCCGAGACCTATTCTTGATTAGCAGTTGCATACGCTATCCACTAGACCAGGGGTCACCAAATGTCGGACCGCGGTCCGCATCCGGACCGCCTACTCATTTTGTGCGGACCAAGAGAACACAGTAACTTACACTAAAGACTACTCTTCCGATATAAATAACTTCCCTGGCGACAAAAAGATTGGCGCGAGCTGTACGTTATTTAATAAAAATGTATTCCCCGCATTATTTTTGCATAATAATGTGAGATGGTTAAGTAAAGGCTGCGTTTTAGAAAGATTCTTCAGCATTTTAGAACACTTAAAGACATATGTTTTTAGCAGTGATCAGACTTCAGCAAAGAAGTTTATTAAGTTTTGTAAACGAAAAAGAAAATATTGCTGTCATTGCTTTCTTAACGGATACTTTTGAACATATCAATGACCTGAACCTTAAACTTCAAGGCAAGGAAAATCTGGTATGCGAGCTCATGTCAGATGTCAAAAGTTTTTCTCGAAAACTTGATCTTTTTATTAATAATCTTGGAAATGAATGAACACTACCCCAATTTAAATAAAAAATCAGCAGTGACAACGAGACTAATGTTGGGCCAATGTAAGACGCTACGGATCTTAAATCGGAATTTCAAAAAAGGTTTGCAGATTTTAAGAAAATTAAGAATTTTGTAGAAATCCTCAGCAGCATTTACTCTCTGCATCCTGATGGTGAATGGAGCATTTTCAAAGATGAAGTTTATTAAGAATAGATTTCGATCTCGACTTACTACTGAACATATCAAGGATTAAATGTCAATAGCTTGCACAAATTTTACTCCAAACTTCAGACAGATAATTCGCAACACAAAAAGTCATTTTTCGCATTGATACCTATGTAACAAAATACCTTTGTTATTTCCTTAATTACATTTTACAGTTTAATAAATATTTTTTGCCTATAAATAAAGTGTGCGGCCCACGATGGTCATTTTATTTCTTAAAGCGGACCCCGAGCGAAACTAATTGGAGACCCCTGCACTAGACCAATGAGCCAGTTATGAAAGAAACGATAGTCAAAAATGCTGATACTTCAAAAAAAAATTTAAAACCATAATGTAAGTTATATTACTTCGTTTTTTTTAATTAAAAATGTGAGAGTTACTTACCATCATTGTCGTTAAGTCTTCGTACATCTTTTGAAGATACGTACCAACGAGATTATGCATTTTGATATTTGTGCTTATACAAATTCTACACATTTCTGAATCTTCCATATTTTAGTTTTTATTTTCGTACAATACGGTTCAGTAAAAGACAATCTTGTTGTCAGTGCCACAATATTGTTGTTGCAATTTAAAACTAGAACACTGTATCTATGTTTATTTTATTCACCTGACTGTAAGTCACATTCAACAATTAACACGTTAAACGCCACGCGAAAAATTGAGTATTTCCGTATAGGCCACGGGACTCACCGGTGAGCCTTCCCTTGCTGAACCGTTCAAGCCACGGGGGTCACCGGTGAGCCTAGTGTTAAGTTCAACGAAAACGTTTCCCACAAGCCAAGTATTGTAGCTATCGAACAAATCGCATATTAAAGTGAGCCGCGTGGCCCTGTAGCCTAACCGGACGGCGTGGTTTTTAAATCCTTCAGAAATTTGTAATAATTTTATGACTTGTAATGACGACACTAGGGTTGCTCTTACAGATTATAATGAAATTCAATACAACCAGAAAAATATTATAAATTATTAAAAAATATATAGTATTTAAAATACTGGAACATAATTAACTTTTTATTCTCCAAATAAAAATATCGCTTACGAACATTATAACAACCTTAAGTCATACTTCATGAAATCTAATAATCACTTTTGATTGGCACTATTTATCTTATTTATCAGAATAGTCTGTAATAATCATATAACTGAAGAAATATGTATATAAAAATAAAAAAATAATTTTGTTAAACCAATGTAAGCAAAAAGTAAGGGTTACTTGAACAGCTTCCGCAATAAGTAGATACTTTTTTGGTTTTTGTCTTAGCCTGTTTGCTACCCATGATTGACACGTTTTCTGCGTAACATTTACGACATGTTCTTCTAACTTTTCTAGCCAAACCATCTTTCTTTTCCAAGGTGTGTTTTACTCTTTTCGGTCGGAGCGGCGGTAGACTCCGCAAAGTTTTATCAATATAGACCTCCTGTTATCAATTATTTGTATATTATTTTAGTCACTGACTTATACAAAGTAAGAACATTTACTATCGCACTATGAAGTAATACATCTATAACCAGCTTCTTATACCACTTTACAAGTGGCGTACGCGC
The DNA here is from genome assembly GCA_932526445.1 of Phragmatobia fuliginosa. Taxonomy (NCBI): domain Eukaryota; kingdom Metazoa; phylum Arthropoda; class Insecta; order Lepidoptera; family Erebidae; genus Phragmatobia; species Phragmatobia fuliginosa. Next base: position 6,948,690 of record OW052084.1, on the reverse strand, counting down.
GGGTGAGCCGTAGCGTGACCCCGCGGCCCCCGCCGACGGAAAATCTTTATTCCTTTGTAGGAGGCCACGCGACCCACCCGTGAGCCTTTTGCTATATCTCTAAAACTAGACGGTAGAAATTGCTAATTTTAATTTTCTGTACAAAATTACGCATTTTATAAACGTAGAGATGAAAATTTCAAGTTGACAAAAAATAGCAACTTCATGATTTTACCTTGGCCCCAATGGAATAGTAGACTAGGCTCACCGGTGGGCCGTAAAGCGTGCAACGTGTTAAATAGATGAACAAGATTTTTCGTCACAACCCTTTAACTTATTTATAAATCTGTAGTTTATTTCAATATGCGTAATTTTAATATACCCTACCAGAAAAACTATTGTGAATATCTACGAAAATTATTACAACCTAACTTTTTTTAAAACACTCAGTTTGACACTTGATTGACAATTGATTTGTTGTAACTTTTTTTTTTTTTTGGAATTTAATGACCTGGTAACTAAGACCTTTAAGACAAGATTTGTTGTAATTAGAGACTAGAATAGGGATGGCGATCTAATATCAAATACTCGAACAATCGAATTTTCGGACCAAATTAATCAACTTCTTTAATCGATACTTTGTACTGAATCGATTCAGTGAATCGACATTTTAACCTTTAAAATTGATTTGATTAAATAAACAACAAATAAATATTTTTGGACATCTAGCACACAACATCATCTTGTTCCAAACTAAGCAGAGCTTGTGCTATCGGTACTAGATAACTGATATAAATACATACACATATTTTTTTTGTAAATACTTACATATTTTATTATACATAGAAAACACCCAAACTCCAACTAACTGTTTTGGTAAAAAAATATTTACAATAATTACAAGTAGCTGAATATACTCGTAATATTACGGCGTTTCCGCTTAAAGGTTTAATTACTAGAAAACTCGCGAGATGACTGTGTGCTTAGTTTTCGTTGTTTCTCTTTAGTAAAAAAAAGTTACTTTCAAACTACAAACTACTCTCACTAAAAGTCAATAGAACACCGGTAGTACCTATTCACCTAGGTACTTGTTCGAGGTTCTTTGAAGATCGATTTTACAGTAAACGGATAGAGTTTCTTATAACCACTATAAGAAGAATTATTTCCTTTCACAAGTAGCTGGGCCTGCTTGACTCACACAGAAGTCACCTAAGGTAATCGCACACTTATCAGAGGCGAACGCGTCGAACGAGCCGAACGAAACGAGTTTTAGGATTCTTTATATGAAATTACTTACCCGCGTCGAATCGTCCGCATCTGGAAGAACCCCAGAAATCCTAGACGAATTCGGATGACAGCATAAAATTCGGCGCGGATGATGCGGTCGCCTCGATCGATGCGCCCGCATTCTATCAGTTGCGTATTACAGAGCAACGCACCAGTACTATTTCTTGAATTGATTTCTTCGACGCGGTCGATGCTTTCGTCGCGGTCGATTCTTCCGCTGCGGATAAATGTGCGAGGCCTCCTTGACTTCGGTTCGTTCGGCGCGTTCGGTGCGGATAAGTGTGCGATAACCATAAAAATGATAGCATTCGTATTATCTAAGAGGCCCAATTATTAAGAAGCATCTCACTAAGCCACCATAGTGTGGGTCACCACGATTTCCATCAAGCAGAGTAGAGTTACTTTGGTAGGCTTAAATGTATGAAACACAAAATTCTACAACAGCATAATATCTATCTTTTAAGGTTGGTTCACGATAATCCTTTTTACAGTAAACAAATTTTTTCCACGCAATCGAGGAAGCGTAGGTCAGATTGTAAACAATTATTATGTGTGTGTGTGTGTGTGTGTGTGTGTGTGTGTGTGTGTGTGTGTGTGTGTGTGTGTGTGTGTGTGTGTGTGTGTGTGTGTGTGTATAATACAAAATCATAATACAAAATCAATTGGAATGACCAACCGCGAAGAGTTTTTTAGTCTCGCAACCCAATTTAAACTTGAAGTTTGAAGCTTCCTGACTAGGGATGTTCGGTATTAAAAAAACATCGATATTAAAATTCATTTATAAGTGTCGATTGAACATAAGTATAATAGTAATAATTTAATCAACCATAAACTCTCATTTCAAGGATAGAACATTTTCAAAAAATCATTTACAAAATCAAGAGTCAGTTAACATCCGCGTCTAAGCTAGATAACTTAATATCTGAAAACACATTGATTACTTTATAAACATCGGTTTTTTCGGTGACAATTTTCCATCTTTTCTTCCTAGCCTTATTCCCAGTATTATTTAGGGTCGGCTACTAGTTCAACATGTTTTACCTGAATATCAGTTTTTCCACGGAGCGACTCGCATCGGACCTCCGCAACCCTAAGGGAGAACTGAAATTCGAAGTTTGAAGTAGTTGTCGGTTGAGGACACTGAATTCAAATTAACGATTGCCATAGATGTTCATAGTAACTGGGACCGACGGCTTTACGTGCTATCCGAGGCACAAGCGTGAATCACTGCCAAACTTCCAAACTCCGTCCTGCTTTCAGAATATTCCTAAGAAAAACCCAAAAACACTTTTTGGCCCGACCCGAGATTTGAACCCGAGACCTCTTGATTAGCAGTCGCATACGCTATCCACTAGACCAACGAGGCAGTTGTTTTCGATCTTAACATCGATATTTATTTATCATCAATGAATATCGAGCATCCCTATTCCTAACCTTGTAAATCATAGAAAGAAAAACTCACATAAATTAGGAGGAATTGTTATTGTTTTTCAAACATATCTCTTACAAAGTAACACAGCTTTGTCGCGAAATTAAATACTTATAAAAACGTATGACCAATGAATGATAAATTGTCTGGAACATTTGAAAGGCATATTTAAATTCAACTGACCTACCACAACAGATTATGTAGAAAAAAAATGGCAAAGGACAAATATCGTTTGTTTTATTCATGAAAAATCTTGATTTATAGCGTCTAGTTTATTGAATAAAATACATCTTATATCAATGGTGTCCTGTTTGTTGGAGGGTTTTACGTAGTTTAATGTTTTATTAATGAATATTTGTTGTTCTAATTTTGATTATGTAATCTACCTCCTCCTCCATTATAAAATAAATATATACCTACTATACTCTGTCCATTCCTTTATTATCTTTTTGACAGTTCACCAAATTTAGAAATTAGTGACGCCCTCACACATCACGGATTCGATTTGAAATCAAAATCAATCGATTTAATATTCTTTAACTCAGTATTGTAAATAAATAAAATGTGCACTATTATGATTATTTATGATATATAATTGGCTCAGAACAAACAAAACTTTTTAACATATTTAGTAAGTATTATGTGATTTTTCAAATTTATTTTCTCATAACTCTGGATTTAAAAGATATTAACCATGCGTTTCAAAGTTAAATTTTACTAACACATGCATAGTTACATTTTAATTCATAGGTCCAAAAATTAATTAATTAATGCACAGAGTTATTGTTCTTTATTCTAAGTTTGAACTTAAATTCCAAAATTTCTACTTAAATCCTTGCAAATAATCAATCTTGAAGTCATACTATTTTAATTTTCTTTTTATTTTATTAACTTTACAAACACAATACTTACATGAAGTCAAATTATTTTGATCATAATAATATGATATACTATTTTAATCGTTGAATCGATTTATCGTATTTCAAGAACTGTTTTATAAGTTATTGTTTTAGCTATGCACAATCCACTTCCCTACCCTTCTATAAAGTACGACATTACCGTAGTACATTATTACATTGATATTTTTAATACATCAATGCATTATTACGAAAAAAAATACCGGTAATTTATAGGCGTGACCTGTGAAAAAGACAATAAACGAATGGACATTGCCAAATTAATAAATTCTTTCAGTACGGAACGAAGTACCAATGAAGAATGTTTCAAAATCGGGGTATTTTTTTACACGCTTTATATTAGCTTCACCTGTATGTTTGTTTGTAACCAACTCCTTTGGGTGCGATTTTGACTCGCTTTAAACGGCCAGATTTCGGCCAAACTATGTAGATTTATAATATATTTTCTACTTTTGAGTTTAGAAGCGTGTTTGTTTAGTTTTTAAAACTATTATTTTTTCTCTTGAGAGCTTCCGTTGCGTGCGCACAACTATTGTGAAATGTGTGATAGAATTGTTTCCCTTTAAAAGTTCAAAAAAAGTCCCCGAGAGCTTAATATAAATATGTCTTTCTTATAAGGTCTCACTATATATAATCTTATTTATGGGAAACGAATTAGGTAGTGATGTTTCACGCTACGGTCAATAGAGACGTAGACGGGACTGTGTGTGGGGGGGGAGTAAAAGGGGGAATAAAAGTATTTCGGACATTTACACACAACGTCACCTAGTCCCGAACTAAGCAGAGATTGTACTATGTGTACTAGATAACTGATCAAAATACGTTTATGATAAGTTTTATTTTATTTTTTCATTTATTCTTCTTCAAATTAAAAAAAAAAGCGGCCAAGTGCGAGTCGGACTCGCCCATGAAGGGTTCCGTATCAGCATGTAGCATCATATAAAAGTTTTTGTAGTTCGTTGTAACTTTGATCGATGTTTTTTTATTAGTGTATTGATTGAATGAAATGTAAATTGCGTTTTACGATTTATGACGTATTAAAAAAAAACTACTTACTAGATCTCGTTCAAACCAATTTTCGTTGGTAGTTTGCATGGTAATGTACAACATATATTTTTTTTTGTTTTATTACTCTCTAATTTTAGAAGTTAGAGGGGGGGGGGGGACACACATTTTTCCACTTTGGAAGTGTCTCTCGCGCAAACTGTTCAGTTTAGAAAAAAATGAGGTTGGAAACCTCAACATCATTTTTAAACACCTATCCATAGATACCTTACACGTATAGGTTTGATGAAAAAAAAAATTTAGAGTTTTAGTTCCAAGTATGGGGACCCCCAAAATGTATTGTTTTTTTTTTATTTTTATGTAAAAATCTTAATGCGGTTCACAGAATACATCGACTGACCAATTTCAACAGTATAGCTCTTACAGTTTCGAAAAAAATTGGATGTGACATACGGACGGACAGACAGACAGACTTGACGAATCTATAAGGGTTCCGTTTTTTGCCATTTGGCTACGGAACCCTAAAAAGATGCCTCTGGTACTCTCAACATCAGTTCAGTCATTCCAGAGATTAATTTTTTGAGGTAAGTACCGCTTAAACTCTTAAACGCATTTAGAAAAAAACTCTCCGAGGCACGGGCAGTAATTACTTCCAAACTCCGGGCTGCTATATATTTCCTAAGAAAAACCCAAAAACACTTTGTCAAACAGAGATCAATAGCAATTTTACTAACTTGCAGTTTCGAGCGTCGTTCGCTTAAGGTCGTATCTTATGGTCTGTCTGATATCGATTTGATGTCTATTTGATGTCATTTTGAGGTCTATTTGATGTCAATTTCAGGTCTCTTTGAGATTTATTTGAAGACTCTTTGAGGTCTATTTGATATCATTTTGAGGTCTCTTTGACGTCATTTTGAGATCTTCTCTTATAGTTTCGGAACAAATTGGCTGTTACATACGGACGGACAGACAGACAGACAGACAGACATGACGAATCTATAAGGGTTCCGTTTTTTGCCATTTGGCAACGGAACTCTAAAAATGGAACTCTGATAGATTCGTCAAGTCTGTCTCTGTCTGTCTGTCTGTCCGTCAGTAGATGTATTCTGTGAACCGCATCAATATCTTTACACAAAAAAAATAATAATAATAATTTAATATTACTTACCCCTACTTAGAACTGAAACTAAAAAAAAATTTTTCATCAAAACCATACGTCTAGGGTATCTATGGATAGGTTTTCAAAATGATATTGAGGTTTCTAATATCATTTTATTCTAAACTGAATAGTTTGCGCGAGAGACACTTCCAAAGTGGTAAAATGTGTCCCCCCCCCCCCTTTAACTTCTAAAATAAGAGAATGATAAAACAAAACCAAAATAATAAAAAAAAAGATGGTCATTACCATGCAAACTTCCACCGAAAATTGGTTTGAACGAGATCAAAGTAGTTTTTTAGGGTTCCGTAGCCAAATGGCAAAAAACGGAACCCTTATAGATTCGTCAAGTCTGTCTGTCTGTCTGTCTGTCTGTCTGTCTGTCCGTATGTCACAGCCAATTATTTCCGAAACTATAAGAGCTATACTGTTGAAATTTTGTCAGTCGATGTATTCTGTGAACCGCATTAAGATTTTTACATAAAAATAGAAATAAAACAATACATTTTGGGAGTCCCCATACTTGGAACTGAAACTCAAAAATTTTTTTTTCATCAAACCTATACGTGTGGGGTATCTATGCACAGGTGTTCAAAAATGATGTTGAGGTTTCTAATATCATTTTTTTCTAAACTGAATAGTTTGCGCGAGAGACACTTCCAAAGTGGAAAAATGTGTGTGTCCCCCCCTCTAACTTCTAAAATAAGAGAGTGATGAAACTAAAAAAAATATATGTTATACATTACCATGTAAACTACCAACGAAAATTGGTTTGAACGAGATCTAGTGAGTACTTTTTTTTTAATACGTCATAAATCGTAACACGCAATTTACCTTTCATCCAATCAATACACTAGTATAAAAAAGCGGCCAAGTGCGAGTCGGACTCGCCCATGAAGGGTTCCGTATCAGCAAGTAACATCATATATAAGTTCTTGTAGTTCGTTGTAACTTTCATCGAAGTTTTTATACTAGTGTATTGATTGGATGAAAGGTAAATTGCGTGTTACGATTTATGACGTATTAAAAAAAAACTGCTCACTAGATTTCGCTCAAACCAATTTTCGTTGGTAGTTTGCATGGTAATGTACAACATATTTTTTTTTTAGTTTTATCACTCTCTTATTTTAGAAGTTAGAGGGGGGGGGACACACATTTTTTCACTTTGGAAGTGTCTCTCGCGCAAACTATTCAGTTTAGAAAAAAATGGTATTAGAAACCTCAACATCATTTTTGAATACCTATCCACAGATACCCCACACGTATAGGTTTGATGAATAAAAAATTTTTGTGTTTCAGTTCCAAGTATGGGGACCCCCAAAATTTATTGTTTTTTTTCTATTTTATGTAAAAATCTTAATGCGGTTCACAGAATACATCTACTGACCAAATTTCAACAGTATAGCTCTTATAGTTTCGGAAATAATTGACTGTGACATACGGACGGACAGACAGACAGACAGACAGACAGACTTGACGAATCTATAAGGGTTCCGTTTTTTGCCATTTGGCTACGGAACCCTAAAAACATCGATGAAAGTCACAACGAACTACAAGAACTTTTATATGATGTTACTTGCTGATACGGAACCCTTCATGGGCGAGTCCGACTCGCACTTGGCCGCTTTTTTTTCTCATTTATGAATATGCCAAAGTAACACTACTCTACCTGATAGAAAGCTTAAGTGGGATCTAAGTCTTAGAGTTATAGTCACCATACTCATAGCGAATGAAAATCATCGTCCGTGTGGTGACGGCTTATGAATAAAAAGTGTCACCACCCCTATTCATTCCATGGGTGTCGAGAAGAGGCGACTAAAGGAACAAAATAAGCAGCTAACATCACTGCCAAGAGAAGGAAAACTTAAAACAAACCCTTTACTAACCCGTCTGGCCAGCGTGGTATAGTAGGCCGAAACCTCCTGTCAAAGGAGAGGCCTATGTCCTGCAGTGGACTGTTAGAATCTGTTGATGATTGATGATGATGACTCATTGCGAATGAAGACAATGCAGCATGGTGACCCACGTTACGGCAGCCTAGTGAGTTGCTTCTGCTGGGCCTCCGGTCTCACACTCACTTGTTTTGTAATATTGATTGAATGAAAGGTAAATTGCAGTTTACGATTTATGACGTATCAAAAACAAAACCACTTACTAGATCTCGTTCAAACCAATTTTCGTTGGTAGTTTGCATGGTAATGTACAACATATATTTTTTTTAGTTTTATCACTCTCTTAATTTAGAAGTTACAGGGGGGGGTACACACATTTTTCCACTTTGGAAGTGTCTCTCGCGCAAACTATTCAGTTAAGAAAAAAATGATATTAGAAATCTCAACATCATTTTTGAATACCTATCCATAGATACCCCACACGTATGGGTTCCATGAAAAAAATTTTTTTGAGTTTCAGTTCCAAGTATGGGGACCCCCAAAATATATTGTTTTTTTTTTCTATTTTTATGTGAAAATCTATATGCGGTTCACAGATTACATCTACTCACCAAGTTTCAAAAGTATAGCTCTTATGGTTTCCGAAAAAAGTGGCTGTGACATACGGACGGACAGACAGACAGACAGACAGACATGACGAATCTATAAGGGTTCCGTTTTTTTCCATTTGGCTACGGAACCCTAAAAATAACCTCATGCGACAACAGGGACGGCTATCACAGTTTTTTTCAAATCGGACCACAATCAAAATAAACTTCGTGGGGAAACGAAGCTCGTGTGTGGGTGGTTCCTGACGCTTACGTAGGCCATGGAACTATATCGACTCAGTTTTCTGAAGAGCCAACCTCGGTCCCAGCTCACGAAAGTCACCCCCTGCTCGGCGAGCAGAAGTACCTATCGTGATCGTCCGCAAAGCAGACAAAATGTTATATACCTATAAATGTATTGATTCAATGAATCGGGTACTATCATATTCTGACCTCTGAACGTCTATTACTCACATTCGAAGAACATATTAAAATAACATGGCAAAGATAGATTGCATTGCCATATTTTATACCATCTCACCTCAGGACGTTAATACATAATTCAAACATGCATCGTCCATTTTGCCCTTTTATAAAACCTACAAACAATATGTATGAGAAATTCAAATTTTGTTATTGAGTGACAGATTGTTTACTTGAAATGGCAACATTAAAATATGGGTGCGTCATAGTCACGTGTGAGAGGGGTGGGTTGATATATTTAGATTCGATTTCAATGTATTTTAATCGATACTAAATATTTAAGAGTGGTCTAAATATGTATTGGTCTTATCATTATTCCAACATAGCAAGTTTTATATACAGAGTAAAATATATTATAACGCCATCTATCGAAGAAAAGTTGCACTACGTAGTTACAATTAATCCTACGTCGCACAATGAAACTTTCAATGCCCCTCGCATTGAAAGTGTCTTCATAACCAGAAGCCGGTAGGTATCATTAGCATCAGCAACCCATAGTGTCCCACTGCCGGGCTCGTGTTTCTTCTCAGGAGAAGGTTAATGTCATAAGTTCCGTAGCCAAATGGCAAAAAAAAGGAACCCTTAAAGATTCGTCATTTCCATCTGTCTGTCAAATGACGAATCTATAAGATTCGTCATTTCTATCTGTCTGTCCGTCCGTATGTCACAGCCACTTTCCGAAACTACAAGAACTTTACTGTTGAAACTTGGTAAGTAGATGTATTCTGTGAACCGAATTAATATTTTCACACATAAAAATAGTAAAACAACGATAAATTTTGGGCGTTCTCCATACTTGGAACTGAAACTCAAAATTTCTTTTTCATCAAACCCATACGTGTGGGGTATGGGTGGATGGATGGATCTATGGATAGGTCTTCAAAAATGATATTGAGGTTTCCAATATCATTTTTTTTAAACTGAATAGTTTGCGCATGAGGCACTCCAAAAATCTTAGATCTTAAAGAGACCCATAATGACATGAAATATACTTCAAATAGATCTCAAAGAGACCTGAAATTGACATTAAATAGACCTCAAAATGACATCAAATAGACCTCAAATAGATCTCAAAGAGACCTGAAAATGACGTCAAAGAGACCAGGGTGGCCGTTACTAACCCATCTGGCCAGTGTGGTATAGTAGGCCGAAACCTCCTATCAAAGGAGAGGCCTATGTCCAGCAGTGGACTGTTAGAGGCTGTTGATGATTGATGATGATGACTCATTGCGAATGAAGACAATGCAGCATGGTGACCCACGTTACGGTCTCACACTCACCAACGAAATAGGACAGCATGGAAACTGTCATTTTAGATTGGTCTTCTGTGAGAGGGTGGTATGGTCTCGGTGGAGCTGGCCCATTCGTGCTGAAACCAGCGTGGCCTTACTATCTTCAGATGGTGTTGGCGCTGTTATAACATCCTCCTACAGGCAATAGGAGACGTGGATGACGTCGCATGGATCAACAACTTCATATGCGTGTAACTATCTGAGTTCCGCGGTGTTACCCGTGGTCATTGTAGTAAATCGCGAGTAAAACCTCGGAGTGAAGCTAGTCTAAAACAATTAGACTAAGTTTCTCCTTGTGTCAACAGCTATCTGCCAGTGAAAGTACCATCAAAATTCGTTCACCTCTTTCAGAAATTAACCGGAACAAATAGACAGACGGACAGACAGAAAAAATTAAAAAAAAATGCTTTATTGATGTAAGTATATACTCCATTCTATATATGCACTTAGTAAAAAACTGTTCGTTTGTAATTACAAACAGACTTCAAATTTATTTACTGATGATGATGATGATGAATGAAAGAATAATGAATGAATGAATATACTGTCCGTGTGGTGACGGATTAAGAATACAGAGTGTCACCATCCCTATTCATTCCGCGGGTGTCGTAAAAGGCGACTAAGGGATAAACTACGCAAGACAACATCAATGCAAAGAGAAGGAAAACTTGAAACCAACCCTATACCAACCCGTCTGGCCAGCGTGGTATAGTAGGCCAAAACCTCCTTTTTAAGGAGAGGCCTATGTCCAGCAGTGGACTGTTAAAGGCTGTTGATGATGATGATGAATATACTGACTGAATGATTTATCAATCGCTTTGACTACGAGCTACTTATAAATATTGACCACGACGACAACCAACACAAAGGAACCTAAGTTATTCTTTATATCATCAGCGAAATGCTTGTGAAAGTTCCGTCAAAATTTGTCCAGCAGTTCCAGAGATATCTTATGATAACAACCGGGATCGACAAAATGCAAATAAACACATGAGTATAAAATTTCAGATTAAATACTAGTAGCTGACCCTCACATCTCTTCTTCCCTCTTCTAATGCCCGTAGCGTGTTGATATACCGCGGGAACAAATTAGTAACCAGAAAAATCGGGCAAGTGCGTGTCAGGCTATGCATAGATTAGGGTTCCGTAGTCATACCAATGCCAAGCGATGTCGAATAGATAATTGTTACGTTTAATTATTATTTCGTTATTTTTGTACGAAGTTTTCCGACGAAATTTTGAAGCGCATTTCACAAACTAGGCCTCTATGACTCCTGAACTAACAAAGCTATTTAAGCCATTATAGTTGTCCTTCAAATTTCAGTATAATGTACTACTATCGTGGTTTTTTTTCTGATTTTTTAAAGTCAGTCCTTTAGCTTCTAGTTTAGCCCTGTTTTTAGATAAAATGCACTTTAAAGTTGAATAACTCGCAATCAGATACCTAAATCGATAAATGATTTTAGTAACCTCGCAATGTATTTATAAGACCTATCTAATGATACCCCACACGATGGGTAGATGCGAGAAAAAAAAGTCATCCCCACTTTACGTGTAGGGGAAGTAGGTACAACAAATAAAAATGTTTTTCATAATTTTTTGTAGCACTTTGTTGACGTAATCACAACACATATTCATGCAAAGTCATTGACTTGCACATAACTGTTTTTGTTGTTTGAACGTGTTAACATACAAGTTTCAATTGCAAGAAAACTTGTAATAAAACTATATAATTATTTACTATAGTTATATCTACTTACATATAGTAAAAAAAAAAAAAAAGAAAAAGAAAAAAAACAATCTCCAACATGCCGAGAGTCGAACGGTCCCCGCCAGATACTCCTACAACAGGTAAACAGCAGGAGCCCTGTACCCCTGATGTAACAGATCCGGCCATTGTAACGGTGAGGAGCAAGCGTCTACGCCCGGATTTCTCGCCCGACATTGATTGGACCGTGGCCTTTGAAACTCGCATTATGAATTTACTTAGTTCGTGGAAGATGGAACAGAATATTTTGCTTCAAAAACTTACATCGGACATCGCTGAGGTGAAGCAACAAAACATTGATATACAGAACACAAATAATGAAATAGAAAAATCAATTGAGTTTATCAACAATGGTTATGAAAGTTTAAGGCAGTCAATGGAAAAATTGGAGAGAGAGAGAAAGGAACAACGTGATTATATTATAACTCTGGAAAAAAAGATTGAGGATCTACAACAAAGTTCGCGCTCTTCAACCATAGAAATACGAAACGTTCCACAGCGCGAAAAAGAGTCCACTGATGAAATAACATCTATGGTACTGCAAACTTGTAAAGCTGTAGGAACAACTGTAACATCTTCCGAATTAAGAGACGTCTACCGAATGCCAGGGAAAAAGAGTATAACTAGGCCCATAATCTGTGAGTTTTCATCTGTTAATTTAAAGCACCAGGTCCTAGATGCTGTACGCGCATTCAACAAAGAACGTCCCCTTGTTGAAAAATTAAGTACTAAGTGTATCGGTATGGATGGCCCTCACACTCCGATTTTTATCGATGAGCATCTTCCTGGACTGCAGAGGCAGTTATTCTACGAAGCACGTAGCTTTGCCAAAAGCAACAATTACAAGTTTTGCTGGACACGAAACGGCCGGTTATTTCTGCGAGAGAGGGAGGGAGCTGAAGCTATATCAATCAAAACATCGTTATGTCTTAAGAAATTACTTAAACCACAGCGTGACTAATAACTTTCATTCTATTTGGCTTGTTTCTACTTTTAAATTTTTAATACCTAGTAATAAATTACTTAAAATACTTTTAACCTATTTTAAAATTATTCAAATATACCACTACTACTGTCATTCCCACAAACCATACTGTACACTTAAACATTACACTACACACGCTATAGATACATATTTCATTTTATTTATATTCTTACAAACTACAAATACACAGACAATAAATAAGAGCGCAGAATCGAAACAAATACCTGGTATCTTCGGTTATTTTATGATATTGGCAGAAACCTCTACGTGTTTTTTAAATCGCTACAATGTTTGATTTAAGTTCTTTATCTAATGATTTAGATGTTTACGGGTCATTTGAGTCTTATAAATGTAAAGCAGAACAATGTGTGGATGTACTCAACAGGAGCCATAATAAACTACAAATATTACACATAAACATACGTAGCGTGAATCAAAACTTTGACGAGCTTATAGTATTTCTACACACTATTAAAACACACCCGGACATAATAGTCCTATCCGAATGTTGGCTCAGTAAAGTTTCAAGTATACCTAAAATTGATGGTTATGTAACATATAACACTATTAATAATCAAAATCAAAATGCCGGCTTAATTCTCTTTATTTCATCAACTCTTTTACATACCATCACTGAACCATCTATACATGGCTCAAATTGCTTAATTTGTGAAATTAAACAAGCAAAACTGGTTATAGTTTCTTTGTATCGTTCCCCCTGTACCCGTGATGTCGATGCTTTGCTCGACTCTCTAAATAACATCCTTATAACCGTATCTAACTATGAAAATATACTTCTCATAGGTGATATAAATATAAATATTATTCCTACAAACTTAAATCAACAAGCCAGTTCATATCTTAATCTAACTGCCTCGCATGGTCTTCTGCCGACTCATGATTACCCTACTCGAGATAAAAATTGTCTTGATCACACCCTGTTAAAATCGCAGCTAAAAACAATAACACTAGTCATCGATAACAGTATAACTGATCATTGCCCTGTTCTAATACAACTTGAGCCTAACATTAAGAAATTTAGAAATCATAGCGTATATACAAAGGTGGATTTTACATCAGTTTATAAGAATATCTCTAATACTGATTTCGAATCGGTCATGACCACATCTGACCCTAACTTAGCTGCTGATAGTTTTGTGACAATTATCAAATCAGTTATCGATACACATACTGTAACTAAGCATATTCCTTCCAAACACAGAACATGCAAACCGTGGATAACTAAAGGTTTGTTACGATGTATCCGAAATCGTGATACTATGTGTCGTAAGTTAAAAAAGGACCCGGACAATCTAAACCTTAAGCTGACCTATCTACGATATCGTAACTTCTGCAATAAGTTACTAAAAAGACTGAAACATGCTTATGAGAAGTTTGAGTTTTTGAAAGCACGTAATAATCCTAAAGCAACATGGAAAGTCATAAAGAAGATTACTCATACAAATTGTTCAAATAATTCCTCAAGAGAACTGCTTAGTATGGACACTAGTGCAGAGGTATCTGTAAACAAAATTAATGAATATTTTTCGGGTATAGGCCGCGATTTTGCACAAAATTTCAGCTCCAAACCATCTTATGATCGTGCTAAATCAACTGATAACGGTCCACACAATTCCTTCGTTTTGTTCCCCACAGATGAGGCGGAAGTAAATAGAGTTATTAGTAGTTTACACCCAAATAGTGCTGTTGGATGGGATAAAATCCCAATAAAACTACTTCAGCAGTGCGCGCCAACTCTAGTTCCTGTCATCACACACATATGTAATATTTCTATACAGAGTGGTATTTTCCCCAGGACGTTCAAGAGGGCCATAGTGCATCCTATTCATAAGGGTGGAAGTAGAGAGAATGTCAATAACTACAGACCAATATCTGTATTACCTGCATTGTCAAAAATCCTGGAAAAGCTACTAAACACTCGTCTTATTAATTTTCTAGATCGCTATAATATTCTTGCATCAAACCAGTTTGGTTTCAGACATGGAAGGTCAACGCAAGACGCAGTAGCATCGTTTGTTGATCAAGTGATTGACGGTCTTGAGAGCGGCCAAAAATGTCTAGGTATATTCCTAGATATAAAGAAGGCTTTCGACACTGTCTCTATTTCACACTTATTGTCAAAGATGGAGGGCTACGGAATACGAGGATTAGCACTACGCATATTTTCCAACTATTTATCGGAACGAACTCAATGCGTTAAAATTGATTCCCACTTTAGTAGTTGTGTGTCTTTGGATTTCGGTGTGCCCCAGGGCTCAGTATTGGGCCCAACGCTCTTTCTACTGTACATTAACTCATTATGTAAGCTTTCCATCCCTAACTGCAGTATTGTCACTTATGCGGATGACACTGCGTTACTAGTCAATGCTAGTACCTGGCGTGATGCATTTAATTTTGCTGAGTTGTCACTGGGTCGGGTAATGCAGTGGCTTAGCAAAAACTTCTTAACACTGAATCTTGACAAAACTACTTACTTAACGTTTTCTAGGTCAAGTGTAGCTCAACCCTCGGTAGACACTTACTTTCTTAAGGCACATACCTGTAAATCTCAACCCAATAGCCAATCTTGTAACTGTCTCAATATAAATAGAACAAGTCAAGTAAAGTATCTAGGTGTCATTATTGATAATTTATTGAAATGGAAGTATCATCTAATTAATTTAACAGCACGGGTTCGGAAAATTATATACCTTTTCAAAAAATTGCGTCACTCTGCGGACATGGATACTCTTAAGACAGTTTACTTCTCATTGGGACAATCAATAGTGGGTTACTGTATTGGGGTGTGGGGTGGAGCGGCTAAGACGCACATCTTACCGTTGGAGCGTGCACAGAGAGCAGTTTTAAAAGTGATGACCTTAAGGCCTTTTAGATACTCTACCTCGCAACTATACAACGACTGTAAAGTACTTACTGTTCGACAGCTTTTTGTGCTTGATATTGTCACTAGAAAACATGCATCGCTTGTTTATGACCCAAAATTCACCAACAAGCGGCGCTCGTACAAAGTTTGTCAAACTAAAAATATAATATAGTCCAGTCAATAAAAGCTTAACTTTGCTATTTTGGTTGAACACCTGCAACCAACGCCAAAATTTCCGTAAGTCTTCGTAGATTAATATACTAAAATTGCAGGGTGCTGCAATACCGGCAAATGGTGCAAATACATTGCAAAAGGGTGCAAAAACAACATTTTCGTCTATATCTCGTGATTGGCTGGAAAAATAAAAAAAGATCCTACTACAAAATTGTAGGAAATTAAATCCCCTTCAACAACTTGGAAACGTATTTTCGCCTATCTCTCATAGTTTTTGCACAAAATGCATTTAAAAGTGCAAAATGAAAAAAATGTTACTATTAATCTTTTTTTTTCATATTGAAGCGATACTACATGTTTCATTTTGATTCAAATGATATGTTTCGGGCATTTTTTTAAATTTATTTACACCTTTTTTCAAGGACCTAATAATCTTTGGCAAAAAAAAATTAAATTTTATTACATGAGTTTGCCGGGTCAGCACCCGGCAAACTTCGTACTACCTCAGAATAATCATTAAAATATTATGCTTAGTTATTAACTGATACTGCTAAATTGACAGCAGTGCCACCTAACGGGCCCCGGCCGGTTCCTGCATTTTGAATCTGTAATATCTTCAAAAATATTAATTTAAATTACATACTGTAAAGGGTCATTTTAATCTATATTAGATGCACAAAGTATTTAAGGTACATAATTGGATAAGGATTAATACTGTATTGCTTATAATCGTTTCGTAAATAATCCATTATTTATAGTAAACAGACAGAAAGTATTGTAGAACTTCTTAAAGTGTACAATACTGCAGTAAATTATTTTGATCTATCTCGTAGGGTACAGCCAACGTTTGCAATGTCAGCGTAAAAAAATGGGTTTATTTACGACATCACATTAAAAACCTCTAAAATTATCAATGTTTCTCTACTTTTATGCATGCATTATACATATAAACCTTCCTCTTGAATCATTCTATCTAGTAAAGAAAACGGCGTCAAAGTCCGTTGCGCAGTTTTAAAGATCGAAGCATTTATACGGACAGACAGAGAGTGGAAGCGACTTTGGCTTATACTATGTAGTGATAATTTAATTCTAGTTTATTTTTTATTTCATTGGATTCAGAGTAAAATTGCATTTGAAACGTATATTTGCAGTTTACTCGTATATTACCTCTCCATTTACCTGAGCTATAATAAATTTAATTTCAGCGGGACGTTTATAATAATATATCACTGGCAGAGAAAGAGCGTGGTATATTTTATATTATTCTTTCTACTACTATTCTACTCTTTTGCTCCCACTGATTCCAATTTTCTACAGTAAGAGTCTTCAATATAAGAGTGAATAGGCAGAATAAGACAAATATGAGACCCTTGCGCTCGACGTAAATAGTCCCATTCAAGATCGAAGGATAGGATATAGGATAGGATCGAAAAATACCCATGTGCTCGAATAAGACCATACATTTCCTAACAAGAGCGAAAGAGATAGAGATTCAGACAAAAATGAGAACCTTGCGCTCGACGAAAATAGTACCATTGAGAACACACACACATGCGCTTTTTTTTCTATCTCGCTGAGTGCAATGAGTAAGACTGCAGCAGAAAATGCTCAGCTAACTGTTTGTCACTTGCTGTCACTATACTCCAAACTGTCGTTTCAGGGATATTTCGTTTTTGTGCGTCTATCCAATAGTGATTTTTTACAAAATAAACTTGATTCACTGTTTTCAATTTAAAGGAAACAATGAATCCTTCATTTTTATGTTCTATTTGTATGAAGAAAACGTAAGATGCAACAATTGTTGTGAAAAGTATGCAATCCTCTCAGGATTGCATACTGATTGTAGTGATTGGTATGGTAAAAGTGAGGACCTCAGTGAAATGGCTAAGAAAACAATTATCACTGTATGTGCAGAAATTTTACAGGACTAAATAAACTCGTTACGAAACAAAAAGTTATCTACTACAGGATAAATTCCCTAATAACGTTGTATCAGAAATACCTCCACTATTAACTTGCTTCATACATAAATTATTATTAAATGATGAAAATATCGTGTGAGATGAATGTCCTGTTATCCCAAAAATAGAGACTATTGCCTATAGTATTATTTCAGCACTTCGTCCTAAATCCTTCATTCGTTTCTTCAACTAGCTGTTGAGACCTACATTTATCGAAAAACAGGATCGATGTTAGTTATCAATCTACTAAGCAAACTGGGTGTTTGCACATCATACCATAATATTTAGCTTCATGAAGCTTCATCAATAATTTAACCTCAGAAGACTATAATTACTGATGCTTTCCTTCAATATGTCTTTGATAATACTGACCGTAATACAAGGTGGGCCAAAAGAAATCACCCTATTAAAAGATGCTCTTATATTTGCAAATGGCGGCCAATGTCAAATCTGTTTTGACATTTGTAAACTAGACAGATGTAGAATACAAGTGAACAAGCCATGGAGCGATACACTCCCCGCGGAAATCGGAATAATCGTGTCTATTCTTTTGCGTAACAATTCGTCTGTGGTGTTGGCGCATCGCGAATTCCATCGCCGATTCCCCGGTCGTCCGGCACTAACTGCGCAAACACTGCGCCGTTTGGCCAGGGACCACAAGAGATGCTGCCAAGAGTGGCCGGCCCCGGAGCGCCTATTCTGCCAAGAATATCGCAGCTGTTGCTGAGGATGTCGAGCTGTCGCCAGAAACATCGACCAGACGCCGTGCCTCGCAATTAGCCATCAGCCGGTCGTCCCTAAGGCGAATTTTGGTCAAAGACCTGCGAATGTCCATGCGTCAGCTGCTGCCTGTCGATCACCAAACGCATGTAGCCTACGCCCATGCGATTCTCAATCTCGAGGACGAAGTAGACGATTTTTCGACCAAAATAATAATGAGCGATTAGGCTCATTTCCACCTCAGCGGGTACGTGAACAAGCAAAACTATCGCTTCTGGGGCACCGAAAATCCACGAGTGTAGCACGAGGAGCCATTATAATCGCGAAAAGTGACTGCATGGTGCGCTGTTTAAGCTGGAACAGTCATCGATCCATTTTTTTTCGATGACGCCGCTGATCAAACGACAACAGTGAACGGTGCGAGCTATATGGCCATGTTAACCGAGTTTTTTCTGCCACAATTTAATGAATTAGGACCGGAGGACATGTGGTTTCAACAAGACGGAGCAACGGCACACACTGCGCGAGACACAACTGATATTCTGAAGGCGGCGTTCTCGGGTCGCCTCATCTCTCGTTTTGGCGATTTGCACTGGCCCGCAAGATCGTTCGATTTAACCGTTCCAGACTTTTTTGTGGGGTTTTTTGAAGTCCCGTATTTATGTGAACAAGTCCGAGACCCTGGAAGCCCTCAAGGACAACATTCGAAACGAGAGCGAGAATCTGTCGCCCGAAGTAATGAAAAATGATATAAAACGAGCCCGTATAGCAATCGATTGTGGCTGCGCCCATTTGGCCGATATAATTTTCGCGACTTCACTAATAAAATTCTAGAGGTTCCAATAAACATAATCAAATAACAAAATCGAAGTTTTTCATTTAGAAAAAATTGAGAGCCAAACAACATCGGATGACTTCTTTTGGCCCACCTTGTATAAGAACCTCAGGTGGTCAATAGACTTTTCATCGTTTGGGAGGCATAGCAGTGTACACACCAGCAAGTAGTGTTTGATATAAAAGAACTCCAATCAAATGTAAAAAATCTGCAGCGCAATTAGCATCTACAACAGATATCACCGATGAGATGTATGATGAGAGATTGCCTTCTGGATTAAAAACAGCACCTATGCAGATCCTAGTAAACTATGTTTAGGCATTTCACCTCTTGTATCACCATCGTATATAACATTTCTATCAGGCATATTACATGCCTCCCGTTCATTAGATGACCATCCTCTCAAATTTGAAAGATTGCGCTGAATCCGATGGAATAAAAAAAATATAAAATAAAAATATCATATCAAAAAAGGTAAAACAAAAATATTAATTAAATCCCAAGGAAACATGTAGGATCGCTTCAAAATGAAAAAAAAAGATTAATAATAATATTTTTACAATTTTGCACCTTTATATGCATTTTGTGCAAAAACTATGAGAGATACGCGAAAATACGTTTCCAAGTTTTTGTAGGGGATTTAATTTCCTACAATTTTGTAGTAGGATCTTTTTTTATTTTTCCAGCCAATCGCGAGATATAGACGAAAAAGTTGTTTTTGCACCCTTTTGCACACACACACACACACACACGTGTGTGTGTGTGTGTGTGTGTGTGTGTGTGTGTGTGTGTGTGTGTGTGTGTGTGTGTGTGTGTGTGTGTGTGTGTGTGTGTGTTTTATTTGAAGATCAGTAAGATTAGAGAATTGATATTGATATTGATTGAATTGATTGATTGCGAGGCACGGCGTCTGGTCGATGTTTCTGGCGACAGCTCGACATCCTCAGCAACAGCTGCGATATTCTTGGCAGAATAGGCGCTCCGGGGCCGGCCACTCTTGGCAGCATCTCTTGTGGTCCCTGGCCAAACGGCGCAGTGTTTGCGCAGTTAGTGCCGGACGACCGGGGAATCGGCGATGGAATTCGCGATGCGCCAACACCACAGACGAATTGTTACGCAAAAGAATAGACACGATTATTCCGATTTCCGCGGGGAGTGTATCGCTCCATGGCTTGTTCACTTGTATTCTACATCTGTCTAGTTTACAAATGTCAAAACAGATTTGACATTGGCCGCCATTTGCAAATATAAGAGCATCTTTTAATAGGGTGATTTCTTTTGGCCCACCTTGTATTACGGTCAGTATTATCAAAGACATATTGAAGGAAAGCATCAGTAATTATAGTCTTCTGAGGTTAAATTATTGATGAAGCTTCATGAAGCTAAATATTATGGTATGATGTGCAAACACCCAGTTTGCTTAGTAGATTGATAACTAACATCGATCCTGTTTTTCGATAAATGTAGGTCTCAACAGCTAGTTGAAGAAACGAATGAAGGATTTAGGACGAAGTGCTGAAATAATACTATAGGCAATAGTCTCTATTTTTGGGATAACAGGACATTCATCTCACACGATATTTTCATCATTTAATAATAATTTATGTATGAAGCAAGTTAATAGTGGAGGTATTTCTGATACAACGTTATTAGGGAATTTATCCTGTAGTAGATAACTTTTTGTTTCGTAACGAGTTTATTTAGTCCTGTAAAATTTCTGCACATACAGTGATAATTGTTTTCTTAGCCATTTCACTGAGGTCCTCACTTTTACCATACCAATCACTACAATCAGTATGCAATCCTGAGAGGATTGCATACTTTTCACAACAATTGTTGCATCTTACGTTTTCTTCATACAAATAGAACATAAAAATGAAGGATTCATTGTTTCCTTTAAATTGAAAACAGTGAATCAAGTTTATTTTGTAAAAAATCACTATTGGATAGACGCACAAAAACGAAATATCCCTGAAACGACAGTTTGGAGTATAGTGACAGCAAGTGACAAACAGTTAGCTGAGCATTTTCTGCTGCAGTCTTACTCATTGCACTCAGCGAGATAGAAAAAAAAGCGCATGTGTGTGTGTTCTCAATGGTACTATTTTCGTCGAGCGCAAGGTTCTCATTTTTGTCTGAATCTCTATCTCTTTCGCTCTTGTTAGGAAATGT
Source organism: Phragmatobia fuliginosa (assembly GCA_932526445.1). NCBI lineage: Eukaryota > Metazoa > Arthropoda > Insecta > Lepidoptera > Erebidae > Phragmatobia > Phragmatobia fuliginosa. Next base: position 6,927,164 of record OW052084.1, on the reverse strand, counting down.
ATGGTCTTATTCGAGCACATGGGTATTTTTCGATCCTATCCTATATCCTATCCTTCGATCTTGAATGGGACTATTTACGTCGAGCGCAAGGGTCTCATATTTGTCTTATTCTGCCTATTCACTCTTATATTGAAGACTCTTACTGTAGAAAATTGGAATCAGTGGGAGCAAAAGAGTAGAATAGTAGTAGAAAGAATAATATAAAATATACCACGCTCTTTCTCTGCCAGTGATATATTATTATAAACGTCCCGCTGAAATTAAATTTATTATAGCTCAGGTAAATGGAGAGGTAATATACGAGTAAACTGCAAATATACGTTTCAAATGCAATTTTACTCTGAATCCAATGAAATAAAAAATAAACTAAAATTAAATTATCACTACATAGTATAAGCCAAAGTCGCTTCCACTCTCTGTCTGTCCGTATAAATGCTTCGATCTTTAAAACTGCGCAACGGACTTTGACGCCGTTTTCTTTACTAGATAGAATGATTCAAGAGGAAGGTTTATATGTATAATGCATGCATAAAAGTAGAGAAACATTGATAATTTTAGAGGTTTTTAATGTGATGTCGTAAATAAACCCATTTTTTTACGCTGACATTGCAAACGTTGGCTGTACCCTACGAGATAGATCAAAATAATTTACTGCAGTATTGTACACTTTAAGAAGTTCTACAATACTTTCTGTCTGTTTACTATAAATAATGGATTATTTACGAAACGATTATAAGCAATACAGTATTAATCCTTATCCAATTATGTACCTTAAATACTTTGTGCATCTAATATAGATTAAAATGACCCTTTACAGTATGTAATTTAAATTAATATTTTTGAAGATATTACAGATTCAAAATGCAGGAACCGGCCGGGGCCCGTTAGGTGGCACTGCTGTCAATTTAGCAGTATCAGTTAATAACTAAGCATAATATTTTAATGATTATTCTGAGGTAGTACGAAGTTTGCCGGGTGCTGACCCGGCAAACTCATGTAATAAAATTTAATTTTTTTTTGCCAAAGATTATTAGGTCCTTGAAAAAAGGTGTAAATAAATTTAAAAAAATGCCCGAAACATATCATTTGAATCAAAATGAAACATGTAGTATCGCTTCAATATGAAAAAAAAAGATTAATAGTAACATTTTTTTCATTTTGCACTTTTAAATGCATTTTGTGCAAAAACTATGAGAGATACGCGAAAATACGTTTGCAAGTGGTTGTAGGGGATTTAATTTCCTACAATTTTGTAGTAGGATCTTTTTTTATTTTTCCAGCCAATCACGAGATATAGACGAAAATGTTGTTTTTGCACCCTTTTGCAATGAATTTGCACCATTTGCCGGTATTGCAGCACCCTGCAATTTTAGTATATTAATCTACGAAGACTTACGGAAATTTTGGCGTTGGTTGCAGGTGTTCAACCAAAATAGCAAAGTTAAGCTTTTATTGACTGGACTATATTATATTTTTAGTTTGACAAACTTTGTACGAGCGCCGCTTGTTGGTGAATTTTGGGTCATAAACAAGCGATGCATGTTTTCTAGTGACAATATCAAGCACAAAAAGCTGTCGAACAGTAAGTACTTTACAGTCGTTGTATAGTTGCGAGGTAGAGTATCTAAAAGGCCTTAAGGTCATCACTTTTAAAACTGCTCTCTGTGCACGCTCCAACGGTAAGATGTGCGTCTTAGCCGCTCCACCCCACACCCCAATACAGTAACCCACTATTGATTGTCCCAATGAGAAGTAAACTGTCTTAAGAGTATCCATGTCCGCAGAGTGACGCAATTTTTTGAAAAGGTATATAATTTTCCGAACCCGTGCTGTTAAATTAATTAGATGATACTTCCATTTCAATAAATTATCAATAATGACACCTAGATACTTTACTTGACTTGTTCTATTTATATTGAGACAGTTACAAGATTGGCTATTGGGTTGAGATTTACAGGTATGTGCCTTAAGAAAGTAAGTGTCTACCGAGGGTTGAGCTACACTTGACCTAGAAAACGTTAAGTAAGTAGTTTTGTCAAGATTCAGTGTTAAGAAGTTTTTGCTAAGCCACTGCATTACCCGACCCAGTGACAACTCAGCAAAATTAAATGCATCACGCCAGGTACTAGCATTGACTAGTAACGCAGTGTCATCCGCATAAGTGACAATACTGCAGTTAGGGATGGAAAGCTTACATAATGAGATAATGTACAGTAGAAAGAGCGTTGGGCCCAATACTGAGCCCTGGGGCACACCGAAATCCAAAGACACACAACTACTAAAGTGGGAATCAATTTTAACGCATTGAGTTCGTTCCGATAAATAGTTTGAAAATATGCGTAGTGCTAATCCTCGTATTCCGTAGCCCTCCATCTTTGACAATAAGTGTGAAATAGAGACAGTGTCGAAAGCCTTCTTTATATCTAGGAATATACCTAGACATTTTTGGCCGCTCTCAAGACCGTCAATCACTTGATCAACAAACGATGCTACTGCGTCTTGCGTTGACCTTCCATGTCTGAAACCAAACTGGTTTGATGCAAGAATATTATAGCGATCTAGAAAATTAATAAGACGAGTGTTTAGTAGCTTTTCCAGGATTTTTGACAATGCAGGTAATACAGATATTGGTCTGTAGTTATTGACATTCTCTCTACTTCCACCCTTATGAATAGGATGCACTATGGCCCTCTTGAACGTCCTGGGGAAAATACCACTCTGTATAGAAATATTACATATGTGTGTGATGACAGGAACTAGAGTTGGCGCGCACTGCTGAAGTAGTTTTATTGGGATTTTATCCCATCCAACAGCACTATTTGGGTGTAAACTACTAATAACTCTATTTACTTCCGCCTCATCTGTGGGGAACAAAACGAAGGAATTGTGTGGACCGTTATCAGTTGATTTAGCACGATCATAAGATGGTTTGGAGCTGAAATTGTGTGCAAAATCGCGGCCTATACCCGAAAAATATTCATTAATTTTGTTTACAGATACCTCTGCACTAGTGTCCATACTAAGCAGTTCTCTTGAGGAATTATTTGAACAATTTGTATGAGTAATCTTCTTTATGACTTTCCATGTTGCTTTAGGATTATTACGTGCTTTCAAAAACTCAAACTTCTCATAAGCATGTTTCAGTCTTTTTAGTAACTTATTGCAGAAGTTACGATATACAGATACACACACACACGCGCGCACGCGCGCGCGTAAGTATATTTGAATGTTATTTAGTTCTATAATTATTATTATTTTCCTTAAAGGAGTAACAGATTAAATGAACTCTAAGTAGCCAAATATTGTAGATGCTGGCTCTGGCCTGATACCCATAACTCAAGTTAGATCTTATCATGGGTATCAGTGTTCCAAATGATTTCTGTTTGTAATATCTTGTGTTACTACATTATTGTATGAGTATTGTAACTTTTTTGGAAATAAATATTATTATTATTATTATTAAAGTTTCATCTTTCTAGCATCAACGTTTGGGCTGCAGGTCGAGGACGGACGGACGGACGGACATGTAGAACCAATAAGGGTTACGAGTCATGAACTACGGAAACCTAAAAAAAAGGTTATAGTGAGCCAACTTTAAAAGATAGGCATATGCTGTTGCGGTATTTTATAGAACTTACTTTTAAAAAGAAATAATTCATTCATAGATTGTATTTGTGAAACCGTTTACACAATGCACGCAATGAAAGGTCTAGAAAGGAATAATTTGCCCCCGTTTTTGCAACATTTTTCATTGATACTCCGATCCTTTTGGTCGTAGCGTGATGATATAAAGGCCGCTGCATACGTGACGGGTTTTTACTCGGACGGGACGGGACGAGAAGTTTTGTAAACATCGTTTCATACAAAATGTATAAGGAAATGCATACTTCACGGTGGCACGGATGGGACGGGAACGTGGCACGCACGGGACGAGCATTTATACATCGTCGCCGACGATGTTTCATTACAAGAATTGGATTAAAGCCAATTCTTGTAATGAAAAATCCATCTTTCCTTGTTCACAACACTAGTACGTTAGATCCGAGTCACAGTCACGTTGCGTATGCATTTACATCAGGTCCCCGTTTATAACGAGGCAACCACGTCCACGTCCCGTCCGAGGTAATATCCCGTCACGTATGCAGCGGCCTTAAGCCTTCCTCGATAACTGAACTGTCTAACAACGAAACATTTTTTATAATTGGAAAAATACTTCCTGAGATTAATGCATTGTTAAAACCATGTACATTATTAAACAGTGTAAGTGGTTACATTGCTGCTTCCTATCGTGCGAACTGTTGTGGGTTCGAACCCCGATAACACTTTGTACTAGATCGGTTACACCGATTTTGGCAGGAATTTCCCTGGCAGATTGCTGATGATGTAAAAAGTAACTTAGAATATCTTTTTAAAACTAGTTTTGAAAAAAAATGTTATCCGTGATTTACACAATAATCGCGGGTAACACTGCCGGGACTGAGCGTTTTAGGGCCACAGCACACTAGCCACTTTTAGCATCGACGATCGGCAACTAGTCGCTTTTTAGAAGCCAAATACGGCGACCGAACGCTCCACACCGCACACCTAACGCCAAACGCGGAGATTGAATCGCTTTATAGAAGCGCGACACAGCAGCTGAACGCTACTCTCCGCACACATTCGGATGCCGGTATATTATATATATCGGTATATTATAGACAACACTACAGCCGACGCGATCCAGGCCCCTGAGCAGTCGCTAAAACGCGCGTTTCCGATACCGCGTTCGAACGCAGAAAGTCGCGATTGATGCTACATGACGCGCGATTTTGATACCGCGATCGCACGCAGGAAGTCGCTAAAACGCGATGCAGTAGCGATGAAAATCGCCGATCGCTGATCCTAAAATTAGCTAATGTGCTGTGGCCCTAAGGCGATTCACACACTGCACTGCGCTACTTCGCGTAGCGCGGAGTGGCAGATTTTAATATTGTATGCAAGTACATCGATTAGTATAGAAAACACGCCAGGTCCAACACACCTAACACGAGCCTAGGCGCGTGAGCTCGTTCCGCTAGCAGATTCTGCCGCCACGCGCGTAAGCGGGGTGGGCCGCAGCAGTAAACACTTTTTTTTTTATTGTTGTAATGGAATAGGCGTTTGTCGTCCATCTCACCTGATGGAAAGTGTAGATAAAGACGAAGATGGTACACTCCCATCCACAAGAAACCTGTTCACTCTACTCTTAAAGGCTCCAGAGTTCAACTTATCAGGAAAAATAAACCCAGGTAGGTCGTTCCAAACTCTGGCGACTCTCACCAAAAACGAGCTGTCAAACCGTTTAGTTCGTCTTTTGGGTATGCCAACAACTGCGCCTAGTAGTCCGATAAAGGAATGGAGATGGCTCGATCAGTTCGAAAAGTGCTTTCGAGCACTCTCCAACCTAGGATCGGTTTTTTATAGGATACACCTATAAAAAACCGATAAGCTGGCAACTCGACGACGATGCTCAAGGGTGTGTAGTATGCTATTTGAGAGCTTTTCGTTATTAATTAACCTACGGGCTCTTCGGTCAACCGAGTCCAAAGCTTCCAAATGATATTTGGCTGCACCGTCCAAGAGGTGACTGCAGTACTCCATGCAGGATCGAACTTGGGCAGTGTAAAGATTAAGCAATATGTATACGAAATTGAACAATGCCCAGCAATTTGAGATATGAAATGCAAAGAATACAGACGACGACGACCAAATGGAAAGTAGGCACGGAGGCGCTGTAAAATCTGCTCGAAGAGGCAGATCTGCTCCTTCGTCGCCGCGCGTGTGAACTGCTGCCCCGCGCCTACGCGCGTGGCCAGTGTGTGAATTGCCTTAGACTCATCTTTGGAAACCCGCCATGGTTCAATATAAATCAATGATAGATCGATTGTGTTAAAATCTAGTGAAAGGACATTATAGGACGGGAGATTATAAATAAATGAAAAACTGATATCATATGCAAATGTAAACTATAATTTCCAATTGTACACTACTCACAAAATTTACTAAAATCTACCATCATTTTTTTCCTACTACAGTCAGCCATATTGTTATATTTGTCACATTCGACGTTTCAATTCAATTCGCTTCAACCAATCATTTTAGCACCCTATTTTATATAAACATTTAAATAATCTGCTACGATTTCAAAATGATTTTTAAAATATCAATAATAAATTGTTCTAAATGAATTCTATTTTGGTTACAATCTATTAATATATCTACTTATATTTCATCTTTGGAAAGCCGCCATAGTTCAAGTTATATCAATGAATATCAGTGTAAAATCTAGTTAAATATTTAACTTTATTTTCTACCAATTTTATTAAGAGTTTCTTACAATATTCCCCTATTATTTCTACTTAAAATAATTCTAATATGTAACCAGTTCTATTTAGATACATTTCGTACACACTTGAAACAAACATATTAAATATCTAAAAAACCGAAGAAATGTGTTTTATAATTTTTCAAATTCAATTTAAGATTAAAAAAAAAACTACTGTCTACTAGTTAAGTTTGCCTATGACTACTTTCTATTTTTAACTACTTCTAAAAAAATACATTCCTTCGGTCGTTTATGAACATACATCTAAATTTAAAACAGCCAATTTTGACGAGAGACTATAATAAAGGAACTTTAGAGACGTAAAAATAAAGTTTAAGTTACAATGATACTAAGATTACAATTTGATTACTTTACTTTGCGATTGCGATTTTTTCTTTTTTGAAACAGAGTTCAGTCATGTGTTTAACATTTATTTCCATAGAGAAACAAGATATGATTAATTTTTTAAAAAGCTTTTGAATTTCGAAACGCTACAAAATTAGGTAAATATTTCAATAATTTTCCCCATATAAATTATTTTAAGCGTTTTACACTCGTGACATAATACATACGTATAATTTTCGAAAAAGTTTTGTTTTAATTTTTAATAAGAAAAAAAAAGATACAATAAAAAATACAAATTATTATTACACAACAAAAATTTTGTGACTTCAAATCTGAACATTTTAAATATTTTTAAAAATAAAACCATGTGATTTTGGTAAAAAGACTGCTCGATTTTTTTTAAATTTATGATAATTTTTTTTTGTTACAGAGATGTTATTGTTAATGCCTATAATCAGTAAATGTTTAATTATTAAAATATACAGACCCAGATGACTTTTTCGTTTTAATAGAAATACATACAATAAAATATGCGTTTGTAAGAGCAGTCTTAAAGTCTCAAAATCTGAAGTTTTATTTGGAACTAATGTAAAAAAGTATAAATTGATTTAGAAACTTACTTTGAACTTAAAACGAAAAATAAATGTAATTAAAACGTAAAGAAAATTGCTTAATGTATATTTACTACGAAAATAATCAACTTTAATATTACCTACTACGTCGTGAAAGTAATCTGCATGCTTGATAACTTTTTTTAAATCAGTAATGTCAAAAATGATACTTTTGTTTCTATAAAAAAGTTGAACATTTAATATATAGATTCGAATTTTGTAATAGACCGCCATAAATACATCACAGTTAAATAAAAATAGAAATGAGGTTTTAATGTTTCCTTGGTACCAAATATAAACTGTATGTATCCTTCGGTAACGCTACGCAGGCAGGCTTTTGCCTCAGATCCTCGGCGTGTTCTGCAGCTACCTCAAATTCTTGCATGATGCTCGCAAACATAACAAAACTCATCGTTGTTACCATTGTCTGGCCAATACACGTCCTCTTCCCGATACTGAATGGGAGGAAATGTGGAATATTCTTCATAACACTCCATCCTTCCTTCTCACCCTCCGTCTTAATTGGCCTTTCTCCATCAGACTCCATACCAGAATCACAAAGGGAATTTCTCCGTACCTTCGCTTTGCTCTTCTCCAAAAACCTTGTAGGATCGAATTTTTCAGGTTCCTTCCAGTATTCTTCAGACATGTTGAGTTCGTAGTTGTTGATGAAGACTATTGTTCCTTTCTCTACTCCATAACCTGCCACAGCAGCGTTCTCTGTTGCTACATGAGGTACGATCGGTGAAGACGCATATCGAAGACATTCGAGCACCGTGGCTTCAGTATAAGGCAAGTTTGGCCTGTCCAAAAGGCAGACAGGCCGTTTACCTTTAGTCAGGCCATCCAATTCGGCTCTTATCTTCCTGCCAACTTCAGGGTCCCTGGCGACAGCTGTGAGACACAGCATCACGAGGTTACCCACCGAAGAGTGACCGCCGAGGAAGTCTTCTAACATAAATATGATCGTGTTTCTGTCAACCGTAGGATCTTCTTGCAAAACCCTGAGCAAACCATCCAGGAAATCTTTTTCAGGGCCGTCTGTTTCTAAATTCATTTCTCGCTGCTCCACAATCCTGGAGAGAATGAAGGATCTGATTTCTTGAGACCAGCCGGATAGTTTATCCAGGTGTTTCTTGTAAAACGGCGCCAGCCAGGGTAGGAAGTCGACAGCATACCCTTGATTGATCTCCCAGAAGATTTCATCGAAGTGATCGACGACTTTCTTGAATTCAGGATCATTTTCCGCGTCGAATCTGACATTACACATGTAATGGCTGAACATGTTCATCGCTGTGGTCATTAGGATTGGTTTCAGGTTGATTGCTGCATCAGTACTCCTTGTTATACCTTTCAATGTTTGAATAAGTTCAATGGATTCGAAAGTGGCGACATCTCCGATTCTGGAGAAGTTATCGGTGTGCTGTTTTGGACCGCAGTGGCGTCTTGCTAAGTTCCGTCTCTTTAATTGAAGGTTGGACCAGTCGCAAAGTGCCAGAGCTGTAACAACGAAATAGGACTGATATTATTACTGCCTTGTACGCAGTGGTAGAGTTTGCGACTGTTATGCTTGAGGTAAGCGGTTCTATTCGGTTGGACTAAATGTTTGTATGATCTGATAACTTTGGTTTTTTCTATGTATAAATATGAATGTATTTATGAAAAAAAAGTATATATAGTACAAGCTCTGGTTGGTTTGGGACTAGATGGCGTTGTGTGACAGATTGTCATTGAAACAAAACTCAATCGTTATTTATTAAATTACTAACTGAGCATACCCGTGGGCCAAAGTTAGTCATTGAATACATTAATACAAAAGTACCCTAAGTAAATCCTTATATCATCAGTTATCTGCTACTAAAAGTACTTTCAAAATCGGTCAAGCTGTTACAGATATTATCGAAATAAACATACACAAAGTATATTGTTGATATATCTAATATATAAAATTCTCGTGTCACAGTTTTCGTTGCCATACTCCACCGAAACGGCTTGACCGATCTTTATGAAACTTTATATGCATATTCAGTAGGTCTGAGAATCGGCCAACATCTATTTTTCATACTCCTAGGGCGCGAGCGGAGCCGCGGGCATCAGCTAGTCTTATATATAAAATTCTCGTGTCACAATGTTCGTTCCCATACTCCTCCGAAACGGCTTGACCGATTCTTATGATTTTTTTTATTCATATTCAGTAAGTCTGAGAATCAGCTACTATCTATTTTTCATGCCCCTAGGACGCGAGCGGAGCCGCGGACATCAGCCATAGTCGTCACAAAATAAGAAGTCCGGTTTGACATTTGTCATCGTGGCGTAACTAATACGATTAATTCGTGTTTTTGAGTGCAATTTTTCAATGTCAAGTTAAACTTGATGCTTATTTGTGATACGTGTTGTGCTTAGACTAAGAATGACCAAGACCTGACATGCCAACAAGCGTTACCACGAGAGAGTGAGATAACGATACCATTTTCCAGTGTGTTAGAGAAAAATAGTGATACGTATTTTTTGTCCTTATCGCCGTATAGGTTTGTCACAAAACATTTGTGTCAAACAAATTTCAAAGTGGGAATTTATCAGGAGTGAAAATAAGGCTTTTTGAGTGAATTACTGTGTGATTTTAAGTTTAACTAATTGTTTTCAACCCAGATACTTTAACAAATATGGTACAGTGTTGTGTTTTCGGCTGCAAAAGCCGTAGTGAACGCAAATATGAAAATATAACCTTTCACACGTAAGTATAAAAAATAGCGTTTTATCGGCCTAATATTGTTTTTAATAGTAACTACGATTAATTACATCAATTTTTGTTTGTTAATGTGCAGAAATAATTGAAAATAAGTGATAAAAACTAGTTTCTAAAGTGTGAAAATTTTGTAATTATCCGACCAAATTGCGTAGGTTGTCACAGCTAAAGTTTGAATGACCATTAATGTGTTAAGGTAATTTTGCAAGGTTACCAGCATTTTAGGGATAACGCATCAGCCTTTTGAAATTACCCCATATGGTGAGGTAATTTAATTTGATTTGATTGGTGTTTTATTGTCCTTCAGATTTCCAAAAGATGAATATGTGCGTAAAATGTGGTTGAAGGCTACTGGACGACAAGGTTGGGCAATAGCAAAGCTATATGTAAAAATATTTGAACGTAAGGATATATTACAGTACAAAAATATGCTGATAACTAGAGACAAAGAAATAAACTAATTTCTTCAACATACTTATTTTATTTAAGGGCCAATAAATACTATAACCTTCTAAAAAAAGTTTTTTTAAAATGTAATCAATCTTGATCCCGGTTACATCCTCAGCTTTCGTTTTGAAGGCCTTCTATTCTAATCTAACCATATTTGACAGATTTTTAAAACGTTTGGAACAGTAAACGGAATAACGATTCTCCCTTATTAAAGGGGAATTGTTTTAACCTGGCAACATTAATATTTAATGTACTTTGTTGCTATCCCTTACGGGTGCACGCATATGACCGGTCTAGGTCATTCTTAGTCTAAGGTGTTGTGATAGTATATGTGAATTTGATTTTTCAATTTCCTATGCGGCATGTTAAATGACAAATGTCAAAACGGGCTTCTTATTTTGTGACGACTATAGTTACTGTATCAGTAAAGAAAGTAAAGAATGTAATAAAAGACATGACTAAATGGACATTATACTTAAATTAAAATTGTGTGTCTCTGTCGCGCTTTTATACCAAAACTACTAAAACGATTTAAATTAAATTATAATTAAAAAAAAAAAAGTTACTTTTTACCGCGACAAATGGAGCTGCGGGCGAAAGCTAGAGTTAGAAATATTTTTAAACATTGGTATAATATTATTAAAAAATCGGCCAAGTGCGTGTCAGGCCACGCCAGGACAGGGTTCCTCAGTCACCCATAATCGTACGTGGATTTAAAATCGTATCCAATAGATAATTATTATGTTTACGTATTAATGCGTTAATTTTGTATGACGTTTTCCAAGTAAGCGCATTTTACAAGTTAACTCACCATAACTCCTGAATTAATAAAGTCATCTAATTCGTTATAGTTTTCCTTCAAAGTTCATTATATAGACCACCATCAAGAATTTTTCCAGATTTTTTGAGCCAGCCGTTTAGCTTTTAGAGAGGGGGACGCCCTGCTTTTACAAAAAAGTGCCCTTTAAAGTGGAATTTCTCGCAAACGAATACCTAAATCAAAAAATCGTCTGAGAAGCCCTTAATTGTTTAATGATACCCCACACGATGGGGTGGCCGCGAGAAAAAAAAATCACCCCCACTTTACGTGAAGGGCAGGTACCCCAAATAAAATTATTTTTCATAATTTTATTGTAGCACTTTGTCGTAATTACAACACGTATTCATGCAAAGTTTCATCTTTCTAGCACTTACCGTTTGGACGGTAAGTCGAGGACGGACGGACGGACATACATGACGAATCTTTAAGGGTTCCGAGTTATGAACTTCGGAACCCTAAAAAGAATTTACGCATTTCTAAATTAAAACTAAGCAATAAAATTATGTGTGTCACGCAGAACAAATTCCTCGCTATATTTTAAGTTTCGAATTTCGAACGCTTGCAAACTCAAGTAGGAAGTTGTGGATAAACAATGTTAAGTGTAGAGTTACATTTTTTCGGCACAGACAACAATTAGCAAAAGGCCTATTTAACCTACTTTTAAAAAGGAGGAATTAGCTTACTCGATAATTATTAATTAATACTAAGGTATTACGTAAGTCATTAGAATACGGGCTATAACTTTATTTTCAAACTTCTTAGAACGGTTTAGTGGTTAGCAATCCTAACTGTGAAAGCTAGTGAATGTGATTTCGATTCTCACCAAGACCAAATATTAATTACATCACGAGCACAATAATTTTTTTGTTCGATTTTTGAACGTAATTTATGTATATAGCTGCGCCCCGCGATGCTACCTGTGATTATCGCTAAACCTTTACAACAACAACTGCGAGTAGCACGAGGGCGCGAAATTAGTCTACAACAAAAAGCGGCCAAGTGCGAGTCGGACTCGCCCATAAAGGGTTCCGTAGCAGCAAGTAACGTCATATAAAAGTTCTTGTAGTTCCTTGTAACTTTCATCGATGTTTTAATAATAGTGTTTTGATTGAAAGAAATGTAAATTGCTTTTAATGATTTATGACGTATTAAAAAAAACTACTGACTAGATCTCGTTCAAACCAATTTTCGTTGGAAGTTTGCATGGTTAATGTACATCATTAGAAACCTCAATATCATTTTTGAAGACCTATCCATAGATATCCCACACGTATGGTTTTGATGAAAAAAAAAAATTTTAAGTTTGAGTTGTAAGTATGGGTACCCCAGAAATTTATTGCTTTTTTTCTATTTTTGTGTAAAAATATTAATGTGGTTCACAGAATACATCTACTGACCAAGTTTCAATAGCATAGCTCTTATAGTTTCGGAGAAAAAAGTGGCTGTGACATACGGACGGACAAACAGACAGACATGACGAATCTATAAGGGTTCCGTTTTTTGCCATTTGGCAACGGAACCCTAACAAAAATGGCCTTAAATTGCTCATATCATCAGAGTTTCGTCAAAATCGGTCTAGTCTACAGTGTCAATCAAATTTAGTCGTTATAAAAAGGTTTGATCATGAAATCCTAAAACAACAATGCATGTGTATTCACACCCTTATGTCTCCTTCATATGGCGCCTGGTAGTGTCGTGTAACCCGAGCCTAATATTTGAGATACTCCGTAATACGAGAATAACACCTCAAGGACGGGAACACAAGACATAAGCGAGAGCGATTTTTGATAGCATTTCTATTAGGGGTGGTGGTCCAACTAGAATGTCCAAGCGATTACGGTTCCTAAGTAGGGGTAGTTGTCCAATTACCTAATAATTTAGTTGGACAAGGAAGTCTATAGAGGACCCGTCCAATTAATTTATTTGAATTTTGAATAATATTTTATTATCCAAATATTATTACGAGAAGCTTATACATTGTACCCCTGTTTTGAAAATTCTGGGGACGGAGGATTTTTTAAAATTATGCATGAAAAATACATTTAATCTATACTTATTATACTATTATAAAGCTGAAGAGTTTGTTTGTTTGTTTGTTTGTTTGAATGCGCTAATCTCAGGAACTACTGATTCGAATTGAAAAATTCTTTTACTGTTGGATAGTTCATTTATCGACGAGTGCTATAGGGTATATAACATCACGCTATGACCAATAGGAGCGGAACAGTAATGAGAAATGTAGCGAAAACGGGGAAAATTTATTCCCTTTCAGAGCTTCCGTGACGTGCGCTGCGTAAACGCATAAAGTTACACAAAAATAATGTATGACGGAATTGTTCTTCTTAAAACGCTCTACCAAAAAGTCCGGGATAGCATATGTCTATCTTTTAAGGTTGACTCGCTATAAACTTTTTAATGGTAATCAAATGTATTCTAATATATAATAAACACGAGAACGCAGGCGACGAGCGCGCACGGCGGTTCCGGGCGGCGGGTGCGCGGGGGCGCGCCTCGGGCTTCAAAGGGGGTGAAATAGTGGATGACTTTTTTATGGGAATCTTTTAAGGGCAGGATGACGTCTGCCGGGACAGCTAGTCAATAAATAAAACGTGACATACGATACCTCACGTACAATGGTCCACTTAAAGGACTAAGTGCGGAAACCACCCACATAACATAGAAACGTGACATACTGCCATGTATTTGACACACGAAGCGTAGCTTAAAACGTAGCACGCTCCATGACGTTACAAGATGTCCCGCCAAAATCTTATAACATACGCCATGACAGAACGCATTTCGCTTCACGTCATTAGATCCTAAAGAAATTTAATCCGCACTAGATAACGAACTATTTGACGATGGTATTTAGATTAAATATAATGAGAACACTTGAAGGATGAGAATATCTGACAGCAGTAGTTAAAAATAACTGACATTGTCTATGGTCAGGAGCAGGGCCGTCTTTAAGCGGGGGGACACAAAAGTTTGGGGCCACCAAATTATTGTCTAATTAGAATGTTAATGTTAATTTCGTATTGAACTGTAATTTTTTTGTGAAAAAAAGGTAATGTGTCTTACAATATTTTTAAAGACGTGTGAGAGAAACAAGTTGTCGGTTGGTTGGAGGGCCTCCTGACGATGGTGACCCCTCTGCCCTTATGGTAAAGACGGTAATACTCAGGAGGGCAATTCTACTGATAAAAAATCGATCGAAATTCATTTTAGATCAAATTTCGAACTCGCTGCTCTCAATTAAGTATTTAAAATATTACAAAACGATATAATAACATTAAAATAAACGTTTAAATGTGTAATGTATGCAAATAAATAATTCTGAAGTGTTTTTTCAATTCAAAGTCAATTTTTAAAATTTTGTTTGTGTTTGTTTCGGGTAATCTCTGGAAATGGTGGACCGACTTTGATGGGACTTTTACGGATAGATAGTTAATGATATGAGGCGAAACTTCGGCTAATTTTTTAGGGTAACTTCACCCCACCGCATTATAATATTGTAAGGGGCGTTATGCCCGCGGTTTATAACGTGGGGCTCAGCTAGGTTGTCAAAAAAAACTTTAAAAGAATAAAATGTAATTTTAATTTTAGTATGTCTACTTCCCTCATTGTGATACTCTCCTGCTATATATATATATATTTTTTTTTAAAAAGACAACTCCCGCATTAGGAATATAAATTTCTGTGCCCCGGGGACTTTACAAACATACATGAAACGGACACAAAGAACACCCAGACTCAGAACAACAAATTGTGAATCACACAAAGTGTTGTCCTCCGTGGGATTTGAACCCACGACACTTGGCGTAGTAGGAAGCGGCGTGGCGACCGCTTAAGCCACTAGGCCAACCGTGCAGTCAAATATATACTAATACTAGCTGCGCCCCGCGGTGTTACCCGCGTATTTTCGGGATATAAAAACTGGTTATTTGATATTTTATTATGATAGCATAGATTAAATTAAGATCTCTCTCTCAGGAAAGATGAGACCCATATTAAGGTGTACTTGAATTCTACACAAGCGTGGTCGTCGGTAATTGGGACGAATTTTTAGTTAATTAAGCACATTTTAAATTCATGTACTAAGTTCTACATTATGCTAAAACCCTAATAAAATAAAATTACGATGCTGCAATATTCATTTTAATCTAAACAAAGACAATTTTTTTCAATCATCATCAAATGTCGAGAAAAATTGTCAGCAAAATTGTACCATGTCATTGATTGATAAGTGGGTAGGTCTTTCATTTAGAGCATCATAGGCTTGAGGACCTATGGGGAATAGCCAAAGTGCTGTTTGTTACCTCAAATCTTTCGATTGGGTAGGTTTACCCAACTGGGTAGATTTTGATAATTATTTTTATAGGTTTCCGAAGTTTAAGACTCGACTTACCGTTCAAACGGTAAGTGCTAGAAAGATGAAACTTTGCATGAATATGTGTTGTAATTACGTCGACAAAGTGCTACAATAAAGTGTGGAGATATATTTTTTTCTCGCGATTACCCCATCGTGTGGGGTATCACTAGATAGGTCTTTTAAAGACAATAAAGGGTTTTTAAGGCGATTTTTGATTTAAGTATCGGTTTGTGAGAAATACTACTTTAAAGGGCAATTTTTGTAAAAACAGGGATTCCCTCCCATCTAATAGCTATACGGCTAGCTTAAAAATCTGGAAAAATTCGTGATGGTGGTCCATATAATGAACTTTAAAGGAAAACTATAACGGATTAGATGACTTTGTTAGTTCTGGAGTTACAGAGGCTTAACTTGTAAAATGCGCTTTCTTGGAAAACGTCATACAAAGTTAACACATTAATACGTAAAGATAACAATCGACTGCACGGTTGGCCTAGTGGCTTAAGCGGTCGCCACACCGCTTTCTACTGCGCCGAGTGTCGTGGGTTCAAATCCCACGTAGGATAACACTTTGTGTGATTCACAATTTGTTGTTCTAAGTCTGGGTGTTCTTTGTGTCCGTTTCATGTACGTTTGTAAAGTCCCCCGCGACACAGGAATTTATATTCCTAATGCGGGAGTTTTCTTTAAAAAAACAAAACAAAACAAAAAACAAACAATTATCTATTGGATATGATTTTAAATCCACGTACCGTTATGTGTGACTGAGGAACCCTTTCAATGCGTGGCCTGACACGCACTTGGCCAATTTTTATTTTTTATTTGAAGGCTAGCCTCACAGATTGTACATTTGCACGCAGACTCTCATTAACTGCAAATTTTAGACACACATACGTTGGTCTAGTGGTTAGCGTAAGCGACTGCTAATGAAGAGGTCTTGGGTTCAAATTCCGGTATAAAAAATATAGTTTTGAAAAACTAAACAAAACCCGTTTTTAAACTAAAAAGTAGAAAATTATTTTAATGTAACAAAGCGTGGGGTGACGTTATTATTATTATTAAATATTTTCAGAAAGTAACCCACGCTTAAAAGTTTAAAAGCGTGTTTGTTTAGTTTTTTAAAACGATATATTTTTATAGACTAAAAAAGACTAATTCGTTTAAACATTATTTTAATTTTATTTTGATTTTTTTTTTCAAATTAGTGTATTGTCATCGGTCCTCGACAAATCTACAAGTTTGAACGAAATCTGGCCGTTTAAAGTGGGTCAAAATCGCGCCCAAAGGATTTGGTTAGAAACAAACATACAGGTGAAACTAATATAAACCGTGTAAAGAAAAGTATATATATGTATTTATATTAGTTGTCTAGTACCCATAATATAAGCTCTGCTTAGTTTGGGACTAGATTGAGAGACTGTCCAATGATGCAGTCACATCTCACGAGGCCGCCATACTGTAGGGTCTTCATCATCATCAACAACCCACAATGACCAACTGCTGGGCTGGGGTCTCCTCTCACGAGAGGTTTAAGGCCTTAAGTCCCTCATGCGCGTTGGGGACTGGCAAGACACGTTGTGGCTACGTAATCTTACCGTTGGATGCTTTTAAGCCGCAACTCAGGCCTCCAAACTAAGCTTCACGACTGTTATCTTATGATAACAACCGGGACCGACTGCGTAACGTGACCTACGCATCACGGAAACACTCATGCCACAAACGGTCACCCATCTAGGTACTGACCGCACCGTCGATGCTTACCATCAGTAATTGTTTCCAATCAAATAAAGCTACTCTGCATTCACAAATAGTATTGTGTCTACTACTCTTTGGACTCAACTCATGCTTTCCATCAGACAGAGTAGAGATACTTTGACAGACTTAAATATTAAACACTAGCTTTCGTCCGCGGCTCCGCCCGCGTGTAAGTTGGTTATCCCGGTAAAAAATAGCCTATGTCCTTTCCCAACTTCAGTTATATCTTCATATCAAATTTCATCAAAATCGGTTCAGTGGTTTAAGCTTGAAAGCGTAACAAACAGACAGACAGACAGAGTTACTTTCGCATTTAGCGAGCCTGTTTTATCAAACTAGACTAGAACAGTGCCTAAAGACTAAAGTCTTCAACCAGTGCGTCCTACCCGTCATGCCATACGGAGCCATAACGTAGTGAAACACTCACGGCACAGCTGGCCCACAAATATAAAGTCGCGCAGCGTGCTATGGAGAGGGCTATGCTCGGCGTTTCTCTAAGAGATCGTATTAGAAACGAGGTAATCCGGCAGAGAACTAAAGTTATCGTCATAGCCCTCAAGATTAGCAAGTTCAAGTGGCAATGGGGTGGCCATATTAGCCGCAAAACCGACAACCGTTGGGGTAATCGTGTTCTTGAGTGGAGACCGCGTCTCGGCAAACGTAGTGTAGGACGTCCACAGGCCAGGTGGAGTGATGATTTGCGCAAGACCGCTGGTAGGAGCTGTATGCGAGTAGCCGAGGATCGAACTAAGTGGCGTGTATTAGGAGTGGCCTATGTCCAGCAGTGGACTGCAATAGGCTGATGATAATGTTACGACACCGTCGATTTCAGATTTTCAGAACTACGGTAAAACCAATAGTTTTGGCAATCTATGTACGTTTGCGTGCTACATCGTAGTACATATCTGCTGTACCGATTTACCGAATCATCTTCCTAGCCTTTATTATTCTCAATATTATTATGGGTCCGCTATTAGTTCAACAGGCTATACTTATCAGTTTATACACGACACGACTGGCATAGAACCTTCGAAACCTTTTTTCAAATGTAGAAATCGGTTTAATTTCAAGTAATAAAACATTATTTTGGACAACTAACACACAATATAATCTAGTCCCAAACTAAGCAGAGCTTGTCCTATGGGTACTAGACAACTGGTATTAATACATAACTAAATACTTTTTAGGGTTCCGTAGCCAAATGGCAAAAAACGGAACCCTTATAGATTCGTCAAGTCTGTCTGTCTGTCTGTCTGTCTGTCTGTCTGTCCGTCCGTATGTCACAGCCAATTATTTCCGAAACTATAAGAGCTATACTGTTGAAATTTGGTCAGTCGATGTGTTCTGTGAACCGCATTAAGATTTTTACATAAAAATAGAAAAAAAGCAATACATTTTGGGGGTCCCCATACTTGGAACTGAAACTCAAAAAGTTTTTTTTCATCAAACCTATACGTGACGGGTATCTATGGATAGGTGTTCAAAAATGATGTTGAGGTTTCTTATATCATTTTTTTCTAAACTGAATAGTTTGCGCGACAGACACTTCCAAAGTGGAAAAAAGTGTCCGTCCCCCCCTCTAACTTCTAAAATAAGAGAGTGATAAAACTAAAAAAAATATATGTTAAACATTACCATGCAAACTACCAACGAAAATTGGTTTGAACGAAATCTAGTGAGTAGTTTTTTTTTAATACGTCATAAATCGTAACACGCAATTTACCTTTCATCCAATCAATACACTAGTATAAAAACATCGATGAAAGTTACAACGAACTACGAGAACTTTTATATGATGATACTTGCTGATACGGAACCCTTCATGGGCGAGTCCGACTCGCACTTGGCCGCTTTTTTTTGTAAATACATACATATGATACATAGAAAACACCAAAACTCCAAAACAAAAATTTGCAGATCACACAGACCCGGGAATCGAACCCGAGGCCAGCATGATCAGCAGCCGAATGTACTAATAACTAGACCAAGAAGGCAATTTAACCCTTCGGGTGCCTGGTACCTAAAAATCACTTCGCATGCCTGGTGGGTCTGTGAGACCCGTAAACAAAATGCTTGGTTTTCACCTACTTAACAAGTCAGAAAGCTAAATACAGGCTTTTTATTAATTTTCACTGACGTTTAAATTATATGATTGGAAAAATTAATACTAAAGTTGTTTTACAAAATGTTTATTACCTAATTTAAAAGTCTCATATTTTACGTAACAAAAATTCACAATTATCCAATTATCTATCCAGGCCGCCATGGTAGTATAGGTTTCCATGTTACTCACAATGAGCATGGTGGCCCTTACTCCTGGATTCTACTCATGCTTTCCATCAGTCAAAGTAGAGTCACTTTGGTAGGCTACATTATAAAAAGAAAAAAAAATCGACGCGTGAGACAAATTACTCAATGGCTGAGACATCTCAACATCACTGTCATCACTTTCACTATTATTGGGTTCAGCATGGACTTCTGCTACTTCCTCAGAACTATCTTACCAATGTGGTACATCCAAGAAGACTGATTCATCTCCACTATCATCTAAAACCACATCTTCGTATTCACATTCTTCTAAATCTCTCTCCAAAGCTTGACAGATTTCAAAATTCGTTACTAACCATTTTTAACTGATAAAATATTATTTTCGTAAACAATTTACCACTCAAAACATAATAAACAAGAAAAAACAAAAGTAAGTACTTACGGAATAAAAGTTACGCCGCGTGCCTGGTCGGGTCCCTGAGACCCCAGCGCACATAAAACACCTCTTATCTGAATGCGTGTGCGTCGCGAATTACGGGAGAGGAGATAAAATGGCCCCTAGTTCATATCGCGAAGCTACTGAGAAGCGCAGCGCGTTAGGTTAAAAAAATAAAAAAATATCGTCGAAGTTTTGAAGTGATGGGTCTGTCAGACCCACCAGGCACCCGAAGGGTTAAAAAAATAGTTTGTTCTGAAATAACAATTCTAAGATAATAATAGTAATATAAAAAAATGGAACCTCTTTTTAGTTCAAAAAAAAAGTTTAATATACTCACAATTATTTCTGTCACCAGCAAACAGTTGATGAAAACGTAAGAAGTCTGGCCGCCCACCGAAAAACTTGCCATTTTGATTTAGTACTTCTCGAATCAACTCTAAGTTGTTAACAACCAAACACTTAGTAGCTCCCAATTTGATGCTAAATATATCCCCATATTCCTTTGCCAACTCCGTAAAGGATTGAAAAGGCGACTCACACTTACCCAAAAGGTGTAAACTACCTATAATTGGGAGAGGAGCCGGTCCCGGTGCCTCTTTTAAAACAACCGTCTTGCTATCGCCGTATTTTGTAGCTTTTTTGAAAGTGATGGTGTTCTTTAAATAAAATTTATACACCCCAATCAAAATGACGGCTATCAAAAATAGTGCACTCATCATTTTTTCTTTTAAAAAAAGATTTTGAAAATCACGAGTGACTACACCGGTGGGAACTACTTGTTCGGTAGTACTGAGTTCCGAACGAACCGGCCGCCATATTTATAGTGTTCGCGCCAAATTTGCATTTCAATTTGACTTTACAAAGTGTTTTCGCGTTCAGTCTGTTGGTTTAGTTCGTTCTTAATTCCGATTTTATTGACGGATTATTTTCAATTCGGGCATTTAAGTGAGCTTTAATAAAATAACAACGCCATCTAGTCCCAAACTAAGCAAAGCTTGTACTATGTACTTGTACCCGACAATATATACAGATAAATAAATGTTATTCGAGCAATACTAGTCTAATAAAAACAGCCTACGTTACGCTTTATGATAACAGCTATCTGCTAATGAAAATTCCGTTAAAATCGGTGAAGCCGTTTCACGGACTAGCCGGAACAAACAGACAGATTTAACTGCCTCCTTGGCGCAGTGATAGCTTGTGCGACTGCTGTGTTTGAGGACTCAGGTTCGATTCATGACTCGGACCAAATATTTGTGTGTTCTGCAAATATTTGATTCGGAGTTTGGATGTCTTCTATGCATAATATTTAGAAAAAAAGAATGTGTATGTATTTATATCAGTTGTCTGGTACCTCTAATACAAGCTCTGCTTAGTTTGAGACTAGATAGCGTTGTGTGTAAGTTGTCCGAAATGTTTATTTATTCACCTCAGTGGTTTAAGAGATCACCTCGCTGCCTCCCACTGCGTCGAATATTGGGGATTAAATTCCCAGATGGTATAGTGGATTTTTAGGCACTAGTCACAATGATTTCAGTACAAGGCGGGGATCTACTACCCTCACACAGAAGACCAGGGCCGGATTTACCATAGAAGCTGAAAAAGCTAAAGCTTGGGGCGGCAGAATTAGGGGGGCGGCAAAATGGCCCAAAAAAATAAATTGGTACAGAAAAAAGTAAAGTTGCGGACACACAACTGTTTATATTTTTATAAGACCATACTCACATTAGGAGTATAAATCCTGTGTTGCGGGGGGCTTTACAAATATACTTAAAGGAACACAGAGAACACCCAGACTTAGGACAACAATTTGTGAGGCGCGGTAGAATGCAGCGTGGCGACCACTAAAAAAAACTTTTTTTTGACGTGTGGAATCCTCCTCGGGCCGTCACCCTACCGGAGTTTGCAACGGGGCTGTATGTCGGCATCGTACCGACTAAAATCACATGGTGTGCCACTATGCACCTGAAATAGCAGGGGTCCGAGGAACCTATTATTACGCCCTTTGAATCCCTCCCAGTGCCTCCTCTCAATGAAGCGGGCGCCATCAATTGTTTATATCTCCATGGCGGCGTACGGCACACGCGGACGTCGCTTCCTCTGGAGCCTGAAGGCCACTGAAGTGGATGGAGGGGAAAACCCGTTCCGTCCATTTGGGGCCACACTCAGGGCAGCATGACCATGGCATAGATGATGCCTTCGAAGA
Source organism: Phragmatobia fuliginosa (assembly GCA_932526445.1). NCBI lineage: Eukaryota > Metazoa > Arthropoda > Insecta > Lepidoptera > Erebidae > Phragmatobia > Phragmatobia fuliginosa. Next base: position 6,904,809 of record OW052084.1, on the reverse strand, counting down.
ACGTTGCGACCGCGGTAGCCGTGTATGGCTCTAACGTTCCCTATTTTGGCTGTTCAGAGCCACCTCCCACACCGGTGCACCGTACAGTGCCATAGACCAGACGACTCCGGTGTACAGTTGTCTCGTCGCGACGTTGGCTACACCCAAATTGGGCTAAAGTCGTCCTAGTGCGGAGGCAGTGTCGACCAGCTTCAGACCAAGCTGTCAGAAGTGCTCGTCGAAGAGCCACCTACCGCCAAGGATCAGGCCCAGATAATTCGTCTGGGAGTGGACCAGTACAATTACCAAGTTGACCATGATGGAGGCGCCGGGGAGTAGCCCGACGACGGGGCCCATGAAACAAAAGGGCCTCGTCTTATCCAGGGCCATCAGTAAGCCTAACGCCTCAATGACTGAATGAGACTCCTGTTGTGGTCAGTGTGGCCAGCCTGAAAGTTCACCCCCCCTGGTTGTAGCCAGAGTGTCATCGTCCTTGTTATTGATTACGTCTAGCACAGGAGTGGTCCGAGGACTGAGCCCTGCGAAACACGACTAGGTCCGACGTCTCAAAACACCATCTTGGCCCTCGTACATGACGGTACGCTCGTCTAAATAGTCTCCCATTAGCCGCCTCAGGTACTCAGGCACTCCGTGATAGAGGTGTGTTTCCCTGTTGCAGATAAATAGCAGACTATCAAATGCATTAGCGATGTCCATAGACACAGCACGCCGCCACTGCTTACTGCCTCTTCGGTCACGGCTCTCTCATGCGCAATATAGCATCGACCGTCGAACGCCTTTTCCAAAATCCGAATTGGGTGTCCGAAAGATCATGGCCGATCTCGCATAGGTGCCGGACGATGCGTGCAGAGAGCACCCTCTCAAACAGCTTACCTAACTCGTCCAGCAACACGATGGACCTATAGGCCGCCGTGACTGAATCGGCAGATCGTCCTGTCTTCTGAAGTTTGACCAGCTTTCCGCTCTTCCAGCTCTCAGGGAAGCGTCCGGACGGCATACTAGCGTCCAACACCTCACTGAGGCGGACCGACATATTGTCAACCGACAAATTTAGCTTAGTTTGGGACTAGATGGCGTTATGATGTCCGAAATATTTATTTATTATTATTAACTTCAATTCAGTATTGTTTATAATTTTTTTGTTGAATTGAGTTCAATTAAAATCAGTTAATAACGTTTATCGAAGTTGCAATATTTTGATTTAGCAGTTTTAAGACTCTTACTCGACATTGGTTAGGCGATTAACACACGGCACCGCGCACCGCCGCGGTGGGCGGTGGCGGTTGAGCGGATTTCGTAGCGGTGCACCGCGCGGTAAGGCGGTTCTCGCGCCTTACCGCGCGGTTGGATTTAACGTGGTTTTGTCCATTTTGATCATAGGCTGAAGTGGTGGCAGCAATCTGGCTTTTATTTAATTTACTTTACGCACAAATACATGCATTAGCGGACTTAATGCGATTTTGTTTCTTAGAAAAAAAAAAGAAGATTTTCGGTTCATCCATTTTTACGAAGCAGAACTCTAAGTAGGGCATTAATTTTATTCTATAAAAGTTCGACACAACATAAACTTACATTTTTTAACTATACGCGAATATCCTTTTTGATGTGAAACATCTATAGGCGCACGTAAAATAGATTTCTGGCCTGGCGATTGGCGACGCGTCGCCACGGCACGCTATACGATGGTATATATATATACAGTCTATATGCAGTAGTGTGTACGGTGTACACGTGTACACCGTACACACTACTGCATATAGACTACTATTTTAAAATTAGTAATATTTTATTTTATCATTATGACATATTTAGTTCCTATTACAATATGTTCTTTTCTGCATATTACTTTTACAAAATAATGGCGATGTTTCACATCTGCCAGGCGTCCCGTGACGGCTCACATTTTTTTTTTTCCACTCCTTTATTTCATTACATTATGTATTTGTTGGAAAATTTCATTTTGAAATTGCAACACGTCCTTTTTTTTTTTTTTTTTTTTTTTTACGTGTGGAAATCCTCGCGGACCGTCACCGTCGGGGGTTACGGCGGGGTGGTGTGTCGGACTCGAACCGACTAAAACCACACGGTGTGACCCTCTCTGCGCCTTTGTATTGGAAGGAGTCCAGGGAGGGGATTTCCTTCTGGACTCCAACCGGCGCCTGCCCGCACTGTTGCGGGCACCTACTCCAATTTCGACTCTCTATTGGGCAACGTCCGGTCACACGCGGACGCCGCCCCCTCGCGGTTGGCCTCTACTGCGGACGGACGGGAAACCCGTCCCGCCCATCCGCGGCCACTCTCAGGGCGGCATGAGACGCAGGTATGCGCGCCTCCGCCGCCCGGGGCGCCAGCGGCGGATCGGGTCCGATTGGATGGAATCCTCCCGGGCCTTCTCCGCCACCTCCTTCTGCAAGATTATATCCTCGCAGAAGGTTGCGACCGCGGTAAAACAACTGTCGCTGCCGGTCATCGATCTTATTGACTGCCTTGTTGGTCTAGTGGTTAGCGTATGCGGCTGCTGATCAAGAGGTCTCGGGTTCGATTCCCGGGTCGGACCAAATATTATTTGTGTGATTCACAAATATTTGTTTCGGAGTCTGGGTGTTTTCTATGTATAATATGTATGTATTTACAAAAAAAAAGTATGTTTATGTATTTATATCAGTTGTCTAGTACCCATAACACAAGCTCTGCTTAGCTTGGGACTAGATGATGTTGTGTGTCAGATGTCCAAAATATTTATTTATTTATTTATTTATTACGGCCGGCAGCGAGAGATCCCCTCCGATGACTGCAGTGAGGACCCGGCGCTGCGCCGCCCAAGCGGGGCAGACCGCCAGCGTGTGCTGGGCCGTGTCCTCACTGCAGTCGCAGTGGTGGCAGGCGGGACTCGGTTCCCTCCTAGCGACCGAGTGCAGGTACTTTCCGAAGCAACCGTGCCCGGAAAGTACCTGCGTCAGCCGGAAGGAAAGGGTCCCGTGCTGCCGCCCTGCCCACTCCGCGATGACCGGCTGAAGAGCCTCCACGGCAGCGAAGCCAGCGCGTGGGGTCTCCAGCCGGAACGACCATCTCAGCATGGTGGCTCGGCGAGCGGCTTCGCGCCACTCGCGCACGTCCTCGGGCGGAGGGCGAAATCCGCTCTCCGCCCGGAAGTCAGCCACTCGCCGATAAACTTCGGCGAGCACCTCCGCCTCCAAATCCCACGGGGGTGTTCCGGCCAAGGCACACGCCGCCTCTGTGGACACGGTGCGGTATCCGCGTATGGCTCTGACCGCCAGTATCCGCTGGGGGTGCCAGAGGCGCGCCCTGTTCTGGGCGGACAGAGCCGCCGCCCACACCGGTGCACCGTAAAGTGCCATCGACCGGACAACCCCCGTGTACAGCTGCCTAGTGGGGACACTGGCCCCGCCCAAATTGGGCAGAAGTCGCCCTAGGGCGGAGGCAGTGCCCACCAACTTAGGGCCAAGCTGTCGGAAGTGCTCGTCGAAGAGCCACCTACCGTCGAGGACCAGACCCAGGTACCTCATCTGGGCCCGGACCGGTACGAGGACCGAGTTGACCTCGATCGAGGCGCCGGCGGGCGGACCGCGACGGGGCCCATGAAATAATAGGGCCTCCGTCTTCTCCAGGGCCACCCGCAGGCCCAACGCCTCGATGCGCCCGACCACCCGGGAGACTCCCGTGGTGGCCAGGCGCGCCGCCTCCTCAAAGTTTGCCCCCCGGGCCGTGACCAGGGTGTCGTCTGCGTAACAGATTACACCCAGCCCGGGGGGGAGACGCCCTCGTAGGGCCCAGTCGTATCCCATGTTCCACAGGAGTGGTCCTAGGACAGACCCCTGTGGAACACCGCACGACATGGCCCTGCGTCTCAAGGCGCCATCTCGGTCCTCGTACTCGACGGTACGCTCCTCTAAATAGTCTGCCACCAGCCGCCTCAGGTACCCTGGCACTCCGTGGTATTGGAGTGCGGCCCTGATGCAGCCGAATGGCAGACTATTGAAGGCGTTGGCGATGTCCAATGACACCGCCAACACCACTCCGCCGCCTCTTCGGTCACGGCCCTCAGGCGCAGGATCGCGTCGACCGTCGAACGCCCTTCTCGGAAGCCGAATTGGGCGTCCGACAGGTCGGGCCCCACCTCGCTGAGGTGCCGGACGATGCGGGCAGAGAGAACCCTCTCGAACAACTTACCCGCCTCGTCCAGCAAATTGCAACACGTCCTGCACCAACGATGATTTTTAATTGAAAATAAAGCACTGTATTTCTACTCTGTATAATTACAAATACAGTGTTATATTATGTACTACATTGTTCTGCTCAAACCGCTTAGAACACAATTTCATTGGTGTTCATGGGCGTACCCAGCATCTGGTCTAGGGGGGGGCAAGTAAAATTTTTTAGGTCGGATCCTCCGCGGCTGTTTTGTCATACACACTACTCAAACATACCTACATGAATATTAGGTATATGTAGTGTGTCTTCCAAAACACCGTACCACGGCGTCTAATGCGACGACCAACAGTTGCACGCGGAAGGTGGTACACGCGACATTATGTTACTGGCGCGGCCAATGTAGTCCCTGGCAAAAGGAGTGCAGCCTAAGGGCTACAAGAGGGGCGACGGGACTGCAATCGGGAGCGGGAGTCTTCTCGAACGGGGGTGGAGAACACCGCGTGGAAGAAAAGGTCTTTAAACAATTACCCCTAAGCCAAGCTGAGGGAGCTCGGCGAAGAGGTTAACGGCTAGGGAGATATGCCAGTCGCTAGGGCAACACAACGTTAGCTCACGTATAAGAGCAAAACCATTATGGACGTGACTCAAGAGAATATATTACCCCAGGAGGGTACCGGCCGCGCCGCGGACGGAGAATCCCTCGGCACTCCAGCGTCAGCCTCAGTGACTGACACTAGAGTGTTCTGCCCACCGTATTCTGGGGGGGCACAGTTACGTACACAAGGATGTCCGAGTCTGGGCACCACAACCAGGGCGCACAACACAGTTTTGTGCATCCCAGGACGCCGAGACCGGCGTCTTCTCGCGCTCAATCAATGGAGCGCTTAGGAGGCGACGATCGAGCGTCAGCCTATGGAATCCTTTAATCAAGGTCCAGGGTTGCAGGAAGGAGATTCAGAAGAGAACGATGCTTGGCTCTCTGCTGTTTCCTCGCGATCACCACAAACTCGTAAGCGAAAACCGAAGGGCACGTCAGATAAAAACGTACCCAAGAAACTCGCACGGCAAAAGGGCACAACAAGGGGTGGAAAGAGCAATGAAAGTGGAACAGGGACCGAGACGAAGCGTGATGACGCACCGCGTTGGTTGCGGCGGGGCTCCATTACTGCCTGAGGTAAGACCAGCAAAGCAGCGTTCTCAAAGAGAGCAGCTTAACGAGACCAATTCGCGAACATGCTGGACCGCGTTCTTGCTGAGGTCCAAAAAAAGATGATAGGAGGTCAGTGCCCAGGTACGAAAAACTTGCTGCTTCCAGCGGCCTTAAGTCCGGGGACGGAAGAGGCCACTAGCGTGCAGTCGCCTAAAGCCAAAAAGAAGAGTAGGAGGAAGAAGGGTCAGTGGGCTACACAGATGTCGTAAGAGCCAGTATCGTTTTCCACTATGCAATAGAGGCAACAGCAGACAGCGGCCCCACTATCGAGCGAGACGTGGGTCCCTTGGTCGAAATGCCAAGGCCAGGAAAATGGCAGAGATGGCCCAGTCAGGGCGACGAGCAGCTGCCCCACCGCCACCGACTTTTAAAAGGGTTATGTCGCGACTTCCAACAACAGCGGCTGTCACAGTCTCCGTACCTTCTGGCTTGGAGACGACAATAGCCAAGCTGATGGAGAACGCGAGGGCCAGCATCAGATTGGGTGATCTTGGCATTACAGGTGGTCTCCGTACCAAGCGAGCTATGACCGACGCCCTGATCCCCGGGAAGGAAAGCGCCGCTTCAGCAGACAAACTGGCGCACGCCTGCGAAATGTTTTGTCTGACACGGATGCTATTATTGAGCGTCCGTGTAGGGCAGGAGAAATACGGGTGATTCACCTGGAGGAGTCAATCACCCAAGCTGAAGTCGCCAGGGCGGTAGGAGCGGCGGGGGAATGTGCAATCTCCGACGTCAAAGCCGGAGATATACGTGCCTCCCCGTCACGACTGGGCACGGCCTGGGTTCGCTGTCCACTTGCCGCTGGTCGCAAAATAGTGAACGCTAAACGGTTACAGGTGGGCTGGGTTTTGGCCAGGACAGAGACACTGCTAGCACGCCCGTTACAGTGCTGCCGGTGCCTTGAAATGGGACACGTGAGAGCTAAGTGTGCCAACGAGACGGACCGGGGTGCGAGATGTTACGTGTGCGGTGATACAGGTCACGTGACACGAACATGCACTGCGAAAGCGCCTGGTCCTCACTGCAGTCATCGGAGAGGATCTCTCGCTACCGGCCGTCGTTCGTTCCATGGCCGGCAGCGAGAGTTGTTTTACCGCGGTCGCAACCTTCTGCGAGGACGTAATCACTCAGAAGGAGGCGGCGGAGAAGGCCCGTGAGGATGACCTCCACTCAAGGATGACCGAGCGGCGGAGGCGCGAACATCTGCGTCTCATGCCGTCTTGAGTGTGGCCGCGGGTGGACGGACGCCCCCTCGCGGCTGGCACTATGTGGCCAGCCGCGAGGGGGCGGCGTCGGTGTGTGCCAGACGCCGCCTAAGGGCACACTGTGTGGTTTTTAGTCGGTTCAAGTCCGACACACCACCCCACCGTAACCTCCGGTGGGGTGACGGTCCATGATGATTTTCCATGATCCATGAAAAAAACAATAACAAAAAAAAAAACCTGTGTACGGTGGCAGGGGGAGTCGATTGTCGATTATCACGGGCGACTCTCTCGGCTTTCGACTATGTGTCTGGATGGAGGGTGGCGTAGGAAGTGGTTACCTTATCGGACCACCGTCACATCGTTTTTGACGTGACTAGCTTCACTCCGCGGGGTTACTCGAGATTGACAACAATGACGGCGGGTAACACAGTGGGACTCAGCTAGTGTCAAATAAATTGCAACCTCAACTCGCAACTCCCCACCGAAGATTACGAAATACAGCCGAGCGTTCTAACGCTCGGCGAAGTTCGGTATTCTTCGTCCGCCATCGTCACTCGCGGTTTTTTGGCAATTGCACCGTGCATGTTGCCAGTGTCATTTAAAAGTTAGAGCATAAGGCCCCGTTTACACTTTGATTAGTAATTAGGCGAGTTCATACATGTTCTGGGAGATTTCCAGGGGGGGGCAGCTGCCCCTCCCTGCCCCCCCCTGGGTACGCCCATGTTGGTGTTCATTATGCATGCCTTTTATTGGTTTACATATAAGAACTAGATTGTGTTGTAATGCTTTTTTTCAGTGTTGTATATGTCTACTATTGGCGTGTAATCAATAAATAAAGAAATGAGCCGCGCGGTTAAGCGGCGGCCCGTATGTGAGGCACCGCCCAACCGCGCAGACGTCAGCGCGGTTGGGCGGTGGTGGTGAAAACACAGCTGGACCGCGCGGTCGGTCGGTGTACGTGTGTTAAGCATCAACGGATTTCGTATACCTCAATACGACTTATCGACTTACGACAATCCGCTTCACCGCCAACCGCGGCGGTGCGCGGTGCCGTGTGTTAATCGCCTTACTGTGCACCTGGAGCTGTCCAGGTCGTGTAGGTTGGCAGAACTTGAGTTTTATTTACTCGGCGGGGTGTGGAGGAGGTACTCGAGCGTACCTCCTCCACACCCCGCCACCGCCGACTAGGTACTGCCAACTCTTGGATATATTGACATTGACAGGTGCATGGTTAGATCATAGAGGCCTATCTGCGCGACAGGACGGTGAAGTTTGTGGATCGGAACGGGGTGGAAAATTGAATGGAAGTGTGTTGCGGGGTTTCTCAGGGCTCTATATTGGGCCAGGTATTATTATGGAGCCTCGCATATCCTTCGCACCAGTCTATCCTCTCTCTGCCCAGGGAGTGGCTTGTGTTGTGGAAAAGATTCGTGAGCTGGGCCTAAGGGTGGCGCAACAGAGAACTGAGGCGATATGGTTCCATCGCCTACGTAAGCGCCAGGAACCACCCAGCTCGCGCCTCCGAGTGTGTGACACTGAAGTCCGGGTGGGCCAGTACATGAAGTATCTAGCCTCATCCTGGACAGTCGGTGGAGCTTCGAAGAGCAATTCAGGCGAAACGTTCGCCGAGTTCGAGGGGTAACAGAGGCGTTACAACGTCTGCTGCCCAATCTCGGGGACCAAGGGAAGAAGTTCATGGTACTCTATGGGGCACCTGTCTGGCCTAAGGACCTGGCGGGTTCCTCCCGCTGTAAGGCTCAACTTAGGAGTCTGCAGCGGCTGACCTGCGACATTCTGGCCATGTCGGCCAGAATACATAAATGATACGATGGTCATACGAACAAATTCGTTCTGTCGGTCGGAATGACGAAGGGACAGCACCGGATCATGAGCCTGAAATGCTACGGCAGAACGCAAACACGCAAGCCCTACGGGCGTGGAGGACACGGCTTGAAACGCTCTGTTGGAGCCGTTCTGCCAAGCTTCGAAGCTTGGATAGAGAGGACCGACTGTGTCACCTACTCAGATACTCATCGGACATGGTTGTTTCGGTGAGTATCTTAATAGTTTCGGGCGTGAAGTTACAGCAAAATGCCACCACTGAGGGTTCGACCGGGACTCCGCCGAGCAAACCTGCCCTGCGTGGGAGTCCGAGCGTCGAAACCTGGTCGGGCAGATCGAACGAACCCTGTTTGACGACACTCGCCAGCATTGATCGCGGCAATGCTGGCGAGTGATGAATAATGGGAGGCCGCAGTCTCCTTCTGTGAGAACGTAATGCTCCAGAAGGAGTCCGCAGAGTAGGATCGGTAAAGGGCCGATCCTGCTCGAAGGAGGCGGCGTAGGGGACGCGGTAGAGGCAGCTAGTCCCCAATCGTTGCCTAAGGATCGTTGCGGCCACATCTTGGGGATATGTGACCACTGCAAGGGACCCGAGAAGGCGACACCCCGGTGCGGCTGGGGGGTGTCGTATGGGGTGTAGTCTGCCTCTCGTCATGTAAAACGGCGAGAGGCACGATATCGTCCTGTCCCAAGAGTAATTTATTGATTACCCTGAGACGTACCCCAGTCATGAGATAAGGCAGGGGGGAATCCAGAAGTTGCTGATGCGTTCCTGGATCTCCTCCCGACTGCCGAGGTAGGCCGCCGCGGGGCTTAGTGGGTAGACCGGTTCGCCGTGCGAAAAGCATTCCCCACGAAAACAAAAAAAAAGCTTAACTTGCTTAGCTTAAAAAAGAACAAAAGTTGTAAAAGTAATCAAGGAACTAGATTATTTCTTAAAGAAAGGAATTAACTTTACTGTGAACAGTGTATCAAATTTTAGGAGTCAGTAGGGGCGGTAAAAATTTTAAAGCTTTGGGGCGGCAAATATGTAAATCCAGCACTGCAGAAGACCAACCTAAAGTGATAACAATCGTGATAGTGTTTTGTTGGTGAGTGTGAGATCGTGGTCCAATGATGCAGAAGTTACCCAAGAATGTCATAGTGGGTCACCAAATTGCATTATTGCATTGTCTTCAATTGCAGGGAGTACGTGTGGTGATGATCAGTTAGTGTAGCAGCGGATTTGGATGAAACTTTACAGTAACATAGCTTATATATCAGAACAACATATAGGCTACTTTTTACTGCAATAATCGTAATACACGCGGGCGGAGCCGCGGGAGAAAGCCCTAGTATTAGAAATCACCCAAACAAATATTTGTATAACACACGAACATTTGATCCGACCCGGGAATCGACACCGAAACCTCTTGATCAGCAGTAGCATACGCCAACCACCAGACCAGCGAGGCAGGTATCCGGGTACATACGTATCTGGGTCGTGTCATATAATGTACCTATTCTTCATAATATTCTAGATTTACAATTTATTTGCTTACGTTTACAATAAAAGCTGTGATTTTAATTAAATGCGTATTATAATTATTTCAAAACTCCATACTTGCATACTCATAAAAAAAATTAGGAAGTTACTTTGTCTGTCCGCCTGTCACGGTTTTGTATAAATAAATAAATATTTCGGACATGTTACACACAACGTCATCTAGTCACCAAACTAAGCAGAGCTTGTATTATGGGTACTTGACAACTGAAAAAAACATGCTTTTTTTGTAAATACATACTTATATATATATAGAAAACACCCAGACTCCGTAACAAATATTTGTGAATCACACAAATATTTGGTCCGACCCGGGAATCGAACCCGAGACCAACAAGGCAGTCGCACAATAATCTGTATAAATAAATAAAATTTATGTGTCTGTGTGTAATATTAAATGAATTACTTTTTAACCGTCTTCAAAAATAAGGAGGGGTTCTCAATTCGTCGGAATCTTTTTTTTAAGCTTTTTAAGCTATTGTATAGCTTTTATCGCGGGCTTTGAGCGCGGCGACCGAATCAAAAAATTCCGTAACGAAAAAACCTAACACCCTAAAAAAGGATAGAGAATATGATTGTAACTGCAGTGCGACAAGGATGTGGCGGCTCCGTGCTCTACAGGCAGATTAGCGCATGCGTGCTGCCGCCACCGGCCGTTATTCGTTGCCTTGACAACACAGTCATTCTAGATTCTTCCTTTTTTTATTTCGTTTTTTTAGTTCAGAGATATGCTCATATTATTATCATGTTCTCTGTTTAGTTGTCATTGTCGTATGGTTATTAGCATGATTATATTGTTTGGCAAAATATTGTTAGAATGTATGTTGGTAAAAAGATAGTTTTGTAAACTTGAATTAAAATGAAAGAATAAAAAATACTGCATAAATAAAAATAATTATAATTGCATAAGTTGATAAAAATGCTATGCAATAGCTTTACCGCGGCAGTCCCCGAGTGCCTCACGACTTTATTTATTTATGTATGTTCAGCGATAATTTTGTTGTTTATGAACCAATTTCAAAAAAAAAATCTGCATTCGATTCGGCATAGCTTACAGGTGGTCGCATCGTCACCATATCGGGATCTGATGATGGGGTCCTAAGGAAATCGATGGAACTCCACAAATATCATAGGCACAATTGTCGCGATTTGGGTACTCGGAATAGTTTTTCTTTGAAGTCGGTTCCTTTTTGTTAAAATTATACAAATTATTATTACTAATTTTAATGTGAAAGTATAAACGGTACTTATAACAAGCTGTATAAGCTAAGCAATAGACCAACAAGGCTGACTATAATTTTGGACATTTTACATCTACATTTCCCGCTTTCGTATCTCAAAACTGTCACAACACAAAAACGGTATATCACATAATTTTCCTACAATTTCTCTCGACCGTTCCCGAAATTGTTTACTCAAACAAAAGAAAACAATATTAAAATATTCTTCAAGTTTGAATACATAACAATTGTGATCTAGTTTCCTGACTGTCAAGTGCGATAGAGAAAGAAATATGAATTCAAAATGTTAGAAAGTGCAAGAAGATGCTAAATGATGAATGAAACGGTATTCTCTGATGCAATGTTGTCATTGAAAAATCATTTCGAGATCATTTTTTGAATATGTTAACACTTGCTCCGTGGGTTGTTTTGTTCGCTTTTCCTGAAGCAATATTAGGTCATGTTCGAAGAATTTATATTTGCTATGAAAGTACCTTCCTGGAATCTTTAAATCTACAGTTACATAATAAAGCTGTTGAGTTTGTTTGTTTGTCTGTTTGGTTGAAGGCTAGAGGCTATTTATCATCATGTTGAGATCAATAGGCGGGGAGCACCAATGAAGATTATTTCTAAATCGGGGTGATTTTCCTCTTGAGAGCTTCCGCAGGGTACGCTGCGTTTACGGTAAAAGTTTCTCAAAAATCCTGTATCACAGAATTGTTTCCCTTTAAAAGTTCTAAAAATCGGCCAAGTGCGTATTCTCGGTGCGGTTCCTCAGTCAGGCTATTAACACACGGCACCGCGCACCGCCGCGGTGGGCGGTGGCGGTTGAGCGGATTTTGTAGCGGTGCACCGCGCGGTAAGGCGGTTCTCGCGCCTTACCGCGCGGTTGGATTTAACGTTGTTTTGACCATTTTGATCATAAACTGAAGTGATGGCAGCAATCTGGCTTTTATTTTATTTACTTTACGCACAAATACATGTATCAGCGGACTTAATGCGATTTTGTTTCTTAGAAAAAAAAGAAGATATTAGGTTCATCCATTTTTATGAAGCAGAACTCTAAATAGGGCATTAATTTTATTCTATAAAAGTTCGACACAACATAAACTTACATTTTTTAATTATACGCGAATATCCTTTTTTTTCCACTCCTTTATTTTATTATTTGTTGGCAAATTTCATTTTTAAATTGCAACACGTCCTGCACCAACGATGATTTTTAATTGAAAATAAAGCACTGTATTTCTACTCTGTATAATTACAAATACAGTGTTATATTATATACTACATTTTTCTGCTCAAACCGCTTAGAACACAATTTCATTGGTGTTCATTCCTTTTATTGGTTTACATTTAAGAACTATATTGTGTTGTAATGCTTTTTTTCAGTGTTGTATATGTCTACTATTGGCGTGTAATCAATAAATAAATAAATGAGCCGCGCGGTTAAGCGGCGGCCCGTGTGTGAGGCACCGCCCAACCGCGCGATCGTCAGCGCGGTTGGGCGGTGGCGGTGAAAACACAGCTGCACCACGCGGTCGGTCGGTGTACGTGTGTTAAGCATCAACGGATTTCGTATACCTCAATACGACATCAGATCCGCTTCACCGCCAACCGCGGCGGTGCCCGGTGCCGTGTGTTAATCGCCTCCCTTATTGGTACGTGGATTGAAAATCGTATACAATAGATAATTGTTATTTTTGCGTATTAATGCGCTAATTTTGTCTAACGTTTTCCAAGTGAGCGCATTTTACAAGTTAAGCCTCTATAACGCCCGAACTAACAAAGTCATCTAATCCGTTATAGTTTTCCTTCAAAGTTCATTATATGGACCACCATCACGAATTTTTCCAGATTTCTCTTTTAAGGTTGGCTCACTATAACCATTTTTATTGGAAACAAATTTGCTTCCGCGGTATAACCACTCTACGGGCATAGAAGATGTAGATAGGGCTGTGTGGGTCAGTTTCTTTTAGATTCAACTATAAGTAGTAAGTCTACTCTGAATGATGGAAAGCAGATTAAGAAGAATCCAAGAAATCGTCCAAGTACGTCCAGGCTACGCATAGAATAGTTCCGTAGCCAACCATAATCGCACGAGAATTTAAAATCGTGTCCTATAGATAATTGTTATGTTTACTTATTATTTATTTATTTTTGTGCGAAGTTTTCGAAGTGAGTGCATTGACTGCCATCATTAATTTATTTAGATTTTCCAAGACAGCCATTTATCTTTTAGAAGGGGGAGGAACTGTTTAAAAAGAATGTCATCAACAACCCATAACGTCCCACTGTTGGGCTCCGGGTCTTCTCTCAGAAGAGGGTTAAGGCCATACGCCCCCACGCTGGCCGAGTGCGGGTTGGGGACAGGCAAGACACGTTGTGGCTACGTAATCTTGCCATCGCCACAGCCCGAAGGCCTTATGATAACAACAGGGACCGACTACTTAACGTGACCTCCGAATCACGGAAACGCTCATAACAAACGGTCACCCATCTAGGTCTGACCGCGCCGACGTTGCTTACCCTTGGCAATTGTTTCCAATCACCTAAGGCCACTCGCCTATTAGCACTTGTCCTTTAAATAACTCGCAAACGCAAACAAAAAATCGTTTTAGCTACCTCTCAATGTTTTGAAAAGACCTATCTAACGATTCCCCACACGATAGGGTAGAATCAGTAGGTTAGGGTGGGTCGTTCAAGGTTTCTATCCAATACTAGCACACCAAAGTTAAGAGAATATTAGGAGTAATTTAATTATCTATTTATGAAATATAAAACAAAAATTATTGTCTTTGGTTATTTTTCTTCGGTCCCTAGAATTTCGTTATAAAGAGTTTACACTGTACTTTAAAATTTATAATAACAAATAAGGTAGGATTGTTTTGTTTCAAAGATCGATATCTTCAGTAGGTGGTGACCTGTTTAGGCGACGGTGAGTCGCCAACCTGACCTGAATCCATAGCACCTGAAGAAAGGTGATATCATGACAGGCACGTGTATGTATACTGACTATTTGATCTGTGTTTGACGTTTGGAGGCCTAAATTGGCCGAATGTAGGTGTACTCAATGTGCAATAAATACAAATAAAAAAAAATAAAGATGTAATAAAATGTTATCAGTTTTTTACACGCTTTATATTAGCTTCACCTGTATGTTTTTAGGGTTCCGTAGCCAAATGGCAAAAAACGGAACCCTTATAGATTCGTCAAGTCTGTCTGTCTGTCTGTCTGTCTGTCTGTCTGTCTGTCTGTCTGTCTGTCTGTCCGTCCGTATGTCACAGCCAATTATTTCCGAAACTATAAGAGCTATACAGGTGAAATTTTGTCAGTCGATGTATTCTGTGAACCGCATTAAGATTTTTTACATAAAAATAGAAAAAAACAATACATTTTGGGGGTCCCCATACTTGGAACTGAAACTCAAAATTTTTTTTTTCATCAAACCTATACGTGTGGGGTATCTATGGATAGGTCTTCAAAAATGATGGTGAGGTTTCTTATATCATTTTTTTCTAAACTGAATAGTTTGCGCGAGAGACACTTCCAAAGTGAAAAAATGTGTGTCCCCCCCCCTCTAACTTCTAAAGTAAGAGAGTGATAAAACTAAAAAAAATATATGTTGTACATCATCATGTAAACTACCAACGAAAATTAGTTTGAACGAGATCTAGTGAGTAGTTTTTTTTTATACGTCATAAATCGTAACACGCAATATACCTTTCATCCAATCAATACACTAGTATAAAAACATCGATGAAAGTTACAACGAACTACAAGAACTTTTATTTGATGTTACTTGCTGGTACGGAACCCTTCATGGGCGAGTCAGACTCGCACTTGGCCGCTTTTTTTTTTGTTTGTAACCGACTCATTTGGGTGCGATTTTGAAGCACTTTAAACGGCCAGATTTCGTTCAAACTTTGTAGATTTATCGAGGACCGATGACCATACACTAATTTGAAAAAAAAAAACTAAAAAAAACTTTTAAACAAATTAGTATTTTTTGGGTCTTTCTAAACAAATAGTTTTAAAAAACTAAACAAACACGCTTTTAAACTAAAAAGTAGAAAATAATTTTAATGTAACAAAGCGTGGGGAGCTTTCTGAAAATATTTCAATAACGTCGCCCCACGCTTTGTTACATTAAAATTATTTTTTATTAAATGCATTTTGTAATTTTTTTGGTTTCTGTTATTTCCGGATAATATCTGCGACGGTTGGATTGATTTTGATGGGATTTTCACTTCCAGAAAGCTAATAACCAAAGGAGTAACTTAGGAATCTTAATGATAGTGTATGCCATTGTTGCGCCTGAGGTCTCGGATTCAAATCCAGAGTCGGACCAAATGTTTGGATGATGATGATTATAAATAAAATGGGCCAAGTGCCATATCAGGGCCATATATGCATAGAATAGGGTTCCGTAGTCATCCATAACGGTACGTGGATTTGTAATCGTAGGTAACAAGTTAGACTTCTATAACTTCTGAACTCTCCTCTCTCCTCTAAGTCGTCATAGATCTCCTTTAAAGTTCATCACATGGACTTCAAAATATGATTTTTTTTCAGATTTTTCGAGTCAGTCGTTTACCTTTTACAGAATAACTTTAAGTTGAATTCATTGCAAACGAGTTTTTAAATCAAAAAGCGGCCAAGTGCGAGTCGGACTCGCCCATGAAGGGTTCCGCAGTAAGTAGTAAGTAACATCATATAAAAGTTCTTGTAGTTCAGTGTTTGATTTTGATCGATGTTTTATTAATAGTGTATTGATTGAATGAAAGGTAAATTGCGGTTTACGATTTATGACGTATTAAAAAAAAGCGGCCAAGTGCGAGTCGGACTCGCCCATGAAGGGTTCCGTATCAACAAGTAACATTATATAAAAGTTCTTGTAGTTCGTTGATTAAATGAAAGGTAAATTGCTGTTTACGCTTTATGACATATAAAAAAAAAACTACTTACTAGATCTCGTTCAAACCAATTATCGTTGGTAGTTTACATGGTAATGTACAACATATATTTTTTTTTGTTTTATCACTCTCTTATTTTAGAAGTTAGAGGGGGGGGGACACACATTTTTCCACTTTGGAAGTGTCTCTCGCGCAAACTATTCAGTTTAGAAAAAAATGATATTAGAAACCTCAACATCATTTTTGAACACCTATCCATAGATACCCCACACGTATGAGTTCGATGAAAAAAATTTTTTTGAGTTTCAGTTCCAAGTATGGGGACCCCCAAAATGTATTGTTTTTTGTCCATGTTTATGTGAAAATCTTAATGCGGTTCACAGATTACATCTACTTACCAAGTTTCAACAGTATAGCTCTTGTAGTTTCGGAAAAAAGTGGCTGTGACATACGGACGGACAGACAGACAGACAGACATGACGAATCTATAAGGGTTCCGTTTTTTGCCATGTGGCACCGGAACCCTAAAAACTGCTTACTAGATCTCGTTCAAACCAATTTTCGGTGAAAATTTGCATGGTAATGTACATATCATATATAGTTTTTGGTTTTATAATTCACTTATTTTAGAAGTTAGATATTAGAAGAGTTCCCTCGATTTCCTTGGGATCCCATCATCAGATCTTAATATGTTAACGATGGGACCGGAACACCTGTAAGCTACGCCCACTCAAATGCAAAAATATTTTTTGAAATCGGTTCAAAAACGACGAAATTATCGCTGAACATACATAAAAAAAATAAAAAGATTCCGACGAATTGAGAACCTCCTCCTTTTTAGGGTTCCGTAGCCAAATGGCAAAAAACGGAACCCTTATAGATTCGTCAAGTCTGTCTGTCTGTCTGTCTGTCTGTCTGTCCGTCCGTATGTCACAGCCAATTATTTCCGAAACTATAAGAGCTATACTGTTGGAATTTGGTCAGTCGATGTATTCTGTGAACCGCATTAAGGTTTTTACATAAAAATAGAAAAAAAAAGCGGCCAAGTGCGAGTCGGACTCGCCCATGAAGGGTTCCGTACCAGCAAGTAACATCATATAAAAGTTCTTGTAGTTTGTTGTAACTTTCATCGATATTTTTATTCATGACGTATTAAAAAAAAACTACTCACTAGATCTCGTTCAAACCAATTTTCGTTGGTAGTTTACATGGTAATGTACAACATATATTTTTTTTAGTTTTATCACTCTCTTATTTTAGAAGTTAGAGGGGGGGGGGACACACATTTTTCCACTTTGGAAGTGTCTCTCGCGCAAACTATTCAATTTAGAAAAAAATGATATTAGAAACCTCAACATCATTTTTGAACACCTATCCATAGATACCCCACACGTATAGGTTTGATGAAAAAAAAAATTTTGAGTTTCAGTTCCAAGTATGGGGACCCCCAAAATGTATTGTTTTTTTTCTATTTTTATGTAAAAATCTTAATGCCGTTCATAGAATACATCGACTGACCAAATTTCAACAGTATAGCTCTTATAGTTTCGGAAATAATTGGCTGTGACATACGGACGGACAGACAGACAGACAGACAGACAGACAGACAGACAGACAGACAGACAGACAGACTTGACGAATCTATAAGGGTTCCGTTTTTTGCCATTTGGCTACGGAACCCTAAAAACAATACATTTTGGGGGTCCCCATACTTGGAACTGAAACTCAACATTTTTTTTTCATCAAACCTATGCATGTGTGGTATCTATGGATAGGTGTTCAAAAATGATGTTGAGGTTTTTAATATCATTTTTTTCTAAACTGAATAGTTTGCGCGAGAGACACTTCCAAAGTGGAAAAATGTGTGTCCCCCCCCCTCTAACTTCTAAAGTAAGAGAGTGATAAAACTAAAAAAAATATATGTTGTACATTACCATGCAAACTACCAACGAAAATTGGTTTGAACGAGATCTAGTAGTAGTAGTAGTAGTTTATTTTTAATACGTCATAAATCGTAAACCGCAATTTACCTTTCATTTAATCAATACACTATTAGAAAAACATTGATCAAAGTTACATCGAACTACAAGAACTTTTATATGATGTTACTTGCTGATACGGAACCCTTCATGGGCGAGTCCGACTCGCACTTGGACGCTTTTTTTTGAAGTCGGTTAAAAACGTTTGCATTTTGTCTAGGCGTTCAGTACATTAGTGAAGACGTGCAGGCCAGGGAGAGGCTTAAGTACTCAGAGCTGGCCTTGGCCTATTGAAGGTCTTGTGTTAAATCGTCTACTGTTTTGTTGTTTTTTTTTTTCAATATATCTGAGACGCAAAATGGCGTCGTATTGCTCTGACCCACTTCATTCAAATACAGTTTGACGCAAAAACTTGGGTGAATATTTTTGTTTATGGTTTTCGGCAATGGGTTCTGATTAATAAATAAGCTGAGTAATATTAAAATGTTTGTTCTGTTCTTCTTGAAATAAATATATTTTCGGAAATTTTTACACACAACGCCATCTAGTCCCCAAACTAAGCAGCGCTTGTATTATGGGTAACTAGACAACTGATATATAAATACATAAACAAACTTTTTTTTTGTAAATACATACATATTATACATAGAAAACACCCAGACTCCGCAACAAATATTTGCAGATCACACAAACATTTGGTCCGACCCGGGAATCGAACCCGAGACCTCTTGATCAGCAGTCGAACTACGAAGGAAAAACGTAATGAACTATACGTAGTAACTACTAATCCTGAATCGCGAAAGTGACATTCTCGCGCCGATTAGCATATATACAACATCCCAACATCAACTGTTGGGCAGTGGCCCACCAGGCATGATCACCTCGCCTGGTTGGAGGATCCCCCTTTCGTGTTGGAGGAACACGTCACCCGTTCCTCTACAGGCATTATGAAAGGTTAGGTAGATGATGTTGTTAAAGACATATATTATTGTTTAATATTTCTTATTAGGGTTCCGAAGTTCATGACTCCGAACCCTTATAGTTTCGTCATGTTCGTCCGTCCGTCCGTCCTCGACTTACCCTCGAAACGGTTAGTGCTAGAAAGATGAAAATTTGGATGAATCTGTTTTTGTCACGTCAACAGTGCTAAAATGATACCATGAAAAATAATTTTATTTGGGTTATCTACCCTACACCTAAGATGGGGTTTTTTTTTTCTCGCTAATACTCCATCGTGTGGTAAGGTATTTTAAAAACATTGAGAGATTTAAAACGATTTTTTAATTTAGGTATCTGTTTGTGAGTTTACTTTTAAAAGGTTTTTTTATAAAAACAGGTAGTCTCCCCCATTTAAAAGCTAGACCGCTGACTCGAAAAATCGGAAAACACAATGGTACCCCATATGATGAACTTTAAAGGAAAACTATAACGATTTAAATATTTTTTTTAGTTCAGGAGTTGTAGAGGCCTAGGCTAAGTAAAAATAACAATTCAATCGAATTGAAGCTCCTCAAGAACCTCCTCCTTTGTTGAAGTCGGTTAAAAAGGATCTCCAATACTCCCCGATCCACACGGAAGCATTCAAAATCAATTTAATACAGATATGTTAAATTTTAACCTTCCGCCATTTTGTGTCGCGAAAAAACCGCGAAAAAACCAACACATCAATATTTAATAAAAACTTTTTGGAGGAAGACGAATTGTCAAACAGTTTTTTACGTTGTTTTCGTGTCCGAAATGTTAATTTTTTTTTGAAAAAATATGTTGCTATACGATATTTTGGTCCATATTCGATATTATTCATAAAACATTAAATTTAAATAACTACGTAAGCATGTCTCAAATAGTGTCACGTGTCAAAAATATAAAAAGTAACAATTCTGAAAATTTTCTTCTCTATGATTTCGTTCATCATCATCATCATCATCAACAGCCTTTAACAGTCCACTGCTGGACATAGGCCTCTCGTTAGAAAGGAGGTTTTGGCCTACTATACCACGCTGGCCAGACGGGTTGGTATAGGGTTGGTTTCAAGTCGCTGATCGGCACTGCCTCCTTCCTTGGGCGTCTTTTGCCCAATCTGGGAGGAGCCAGTGTCGCCACGAGGCAGCTGTACACGGGGGTTGTCCGGTCTATGGCACTCTATGGTGCACCGGTGTGGGCGGCGGCTCTGACCGAGCAGAATAGGGCGCGCCTCAGGCGGCCGCAGAGAACTCTGGCGGTCAGAGCCATACGGGGTTACCGCACCGTATCGACGGAGGCGGCGTGCGCCCTGGCCGGAACACCCCCGTGGGATTTGGAGGCGGAAGTGCTCGCCGACGTTTATCGGCGAGTGGCTAACTACCGGGCGGAGAGTGGTGGAGTTGGACCTCCGCCCGAGGACGTGCGCGAGTGGCGCGAAGCCGCTCACCGAGCCACGATAGATCGCTGGTCGGTCCGGCTGGAGACTCCACGTGCTGGCTTGGCCACCGTAGAGGCGCTTCAGCCGGTCATCGGCGAATGGGCAGTGCGGCAGCACGGGACCCTTACCTTCCGACTGACTCAGGTTCTTTCCGGGCATGGTTGCTTCGGAAAGTACCTGCACTCGGTCGCCAGGAGGGAATTGAGTCCCGCCTGCCACCACTGCGACTGCAGTGAGGATACGGCTCATCACACGCTGGCGGTCTGCCCCGCATGGGAGACGCAGCGCCGGGTCCTCACTGCAGTCATCGGAGGGGATCTCTCGCTGCCGGCCGTCGTTCGTTCCATGGTCGGCAGCGAGAGCGCATTCACCGCGGTCGCAACCTTCTGCGAGGACGTAATCTTGCAGAAGGAGGTGGCGGAGAAGGCCCGAGAGGACGACATCCAATCGGACCAGATTCGCCGCCGGCGACTCGGGCGGCGGAGGCGTGAACATCTGCGCCTCATGCCGCCTTGAGTGTGGCCGCGGGTGGACGGGACGGGTTTTCCCTCCACCCGCACTATGTGGCCAGCCGCGAGGGGGCGGCGTCGGTGTGTGCCGGACGCCGCCTAAGAGAGGATCGTCGTACAGAGACGGTGCCCGCATCAGGAGCGGGCAGGCGCTGGAGAAGTTCAGAAGGAGATCCCACCCTGGACTTCTCCCCCTCCTAAACGGAGAAGCGCGGAGAGGGCACACTGTGTGTTTTTTAGTCGGTTCAAGTCCGACACACCACCCCGCCGTAACCCCCGGTGGGGTGACGGTCCATGATGATTTTTCACACATAAAAAAAAAAAATAAGGGTTGGTTTCAAGTTTTCCTTCTCTTAGCATTTATGTTGTCTTGCGTAGTTTATCCCTTAGTCGCCTTTTACGACACCCGCGGTATGAATAGGAGTGGTGATACTCTGTATTCTTAATCCGTCACCACACGGACATGCGATCTCGTTCTAGCCAGCTGCTCAAACAGCTGAGCAGGAGTAGACTTAGTTTCATTGAAATTGGTGCAGCATTTCAGTCGTAAACGCGTAACAAAGAGACAAATTGACAAGACTGCCTTGTTTGTCTAGTGGTTAGCGTATGCGGCTGCTGATCAAGAGGGACAAGAGGTCTCGGGTTCGATTTTTGGGTCGGACGATGATGTATGATGTCGTATGCCAGATGAAAAAATAGCGCCATTCTCGAATTTATAACTATAAAATGTATAAACAAACTTTTGTTAGTAAAATGGACATAAGCCTTTGAATTTTGGCCTGATATAGTGGGAACGGGAAGACGGGTTGGTATAGGGTTTGTTACAAGCTTCAATAGTCTGCCATTCAGCTGCATCAGGGCCGCACTCCAGTACCACGGAGTGCCACAGTACCTGAGGCGGCTAGTGGCAGACTATCTGACGGAGCGTACTGTCATGTACGAGGACCGAGAAGGAGTCTTGAGACGTCGGGCCATGTCGTGCGGTGTTCCACAGGGGTCTGTCCTCGGACCACTCCTGTGGAACATGGGATACGATTGGGTCCTGCGAGGGCGTCTCCCCCCCGGCGTCGGTGTAATTTGCTACGCCGACGACACTCTTGTGACAGCCCGGGGGGCGACCTTCGAAGAGGCAGCATGCCTGGCCACCACAGGAGTCTCCCTGGTGGTCGGGCGCATTGAGGCGCTGGGTTTGCGGGTGGCCCTAGAAAAGACGGAAGCCCTACTTTTCCATGGGCCCCGTCGTGGTCCACCCGCCGGCGCCTCCATCGAGGTCAACTCGGTCCTCGTACCGGTCCGGGCCCACTTAAAGTATCTGGGTCTGGTCCTAGACGGTAGGTGGCTCTTCGACGAGCACTTCCAACAGCTTGCTCCGAAGCTGATCGGCACTGCCTCCTTCCTTGGGCGTCTTTTGCCCAATCTGGGAGGAGCCAGTGTCGCCACGAGGCAGCTGTACACGGGGGTTGTCCGGTCTATGGCACTCTATGGTGCACCGGTGTGGGCGGCGGCTCTGACCGAGCAGAATAGGGCGCGCCTCAGGCGGCCTCAGAGAACTCTGGCGGTCAGAGCCATACGGGGCTACCGCACCGTATCGACGGAGGCGGCGTGCGCCCTGGCCGGAACACCCCCGTGGGATTTGGAGGCGGAAGTGCTCGCCGACGTTTATCGGCGAGTGGCTAACTACCGGGCGGAGAGTGGTGGAGTTGGACCTCCGCCCGAGGACGTGCGCGAGTGGCGCGAAGCCGCTCACCGAGCCACGATGGATCGCTGGTCGGTCCGGCTGGAGACTCCACGTGCTGGCTTCGCCACCGTAGAGGCGCTTCAGCCGGTCATCGGCGAATGGGCAGTGCGGCAGCACGGGACCCTTACCTTCCGACTGACGCAGGTTCTTTCCGGGCATGGTTGCTTCGGAAAGTACCTGCACTCGGTCGCCAGGAGGGAATTGAGTCCCGCCTGCCACCACTGCGACTGCAGTGAGGATTCGGCTCATCACACGCTGGCGGTCTGCCCCGCATGGGAGACGCAGCGCCGGGTCCTCGCTGCAGTCATCGGAGGGGATCTCTCACTGCCGGCCGTCGTTCGTTCCATGGTCGGCAGCGAGAGCGCATTCACCGCGGTCGCAACCTTCTGCGAGGACGTAATCACGCAGAAGGAGGCGGCGGAGAAGGCCCGTGAGGACGACATCCAATCGGACCAGATTCGCCGCCGGCGACTCGGGCGGCGGAGGCGCGAACATCTGCGCCTCATGCCGCCTTGAGTGTGGCCGCGGGTGGACGGGACGGGTTTTCCCTCCACCCGCACTATGTGGCCAGCCGCGAGGGGGCGGCGTCGGTGTGTGCCGGACGCCGCCTAAGAGAGGGTCGTCGTTCAGAGACGGTGCCCGCATCAGGAGCGGGCAGGCGCTGGAGAAGTTCAGAAGGAGATCCCACCCTGGACTTCTCCTACTCCTAAACGGAGAAGCGCGGAGAGGGCACACTGTGTGTTTTTTAGTCGGTTCAAGTCCGACACACCACCCCGCCGTAACCCCCGGTGGGGTGACGGTCCATGATGATTTTTCACACACTAAAAAAAAAAAAAAAAAAAAAAAAAAAAAAAAAGGGTTTGTTACAAGCTTTCCTTCTCTTTGCTGTGCTGAAGTCCTGCGTAATTTATCCCTTAGTCGACTCTTACGACACCCACGGGATGAATAGGGGTGGTGGGTCATCCATAAATTACGTCACACGAATTTCATGATTTTTTGCCCCTCCCCCCTCCTTGTCACAGCTGGTCACATTTGTGAGACTCCCCCCCTCCCTAGTGTGACGTCACATAATTTGCAAATTTACATTTAGAATCATTCTATGAAAACAGGTTCCGAAATCAGTTTTATTTTAAGTTTAAATTATTTTTCAATAAAATTCTTCAAATCAAACAGCAAAACAAAAATTGATTAATTATATAAATTAAAGAAAATAATAAAAACAAAAATTTTCTAAAGTGCGTGTCAGGTTGCGCATAGATTGGGTTCTGTGATCACCCATAACATAATGATAGGTAGATTTAAAATCATGCCCAATAGATAATTGTTATATTTACTTATTATTTCTTTATTTTTGTAGGAAGTTTTCCAAGCGAGTGCTTTTTACAAGTTAGACCTACTGACATATAGACAACTCATCATCAACAGCTTTTAACAGTCCACTGCTGGACATAGGCCTCTCCTTAGAAAGGAGGTTTTAGACAACTCCTGAAATATAAAAAATATCAAAATCGCAATAGTTTTCCTTTAAGTTTTAATATAATATGGACTACTATCATGATTTTTTTCTGATTTTTTGAGCCATCTGTTTAGCTTTAAAAAGCAATGTTTACATTACAAAAAAATGCTTTTTAAAGTTCAATAACTCGCAAACGGATGACTAAATCGAAAAATCGTTTTAACAACCTCGCAATGTTTTTAAAAGTCCTATCTAATGATACCCCACACGATTGGTAGCCTCGAGAAAAAGAAAACATCACCACTTTACGAATAGGGGACGTACTACTTAAAAATAATTTTCGTATTTTTATTGTAGCACTTTATCGACGTAATTACAACACATATTCAAGCAAAGTTTCATCTTTCTAGCACCAACCGTTTGGGCGGTAGGTTTAGGACGGACGGAAGGATATGACAAATGTATAAGGGTTCCGAGTCAAGAACTACGGAACCCTGAAAACGATTATATTAATTAAAGAAATTTACAAAATAAAAAAACGAAAAAAAAAGTTTTTTTGTTATTTACTATCCAGTTCTCAACGTGACTCAGAGATTAGTCGATATAGGTTGCCCGGGAGTCCCACACACACCCTTCGTTGTCCCCAAGAAGGGTATGGTGCGAAAGGCATTCCCCGCGTAAAAAAAAGTATAAATATATATATTATACTCTAGAAAGGTAAATGTATTGGCCCTATCTTCTTGAAATCAATTTCAAACTATATTAGATTAGAATATACTTTATTGTACACCAAATACAGTTTTTGCAGTTGAAAGTTTCTGTAAGATATGTACAATGGGCGGCCTTATTGCTAAAAGCAACCTCTTCTAGGCAACCTTTGGATGGAATATTCGACAGAACAAAAAGCTGATTTAATCACAAAATAGTACAACTAAGAACGACGTTTTTTCATCCGCGATAGACAGTGGTCAAATGAAATATAAGTCCCGCACGTTGACATTGCGATGGAACCTTGTCACAATAAGCGCTGTGAGACGTCATTAGCCGCAAAAAAGTACAGATGGCAAACAAAGAAATCTCGTCTGTTAGATGCGTATTCATTTATAAACCTTTTAACTAAAAAAAATAAAACCAAGTATTTATAAAATCAATGTTTATTACAACAATTTAATAATCACTAATATTATAAAGGTGGCCCGCGCAAACGCGCAAACGGCGGACCCAATTTGATAAAATTTTGATAAGCATCTAGATTAACACATAGGCTACTATTCGCCTCGAAAACCGACATGAACGCGGGCGGACCGCAGTCAACAGCTAGTTTAAGATTAATTCTTCAATTCCACTCATATTATCGTCGAAGTCAGAATTCGTTTCAGAATCCTTTGTATCAGATTAATAATTCGTCAATTATTCAGTCACACGTTTCGACACTTTTGTAGAATTTGTAGAAGTTGCTTTGAAATTAAAATGCCTTCAGTAGTGTTCAAAGCATTTTTTAGGGCACGACTTATGTTTTGTGTCAATAACTTAGAGTCTTCTTTCTCCTTTACAAAATAATTGACCACTTTAATTATCATTTCACGAGCAAGGCTCTTAATTACTTTCTCACTCATTTTAACAGAATAAGTATAATAACAAAACTTAACAACAAAAATATAACAGGCTAACGAAAACAAAGCAAAAAAAACACGTCTGGTTGACTTTGCGAACGGTACTGACAGTTCGGCTACGTCACCAATCGCAATATCATCGTGCGGGACTTATAGAAACAAATCACCGCTAGGCGCAATCAAAGGGCGCCTAGGCAGTCGGCGCGTAACACTAGTAGAGCGAGTGGTCGCCAAAACAATTGGTATCTTATATTTAAACAGATATAGTTGTATATGTTTTTGAGGTTTCCGTAAAGCACTTTAGGTATAGTTGGCCGCCTGCCTGTCGCGCAGGCCATTCCGGTGGATTGTCGCTTACGCACGATACGCGTCACGTTCGTCACGTATAGATTTTTTTTTTACTTTTCGATACCCACATAATATTCATGTAAAAGCTAAAGTTCTGTTTTCGGATGTCTGAATAAAAGATTTCTGGTGTTAGGTAGAAACGAATCTTTTCGTTTCTTATGTAAATACATACGAAACGAACAGATATTTCGATGTGATATTATTTAAAACGTTATTTGTTGACAAAAGTAGCTACAGTTATTTTTTCACTAAAGTTTAATTAAAGTTTTTTCTCTAGCACTTTGCTAGAGAAAAAGTAGTTATTATACATATATTAAAATTATTTATAAAAGAAGACATGCCTGATTACGTCAGAAAAGATAAGAGTTACATGATAAAAAGAGACGCAATTTTAGGTAAATATAATCGTTGGTGCTTCGGCGCTGTGCAATATGAATTGAACTTAATGTAACGACACCAAGGGTCCCTATTTCTTTAATTTACTTTGTTAGTGAGTGAGTCTTCTGTACTGGTACTATTATGTATTCTGTGGTAATAGTTTAAAGTTCGTGTTTTAAGACTTGAACTACAATAGATTTTGAAATGTGACATCACATAATTTAGGACCCCTCCCACCCCCTTGTCACACAATGTCACACTTCGTCGACCCCCTCCCTCCCCCTTACGGTGTGACGTAATTTATGGATGGCCCCTGGTGACACTCTGTATTCTATATCTATCAGTAGACGAATGTTTCATTTAACTTTCAGCAATTAATTGTAACACCCAGTGGTGAATAGGGATGAGTTTTTAGGGTTCCATATTTCATGACTCAGAACCTTTATAGATTCCTCATGTCCGTCCGTCCTGGACCTACTGCCCAAACGGTTAGTGTTATAAAGATAAAATTTTGCAAGAATATGTGTTGTAAATACGTCGACAAATTGCTATAATTATGAAAAATATTTTTATTTGGGGTACCTCCGCTATACGTAAAGTGGGGTTGATTTTTTTCTTTTCTACTTGATCATTAGATAGGTCTTTCAAAAACATTGCAAGGTTGGTAAGACTATTTTTCGATTTAGGTATCCGTTTGCGAGCTATTCAACTTTAAAGCCCCTTTCTTTGTAAAAACAGGGCATCCCTCCCTCTAAAATCTTAAAAAATTCATGATAGGAGTCCATATATTGAACTTAAGGTAGCTTAGATAGCTTTGTTAGTTCAGGAGTTATAGCGGCCTAACTTGTGAAATACGCTACTAAGAAAACTTCGTACAAAAATCACGAAATAGTAAGTAAACAACAAAAAAGCGGCCAAGTGCGAGTCGGACTCGCCCATGAAGAGTTCCGTATCAGCAAGTAACATTATATAAAAGTTCTTGTAGTTCGTTGATTTAAGGTAAACTGCGGTTTACGATTTATGACGTATTAAAAAAAACTACTTACTAGATCTCGTTCAAACCAATTTTCGTTGGTAGTTTACATGGTAATGTACCTCATATATTTTTTTTAGCTTTATCATTCTCTTAGTTTAGAAGTTACAGGGGGGGACACACATTTTTCCACTTTGTTTTGTTTTGTTTATTCAGTTTAGAAAAAAATGATGATAGAAACCTCAACATCATTTTTGAAGACCTATTTATAAATATGGTTTTGATGAAAAAAAAATTTTTGAGTTCTAAGTATGGGAACCATCAAAATTTTTCACAGAAGAGGTTCACAGAATACATCTACTGACCAAATTTCAACAGAACAGCTCTTATTTTTCTAGTTTCGGAAAAAAGTGGCTGTGACATACGGACGGACAGAAAGACAGACAGACAGACTTGACGAATCTATAAGGGTTCCGTTTTTTGCCATTTGGCTACGGAACCCTAAAAATAGTGGAGACCTGGTCTCGGCAATGGTGGAGTGATGATTTGTGCAAGACGGCTGGTAGGAGCTGGATGCGAGTAGCCGAGGATCGAACTAAGTGGCGTGCAATTGGAGAGGCCTATGTCCAGCCGTGGACTGCGATGGGCTGATGATGATGATGTAGTAAACAACCATTATCTATTGGACATCGTTTGGGATTGTATAGGACTTCCCCGTTTTTTTTTTAAATTTACTAGCCGAATCCCGCGGTGTTCCCCGCGTTTATTGTTGTAAATCGCGAGTCAAGCCGCGTAGCGATGCTAGTCTTAAAAACACGGGACGCCTGGCAGATGTGAAACATCGCCATTATTTTGTAAAAGTAATATGCAGAAAAGAACATATTGTAATAGGAACTAAATATGTCATAATGATAAAATAAAATATTACTAATTATTAAAATAGTAGTCTATATGCAGTAGTGTGTACACCGTACACACTACTGCATATAGACTGTATATATATACCATCGTATAGCGTGCCGTGGCGACGCGTCGCCAGGCCGCACGCGTCGCCAGGCCAGAAATCTGTTTTACGTGCGGCTATAGATGTTTCACATCAATAATAGTTTAAATTACTCCTTAAGTGATCAGTTTATGCCGATGAGAGTCTCGTCAAAATCGGTCCAGCCGTTCTAGGGATTACCCAGGACAAACAGACGAGAGCACCAACTTGTTCGTGCGTGCCTGTGGCTCACAAGCTCACAAGCACCGGACAGGCATTAGAGACGAGACCTCGTCTCCGTGTCTACTCCTACTGGACCACCCTCAACACCTGACCTGGCGCTGGCTGACGGGCACTCCTCGGGGTCCCCTCCCTTTGGAGTTCGACCATGAAGTGACACAGAACTAGATCTGGACGTAGCTAGCATGTTGGTCGCCCCGCGGGGCTCACCCGCAATGTCTTGACCTAGTTGGGCGTCTCTAACTAGGTCAAGCGATTGCCGGTGAGCCACACCGGACTGACACACCGGAAATAAAAACAGGCCTAGATATCCCAACTGATTGATTCGCCTGTAGATTCAGGTACCGCGGAAGACCATCTAGACAGGCCGTAGACCTGGTGAAGCTACCCCGAGACCTCTGGCTGTGGTCTACGAGAAGAACCGCTGTAGAAAAAAATCTTTAAAATTTCATTTTTGTTTCTCGATTATTGCAGTAAAAAGTAGCCTATGTGTTATTCTGATATATACGCTATATTATTATTAGTAAAGTTTCATCCAAATCCGTTCAGTAGTTTTTGCGTGAAAGAGGAACAAACATAGGTACATACACACATACATACTCACAAACTTTCGCGTTTATAATTTTTTTGCGTTTACGATTTATGACGTATTACAAAAAAAAACTGAAATGAAATCAAATCATTTATTCTGCAATTAGGTTACATGAACACTTTTGCAAGTTAACCTTTTTTTTTTGAGCAGATGAGTTCGGCCTTTCCTAACTGGACCAGCCCTGAGAAGAAAGGACGAAACAAAGTACTCACTAGATCTCGTTCAAACTAATTTTCATTGGTAGTTTGCATGGTAAAGTATTTAAAATATGTTTTTTTTAGTTTTATCACTCTTTTATTTTAGATGTTACAGGGGGGACACACACATTTTTCCACTTTGGAAGTGTCTCTCGCGCAAACTATTCAGTTTAGAAAAAAATGATATTAGAAACCTCAATATCATTTTTGAACACCTATCCATAGATATCCCACACGCATGGGTTTGATGAAAAAAAAATTTTGAGTTTCAGTTCCAAGTATGGGGACCCCCAAAATGTATTGTTTTTTTTCTATTTTTATGTAAAAACCTTAATGCGGTTCACAGAATACATCGACTGACCAAATTTCAACAGTATAGCTCTTATAGTTTCGGAAAAATTGGCTGTGACATACGGACGGACAGACAGACTTGACGAATCTATAAGGGTTCCGTTTTTTGCTATTTGGCTACGGAACCTTAAAAATGAAATTAGAAACCTCAATATAATTTTGAAGACCTATCCATAGATGGGGACCCCTAAAATGTATTGTTTTTTTTTTCTATTTTTATGTGAAAATCTTAATGCTGTTCACAGATTACATCTACTTACCAAGTTTCAAAAGTATAGTTCTTATGGTTTCGGAAAATAGTGACTGTGACATACGGACGGACAGACAGACAGACATGACGAATCTATAAGGGTTCCGTTTTTTGCCATTTGACTACGGAACCCTAAAAACTGTTAATGTGATATTACATACAGACACTTTTATTTTATTTTTTGTAGAGATGTACCTCCTAAAATGAATCTACTACGAATGATGGAAATCATGAACAGAATCCATGAGTAGTGGTGACCATACTCATGAAGAATGCAGACAAGGAAAAATGCAACATGGTGGCCTCTGACTGCCTAGTTATAGGGATGCTTCCTCCCGCCCCACTTGAAGGACCCGGAAAATAAATAATAATAAAAATAAATAATTCGAACTTCTTACACACAACGCCATCTAGTCCTAATTCACGCCCATGTTTCGGAGAGCACGTTGAGCCGTCGGTCCCGGTTGTCATGAACATCTATGGCAATCGTTATTGGGAAGTCAGTGCCCTCAAATATACTGTCAACTAGTTAAATTTTTGAATTTCAGTTCTCCCTTAGAGTTGCGGAGGTCTGATGCCAGTCGCTCCGTGGAAAAACTGATATTCAGGTAAAACCGGTTGAACTAGTAGCCGACCCCAAATAATATTGGGAATAAGGCTAGGAAGATGAAGATGTATTTCTGTTGCCGCCATTATCATACTAAAATTAGAGTAAAATAAATATCTAAGGAGGCTCCTATACAGCAAACGTGATTTTTTGACTGCCTTGTTGGTTTAGTGGTTAGCGTATACGGCTACTGATCCAGCAGAGGTCTCGGGTTCGATTCCCTGGTCGCAACAAATGTTGGTGTTATTTGCCAATTTTTTGTTTCGGAGTCTGGGTGTTTTTTATGTAGGTGTCATCATCATCATCATCAACAGCCTTTAACAGTCCACTGCTGGACATAGGCCTCTCCTTAGAAGGAGGTTTTGGCCCGCTATACCACGCTGGCCAAACGGGTTGGTATAGGGTTTGTTTCAAGTCGCGGTCGCAATCTTCTGCGAGGACGTAATCACGTAGAAGGAGGCGGCGGAGAAGGCCCGGGAGGACGACATCCAATCGGACCAGATTCGCCGCCGGCGACTCGGGCGGCGGAGGCGCGAACATCTGCGCCTCATGCCGCCTTGAGTGTGGCCGCGGGTGGACGGGACGGGTTTTCCCTCCACTCGCCCTATGTGGCCAGCCGCGAGGAGGCGGCGTCGGTGTGTCCCGGACGCCGCCTAAGAGAGGGTCGTCAAACCAAGACGGTGCCCGCATCAGGAGCGGGCAGGCGCTGGAGAAGTCCAGAAGGAGATCTCACCCTGGACTTCTCCTCCTCCTAAACGGAGAAGCGCGGAGAGGGCACACTGTGTGGTTTTTAGTCGGTTCAAGTCCGACACACCACCCCGCCGTAACCCCCGGTGGGGTGACGGTCCATGATGATTTTCCACACATATAAAAAAAAAAAAAAAGGGTTGATGTGAATGAATAGGGGTGGTGACACTCTGTATTCTTAATCCGTCACCTACACGTGTAATCTGTAAGTATTAACAAAAATGTATTAATATCATTGTCTAGTACCCATAATATAAGCTGATGTTGCATCGCTTGCCAGATACTTGAGAAGTTATAAATACTTATTTATCAACAACCTATAACGTCCCACTGCTGGGCTCCGGTCTCCTCTCAGAAGAGGGTTAAGGCCTTACATCCCCACGCTGGCAGAGTGCGGGTTGCTCACTGGCAAGACACATTGTGGTAACGTAATCTTACCGTTGGCTGTTTTTAAACCGCACAAAGGTTTACAACTAATAAATATTAAATATTAATCAAACTAAGCAGAGCTTGTGCCACAGATCATAGAAACACAGGAGATTAGCTGTGTACACAAATTTATTCGTGTTCAGATGTCTCCGCGTTTCCCCCACTTACTTCACTAACACAAAATCAAAAATTGTAAGCACGGCACACACGCTCGTATTTCTCCCGCACACAAAGAAACTTACAGAGACACCAATAAACCCACTAATTAAACACATGCGAAAAGAAGGCGGCGCTTCTACCTGTAGCTACGGATTTCGTAAAACCACACATGTGCAATTTATGCAACTAGTGATGCGAAGTGATAATCATATAAAAATAACGAATGAAATTCAGTTAGCTGTATTATCTGCTCTTTCTCCTAAAGTTTTTATTGACTGTGACAAGAAAATTGAACACGAGTTTCCCTCGAATATACTGTATACAAGCGATGTTTTATCATAATTGGAATATTTACTAATTAACTACCAAAAAACCGGATATCATCTTCTCGAATCTAGACTAGAACACAGGTAAAACTGCAATAATTTTATTGTTAAGGATGCTATTGATCAGTAAAATGTAAATATTTATTTAAAACTTGCCGCTTAGACAGTTTAAGTGTTGCGTTCTTAGTTAAGTAGTGTAATCTTACGGTTGCATATTTTTCCATTACGGCCTTTATTAATATTATTAAATGGTTATTCATTGGCGATTGATCGTGTTAGTGAAAATTTATTGGGACCAGAATATTGTGCTATTTTTGTTGGGAACCAGCTTGGACCCCTTCCTGTCGCATTTATCCACATCATATCATATCATTTCTTTAATTTTTGGAACCTTCGGATAGCTAAAATTTTTAAATAAAATCAAGGTATAAATGATGCTTGAGTACCACAATAAATTAAAAATCACAATTTTATCTACACTTTTTTTACGTTTACATAATTATAATAATACAATTTATTTATATCTATAATAATCATTCGCACTTAATAGGATCGTATAAAATATCGACAATCATAAACATCACATCACATCTCTAACATAAAGGCCGACAGCGGCCGCTTCCCGAATCTATCGTGTGAGTGAGAATATCAATAAAATACTTATCCATTGCGCTATTAGACCAGCCGATTCATTGACCGATTTGTACTAAGCAAGCAATGGTTTTAGTTCCTAATGAAAGGGATTAATTTGGTATTTCATCATTTTTCTAAAATATTTTCATTAATTCAGTATGAAAAACTATAATATTATAATATTTAGATATGAAATGAGATGCCATCTTTCTTGTAATTCACAATACAGCTGTTATTTTTGCAAAAAATCACTGAACAACGCGACATTTTGTCGAAAATCAAGAGCAGTGAAGACGTCGCAAGTTGACATGCGACTAATGTCCGAAAATGGCATCAAGCCGCTTTGAGGCCAGATGCGTTCGCAAGCGACACGCCTCAATTGCATATCTCCTGTAGGTATTTCTATGATCTGTGTGAACAACTGATATAAATACATAAACATACTTTTTTTTTGTAAATACATACATATTATACATAGAAAACATCCAAACTCCAAAACAAATATTTACAAATGGTACAAACATTTGGTCCGACTCGGGAATCGAACACTAAGCTTCATGACTGATGATGATCTTATGATAACAACCAGGACCGACTGTTTAACGGGACACGGAAATGCTCATAACATATAAGGCCACAAGCGGTCACCCATCAAGGTATGACCGCGCCTTCGTAACCCTCGGTGATTATTTCCAATTACCATAAGGCCACTCGCGTATGAGAGCTTCGGCGAAGAGGACTTATTCACGTATTAATAAATGCTTAAATTGTTATTGATTCAGTTCAATTTTAAATTCTAATGTACCGATGTCTTATTCGTACAGAACTAACCCAAGGGGCCTTATTGATCGTCCTTTGATGAATTGTAATGCACCAATGACGCCAAACCTACAAATTTATTCATATATACGATGTTAAATCTAGAAACTTCCAGATCTTGTTCCATTCAAAGAGAGGGGCATTAATTTGATAGGTCTGGTACGATTATTCGTCATTTCCGTTGGTCCGTTCTTTTACTGTCCAAATGGTTGGTGCTAGAAGGGGTAACCTATTAATAAAAGTGTGTTTTTGTCACGTTGACAAAGTGCTAAAAGAAAATTATGAAAAATATTTTTATTTGAGGTACCTTCCTTACACGTAAAGTGGTGATATTTTTATTTCTTCGCTTCTACCCCATCGTGTGGGGTATCATTAGATAGGGATTTAAAAAATAAGGAGAAGTTGCTAAGACAATTTTTTGATTAGGGTATCCATTGGCGAGTTATTCTACTTTATAAGACATTTTTAAGTGAAATAGGGCGCCAACCTCCACCTCTAAAAGCTAAACGGCTGGCCCCGAAAATCAGAAAAAAATCGTATTGGTAATACATATGAAAGGAGGAGGGAAAACTATAGTGGTTTCGATAACTTTATTAGTTCAGAAGTTATAGAGGTAAAATTGTAAAATTCGCCGAGGTACTTGGAAAACTTCGTACAAAATAATAAATAAATATTTTGAACATATAACATCATCTAGTCCCAAACTAAGCAGAGCTTGTGCCAGACGGCTGATGTAAATACATTACATACTTTCTTTTGCTAAATACATACATATTATAGAAAGAAAACTCGCAAACTCCAACACAAATATTTGTAAAATACAAACAAACCGGAAATCGAACCCGAGACAAACAAGACAGTCCAAAATAACGATATGATAAACCATCATCTTCCTACCCTCTTCCCAAATTTATTTGGGGTCGTTGCAATGAATTTTCTTCTTCCATTCTTCTCTATTACTAGTCATCTCACTGTTTGTCCCTTTTCTGGCCATATCCTCTTTCAAGGAGTCCATCCATTTTTTCTTTGGTCGCCCTCTACACCTATATCCATCAACTTTTATACTTAAAACTTTCATAACTACATTTTGATCCTCTCTAAGCATCACATGTCCATAATAAGTAAACATAACAATTATCTACTGAACACGGTTTAAAATCCACGTGCCATTATGGATGACAACGGAAACTTTTTCTATGCGTGGCCTGACACGCACTTGCACGATGTTGTTGTTTTCTTAGGTTTTCGTAGTTTATGACTCGGAACCCTTAAAGTTTCCCTTCATCTTGAAATTTTAATTCTCAACAACAACCCGGTGTACGGAAGTTTTGGAATGTGTGACGCCCGTGTCTCGGAAGACACGTGAAATCATTAAATTTGTTTGTCATAAACACCTTTAAGTTCATTCGATGTTGGTCTGATACAAAGCATGCAATGTGTAGTCCGAAGTCAGAAGCAGGTAAAAAACTATGTCAACTGATCACAAGAGTTCAGCAATGATATCATATGTAATTTAATTATTTGTATTGTGTATGTATCAAGGCGCGATAGGGCTGGCATATCCTTACTGGATCAAAGCCCCATATTAAATAAAGATTTAAAAAGCGGCCAAGTGCGAGTCGGACTCGCCCATGAAGGGTTCCGTATCAGCAAGTAACATTCATGGATGTTTTTATACTAGTGTATTGATTGGATGAAAGGTAAATTGCGTGTTACGATTTATGACGTATTAAAAATAACTACTCACTATACTCTGTCCATTCGTTTAATATCTTTTTGACAGTTCAAGAAATTTCGAAAATAGTGACGCTCTCGCACGTCACCGATTCGATTTGAAATTAAAATCAATTTTATTGAGGAAGAACTTTCAATCGATTTAATTAAATATTTTTAGTTTTAATATTTATTAATCGTTAATTAGTTTTTTAAATTATATATGAAATAATTAAAAGTATAAATGATAGATCACTAATTAAGAAATATTTATACATTTAAACAATACAACGGAGGTAGCTTTTAGATCTCTTAGGTGTAAAAGGGAGTATCTAGTCAGTCGTGGAAGTTTATTGGAGACCGTATTATTAAGTTTTTGTAGTAGATGAGGACAATTTATTTTACCATTAACTAATATGTGTAATAATGATAAATCTAAAATTTAACGACGCTTTTTTAGTGATTGTATTTTGAAATGGATAAGTCTGTTTCTGTAGATGGTTAGTTTTCTTGAAAGGTTAAATTTATATGCTAAGTGGTACACATTTTTTTTCTAAACGTGTTCAATTCTATTGGAATGAACTTCATAGTGAATGGATGGTGGATGGATAGTGGATGCCAAACTACACAACAATAATCCAGGACAGATCTGACGAAACTCTCGTATAATCTAATAACTGACACTTAATTTTTAAGTGTAGAGACTATACGATCATAATGTTTCCTAAAATCAAGTTTTTTATCAATAATAACGCCAAGGTCCCTAACACTTGCGACTTCTTAAATACGTTGGTCAGATACTGTATAAACCCCAGGCCATTCAGCATTACGGTTTCGAGTGAAGCGAATATAACAGCATTTGTCAACATTCAGTACCATTTTGTTATCTTTGCACCAACTAACCAATCCATCAAGATCTTCTTGCAATAGTATTTTGTCTTGAACATTCCTGATTGGTCTCATTAACTTGAGATCATCCGCATAAAGATATGGTTTGCTATTTTTGAGGCAAGAGGTGACGTCGTTCATGAAAATATTAAAGAATATAGGTCCTAAATGAGAACCTTGAGGAACCCCAGATATATTAAAAAAGATCCGATTCATATCCACTGACTATTACCTTTGATGTCCACTCGCGCAAGTATGAGGAGCACCATTTGTGAAAAGTACCAGCGAATCCAAGTAGCGATAACTTCTGTAATAATATACTGTAAGGAACCTTATCGAAAGCTTTCGAGAGGTCATTACAAATAAAATCAACGGGAGTGCGATCGTCTAAACAACGGGATATGTCATCAATAAAATACACAAGATTGGTGCAAGTCGAGCGAGCAGATACAAATCCATGTTGAGTCTGCGAGAACACTCTTAATATACCATGATATGTAAGGACATAACAAGGATTCTAGCAACTTGGCGAACACAGATAGTATAGTGATAGGCCTGTAATTTTTGACATCGCTTATATCGCCGGCCTTGTGGACTGGCATAATAAGGCCTAACTTCCAAAGTGAAAGAAAGATTTAGTTTGTTAGAATGTATGTTGGTAAAAAGACAGTGTATATAGTTTTGTAAACTTCAATTTATATAAAAAAATGCATTATAAATAAAAAATAAATAATTATAATTGCATAAGTTGATAAAAAATTCTATGCAATAGCTTTACCGAGGCAGTCCCCGAGTGCCACACGACTTTTATTTTATTAAATTAACAGTAACAATACTTACACAAGTTAAATTATTTTATAAAATGATCGATTATTTTAATCATTTAATCGACTTATCGATTTTAAGAACTGTTTTATAGTCTGTGATTGTTAGCTATGCACAGGGCACTTCACTACGCGTCTATAAAGTACGATATTACTGTAATACATTATTTTGAAAAAAGAAAACGGTAATTTATAGGCGTGATGTGTCAAAAAGATATTAAAGGAATGGACAAGGTATAGATCTCGTTCAAACCAATTTTCGTTGGTAGTTTGCATGGTAATGTACAACATATATTTTTTTTAGACACACATTTTTCCACTTTGGAAGTGTCTCTCGCGCAAACTATTCAGTTTAGAAAAAAATGATATTAGAAACCTCAATATCATTTTTGAACACCTATCCATAGATACCCCACACGTATAGGTATGATGAAAAAGACATTTTTGAGTTTCAGTTGCAAGTATGGGGACCCCCAAAATGTATTGTTTTTTTTTTCTATTTTTATGTAAAAATCTTAATGCGGTTCACAGAATACATCGACTGACTAAATTTTAATAGTATAGCTCTTATAGTTTCGGAAATAATTGGCTGTGACATACGGACGGACAGACAGACAGACAGACAGACAGACTTGACGAATCTATAAGGGTTCCGTTTTTTGCCATTTGGCTACGGAACCCTAAAAAACATCTATATCAATCGTCCATACAAACACTTGAAAATAAAAATCCTTTTCGCCGTCTTAGCAATTTATTGAACCTAAATTTTGGTGTTTGGGAGCGGCTGCTAGATCAACCGTTTTTAGGGTTCCGAAACTTATAACTCGGAACCCTTATAGATTCGTTGTGTCCGTCCTCGACTTACCTTCCACACCGTCGGATATGTGTTGTAATTACGTGGACAAAGTGCTACAGTAAAATTACCAAAAATATTTTTATTTGGGGTACCTCCCCTACACGTAAAGTGGGCATGATTTTATTCTCGCGGCTACCCCATCGTGTGAGGTACCACTAGATAGGTCTTTTAAAAATATTAAAGGGTTTCTGAGAAGATTTTTTGATTCAGTTATTCATTTGCGAGAAATTCTACTTCAAAGTAGTACTTTTTTTAACCGACTTAAAAAAAAAGGAGGAGGTTCTCAATTCGTCGGAATCTTTTTTTTTTATGTATGTTCGTCGTCGTAATTTCGTCGTTTATGAACGGATTTCAAAAATTCTTTTGGCATTGGAATGGGCGTAGCTTACAGGTGGTCCCATCGTCACCATATGGGGATCTGATAATGCAATCCCAAGGAAATCGAGGGAACTCCTCAAATATCGCGCACAATTGTCACGATTTGGGTACTCGGAATAGTTTTTCTTTGAAGTTCTTTTTTGTTAAAATTATTGTAAAAACAGGGTGTCCCCCCCCCCTCTAAAAGCTAAACGGCATGCTCAAAAAATCTGGTAAAATTTGTGATGGTGTTCCATATAATGAACTTTAAAGGAAAATTATAACGGATTACATGACTTTCTTAGTTCAGGAGTTATAGAGGCTTAACCAGTAATATGCGCTTCCTTGGAAAACGTCATACAAAATTAACGCATTATTAAGTAAACCTAACAGTTATCTATTGGATAGGATACGATTTTAAATCCACGTACCACGTGACGGTGGAACCCTTAACTGTGCGTGGCCTGACACGCAATTGGCCGATTTTTTTGAATTTAGGTCCAGCGAAGTTCTCCACTCTGCCTGATATAAAATATGAGTAAAATCCAGGAGAAGGGGTCACCATCCTCATTGTGAATGCAGACAGTATGGCATGATGACCCTCACCATGGCGGCCCAACCGCATCATTGGATCTTCAGTCTTAAACTCACCATCTTCCTAGCCTTTATTCCCAAGTTTATTCGGGGTCGGCTACTAGTTAACCGGTTTTACCTGAATTTCAGTTTTTCCACGGAGAGACCTGAAATTCGAAGATTGCACTAGTTGTCAGTATATTTGAGGGCACTGACTTCCCAATAACAATTACCATAAATGTTCATGACAACCGGGACGAACGGCTTTACGTGCTCTCCGAGGCACAGGCGTGAATCACCGCCAAACTTCCAAACTCCGGGAAGCTATTAGGAATTTCCTAAGAAAATCCCAAAAAACACTTTTTGGTCCGACTCGGGATTTGAAAGCGAGACCTCTTGATTAGCAGTCGCATGCGTTAACCACTATCTTTTTTTTTTTTTGTTTTTTTAACGTGTGGAAATCCCCGTGGACCGTCACCCCGTCGGGGGTTACGGCGGGGTGGTGTGTCGGACTCGAACCGACTAAAACCACACGGTGTGACCCTCTCTGCGCCTTTGTATTGGAAGGAGTCCAGGGAGGGGATTTCCTTCTGGACTCCAACCGGCGCCTGCCCGCACTGTTGCGGGCACCATCTCGAACTCTCGACTCTCTAATTGGGCAACGTCCGGTCACACGCAGACGCCGCCCCCTCGCGGTTGGCCACTACTGCGGACGGACGGGAAACCCGTCCCGCCCATCCGCGGCCACTCTCAGGGCGGCATGAGACGCAGGTATGCGCGGCTCCGCCGCCCGGGGCGCCGGCGGCGGATCGGGTCCGATTGGATGGCATCCTCCCGGGCCTTCTCCGCCACCTCCTTCTGCAAGATTACGTCCTCGCAGAAGGTTGCGACCGCGGTAAAACAACTGTCGCTGCCGGCCATCGATCTTATGACGGCCGGCAGCGAGAGATCCCCTCTGATGACTGCAGTGAGGACCCGGCGCTGCGCCGCCCAAGCGGGGCAGACCGCCAGCGTGTGCTGGGCCGTGTCCTCACTGCAGTCGCAGTGGTGGCAGGCGGGACTCGGTTCCCTCCTAGCGACCGAGTGCAGGTACTTTCCGAAGCAACCGTGCCCGGAAAGTACCTGCGTCAGCCGGAAGGAAAGGGTCCCGTGCTGCCGCCCTGCCCACTCCTCGATGACCGGCTGAAGAGCCTCCACGGCGGCGAAGCCAGCGCGTGGGGTCTCCAGCCGGAGCGACCATCTCAGCATGGTGGCTGGGCGAGCGGCTTCGCGCCACTCGCGCACGTCCTCGGGCGGAGGGCGAAATCCGCTCTCCGCCCGGAAGTCAGCCACTCGCCGATAAACTTCGGCGAGCACTTCCGCCTCCAAATCCCACGGGGGTGTTCCGGCCAAGGCACACGCCGCCTCTGTGGACATGCGTTAACCACTAGACCAACGAGGCAGTACGAATATTGTCATTTTAGGATGGTCTTCTATGTAAGGGTAGTACCCTCGGTAGTAGCCCCGGTAGAGCCGGACCATTCGTGCTGAAGTCAGCGTGGCTCTATTAACTATGTTTTTAATTAGCCTTAATTACTCCTTGTGTCATCAGCCATCTGCCAGTGAAAGTCGCGTCAAAATCGGAGCAGCTGTTCCAGAGACTACCCAGAACAAACAGACAGACAGACAAAAATGTAAAGAAATGCTTTTTCGATTTTAGTACCGCATAAACTTTGATACACATTTAGTAAAAAGCGATAAATTGAATACCTAAACTTTTGTATAAAATAAACTTAAAACAAACAAAATGAATAATACCATAATTAAAAATCGGCCAAGTGCGTGTCAGGCCACGCACAGGAAAGGGTTCCTCAGTCACCTTTAATGGTATGTGGATTTAAAATCGTATCCAATAGATAATTGTTATGTTTACGTATTAATACGTTAATTTTGTATGACGTTTTCCAAGTGAGCACATTTTACCATATAAGCCTTTATAACTCCTGAACTAAGAAAGTCATCTAATCGGTTATAGTTTTCCTTCAAAGTTCATTAAATGGACCACCATCACGATTTTTTTCGGATTTTTTGAGCCAGCCGTTTAGCTTTTAGAGGGGGGGGGGGACGCCCTGTTTTTACAAAAAAGTGCCCTTTAAAGTGAAATATCTCGCAAACGGATACCTAAATCAAAAAATCGTCTAGGAAACCCTTTATTTTTTTTGAAAGACCTATCTAATGATACCCCACACGATGGGGTAGCCTCGAGAAAAAAAAATCATACCCACTTTACGTGTAGGGGAGGTACCCCAAATAAAATTATTTTTCATAATTTTATTGTAGCACTTTGTCGACGTAATTACAACACGTATTCATGCAAACTTTCATCTTTCTAGCACTTACCGTTTGGACGGTAAGTCGAGGACGGACGGACGGACGGACGGACGGACGGACAGACGGACATTACGAATCTAGAAGGGTTCCGAGTTATGAACTTCGGAACCCTAATAAAAAATGCAATGCAATTCATTTTTATATAATATTCACCTTTTAGGGCCACCGCACACTAGCTACTTTTAGCATCGGCGATCGGCGATTTGGCGACTGCATCGATGCTGCATCGCGTTTTAGCGACATCCTGCGTTTGATCGCGGTATCGGAAACGCGCGTTTTAGCGACTGCTCAGATGCCAAAACGCTGCTACCGGCATCCGAATGTGTGCGGAGAGTAGCGTTCAGCTGCTGTGTCGCGCTTCTAAAAAGCGACTCAATCTCCGCGTTTGGCGTTTTTAAGTGTGCGGTGTAGAGCATTCGGTCGCCGTATTTAGCTTCTAAAAAGCGACTAGTTGCCGATCGCCGATGCTAAAAGTAGCTAGTGTGCTGTGGCCCTTAAACCTTCTCTGGACTTCCACAAATATTCAAGACCAAAATTAGCCAAATCCGTCCAGCCGTTCTCGAGTTTGAGCGAGATAGACAATAATAGAAAACAATATGCAGATAGCAACAGTGATAATAAATATTAAAAGCTTCCAAAGAAATCTACCTTCACCAAAATATATTCAATCAATTAAAAAATATATAATTCACGGTCAAAATATCCTGCGTGCGTCAGAAAACGTTCTGAAATTCAAAACCAGAGAATATAAATTTAATTCATAAGTGGTTGACGCACAAGCATCTCGACCAACATACATATTGTAATGAGGCGTTCGGATTTATGCAGTGTGGGGATGTTGATTTATTGCATATCGGTTTTATAGTTTAACAAAATATTATTGAACTAAATGAATAAAATAAATAGTTTGGACATCTGTGACACATCATAAATACCAGTCCAACTGTAAGCGTCCGCGTTTCAGCTCCGTATGTGATAATGGACAGAGGACACACTGGTTATAAAACTTGGCTTTCAATGATCATGGGATCGACGACTCGAAAATATGACGAACCTTCCCATATGCTTTCCAGTCTAAACGAATTCTTCTATCGGCCTCCCGGTCGAAGTTGTGTCGGCCCAGTTGGATAGCTTGGCCAAGATAGATATATTTTACCATAACCACGATTGTAACGCCATTAACGTCCACGGAATTCAGAGATACATTCATATTATGCATGATTTTGGTCTTCCCAATGTTCATCCCAGGGAGTAAGGGATGCCACCTTCCACCTTAGACCCTGTAAATTCAACCTCACCTGCATTTGGTACACTCTGCTAAATAACAAACGAGGCTCTGGCGACCGACTTGTGGCGGCAGTACAAAAACACAACTGCGAGAACCACTAAATTTCGGTACTGATGACGAGCAGCAGTGTCACCAGATAATGATTCTCCCAACTACGGTCACCAAATCACCTGTCAAGCGTTTTGACAGATTTCCCCCCACATTAATGACATTCTCATACCAATGCCCCCAGTTCCTATCAGTTGCACTATTCCTAGCCACGATTACGGTGCGGCGGTGGGTACTAAGAATCCCCAGGAGACGGTAGGGTACCA
Source organism: Phragmatobia fuliginosa (assembly GCA_932526445.1). NCBI lineage: Eukaryota > Metazoa > Arthropoda > Insecta > Lepidoptera > Erebidae > Phragmatobia > Phragmatobia fuliginosa. Next base: position 6,861,787 of record OW052084.1, on the reverse strand, counting down.
CCGTATGGCTGTATTTGGTGACGTACAACAGACGCACTCTTCAACTGGACGATTCCCTAGCAGAATTGGAAGCGTAGATATTGGCGTATAAATTGGCATAACTAACTTCTATCAGAATTCCGAAGGGGAAGGATACAATATTAATAGAAAAAGGATAAATAGAGACATTGTAAAAAAATATAACTTATATGTGAATAAAGAATAATAAAAATAAAATAAAAAATAACCCTAGATTCCAGCCACCTCCTCGACTTCCGAGAAAGAGACCAAACAGCGTGGAGGAAGTTGGCAGTGTAGCGTACCTTGTCTTGAAACTATAAAAAAGGTTCTCCTTGAAAGTTGTACTAGTGTACGATCTAAACTTTTCATTAGAAATTATAAAACACTGATATATTCCAATATAACCGGGATAGATTCACGGGTCGGACCAAGTACTTATATATTAGTACTTATGTATATATATAGGAAAAAATAAGAATTTCATTTTTTAGTAAAAATCGGAAATTTCATACTTTAACCCCTAATATTTAATAAATAAAACTTATTTCTGAACAACTCCTAAATAGATCCGAACGAATTAATGAAGTCAAGATGGCGGCCTAACGGTTCAGAAACAGTGTCAAATGATTTTGTTTTACAAAATGGCGCCATTAATGTATTTATTCGGTGTGTTGTGGCGATTGTGCCGTACAGTTAGTAAATTTTACATATTTAGGATATTCAGCGTTTAGTCAATTTTACTTAATTTACATTTCGCAGTTGACGGACATCGGAAAGTTTAATTTTGTTTTAATGTTTTCGTATATATAAGTTCTGATTATAAAAGTTTTTTGCGACATCAACAAAATAATGCGTCGTTGATCTAGCAGTTTGATTAAGAGACTGCTGTTTAAGAGGTCTTGGTTTGTTTCCCAAACCAAGACCTCTTAAACCGGCCGGACCGGGCCAAAAGTTATTTGGGTTTTCCTACAAGAAATTCTTAATAACAGCCCGAAGTATCGAAGTTTGGCGGTGTCGCCCGTGCCTCGGACGCTATGGGTCCGGATTGTCATGAAAGTCAGTGCCAATAAATAAGCTGATAACTCGTTCGACTTTCGAATTCAGTTCACCCTCAGGTTTGCGGAGGCCCAATGCAATTCGCTCGATGGAAACACAGATCTACAGGTGAAACCGAAAACAGATAATCCTGGAAAGAATAAAGGCTAGGAAGAAGGTCACGCTTATATAGGCGTTATTATTACACAAATCTTGTATGCATTTCAAAAAAAATTTTTCCAATTTAAAAAAGCTTTTAATTGAAAAGTAGTAAATGTACGACCTTGTCCTCATGTCTCTCCAACCACGTGAAAGACCCGTTTTATTGCGTTGTATAAACTCACTCTCTCACTCACTCTCTCTCACTCTCTCTCACTCGGTAAAATGGTTGCGGCCATGATACGGAGCGTATGCTTTAGCGTATGCAGGTGCTGATCAAGAGGTCTCGGGTATAATTCCCGGGTCGGACCAAATGTTTGTATGATCTGCAAATATATTTGTTTCGGAGTATGTGTGTTTTCTATGTATGTTCTATGTTCTATGCTATTTGGGTGGTTTCCGCACTTAGTCCTTTAAGTGGACCATTGTACGTGAGGGCGGCCATCACTCCAGCCAGCCCACCTCCCTCCAGAAGCGGATAAGGTCTCCTAGTCTGTCCAGACATTCTGCAACAGATTTAGGAGATCCAAGTGTGTTTTTCCGTGTTTCGGTGACACCTGTGCACTCAATGAGTACATGTGACACCGTTTCCTCTGCCCCTAAGCATGCTCTGCATAGGGGACTGTCAGTTATGCCTATGGTGTGGAAGTGTTTGTTTAGTGAGCAGTGTCCGGTGATAGTTCCTACCACCAGCCGCAGACTGTCCCTGTCCAAACGCAATAGGCGTTTGGTTAGTTTATCATTAGGAAGTGGCATGGCTTCCTTTGATTGTCTGCAGCCTGGGACAGATAGCCAGTGGTGTTGTGCTTGTGTGCGGGTAAATTCTTGCAGCCAACCACGGAGCTGGCTGAATGGGACAGGCACCACGGGTTCGGGTCCGAAAACCGCTGCGCCCGACCCTCTCCTAGCCAGCTCATCGGCCGCATCGTTACCTAGCGATCCGCTGTGTCCTTTTATCCATTGTATTGTCACTGAATTCCGGCCGGAGGTCGCAACGCGTTCTAACGTTTTGTTTTCTATGTATAATACGTATGTAGTTACAAAAAGCGGCCAAGTGCGAGTCGGACTCGCCCATGAAGGGTTCCGTATCAGCAAGTAACATCATATAAAAGTTCTTGTACTTCGTTGTAACTTTGATCGATGTTTTTATAATAGTGAATTGATTGAATGAAAGGTAAATTACGATTTAAGACGTATTAAAAAAAACTACTTACTAGATTTCGTTAAAACCAATTTTCGTTGATAGTTTGCATGGTAATGTACAACATATATTTTTTTTTGTTTCATCACTCTCTTATTTTAGAAGTTACAGGGGGGGGGGGACACATTTTTCCACTTTGTAAGTGTCTCTCGAGCAAACTCAATATCATTTTCGACGACCTATCCATAGATACCCTACACGTTTGGGTTTGGTAAAAAAAAATTTTTTCAGTTTCAGTTCTAAGTATGGGGACCCCCAAAATGTTTTGTTTTTTTCTAGTTTTATGTGAAAATCTTAATGCGGTTCACAAATTACATCTACCTACCAAGTTTCAAAAGTATAGTTCTTAGTTAAAAAAGTGGCTGTGACATATGGACGGACAGACAGACAGACATGACGAATCTATAAGGGTTCTGTTTTTTGCCATTCGGCTACGGAACCCTAAAAAGGTGTGGTCATGAATTTATATCAGTAGTCTAGTACTCATAGTACAAGCTCTGCTTAGTTTGGGGACTAGATGATGTTGTGTGTAAGATGTCCGAAATATTTATTTTTATTTATAATTCTTCTAACTATTAAATAAAGGGGAGATCAATATCCAATGACACCCCATACGATGGGGTAGATGCTAGACAAAAATCATCCCCACCTTACGCGTAGGGAAGGGACCCCAAATACAATAGTACATTGTTCACCGAGGGAGGAAAGGGACCGATTACTAGCGAAGGAGCAGTTTGGGCCACAATACTCCCGAGGTAGGAATGGGACTTTCACCCGAGTGCTACACAGTGCTTTATACTACACCTGTGAGGAACATTTAAAGTATTTTTAAAATAAAATCAAAACGTAAGACACCATGTAAGACACAATTTAGCTTAGAATTTGACCAATATTTCGGCTTCTTTTGTTTTTTTTTATTCTTCACAAAAGGATGTCAGTGACACGGAGATTCCATATTTAAATTATATGAAAACTCTTTGGGCAGGCGCGCGCCATAGATAAGATAACACATGAGAAATGAAAATTCATACAACTTTCTCTCCCGCTAAAACACGTTAGAAATGGATTTTCATACATTTTTTCCTGCCGCTTATTCAGGTCAAGCCAAAGACTAACGTTCTCTTTTCATTTTCAGGGAATATTGACTACTGTTCCGACCAGGTGTAGTATAAATATTTTTCATAATTTTATTGTAACACTATATCGACGTAATCACAACACATATTCATGCAAAGTTTCATCTCTCTAGCACCAACCGTTTAGACGGTAAGCCGAGAGTAAACCATATGGTTTTCGAGACATGAACAATGGAACCCTAAAAATTACAGTTGCGCAAGAAAAATAATTAATTATAATAAATAAACTAAGGTTATAAAAATAAACACTACTTGCCAGGAACTAGTCCAACGATCATTAATAAATAAATTATAAATAATCTATTAATAAATATATTAAAATGAATAAAAATCAAATATATAATTTGAAAGTAAATTCGTTAGTTACATCAAGTAATACATATAATTTATATATTTTTTGAATTATTATTTGAATTAAAAAAAAAAAAAAAAAAAAAATTTTTTGAATAACTGTTTGTATGTTTCGTATAATCTGATCAAGAGCTCTCGGGTTCGATTCCCAAATGTTTGTATGCTCTGCAAATATTTGTTTCCGAGTTTGAGTGTTTTCTGTGTATAATATCTATGTATTTTACACGCTTTATATTAGCTTCACAAGTATGTTTGTTTGTATGTTTGTAACCGACTCCTTTGGGCGCGATTATGACCCACTTTAAACGGCCAGATTTCGTTCAAACTTTGTAGATTTATCGAGGACCGATGACAATACACTAATCCGAAAAAAAAACTTTTTTTTTTAAATTAGTCTTTTTTAGTCTAGAAAAAAAAATTGTTTTGAAAAACTAAACAAACACGCTTTTAAACTAAAAAGTAGAAAATAGTTTAATTTAACAAAGCGTGGGGTGCTTTCTGAAAATATTTCAATAACGTCGCCCTACGCTTTGTTACATTAAATTATTTTCTACTTTTTAGTTTAAAAGCGTGTTTGTTTAGTTTTTTAAAACTATTTTTTTTACAAAAAGTATGTTTAGTACCATTAAGACAAGCTCTGCTTAGTTTAGGACTAGATGTCGTTGTGGGTCAAATGTCCGAAATATAAAAAAAAAATGTGAGCCGTCACGGGACGCCTGGCAGATGTGAAACATCGCCATTATTTTGTAAAAGTAATATGCAGAAAAGAACATATTGTAATAGGAACTAAATATGTCATAATGATAAAATAAAATATTACTAATTATTAAAATAGTAGTCTATATATATACCATCGTATAGCGTGCCGTGGCGACGCGTCGTCAGTCGCCAGGCCAGAAATCTATTTTACGTGCGCCTATAGATGTTTCACATCAAAAAGGGGCCAAGTGAGAGTAGGACTCGCCCATGAATGAACAATCTTTAGAATGGCTCTACCGATTTTGATGAGACCTGCACATGACAAATAACATAAGGAGTAATTTAGATTATTTTTAGGGTTCCGTAGCCAAATGGCAAAAAACGGAACCCTTATAGATTCGTCATGTCTGTCTGTCCGTCCGTATGTCACAGCCACTTTTTTCCGAAACCATAACTATACTTTTGAAACTTGGTAAGTAGATGTAATCTGTGAACCGCATTAAGATTTTCACATGAAAATAAACAAAAACAATCCTCCTCCAGGGGTCCTCATACTTGGAACTAAAACTCAAAATATTTTTTTCATCAAACCTATACGTGTGGGGTATCTATGGATAGGTGTTCAAAAATGATGTTGAGGTTTCTAATATCATTTTTTTCTAAACTGAATAGTTTGCGCGAGAGATACTTCCAAAGTGGAAAAATGTGTGTGTGTCCTGTAACATCTAAAATAAGAGAGTGATAAAACTAAAAAAAATATATGTTGTACATTACCATGCAAACTACCAACGAAAATTGGTTTGAACGAGATCTAGTAAGTAGTTTTTTTGTAATACGTCATAAATCGTTACACGCAATTTACCTTTCATCCAATCAATACACTAGTATAAAAACATCGATAAAAGTTACAACGAACTACAAGAACTTCTATATGATGTTACATATATATAACTCTGTAGATTAAAAGCCTCTACATTTTATAGGTTACAAATGTTACAAAAAAAAACTGTACAAAAATAAAGAAATAATAAGTTAACATATCAAATCTATAGGACACGATTTTAATGTTTCCTACCATTAAGGGTGCCTACGGAACCCTATTCTGTGCGTGGCCAGACACGCAGTTGGCCAATTTTTTCTGCTTGGTTTTCTGATCATGAAGTTTTTCACTTCACACCCTTGAATTACAATCTCTACTAATATAATAAAACTGATGTGTTTGTTTGTTAGAAGTGCTAATCTCAGAAACTACTGCTTATTTTGTTTATTTTTAAGGTTCCGAAGTTTATGACTCGTCCTGTCCGTCCGTCCGTCGGTCCGTCCTCGACCTACCGTCTAAACGGCAAGTGCTAGAAACATGAAACTTTGCATGAATATGTATTGTAATTACGTCGACAAAGTGCTACAATAAAAATATGAAAAATATTTTTATTTAGGGTACCTCTCCTACACGGAAAGTGGGGATGAAAAAAAAAAGTTTGAGTTTCAGTTCTAAGTATACTATTATTACCCCCAATTTTTTTTGTATTTTTTCTATTTTTGTATAAAAATATTAATGCGATTCACAAAATACGTTTACTGACCAAGTATCAACACTATAGTCTCATAGTTTCGGAAAAAAGTGGCTGCGACATACGGACGGACAGACAGACATGACGAATCTATAAGGATTCCGTTTTTGCCATTTGGCTACGGAACCCTAAAACACCCAAACTCTGAAACAAATATTTGGTCCGACCCCGGAATCGAACCCGAGACCTCTTGATCAGCGGTAACAACAGTTGCTGGTACTTATAGCACAGTTCTTCTAACTAACGTAAAAAGTTTTAAGATACATATAAATACCAAGTGTAGTAATTAAATTCAGTTCCTACTTCAGGAAACCTTTGTCTTAAGTTATAATGTAATTAGCTTCACGAACAACAACTTTTAGTATCTATATTTAGGTTACAGTATCAGAAATATTTAAAAAGAACAATTATCTTACACGATAGAAGTCATTTATTAAACTAACAAAGTTAAGGAACTAACAATCTCATTTAATTGAACATTTTCATAACGAATATATCGAAACAAAACACCAATCACTTATACAAACCAAACGTTAGCTATTTGCAAAGTTTTATTAGACTTTCAGCAATTTAAACTATAGCTGTAAATACTCACAACTCTCGTCGACTACTACCGTCAAGTACCATAGCTAACCAGCAAAAGAGGTCTTTTATTGTGAGTGCACCGCCTTTTTAACCGACTTCAAAAAAAAGGAGGAGGTTCTCAATTCGTCGTTCTCAATGCAATTTTATGTATGTTCAGCGTCGTTATAATTTCGTCATTTATGAACAGATTTCAAAAATTCTTTTTGCATTGGAATGGGCGTAGCTTACAGGTGATCCCATCGTCACCATATCGGGATCTGATGATGGGATCCCAAGGAAAACGAGGGAACTCTTCAAATATCATAGGCACAATTGTCGCGATTTGGGTACTCTGAATAGATTTTCATTGAAGTTGGTTCCTTTTTGTTAAAATTATTACTGTAATAATCGAGATACACGCGGGAAGAGCCGCGGGCAAAAGCTAGTAATAAATATTTCGGATATCTTGCACGATATTTGACTGCCTTGTTGGTGTAGTGGTTTGTGTATGCGGCTACTGATCAAGAAGTCTCGGGTTCGATTCCCGGTTCGGACCAAATTTTTGTGTGGTCCGCAAATATTGGTTTCGAAATCTGGTTGTTTTCTACGTATATTAAGTACGTATTTACAAAAAAAGTGTGTTTATGTATTTTTGTCAGTTGTTTAGTACCCATAATATATGCTCTGCTTCGTTTGGTACTAAATGACTTTGTGTATCAGGTGCCCGAAATATTTATTATTCTTCTTCTTCTCAATTTAAGGGTCAGTCCCTTGTCGGTGGAGCAATCGCCACTCCTGTCTATTTTCCGCAATCCGTTTGACCTCTTGATAGGCTAGGAATAATACTGGAATAATAATAATAAATCATAATAATGTTTATTATTATTGTTTATTATTATTATTTATGTATTATTCTTGATCCTACATAAACTGTTACTGAGATTATGTTTAATACGTCTATAAAAAGTTGTGGCGTATTGAAAAGTATGTAATATGTTGTTTCTTGAAACAAAAACCAAGTTGTTGCTTTGTAATGAGAAATTTTATTTTAAAACATGAATCAATCACAAAAGTTTAAAACACAACTTTTACACTTAAGTGCAAACTATCACTAGGTTAGTAAAGAGTAAAAACATTAAGAGCTATAGCTTCAAATCTCTTTAAATCTATATATATATAAAAATGAAACCCGTTTTCCTTGGTCACGGCATCACGCGTGAATGGCTGGACCGATTTCACTAATTATTTTTTTGTTGTATTTGTTATTATTAGGAGAAGGTTCTTACGGAAAAAAATATTAAGAAAATTTCTCAGAAATATTGAAAAATATACATTTAATTTTGCATATTTAAAAAACGCGCGTAACGAATGTCAATGTCATTCACAGCCATTGAGTGACGTTGAATTGGCGGTACGAAGTTCGCGGGGTCAGCTAGTTATATGTTTTCACCTTTTTCAATCTAAAATATTTAATGACGCTTTACAAAGCCAGAGCGCCATTTTTGGGTTTCCGTATCCAAATGGCGAAAAACGGAACCCTTATAGATTCGTCATGTCCGTCCGTCCGTCCTCGATCAATCGCCCAAACGGTTGGAGCTAAAAAGTTGAAACTTTTTATGTAAGTATGTGTTGTGATTATGTCGACAAAGTGCGACAATAAAATTACGAAAAGTATTTTTATTTGAGGCACCTCCCCTACACGTAAAGTGGGGATGGAGATTCGCGTGTTCAAACAAACAAACTCTTTTCAGCTCTATTTACAGAGTTACTTTCACATTTATTTTAGTAACATTATTGCGTAAATGAGCCGTTTGCATTAAATATATTTAAAAAAAAAACACAGTCCTCTGCCTCTTCAACCTGTCTATTAAACTCAAAACATAACGTAACTTAAAAACTACTGCACCGATTTTCATGATGTTTGCAACAATGGATAGATTGGTTTTAAAGGAGGGTATAATTTGACAAATTTTAAATGTTTTTTTAATTACCTATAAGACCACGTATCGTTAAACACACATTATTGGCATAATAAAATCTTACACTGAGAGTCACTAGTGTAAGATTACGGCCAATTACGGGTGCGACCTGGATGAACGCTCTGACGTATTATAAAATATTTATTAAAATAATATTGTGCAATAAACAATTTTATTCTACATATTTCATGTAGAATAAGATTGTTTTAAATGTCTACAGTATTTATTAAGATAAGGATTAATATTACATTGTTCCAAATTACTTTGAAATTATTATTCACAAATAAAATAATAAAGAAATATTAAAAAAGTATAATTATAAAAGTATTACTGTAGGTTATTCCTAATTTATGTAACTCGTAAACTTTTGTCAATATTGGCTTTATTTATGTGTTCCTTTAAAATAATAAAATAACATTAATAAATCTTCTTTAAAAGGTAACCTTAATTATGATGAAAACCGTATTTAAATACCTTGCGTATTTAAAAGGATCTGAGTTGACAGACAATGCACGCGAGCGAATTTATTTTTTACTGTGTAAAATTATTTTATAATCTTTGACCATTCAATTGGTATACAGAAAGTATTATGACTTTCTGTACTGAATGAATCCTACGGGCTTTACGTTATGGCAAGATACATTGCGTGCGTTGTAAGACATTAAAATACGTTCTACAAAGGCGAACAGTTGATGGATATTTAACATAAGCAAAAAACCGAAAGTCGGTGATTGCTTGCTACGGTATGTATGCGACAGTGCGCGATGCGTCTGTGTGCATGTAAAATATATATGTGGGTGTTCAATCACAAATTCTCACGCTCGGTGTCGCGGGCCTTAAGATTTTTAAACTTACTAGGGTCGGTGACACCCCACCCAGTAGCGACGACTTTTCTGTACCCAGGGAAGTTGGGCTTGGTCCAGAGGCAGGCCGCTCGGACACTTGAACTGAACGTGACATCTGTGGCCAACTCAAAGAGCGCTATATCGTTGTACTTCACGGGGGGTTTGTAGCTGGGGTTTGTGTGGATTCTGCGGATTGGTACCTGAACATAAAAAAAAACAAAATAGTTTCACTATCATCAACCACCTAAGTCCCACTGCGTTCGGATCTCCTTTCGGGTTAAGGCCATTAGTCCCCACGCTGGGCGAGTGCGGGTTGGGGACTGACAAAACAACATGACTGCCTTGTTGGTCTGGTGGTTGGCGTATGCAGCTGATGATCAAGAGAATTCCCGGGTTGGACCAAATATTTGTGTGATCCACAAATATTTGTTGCGAAGTCTGGGTGTTTTCTATGTATATTATGTATGTATTTACAAAAAAAGTATGTTTATGTATTTATATTAGTTATTTAGTACCCTTAATACAAGCTCTGCTTAGTTTGGGACTAGATGACGTTGTGTGTAAGATGTCCGAAATATTTATTTATTTATTTATTGTGGCTACTTAATCTTGCCGGTGATTGCATTTATGCCGCCTGAATAGTTTATTGCTTCTTAAGTTCTATGTAGGTAGTATAGATATGTAGATTTCATCACGAATGTGTCAGAACAGGGGCAGAACCACCCTCACACAGAAGACCATCCTAATAATGACAGTATTCTTGCTGTGGTATTTCGAGTGTAAAACCGGGGCCCAATCATTCTGTTTCATTCTCCCTGCCACCGAAGGCCGGGAGAATAATGCAGAAACATCTGACCAGGCCGCCATGGTATGGGTCACCATGCACATTGAGCATGGTGACCCATACTCCTGGATTCTATTTATGCTTTCCATCAGGCAGAGTACAATCACTGTCATCATCATCATCAACAGCCTTTAACAGTCTACTGCTGGACGTAGGTCTCTCCTTAGAAATGAGGTTTTGGCCTACTATACCACGCTGGCCAGACGGGTTGGTATAGGGTTGGTTTCAAATTTTCCTTCTCTTTGAATTGATGTTGTCTTGCGTAGAATCACTTTGGTAGGCTTAAATACGAATACACAAAACCAAAGATGGCGTTGTTTGTTCATCAATCATCATCAACAGCCTTTAACAGTCCACTGCTGAACATAGGCCTCTCCTTGAAAAGGAGGTATTGGCCTACTATACCACGCTGGCCAGACGGGTTGGTATAGGGTTGGTTTCAAGTTTTCCTTCTCTTTGCACTGATGTTGTCTTGCGTAGTTTATCCCTTAGTCTCCTTTTACGACACCCGCGGGATGAATAGGGGTGGTGACACTCTGTATTCTTAATCCCTCACCACACAGACGTTAGTTTGTTAGATATCCGAAATTATTTATTTGAATACTCACATCAACAGGGTTGGCTCCGTCATTGACGTTGTTATCAATGTTCTGGTCTCCGAGCCTGACTATAACTGGTATCTCGTTCCTTGCATTCTTGTTTCGGATGCAGTGGCCCGCAGTTAGGACGAACTTATGGCTAATGAGACTTCCCCCACAAGAGAATAAATACTCATTATTGAAGCCCTCCCATCCAATAGCAGCCTGAAATAAATATACTAGTCTAGAAAGCTGCTCTTAAAAAAATTGCTTAAATTACTCCTCAAGTCATCAGCAATCGTATCCAAAAGATAATAATAATAATAATCTTTGTCATGTTTAATTATTATTGCGTTAATTTTGTATAAAATTGTCCAAGTAAGCGCATTTTACAAGTTAGGCCTCTATAACTCCTGAATTAACAAAGTCATTTATTCCATTAAAGTTCATATTAAAAAGCGGCCAAGTGCTAGTCGGACTCGCCCATGAAGGGTTCCGTACCAGCAAGTAACATCATATAAAAGTTCTTGCAGTTCGTTGTAACTTTCATCGATGTTTTTATACTAGTGTATTGATTGGATGAAAGGTATATTGCGTGTTACGATTTATGACGTATTAAATAAAAACTACTCACTAGATCTCGTTCAAACCAATTTTCGATGGTAGTTTAACATGGTAATGTACAACATATTATTATATTTTTTTTATTTTTATCACTCTCTTATTTTAGAAGTTAGAGGAGGGGGGACACCGTTTTCCACTTTGGAAGTATCTCTCGCGCAAACTATTCAGTTTAGAAAAAAATGATATTGGAAACCTCAACATCATTTTTGTAGACCTATCCATAGATACCCCACACGTATAGGTTTGATGAAAAAAAAAAATTGAGTTTCAGTTCCAAGTATGGGGACCCCCAAAATGTATTGTTTTTTTTCTATTTTTATGTAAAAATCTTAATGCGGTTCACAGAATACATCGACTGACCAAATTTCAACAGTATAGCTCTTATAGTTTCGGAAATAATTGGCTGTGACATACGGACGGACAGACAGACAGACAGACAGACTTGACGAATCTATAAGGGTTCCGTTTTTTGCCATTTGGCTACGGAACCCTAATAAAATACCATCGAATATCGGAATAACTCGCAAACTATTACCTAAACCAAAAAAACATCTTAGCAACCTCTTAATGTTTTTAAAATATCTTTCTAATGATACCCCACACGGTGGGGTAGCTGCGAGTAAAAAAATCATCCCCACTTTACGTGTAGGGGAGGTACCCCAAATAATTTTTTTTTCGTGATTTTATTCTAGCACTTTGTTGACGTGATAAAAGCACTTATTAGTGCAAAGTTTCATCTTCCTAGCACTAACCATTTCGACGGTAGGTCGAGGACGTACGGACGGACGGACACACATGACGAAACTACAAGGGTTCCGAATCTTAAACTTTGGAACCCTAAAAACGTTCCAATACACTTTAAAAAGGATGAAAAAGATGTTTAAGGTCTATAAAAGAGCTGCAGTTCTTACCATGTGTGGGAACTCCCCAGGTTGAGCATTCTCCCCCCCAATGATAAGCTCAACAGTATTGTAGTCGCATTTCGCTGCTGATACCGACATAGGCTCGGCGTTCGGTATTAGAGCCATGAATTCCACCTTCAAGACCACGCCACGACTGTACTCCTCACATTCTAGAAGTACACAATGCACAGTTACATATTCTAATACTCCTTCGCTCTGTGGTAATTGATTAAGAACCAGCTTTAGTCTGTCGGTTATCGCGGTAAAAAGTATCCTATGTCCTTTCCCAAGGTTCCATCAATGTCTATTATAACAAAATTCATCAAAATTTCAGCGGCTTAGAGGTAAAAACGTAACAGACAGACAGACATTTCTTTCGCATTTATAACATCAGTAGGGATACGGTCACCACCCCTCTTCATCCCATTGACTGTCGTAAATGACAACTAAGTGACTAAGGTAGTAAACGTTAAACATAGGGCAGGAAGACTTGACACAAACCCTTATTTTTTAAACATGTGCAAACACCGACGGTCTATCACGGTTTGCGGTGGGGTGGTGTTTCGGAATCGAACCGAACACAAGCACACGGTGTGCCACTCTGCGCTTACAATAGGCGCTGAAGCGGGCGCCATTTCGGCTACAACTCTCAATTTAGGCGACGTATGGCACAAGCGCGCGTCGTCTATTCGCAGATTGCCACTGAAGCAGATGGAGGGGGAAACTCCTGTCCTTCCGCGCGGCCACACTCAGGCCAGACATGAGGCGCTGATTTGCTCTCCTCCGTCACCCGTTTCGCGGACAGTGGATTGGATGAATCCAATTTACCGTCGTGTGGGGATTGTCATCATGCCTGCATTAGCTGTGTTGGGTGGACCACACTCTTTGATTCTACTCAAGCTTTCCATCAGGCAGTGTAGAGTCACTTTGGTAGGTAGGTAGGTTTAAATAATACTAGCTGATGCCCGCGGCTCCACTCGCGATCTAACGGTATGAAGTATGGATGTTGGCTGATTCTCAGACATACACGATATGCATAAAAAAGCGGCCAAGTGCGAGTCGACTCGCCCATGAAGGGTTCCGTATCAGCAAGTAACATCATATAAAAGTTATTGTAGTTCGTTGTAACTTTCATCGATGTTTTTATACTAGTGTATTGATTGGATGAAAGGTAAATTGCGTGTTACGATTTATGACGTATTAAAAAAAAACTACTCACTAGATTTCGTTCAAACCAATTCTAGTTGGTAGTTTGCATGGTAATGTACAACATATATTTTTTTTAGTTTTATCACTCTGTTATTTTAGAAGTTAGAGGGGGGGGACACACAATTTTCAACTTTGGAAGTGTCTCTCGCGCAAACTATTCAGTTTAGGAAAAAATGATATTAGAAAACTTAACATCATTTTTGAACACCTATCCATAGATACCCCACACGTATAGGTTTGATGAAAAAAAACTTTTTTGAGTTTCAGTTCCAAGTATGGGGACCCCCAAAATGTATTGTTTTTTTTTTCTATTTTTATGTAAAAATCTTAATGCGGTTCACAGAATACATCGATTGACCAAATTTCAATAGTATAGCTTTTATAGTTTCGGAAATCAGACAGACAGACAGACAGACTTAACGAATCTATAAGGGTTCCGTTTTTTGCCATTTGGCTACGGAACCCTAAAAATTTCATTCATATCGGTCAAGCCGTTTAGGAGAAGTATGGTAACCAACATTGTGACACGAAATTTATATTATAAGACTAGCTGAAGCCCGTGGCTCCGCTCGCGTCCTATTATAGAGGTTTGAAAAATAGATTGTAGCCGTTTCTCAGACTTACTGAATATGCATATAAAATTTCATAAAAATCGGTCAAACCGTGTCGGAAGAGTATGGTCCATGACACTATGACACGAAATTTATATTGTAATATAGAAGATAATACTGATATTCAGGTAAAACCGGTTGAACTAGTAGACGACCACATTGAAGAAACTTAGGAATGAAGACTAAGAAGGTGAAGATGATGTTACAAATGTTACAAAAAAAAACTGTACAAAAATAAAGAAATAATAAGTTAACATATCAAATCTATAGGACACGATTTTAATGTTTCCTACCATTAAGGGTGCCTACGGAACCCTATTCTGTGCGTGGCCAGACACGCAGTTGGCCAATTTTTTCTGCTTGGTTTTCTGATCATGAAGTTTTTCACTTCACACCCTTGAATTACAATCTCTACTAATATAATAAAACTGATGTGTTTGTTTGTTAGAAGTGCTAATCTCAGAAACTACTGCTTATTTTGTTTATTTTTAAGGTTCCGAAGTTTATGACTCGTCCTGTCCGTCCGTCCGTCGGTCCGTCCTCGACCTACCGTCTAAACGGCAAGTGCTAGAAACATGAAACTTTGCATGAATATGTATTGTAATTACGTCGACAAAGTGCTACAATAAAAATATGAAAAATATTTTTATTTAGGGTACCTCTCCTACACGGAAAGTGGGGATGAAAAAAAAAAGTTTGAGTTTCAGTTCTAAGTATACTATTATTACCCCCAATTTTTTTTGTATTTTTTCTATTTTTGTATAAAAATATTAATGCGATTCACAAAATACGTTTACTGACCAAGTATCAACACTATAGTCTCATAGTTTCGGAAAAAAGTGGCTGCGACATACGGACGGACAGACAGACATGACGAATCTATAAGGATTCCGTTTTTGCCATTTGGCTACGGAACCCTAAAACACCCAAACTCTGAAACAAATATTTGGTCCGACCCCGGAATCGAACCCGAGACCTCTTGATCAGCGGTAACAACAGTTGCTGGTACTTATAGCACAGTTCTTCTAACTAACGTAAAAAGTTTTAAGATACATATAAATACCAAGTGTAGTAATTAAATTCAGTTCCTACTTCAGGAAACCTTTGTCTTAAGTTATAATGTAATTAGCTTCACGAACAACAACTTTTAGTATCTATATTTAGGTTACAGTATCAGAAATATTTAAAAAGAACAATTATCTTACACGATAGAAGTCATTTATTAAACTAACAAAGTTAAGGAACTAACAATCTCATTTAATTGAACATTTTCATAACGAATATATCGAAACAAAACACCAATCACTTATACAAACCAAACGTTAGCTATTTGCAAAGTTTTATTAGACTTTCAGCAATTTAAACTATAGCTGTAAATACTCACAACTCTCGTCGACTACTACCGTCAAGTACCATAGCTAACCAGCAAAAGAGGTCTTTTATTGTGAGTGCACCGCCTTTTTAACCGACTTCAAAAAAAAGGAGGAGGTTCTCAATTCGTCGTTCTCAATGCAATTTTATGTATGTTCAGCGTCGTTATAATTTCGTCATTTATGAACAGATTTCAAAAATTCTTTTTGCATTGGAATGGGCGTAGCTTACAGGTGATCCCATCGTCACCATATCGGGATCTGATGATGGGATCCCAAGGAAAACGAGGGAACTCTTCAAATATCATAGGCACAATTGTCGCGATTTGGGTACTCTGAATAGATTTTCATTGAAGTTGGTTCCTTTTTGTTAAAATTATTACTGTAATAATCGAGATACACGCGGGAAGAGCCGCGGGCAAAAGCTAGTAATAAATATTTCGGATATCTTGCACGATATTTGACTGCCTTGTTGGTGTAGTGGTTTGTGTATGCGGCTACTGATCAAGAAGTCTCGGGTTCGATTCCCGGTTCGGACCAAATTTTTGTGTGGTCCGCAAATATTGGTTTCGAAATCTGGTTGTTTTCTACGTATATTAAGTACGTATTTACAAAAAAAGTGTGTTTATGTATTTTTGTCAGTTGTTTAGTACCCATAATATATGCTCTGCTTCGTTTGGTACTAAATGACTTTGTGTATCAGGTGCCCGAAATATTTATTATTCTTCTTCTTCTCAATTTAAGGGTCAGTCCCTTGTCGGTGGAGCAATCGCCACTCCTGTCTATTTTCCGCAATCCGTTTGACCTCTTGATAGGCTAGGAATAATACTGGAATAATAATAATAAATCATAATAATGTTTATTATTATTGTTTATTATTATTATTTATGTATTATTCTTGATCCTACATAAACTGTTACTGAGATTATGTTTAATACGTCTATAAAAAGTTGTGGCGTATTGAAAAGTATGTAATATGTTGTTTCTTGAAACAAAAACCAAGTTGTTGCTTTGTAATGAGAAATTTTATTTTAAAACATGAATCAATCACAAAAGTTTAAAACACAACTTTTACACTTAAGTGCAAACTATCACTAGGTTAGTAAAGAGTAAAAACATTAAGAGCTATAGCTTCAAATCTCTTTAAATCTATATATATATAAAAATGAAACCCGTTTTCCTTGGTCACGGCATCACGCGTGAATGGCTGGACCGATTTCACTAATTATTTTTTTGTTGTATTTGTTATTATTAGGAGAAGGTTCTTACGGAAAAAAATATTAAGAAAATTTCTCAGAAATATTGAAAAATATACATTTAATTTTGCATATTTAAAAAACGCGCGTAACGAATGTCAATGTCATTCACAGCCATTGAGTGACGTTGAATTGGCGGTACGAAGTTCGCGGGGTCAGCTAGTTATATGTTTTCACCTTTTTCAATCTAAAATATTTAATGACGCTTTACAAAGCCAGAGCGCCATTTTTGGGTTTCCGTATCCAAATGGCGAAAAACGGAACCCTTATAGATTCGTCATGTCCGTCCGTCCGTCCTCGATCAATCGCCCAAACGGTTGGAGCTAAAAAGTTGAAACTTTTTATGTAAGTATGTGTTGTGATTATGTCGACAAAGTGCGACAATAAAATTACGAAAAGTATTTTTATTTGAGGCACCTCCCCTACACGTAAAGTGGGGATGGAGATTCGCGTGTTCAAACAAACAAACTCTTTTCAGCTCTATAATACTAGTATAGGTTTTTATACTTAGAATTAATTAGATATTTTCTACCAATTTAAGGCGGCCTCGCGGAAGCTGGGCATATTAAACAAGGTGAGACGGTTCTTCTTGCCGGAGCATCTGTGTCTTCTTTACAAGACCTAGGTTCGCTCCTGCGTGGAGTACTGTTCCCACCTCTGCAATGGATCCGCGCAGTACTTGCTCGACGCTCTTGATCGGTTGCAGCGGCGAGCGGTCCGCATCATTGATAGCCCTGAAGCCACCGAGTTCCTCGAGCCTTTGCAGCTGCGAAGAGATATCGCTACTACGGCAGTCCTCTATCGCCTTTACCACGGGGAGTGTTCTGATGAGCTCTTCCAACTGATCCCACCTTCTCCCTTCCTTTACAGGAACACACGTGCTGGCCTTGGAAGTCACCGCTTTAGAGTGGTAGAAATACGCACTAGAACTAAACGGTTTGGCTCTTCTTTCCTGTGCCGAGCGGTTAAAAACTGGAACTCGCTACCATCCCACGTGTTTCTTTCCCATTATGATCCCGGGTCCTTTAAGAGGGGTGTGAAGAAGCATCTCACAAAGCCGCCATAGTCTGGGTCAGCATCGCCATACTTCCTGCATCGCGGGAAGTGTGGTGGCCCCCACTCTTGGATTCCATTCATGCTTACCATCAGGCAGAGTGGAGTCACATTGGTAGGCAACAAATAAAAAAAAAATCAACCTTTAGATGGCTTAGTATGGGAAATTGCAGGAACACATGTAAGAACTCAAGAACATGCTTTTACTGAAATGCACTAAGCTACCTTATCGGATCAAAGTACTCGTCAAGACAAAATAAAAGCGGCCAAGTGCGAGTCAAAGTCGCCCATGAAGGGTTTCGTAGAAGCAAGTAACATCATATAAAAGTTCTTATAGTTCGTTATAACTTTGATCGATGTTATAATTTTTTTTTAAATTTTGTATGAAAATCTTAATGCGGTTCACAGAATACATCTCCTTACCAAGTTGGAACACTATAGTTCTTATAGTTTAGGAAAAAAGTGGTTGTGACTGAAATCTATCCGTCCGTACAATCAGAGTCTAGACAGACAGACATGACGAATCTATAAGGGTTCCATTTTTTGCCATTTGGCAAAGGAACCCTAACAAACCAGCTTAAGCTCGATAGGGTTGTGACCTAGTTTCAGCATCAGACCATGGTTAACATACCAATCAAGGATCAAAGTACTCGTCAAGTCAAAACAAACAAGCCCAAGTTTGAAAGGGTTGTATCCTTTTGTTGTTGAGCTCCTATGTCCACCTACCAACCCCAGTATCAGATCAGCACCATTTTATTACACGATTTTTATTAGCTTCCACTGTATGTTTGTAACCGACTCCTTTGGTTGCGATATTGACCCACTTTAAACGGCCAGATTTCGTTCAAAGTTTGTAGATTTATCGACCGATGACAATGCCCTAATTTTGAAAAAATAACAAAAAAATATTTAAATTTTTTTTGAAACAAATTAGTCTTTTATAGTTTTTCTCAAAAAAATAGTTTAAAAAAACTAAACAAAGACCACGGGGAGTGTTCTGATGAGCTCTTCCAACTGATCCCACCTTCTCCCTTCCTTTACAGGAACACACGTGCTGGCCTTGGAAGTCACCGCTTTAGAGTGGTAGAAATACGCACTAGAACTAAACGGTTTGGCTCTTCTTTCCTGTGCCGAGCGGTTAAAAACTGGAACTCGCTACCATCCCACGTGTTTCTTTCCCATTATGATCCCGGGTCCTTTAAGAGGGGTGTGAAGAAGCATCTCACAAAGCCGCCATAGTCTGGGTCAGCATCGCCATACTTCCTGCATCGCGGGAAGTGTGGTGGCCCCCACTCTTGGATTCCATTCATGCTTACCATCAGGCAGAGTGGAGTCACATTGGTAGGCAACAAATAAAAAAAAAATCAACTTATATGGCTTAGTATGGGAAATTGCAGGAACACATGTAAGAACTCAAGAACATGCTTTTACTGAATCTATAAGGGTTCCATTTATTGCCATTTGGCAAAGGAACCCTAACAAATCAGCTTAAGCTCGATAGGGTTGTGACCTAGTTTCAGCATCAGACCATGGTTAACATACCAATCAAGGATCAAAGTACTCGTCAAGACAAAACAAACAAGCCCAAGTTTGAAAGGGTTGTATCATTTTGTTGTTGAGCTCCTATGTCCAACCCTAGTATCAGATCAGCACCATTTTATTACACGATTTTTATTAGCTTCACCTGTATGTTTGTAACCGACTCCTTTGGTTGCGATATTGACCCACTTTAAACGGCCAGATTTCGTTCAAACTTTGTAGATTTAACGAGGACCGATGACAATGCCCTAATTTTGAAAAAATAACAAAAAAATAATAAAAAAAATTTTTAAACAAATAAGTCTTTTATAGTTTTTCTCAAAAAAATAGTTTAAAAAAAACTAAACAAAGACGCTTTGTAGATTTATCGAGGACCGATGACAATACACTAATTTGAAAAAAAAACTAAAATAAAATGTTTGAACAAATGTCTTTTTTAGTCTTTTTTCCAAAAAAAAAATATAGTTCAAACACGCTTTTAAACTAAAAAGTAGAAAATAATTTTATGTAATAAAGCGTGGGGTGCCTAATGAAAATATTTCATTAACGTTGCCCCGCATTATATGCTTTACTTTTTACGATAAATAATACAGCATTAATCCTTATCCAATTAAGTACCTTTAATACGGATACAATAAGTATTTAATGTAGATCTAGATATTAAACACGCATTTGTGATTACTGATTATCCTACTAATATTATATGTTTGTGAGTATGTATGTATGTTTGTTACTCTTTCATGAAAAACTACTGAAGGGATTTTAATGACACTTTGCAGTAATATAGCTTAGACATCTGAATAACTTATTAAGTAACTGTAAAGTAAATATAATAGTAAACTTTTTTTTTCTTTTTTTTTTTTTCTTAAAAAAGACAACTCCCGCATTAGGAATATAAATTCCTGTGTCGCGGGGGACTTTAAAAACATACATGAAACGGACACAAAGAACACCCAGACTCAGAACAACAAATTGTGAATCTCACAAAGTGTTGTCCTACGTGGGATTTGAACCCACGACACTTGGCGTAGTAGGAAGCGGCGTGGCGACCGCTTAAGCCACTAGGCCAACCGTGCAGTCAATCAAAAAAAAGCTAAACTGTCAAGTAAGTCGGTGCGCTGCCCAAACCGTTGGAGCTACACAAAGATAATTACTGTAGAATTATTCGTCTTAAATATTTCTAAATAAAAATCTGCGATACTAAGTAATTTGGACGAAAAGTTTAAAAATTATAAAGATATGACTGAACTGAATGAAGCATCATTAAGCGCCTACTATAAGAGAGAGAGAGAGAGAGTGAGTGAGAAGTATGGGGGCGCGGGGCGGAGGGGTAGTCAATTTAGTATAGCCAATTTGTACTTTTTAGGGTTCCGTAGCCAAATGGCAAAAAACGGAACCCTTATAGATTCGTCATGTCTGTCTGTCTGTCTGTCCGTCCGTATGTCACAGCCACTTTTTTCCAAAACTATAAGAGCTATACTGTTGAAACTTGGTCAGTAAATGTATTCTGTGAACCGCATTCATATTTTAAACAAAAAAAGAAATAAATTTTGGGGGTCCCCATACTTACAACTGAAACTCAAAAATTTGTTTTTCATCAAAATCATTCGTATGGGTTATCTATGGATTGGTCTTAAAAATGATGTTGAGGTTTCTAATATCATTTTTTTCTAAACTGAATAGTTTTCGCGAGAGACACTTCCAAAGTGGTAAAATGTGTGTGTGTCTGTGGGTTTCCCCCCTTGAACTTCTAAATTAAGTGAATGATAAAACTAAAAAAAATATATGATGTATATTACCATGCACACTTCCAACGAAAATTTTCAATCAAATACTAATAATGACACATCGATGAAAGTTACAACGAACTACAAAAACTTTGATATGATGTTACTTGCTGCTACGGAACCCTACAAGGGCTAGTCTGACTCGCACTTAGTCGCTTTTTTTTAGGATTCCGAAGTTTATGAGGAACCCTTATATATTCGTCATGTCCGTCTGTCCGTCCGTCCTCGACTTACCGTATAAACGGTAAGTGCTAGAAAGCTGAAACTTTGCATGAATATGTGTTGTATTGTAATTACGTCCACAAAATGTTACAATGAAATTATGAAAAATATTTTTATTTGGGGTACCTCCCCTATACGGAAAGTGGGGATGGTATCATTAGATAGGTCTTTTAAAAACAATAAAGAGTTTCTAGGATGATTTTTTGATTTAGGTAACCGTTTGCGAGAAATTCTACTATAAAGGGCACTTTTTTGTAAAAACAGGGTGTTCCCCCTTTCTAAAAGCTAAACGGCGGGCTGAAAAATCTGGGAAAATTCGTGATGGTGGTCCCTGTAATGAACTTTAAAGGAAAACTACAACGAATTAGATAACTTTGATAGTTCAGGAGTTATAGAGGCTTAACTTGTAAAATGTACTTACTTGGAAAACGTCATAAAAAAATAAACATATCAATTATCTATTGGATACGATTTTAAATCCACGTACCATTATTGGTCACTGACGAACCCTTTCCTGTGCGTGGCCTGACACGCACTTGTCCGATTTTTTTCTAATTACGAACACATTATACATAGAAAACATCCAAACTACAAAACAAATATTTGCGGATAACACAAACATTTGGTCCGACCCGAGTAAAAAAATTTGGGAAACCCGAGACCTCAGGCACAGCAGTCGCTATCACTGTACCACCGAAGAAGTGGGTCAGATTTAACTCACAAGATTTCATTACACACAAAGCGAAGACGAATCGAATGCAGTTATTGAGAAGTCGGTCAAGTTCGTTGAGTACATTCAAGTTGAGGAAACATACATCACAATAATCGGTGATTGGGAAAATCAAGGCCTGCACGAGCATTAAATTTGTGGAATGTGGAAGTAAGTTCTTGGGACGGTTTAACGTGCTCTCCGAGACACGGGCGTGAACTACCATATCTACCTCATTTTGGTAACAAAGTCAGAAAACTACTGGGTGGATTACTATAGCCGGTTCCAAAAATAACGGGTCAGTCACATAAACCAATAACGGGTCAGTCACATAAACCCGAATATCTCCCGAACTACGTATGCCATCCTAATGAAACGAAGACTGTTCAATTGAGAATTTAATTATACAGATAAAAAATAAAATAAAACATAGTTACACCCACAATATTAATCTTAAATTAAAAAAAAACTAAAGTAGTCATATTTTTCTTAAGATTACATTTTTTTATGATTGTTTTTTTGCTGTTTTTCATCACTTTCTTCATTTAATACTTTGTATTGCCTCCACGTGATGAAGCCTCCAGTGATGAAAAACAGCAAAAAAACAATCATAAAAAAAATGTAATCTTAAGAAAAATATGACTACTTTAGTTTTTTTTTAATTTAAGATTAATATTGTGGGTGTAACTAAGTTTTATTTTATTTTTTATCTGTATAATTAAATTCTCAATTGAACAGTCTTCGTTTCATTAGGATGGCATACGTAGTTCGGGAGATATTCGGGTTTATGTGACTGACCCGTTATTTTTGGAACCGAGTGTATATTGTCTGTATTCACTATGAGGATACCTCTATTACTTTTTAGGGTTCCGTAGCCAAATTGCTAAAAACGGAACCATTATAGATTCGTCATGCCTGTTTGTCTGTCTGTTCGTCCGTATGTCACAGCCACTTTTTTTAGGAAACTATAAGAACTATACTGTCGAAACTTGGTAGGTAGATGTTAACTAGCCTACCCGGCGAACTTCGTACAGCCTTAGAATATTAATTCATAATAAAGTATTGTGTTTAGTTATTAACTGATCTTGACAAATCGACAGCAGCGTCAACTAATGGGCCCCGGCCGGTACCGCCACAATCGCTGTGTTCGTGCATTTGAAATCTGTAATATATTCAAAAGTATTAAATTAAATTACATACTGTTAAGGGCCATATTAATCTATATTAAATACACAATGTATTTAAGGTACTTAATTGGATGAGGATTAATACTGTATTGCTTAAATCGCTTTGTAAATAAGCCATTATTTCTCGTAAAAAGAAAAAATGAAAAAAAGGTTATTGTGGGTTATCCCTAGAGATAGATATATACCATCGCGGACTTCTTAGTAGACCTTTTTAAGATGTACAATACTGTAGTACATTATTTTGATCTATCTCGTAGGGTACAGCCAGCGTTTGCAATGTAAGCGTAAAAAAATGGGTTTATTTACGACATCACATTAGAAACCTCTAAAATTATTATCTACTATATTATGCATGTATTATACATAAAAACCTTCCTTTTGAATCACTCTATCTATTAAAGAAAATGGCATCAAAATCCATTGCGTAGTTTTAAAGATTTAAGCATACACAGGGACAGAGAAAGCGATTTTATACTACACCTGATCGGAACAGTAGTCAATATTCCCTGAAAATGAAAAGAGAAAGTTAGTCTTTTCCTTGACCTAAATAAGCGGGAGGAAAAAATGTATGAAAATCCATTTCTAACGTGTTTTAGCGGGAGAGAAAGTTGTATGAATTTTCATTTCTCATGTGTTATCTGATCTATGGCGCGCGCCTGCCCAAAGAGTTTTCATATAATTTAAATATGGAATCTCCGTGCCACTGACATCATTTTGTGAAGAATAAAAAAAACAAAAGAAGCGCGAAATATTTATAAATATTACGTCAAATTCTAAGCTAAATTGTGTCTTACATGGTGTCTTACGTTTTGAGTTTATTTTATAAATACTTTAAATGTTCCTCACAGGTGTAGTATAAAGCACTGTGTAGCACTCGGGTGAAAGTCCCATTCCTACCTCGGGAGTATTGTGGCCCTAGGCTGCGCCTTCGGGCCACAAACTGCTCCCTCGCTAGTAATCGGTTCCTTTCCTCCCTCGGTGAACAATGTACTATTGTTTTATTAGTATAAAACAATAGTACATTGTACAACGTACACACATAGTTGTGTGTACGTTGACATTTAGGTTAAGCGGGGAGTAATTTTTCTGGAACATTCGACGGATTGTGTTTAAAAGGCGGTGTCCTGATATCAAATTTTCATTCTTTACTATACGAGTTGAAATACTGAAGCTGTTGAACTTGAAATATAAGTATTTGTCTATCTTCAACATGGGGTGAATCCATGTGTCTAGAGACCACAACTGTGGTGAGTACTTAAAACCTTTATTTAGTTTTGTCTAACACTGTGAACGAATGTAGAAAAATTGTTTTGTTCATAGGGCTCAATGCTATGGCTGAGGGAATACCCTTTAGCCCAATTCTTCTGTTGTATCGTCCCTGTCTGCAGAGGAGGTCGGGCGACATTCCAGCGCAGCGGTGATGCCTGACACTGAGGCTCGCAGCTGTGTCTTGGAGGGTCACGTAACTTCAATTCCTTTCTTTTTTATTATCATTACTCTACTGGCATCTACAATTTGATTCCCTGCAGAACATCTCGGGTCTGCAATGCGATCCGGTGGATTCCTGCCTTACCCTGATTGACCTTCAGACGGATATTTTTTCTCTAATTTTTGTATAAACTGAACTTTATAGATAATACTTTTTCTTCTATCAACCCATTTTTTTATTGTGTTGAGGGTCCCTAGGCCCACACACAATATTTATTTTGAATTTTGTATAAACTTAACTTTATACCTCTCTTTTATTTTATTTTTTTGACAACCTACCTTGGTGTTTTAAATGTAATTAAAATTTTAATTCTATAACAATATGGTTATTTATAATATATATGTGATACTAATATAATTGTTTTCTTTGAAGTGTTCCCTGGTTCCCCGTACGCACACACACATACTTAACTTCTATTTCTTTGTTTTATTTTATACTATCATTTTCATTTAAACTCTTGAAAGGCGCCCTGGGCTCATTATTCTACCGCTGAGTGGCCGGTGAGTGACCTTCCTGACAAGTTCAGAGGTTACACTTGTTAAAGACACTTTGTTGTTCAGATATCACAGTACAATCCGTTTTCAAAACCTTTTCACTAATTTTTTTTCACTTAAATTCATTTAAGAATACAATTCTTCTTCTTAGCCTTATTCCCAATATTATTTAAGATCTGCTAGTAGTTCAACCGGTTTTACCTGAATATCAGTTTTTCCACGGAGCAACTGACATCGACCTCCGCAACCCTAAAGGTAATCGCACACTTATCAGAGCCGAACGCGTCGAACGAGCCGAACGAAACGAATTTTAGAATTCTTTAAATGAAATATCATGAAACCTCGCACACTTACCCGCGTCGAATCGTACTCATCTGGAAGAACCCCAGAAAACCTAGACGAATTTGGATGACGTCATAAAATTCGGCGCGGATTATGCGGTCACCTCGATCGATGCGCTCGCATTCTATCAGTTGCGTGTGACAGAGCAACGCACGAGTACTATTTCTTGAAATGATTTTTTCGGCGCTGTCGATTCTTCTGGTGCGGATAAGTGTGCGAGGCCTCCTTGACTTCGATTCGTTCGGTGCGTTCGGCGCGGTTAAGTGTGCGTTCACCTGGGAGAACTGAAATCCGAAGGTTGAACTAGTTGTCAGTAAATTTGAGGGCACTGACTTCCCAATAACGATTGCCGTAGCGAATGCCGCCGATCATGACAAACGGTACCGACGACTTAACGTGCTTTCTGAGGCACAGGTGTGAATCACCGCAAAACTTCCAAAACCTGGACTGCTATTAGGAATTTCCTAAGAAAAACCAATTTGAACCCGAGACGCATACACTATCCACTAGACCAGGGATGGCGAACCTATGGCACGCGTGCCATTAATGGCACGCCACATAATATTTTGGGCACCCACAATATCACAAAATTCACTATGAACCTTAATTTTTTTTGATGTAAAGAAAGATTTAGAATTTATGGAAACAAAATAATTGATAAGGAATATATGCGAAAAATTTTAAAGCGTGTGGTGACGGATTAAGAATACAGAGTGTCACCACCCCTATTCTAGTAAATAACGAGTTTTGAGTTAATAGTATTTATTACTAGCTTTCCGCCCGCGGCTTCGCCCACGTGGAATTCGATTATATCGCGCGACACGGTAAGGGTTGATTAAACAATCTTACATGATTTTATGTTTGATATTAAGGAACTTCGACATAAACTTTCGTCCCCTATTTCAAACCCTTCTACCTTTATTTTCGCGATAAAAAGTATCCTATGTCCTTTCCCAAGTTCAGTTCTATCTTCAAACCAAATTTAATCAAAATCGGTTTCGTGGTTTAGACGTGAAAGCGTAACAGACAGACAGACACACAGAGTTACTTTCGCATTTATAATATTAGTAGGGATTACACCATCAAACAGAAAACACCCCAATTTTTTGAAAAAAATGTTGATATTTTGAATGGTGAATTTTCGATATTAAGTCAAAATAGGGTGAAAAAATAAACATTTCAAATCAAATAAATTAGAGTGTATTCGGGACATAAAAAGGTAAGTTTTTACTGAACTTCGTTTAAAAATAATTTTATTTGTAAAAGATAAAAATAAAAAACAAAACACTTGGTTTTTTAAATTTTTCATATATAATTTCAGGCTGTGTGAAAAAAAATTTTAAAAAAATTGGCCAAGTGCGTGTCAGGCCACGCACAGGAAAGGGTTGCTCAGTCACCCATAATGGTACGTGGATTAGAAATTGTATCCAATGGATAATTGTTATGTTTACGTATTAATGCGCTAATTTTGTACGACGTTTTCCAAGTAAGCACATTGTAGAAGTTAAGCCTCTATAACTCCTGAACTATCAAAGTCATCTAATTCATTATATTTTTCATTTAAAGTTCATTATATGGACCACTATCACGATTTTTTCCAGATTTTTTGAGCCTGCCGTTTATCTTTTACAGGGGGAAGGGGGACGCCCTGTTTTAACAAAAAAGTAGCATTTAACGTGGAATTTCTCGCACACGGATACCTAAATCAAAAAATCGTCTTAACAACCCTTTAATGTTTTTATAAGACCTATCTAATGATACCTCACATGATGGGGTAGCCGCGAGAAAAAAAAACATCCCCACTTTACGTGTAGGGGAGGTACCCTAAATAAAAATATTATTCATAATTTTATTGTAGCACTTTATCGACGTAATTACAATACATATTCATGCAAAGTTTCATCTTTCTAGCACTTACCGTTTGGACGGACGGACAGACGGACATGACGAATCTATAAGCGTTCGAAGTCATAAACTTCGAAACCCTAAAAAGTTGTAGATTTTTTAATTACCTACAACTTTACCATTTAACTTTTTTCCATAGGACTTGTAGTTGTGACAGAAATTGAGATAAGCCGTTTTATACCCTTTGTTTTATATATTTAGCCATCCAAAGTGACTCTACCCTGCCTGATGGAAAACATGAGGAGAATCTAAGAGTCGGGGCTACCACACTTGCACTGCATTCGCATGCAGACAATAATGTATGGCGGCCCACTATGGCAACTTAGTGAGATGCTTTTTCACGCCCCGCCTAAAGGACCCGAAAACTTCCCCCTACCCCGTCCCGACCTCAGATGGCCCGTAAATTATTTTTCCTTTCATTTTATAATATTCTCCTCCTTTTCCAATAGGTTTCATCCTACTTTAATTTTATTTGTTTTCAAAAATTAGCTACCCTGGTCTACTGGACTACATGTCATTTACAAACTATCATTATGGTTGCCATGCAAGTGTGTTATGCCTAGCAACCTGTGAAGTTTTGACAGGAGATAAACAGTGATACATTTTGAAATCTACGATTTATGTATTTTTATAATCACCTAGCTTTGGCTTTTGTATCTCGATTATTGCAGTAAAAAGTAGCCTATGTCCTTTCCTATGTTCAGTTCTATCCTTACACCAAATTTCATTAAAATCGGTTCAGTGGTTTAGGCGTGAAAGCGTAACAGACAGACAGACAGACAGAGTTACTTTCGCATTTATAATATTAGTAGGGATTATTAGTTTCCCAATAATCAGATACAAAATTATTTGATGGCACGTTTATGATATCATTAATGATTTCTTGAGAAAAATGGCACGTTAGTACGCAAAGGTTCGCCATCCCTGCACTAGACCAACGAGGCAGTTATTAAGATACAGTTAGGGATATACACTCATTTGCAAAAAAAACGGGCGGTTTCGATTTTCTTTCTGGCTGAAAAAATAAAATACCAAAAAGGTTTTAATCATTTGAACATGTTACTGGCCAGTTATAAAAGTGCCATAATGTTTATAAAAGTACCTTCCAAATTCAAATTTTTGACTGAGCCAGGTCTTCAAAGCCTCTACAAGTTTTTACCACATTTTGTGACGCGAATTACCTATAGTTAATATAGACTCTAATTAACTTTTTGACAATTTTTATTAAATTATCTGATGTCCTTGACATTTAAAAGTATTGTTATTGCTGTTTAGCAATCTCGAAAATGGTAGATAAAGTGATATTGCGCCGCTTGAAGACGGTTGCAGCAAATACTTCGTGGCTCAAAGGCTAAAAATGTGAGTCGGTCGACAGTTCAGAGGACCTGGCAGCGCTATCAAGAGGCCGGTTCCGTCAAGAGAAGGCCTGGTTCTGGCAGAAAGACATGTACGGAACCACGGGATGATCGTTTTCTAGTTACTCAAGCGTTGAGAAATCGGAAATTTTCTTATGTGAACCTCAAGAGCAGACTCGAAGAAGTAAGAAATGTGCAAATTAGTCTATGGACGGTCAGGAGGAGGCTTCTCGCTGCTAATATACACAGTCATCGCCCGGCACGTGGCCATAAATTACTTAGGCCAGGCTTAGCTTTCGCGAAATTGTGTGTCATGGACTCATGAAGACTGGGATAGCGTATTGATCTCCGATGAAGCCAGGATATCTCTGCATGGTGAATACCGACGTCGGCAAATGCTACGGAGACGAGGAGAACGCTTTGCAGAGGCATGTTTTGAAGAAATCACACCTTATGGAGGGGGCTCTGTTATGTTTTGGACAAGAATAAAATCTATGGATCGTACAGAGTTAGTCTTCATCGAAAACGGTACACTGACTGGACACCGATATATAACGGAAGTTCTAATTCCATAAGTACAACCCGCTTTAACCGCTCTTGGCGAAAACATTTTTATGGACGACAACGCTCGCGCCCACCGGTCTGGCGATGTGGAAGCGTATATGCTAGAAGTCGGAATTCGTCATTTGGACTGGCCAGCTAGAAGTCCGGACCTCAATCCCATAGAACATGTCTGGGAGGTTCTGAAGCGACGAGTGAAATCAGTGCAGCCGTCTTCGCAGACCATCAGAGAGCTAAAGAATGTGATTACCTCGGAGTGGGAACGTATTCCCCAAGAAACCATAAAAGATATAATCGCTAGCATTCCCAGACGAATGCAAGCCGTGATTTCAGCAAGAGGGGTAACACTCAATACTAAACTTTTGTCTGCATTTAATGTATTCAATAAAAACAAAGAAATTAACGCTTTTCATTTTTATTCAGCGAGCAGATACATTAATAGTGTTTTGAGCTTAAACATTATTTCTCAATAATTTAATCAAAACGATTTGATAAAACTGATGAAAACTATTACTTTCTAATTAATTTATAAAATTCTGAGGATAACAATATCTAAAATTGTCAAACAAACAAATAGTAACTATTAAAACAGAAATGTGCGGGATTGCTACCATGTACCTTTTTATTGGTGAGTATCATCAGTTACTCCCTGATCATGGCGCTTGCAACAGTGCCGAAATATCGGATACTCACCAACAAAAAGGTACATGGTAGCAATCCCGCACATTTCTGTTTTAATGTTACTGACCATGAAAGTTTAAAACAATAAATAGTAACTATAAAATAATTCTTTGCTAAAGTGCCCGTTTTTTTTGCAAAAGAGTTTATTAAACACAAAAATTTATTTAATATTTGAGGAACAAAAATAAACATTGTTAATTGTAAGGTAAATGTTAAAAATTAGGTAATTGGTGTAATACTTATATTGAAAAAAAAAAAAAAAAATACATATTAATTAATTTAGTTCCTACTTAAGGAAACCTTGCAACAATTATAGAGTCTGTATAAAAATCTATTTTGTGTTAAATAAATAGAATGACATTGAGAAGTTGCAAACATATTTTTTTAATTTAGGTATCCATTTGTGTGTTCATCATCAACATCGGGCTATCGCAGTCTAGTGCTGGACAAAGGCCTCTCCCATTGCACACCACTCTGATCGATTTTGGGCCACTCTAGAACTCCTCTGCCCCAACGGTCATCAGTTCTGCGGCTAATATGGCCAGCCCACTACCACTTCAGCTTGCTAATCCGGTGGGCTATGTCGATGACCTTAGTTCTCTGACGTATCATCTCATTCCTGATACGATCCCTCAGAGAAACGCCAGGTATCGGCTGTCATGACAGGTAGGACGCACAGATTGAAAAATTTAGTTTTCAGGCATTGTGGGATCGACGACGAAAAGACTCGACGTAGCTTTCCAAACGCTGCCAAACCCAACTGAATTCTTCTATTCACCTCATCCTCGAGGTTGTTTCTACCCAACTGCAATGTCTGCCCAAGGTAGACATATTTTTGAACAACCTCGAGAACGGTATCGTGTACTGCAACCGGTTCCAGTAGAACATGTTCATTGAACATGACCTTGGTTTTGTCCAAGTTCATACGTAGCCCGATGCGCATAGAAGAATTAGGTCATTCAGCATCTGTTGCCGGTTCTGCAGTATCTCTGCCATTATGACGATGTCGTCCGCAAATCGCAAGTGAGAGATGTAGTCGCCATTAACGTTAATACCACGTCTTTTCCAGTTTAGCGTCTTGAACATATCCTACATTGCATTTGTGAACAATTTTGGGGAAATAACGTCCCCTTGTCTCACATTTCGATGCAATGGTATGGACCTTGTTTGCTGATTATAGAATAGAATAGAAACTCTTTATTTGCATACTTTGTTACAGAGTTACAATACAATAAATGACATATCTAAGTAGTGTACAAAGGGCGGCCTTATTGCCATAGGCAATTTCTTCCAGGCAACCTTAGGATGGATCAATATGTATCGGAGAGACGGTGGTAGTCGACTGTGCATTGAGTTCTGTAGTAAATAAAAAATATATATCCATCAATTAACAAACCTACATGCATACATACATACACAATACTTAGACATACATATATATAACTAATTAATTGAAAAATTACATGTCCTTGATCGTGATTACCTAAGTTAAGATGCATAGTATTCGTGAAATATTTTTTAAAATTTTGTTAGTGTTTGCACTTTCTTAATATTTGTCGGCAGTGCATTCCATAATCGTATTGCTTCAACAGTAAACGACTGATTATAAAATTTGGTGGAATGCAGAGGCATCTCCAGTCTCATATTCTCGGATGACCGCAGACATTTTGCATGTGTGTCATTGAGGAACTTGAATCGTTCTTTGAGATAGAAAGGAGCTCTGGGATTTAACAAAATGTTATAGAGAAGAGTTAGAATATGAGTATTCCAGCGAGAGCGAATTGGAAGCCATTTGAGCATTCGACGGAATTAAGAGACGTGATCATATTTTCGTAGGCCAAATTCAAATCGTATACAGAGATTTTGAAGTCGCAGGGGTTATGTACTTGGACGGACATGGTGGCGGTATCGTAGAGACATCTCAGAACTTGGATGTTTCGCCAATCTACCTGGCAACGCTGCAGGGACTTCAGAACAGACCAGATCTCAACCGAGTCGAAGGCCTTCTCATAGTCCACGAATGCTATACATAGGAGCTGATTATACTCCTGGGTCTTCTGTATAATCTGCCGCACTGTGTGTATGTGGTCTATCGAGTCTTCGAGTCTTCGCGCAAGGCCAATATTTCCCAAACTATAAGAGCTATACTGTTGAAATTTGGTCAGTCGATGTATTCTGTGAACCGCATTAAGATTTTTACATAAAAATAGAAAAAACAATACATTTTGGGGGTCCCCATACTTGGATCTGAAACTCATAATTTTTTTTTTCATCAAACCTATACGTGTGGGGTAGGTGTAGGTACCTATGGATAGGTGTTCAAAAATGATGTTGAGGTTTCTAATATCATTTTTTTCTAAACTGAATAGTTTGCGCGAGAGACACTTCCAAAGTGGAAAAATGTGTCCCCCCCCTCTAAGTTCTAAAATAAGAGAGTGATAAAACTAAAAAAAATATATGTTGTACATTACCATGCAAACTACCAACGAAAATTGGTTTGAACGAGATCTAGTGAGTAGTTTTTTTTTTAAGACGTCACAAATCCTAACACGCAATTTACCTTTCATCCAATCAATACACTAGTATAAAAGCTGCCAAGTGCGAGTCGGACTCGCCCATGAAGGGTTCCGTAGCACCAAGTAACATCATTAATAAGTTCTTATAATAGTGTATAGATTGAATGAAAGGTAAATTGCGGTTTACGATTTATGACGTATTAAAAAAAAACTACTTACTAGATCTCGTTCAAACCAATTTTCGTTGGTAGTTGACATGGTAATGTACAACATATTTATTTTTTTGGTTTTATCACTCTCTTATTTTAGAAGTTACAGGGGGGGGGGGGGGGGGGGACACATTTTTCCACTTTGGAAGTGTCTCTCGCGCAAACTATTCAGTTTAGAAAAAACTGATATTAGAAACCTCAATATCATTTTTGAAGACCTATCCATAGATACCCCACACGTATAGGTTTGATGAAAATTTTTTTTATGAGTTTCAGTTCCAAGTATGGGGACCCCCAAAACGTGTTGTTTTTTTTCTATTTTTATGTGAAAATCTTAATGCGGTTCACAGATTACATCTACTTACCAAGTTTCAACAGTATAGTTCTAATGGTTTCGGAAAAAAGTGACTGTGATATACGGACGGACAGACAGACAGACATGACGAATCTATAAGGGTTCCGTTTTTTTGCCATTTGGCTACGGAACCCTAAAAAAATTCGATGAAAGTTACAACGAACTACAAGAACTTTTATATGATGTTACTTGCTGATACGAAACCCTTCATGGGCGAGTCCGACTCGCACTTGGCCGCTTTTCCATTTGCGCCATTTTGAAAATTTACATAGTATAATTATATCACTTCCACAATTCAAACAAATAGAATGACGACATATATATATAAATCGAATGTAGAGCGTGCCAAAGAAATGGGCATACAAATCTACATACATATCTACATACTTATCTACATACATGTCTACATACATATCTTCATACATGTCTACATACATGTCTACATACATATCTTCATACATGTCTACATACATGTCTACATACATATCTACATACATGTCTACATACATGTCTACATACATATCTACATACATATCTACATACATGTCTACATACTTATCTACATACATGTCTACATACATATCTTCATACATGTCTACATACATGTCTACATACATATCTTCATACATGTCTACATACATGTCTACATACTTATCTACATACATGTCTACATACATATCTTCATACATGTCTACATACATGTCTACATACATATCTACATACTTATCTACATACATGTCTACATACATATCTTCATACATGTCTACATACATGTCTACATACTTATCTACATACATATCTACATACATATCTACAGACTTATCTACATACATATCTACATACATATCTACATACATGTCTACATACATATCTACATACATGTCTACAGACTAATCTACATACATGTCTACATACATATCTACTTAAAAATGCTCGAAAATCAGTACGTACATTTACAAAGTACGCGTTACGTATGAACCTCAATTTACGCGGAATTTATATCGGTTGTCTAGTACTCATAATACAAGCTTCGTTTGGGACTAGATGACGTTGTGTGTAAGATGTCCGAATTATTTATTTATTCGTATAAATCATATCTACTTACACCGCCTAGCGTCATAACGGGTGCAGGCTCGTTGAAAAGTCATGTACTACGCGCGCCCGTGTGCATTGCACACTGCTTTATAGATAAAGACGCCCCTGTGTATAAACTACTACCGAGAGTAGAATTGAGTAGAAAGATCCACCCAAATTCTCAAGATCTTTATAATTAGTCAGTATAAACAAACGTCAATTAAAAAAATAAGTTCAACAAATTATAGAGCTTATCTCAAGCTTTTTATTCATGCTAAAGATTACGGTACATCCATCACATTTTTTTAATCTTAAATTCAAATGAATTATGCATCAAATATAATATGCAGTTGGGCCATGGAGGACTGTTTAGTATCGCGCGAACTGCGGTTGTTTACGCACGGTTCCTAAGCCATTTATGTTTTTAAAAATATATAATCTGTGGCTTCCCGCGCTTTAACAACGTCAATGACGTGTGACAGGTAAGAAATAATATCAAATATTAAGCTTATATGTTAACTAGTTGAGTCCTATGGTGTTTCTCGCGGTTATTAGTGTTGTAAATAGCGAATAGCAGCATCAACTTTGGCTGTGTCCCGTCAAACTTGCTACAGCCGTTCCAGAGTTTAGTCGGAACAAAAAGAATGATAAAATTTTTGTAAATTATTGTGACCTAAGTACCGTATATTTCTACTTAGATAAGTAATTAGTGAAAAATTATTAGTTTGAAATTATAAGCAAACACTTAAATTTAATTTTATTTAGAACTAGCTTTTGCCCGTGGCTCCGCGTGTATGTCGGTTATCGCTGTAAAATGTCGCCTATGTCCTTTCTCAAGGTTCCGTCTATCTCTATACTAAAATTTATCAAAGTCGGTTCAGAGGTTTAGGCGTGATAACGTAACAGACAGACAGACCAGACAGCCAGCTACTTTCACATTTATAATGTTAGATATATTATTATTTTAAAGGTAAGCATTGCCATTCAACGTAATACAGCCAGTC
Organism: Phragmatobia fuliginosa; assembly: GCA_932526445.1. Classification (NCBI taxonomy): domain Eukaryota; kingdom Metazoa; phylum Arthropoda; class Insecta; order Lepidoptera; family Erebidae; genus Phragmatobia; species Phragmatobia fuliginosa. The sequence continues at coordinate 6,826,371 of OW052084.1, read as the reverse complement.
TTTTGGGAGCGCTACTGGTAGACGATGATGCCGAGGACTTTTTAGGGTTCCGTAGCCAAATGGCAAACAAATAGAAAAAAAACGATAAATTTTGGGGGTTCCCCATACTTGGAAATGAAACTTGAAATTTTTTTTTTTATCAAACGCATTCGTGTGGGGTGGGGGGGTATGTATGGATACGTCTTCAAAAATGATATTGAGGTTTCTAATACCATTTTTTTCTAAACTGAATAATTTGAGCGATAGACACTTCCAAAATGGTAAAATGTGTCCCCCCTGTAACTACTAAAATAAGAGAGGGATAAAACTAAAAAAATATATATGAAGTATTAGTTATATGAAGTAAGTATTCTTGCATGAAGTTCAAACCAACTCTTTTCAACGTTCAACCAGCAAGAATTGGTTTGAACGAGATCTAGTAAATAGTTTTTTTTTAATAAGTCAAAAATTGTAAACCGCAATTTCCTTTTCATTCAATCAATACACTATCATCAAAACATCTATCAAAGTTACAACGAACTGCAAAAACTTTTATATGATGTTACTTGCTTCTACGGAACCCTTCATAGGCGAGTCCGAGTCGCTTTTTTTACGCTTGTATGTAAATATTGTAAATATATTTTTTGTTTTTATTTTATTTTGCGTTGAATCTTTTTTAATTTTTTTTATGTAAGTTATATAAGTTAATAATTTGAGAGAATAAAAAACTAAAACACACTTTAAAACAAAAGGTTTTTTTTCAAGTAAGTAGGTACTTAGAAATGTATTTTAACAAACATAAAAGAAACTTTCCGTGTGGTGACGGATTAAGAATACAAAGTGTCACCACCCCTATTCATTCCATGGGTGTCGTAAGAGGCGACTAAAGGAACAAAATAAGCAGCTAACATCACTGCCAAGAGAAAGAAAACTTGAAACAAACACTTTATAAACCCGTCTGGCCAGCGTGGTATAGTAGGCCAAAACCTCCTTTCAAAGAAGAGGCCTATGTCCAGCAGTGGACTGTTAAAGGCTGTTGATGATGATGAAAAGAAAAAAATATTGTATTATCTAGCTGATCCACGGAACCTCGTTTAAAATAAAGTTGTAGTGAGCCTACTAGACATTATAATGTCAAAGTTTAAAGGAGAAATCTCTAAAGAAAAATTGTTTTCCACTGTTGGCGCAACGTTTTTCAGTGACACTCGTCCGTCCTCGACTTACCCATACGGTTAGTACTAAACATGTGTGTTTATCACGTCGAAAAAGTGCTAAAATAAAATCAAGAAAAAAAAAATTTTTTTGGGGAAGTTACGGGAACGTGTAGCGGAGCTTCCCGTCCCGTCCTTCGGAATTTTTTGTGTGGGGATGATATTTTTTCTCGCGTCTACTTCATCGTGTGGGGTATCGTTAGAAAGGACTCTTTAAAACATAGCGATGTAGCTAAAAACATTTTTCTATTTAGGTTGCGGAATGCATCAGTTTGCGAGTTATTAAACTCTATAGGGCATTTTATGTTAAAAAAAGGTCGTCCCCCTCCTCTTAAAGGTAAATGGCTGGCTCGAGAGACCTACAAAAATTATATTCTAAAATGCATTCATTTAAAAACTTCGTACAAAAACAAATAAAAATTAGTTAACAACAATTGTTTATTGGACACGATTTATAGATAGTAACCACTAGATACATACCGACCAATATATGGATTATTACTGCAATAAAATCACGGAATGTAATATTTTTGGGTTAGCTCCGCTACACGTAAATGAGGGACGATTTTTTTTCTTGCGTATAACGTCTTTCTTTTGTGCTATCATTAGATAGGTCTTTTAAAAATATGGATAGGTTACTTTAAGACAATGTTTGATTAGAGATTCTATTTGCGAATTATTCCACTTTAAAGAGCATGCATTTATTTGAAAAACTTCGTACAAAAAAAAAATCGGCCAAGTGCGAGTCGGACTCGCCCATGAAGGGTTCCGTATCAACAAGTAACATTATATAAAAGTTCTTGTAGTTCGTTGATTAAATGAAAGGTAAATTGCCGTTTACGCTTTATGACATATTAAAAAAAAACTACTTACTAGATCTCGTTCAAACCAATTTTCGTTGGTAGTTTACATGGAAATGTACAACATATATTTTTTTTAGTTTTATCACTCTCTTATTTTAGAAGTTAGAGGGGGGGACACACATTTTTCCACTTTGGAAGCGTCTCTCGCGCAAACTATTCAGTTTAGAAAAACATGATTTTAGAAACCTCAACATCATTTTTGAACACCTATCCATAGATAGGTTTGATGAAAAAAAAAATTTTGAGTTTCAGTTCCATGTATGGGGACCCCCAAAATGTATTGTTTTTTTTCTATTTTGATGTAAAAATCTTAATGCGGTTCACAGAATACATCGACTGACAAAATTTCAACAGTATAGCTCTTATAGTTTCGGAAATAATTGGCTGTGACATACGGACGGACAGACAGACAGACAGACAGACTTGACGAATCTATAAGGGTTCCATGTTTTGCCATTTGGCACCGGAACCCTAAAAAAGAAACAATAATGATTCATTGGACACGATTTTAAACCTACCTGTCATTAAGGGTGACTACAGAAGCCTATTCTATACGTGACCTGAGACGCGCTTGACCAATTTTTTATATATTTAAGTCTACCAAAGTGACTCTACTCTTCCTGATGGAAAGCATGAGTAGAATCCACGAATAAACGCCACAATCCTCACTGTGAGTGCATACAATACAGGTGACTCACACCATGGTGGCTTAGTGAGATGTTTCCAGTCTCAAACGCGTGAATAAAAGACACACATATGCTGACATGTTAGATTTGTCTTCTGTGTCAAGGTCTGTCTCGGTGGAGCTGTTCCATTCGTGCTGAAGCGATCTGATCAGCGTGGTCCTCCTACCTCATATACCTTGCGTGATGATGGGCTATAGACTTCCTCGATAACTGAGCTATATAACACTGAAGGATTTTTTCAAATCAGACTAGTACTTCTTGAGATTAGCGCGTTTAAAAAATAAATAATTAATATTTCGGACTTCTTACATACAACGCCATCTAGTCCCAAGCTAAGCAGAGTTTAATGGGTACTAGACAACTGATATAAATACATAAACATACTTTTTTTTGTGAATACACACATATACATAGAAAACAACCAAACTTCGAGACAATTAATAATAAAAATAATAAATATTCGGAGATCTTACATACAACGCCATCTAGTCCCAAGCTAAGCAGAGCTTGTATTGTGGGTACTAGACAACTGATATAAATACATAAACATACTTTTTTTTGTAAATTCCTGCATATATATAGAGGAACGGGTCTTGTCCCTTCAACACAAAGGGAGGATTCTCCGACCAGGTGATGTGATGATGATTACTTGCAGATTATACAAACACTTGGTCAAGTATTCAGTAAGCTTACAAAACAATGCATAAGTCAGTCGAGGTGTATAAGATTTTGTGATACTTATTTTTCTCTTTTCAATTCGTTGTTTTTAAGCAATCGGGGCTTTTTTCCTGTAAACTTTTTTTTTTTGATATTTTTAGTTATAATTGAAAATAAATAAAGTATATCAAGTCTTCTCATGCGATACCCAATTTGAACTAGTAACTTGAAAATGAAAATTTTTCCCCCTTTGAAAAATAGAACCCCTCTATTTAGAAACTAAAAACCCCTAGCAGAGAAGTTTTTGGTTTCTATAGGTAATTGTAACGTTTTAACTTTCCCCAAACTGCCACAATTATTCGGTCCAGCCATTCTCGAGTTTTAGCGGAGAAACAAACAGTAATTTAATTTAAGGGTTTGTAGTTCGCATTTTTGAGCCCTTAAGGTTTCGTTTGTCCATCCTTTTTTTTATTTTTATTTTTTTATTTTTTTTTAATGTGTGGAAATCCCCACGGACCGTCACCCCGTCGGGGGTTACGGCGGAATGGTGTGTCGGACTCGAACCGACTAAAACCACACGATGTGACCCTATCTGCGCCTGTATATTGGAAAGAGTCCAGGGACGGGATTTCCTTCTGGACTCCTCCCAGCGCCTGCCCGCACTGTTGCGGGCACCACCTCAAATTTCGACTCTCTAATTGGGCAACGTCCGGTCACACGCGGACGCCACCCCCTCGCGGTTGGCCACTACTGCGGACGGACGGGAAACTCGTCCCGCCCATCCGCGGCCACTCTCAGGGCGGCATGAGACGGAGGTATGCGCGCCTCCGCCGCCCGGGGCGCCGGCGGCGGATCGGTTCCGAGTGGATGTCATCCTCCCGGGCCTTCTCCGCCACCTCCTTCTGCAAGCTTACGTCCTCGCAGAGGGTTCCGACCGCGGTAAAACAACTGTGTGTTTTGAAATTGAATTAATTAAAAATATAAAAATAAAAAAAAAATAAAAAAAAAATAAACATTATTAGTAATTATATTGATATATAATGCGAAAAAGTAGTTTTTTTTTTTCAATTAATTATAAATAATAATAATATTTATTATAAAAGGCGACTAAGGGATAAACTACGCAAGACAAAATAAATGCAAAGAGAAGTAAAACTTGAAACCAACCCTATACCAACCCGTCTGGCCAGCGTGGTATAGTAGGCCAAAACCTTCTTTTTAAGGAGAGGCCTATGTCCAGCAGTGGACTGTTGAAGGCTGTTGACGATGATGATTATAAACAATTAACAATTGGTAAAAATTCAAACAAAATGGTCACCATATTATGACGTCATAATGTTATAGATATTTCAATAACATTTACAGCGTTTACGGCTATTAAGCGTGACTTGTCAATAATATTGAAAATTTACTGCTAAAAACGATTTTTGATAGTTAACTCCGATTAGTTATGTATGAAAAAGAATTTATAAAGGTAAAGACTGATAATATTCCTGATGTTCATAGCAACTAATGTTTAGGGTTCCGTAGCCAAATAAGGGAATCCTTATAGATTCGTGATGTTTGTCAGTCTGTCTGTCCGTCCGTATGTCACAGCCACATTTTTTCGAAACTATAAGAACTACTCTGTTGAAACTTGCTAAGTAGATGGTATGGTAGGTATTCTATGAACATTATTAATATTTTCACACAAAAAAGAAAAAACCATACTTAGAACTGAAACTCATTTTTTTTTTCATTAAACCCATACGTGTGTGGTATTTATGGATAGGTCTTCAAAAATAATATTGAGGTTTCCAATTTATTTTTTTACTAAACTGAATAGTTTGCGTGAGAGGCTTCTAAAGTGGTAAAATGTGGCCCCTCCCCCCTTTAACTTCGAAAATAAGAGGATGATAAAACTAAAAGAACTTCTTAGAGGTATCGCCCAGCTTGTGCTAGGACGATACCTAAGCAGTTTAATTTAAATAGTAATACCTAGTTTAAATAATAATAGTTACAAGTCAAGCCTCCATAACTCCTGAACTAAGAAAGTTATCTGAACCTTTATAGTTTAAAGTTACATGGACTACCATCGTGATTTTTTTCACATTTTTCGAGTCAGCCGTTTGTCATTGTCTTAGCAATCTCTCAATGTTTTGTTAAAATACCTATCTAATGATATTCGATGGGGTGGACGCGAGAAAAAAAATCTTCCCCACTTTACATGTAGGTGAGGGAGATACCTCAAATAAAAATAATAGTGATTTTTTTAAAACATATCCATGCAAAGTTTCGTCTTTCTAGCACTAACCGTTTTGGACAGTAAGTCGAAAACAGACGAACATGACGCATCTATATGGGTATCTAAAAATAAGGTTTTGGCCTGCTATACCAAGTTGGATATCAAGTTTTCCTTCTCTTACATTGCTGTTTTGTTGCGTAGTTTACTCGTCTCTTACTACTTAGTTTACTAGTCTACTACGCCGAGTGATGACATTCTGTATTCATAATCATAATAAATTCATATAAATAATAGTAGATTAGTAGCCAAGGGCTGTAAGGCATCAATTGCAGCCCGAGATATTTAGGCGCCCGCCTATAGTTCGAGGGTGCAATTGGTGCTTACACCCGAGCTAACTATTCTGCTTTACATCTCGATTGTGAGGTAAGTAGAAAAAAACCGGCATGATAAGAATAAAACACTTTATCTTCAGCTTCCATTTTCATTGAATCGGGAGTGCAGCTTATATCTTCATCACTTGAAGAATTCATGTTTTTTCCTAATTAGCACGTAATTATAAAAAAAAAACCAAAAACAAACAATATTTAAATTAAAAGTTTTCTATTCCCGCCTCTTTTCATTAAAAAGAAACAAGTAAAGAAATTTTTAATTTTTTTTTTTCAAGAATTGAGCTTCGCCGTTCGATATTTAAAATTGATGACTAATAAACTCACACGAAGACAAGGCTGAATAGCAAAGCGACCTCTTTGGTCATAGGGCTGAATGCATGATGTCTTTGCCAGTATGATGGTTAGATGTACGCGAACTTTTTGAAAGAAAGAAGTGTTTTTTTTTAATTACTTACCGCCCTAGGGCTTTTCTAGCTACATTATTACCCTAGAGCGCTAATAAGTCACCTACAAGCCCCATTTGGAGGTAATAAGAACCTACTTACCGAACATGAGAGATGTAAATTAATAAACCTTCTACACAGTAATTAATTAATTTACTAATTTCATTATGAATGTATATTCATTATGAATATCTATCCGTGTGGTGACGGATTAAGAATACAGAGTGTCACCGCCCCTATTCATCCCGCGGGCGACTAAGGGATTAACCTCGCAAGTCAAAATCAATGCAAAGAGATGGAAAACTTGAAACCAACGCTATACCAACCCGTCTGGCCAGCGTGGTATAGTAGGCCAAAGCCTCCTATTTAAGAAGAGGCCTATTTCCAGCAGTGGACTGTTGAAAGCTGATAATTAATGAATTAAATTATGAATGTTTTCTATAACTAAAATGATCAACCACAATGAAATATAATGAAATATCAGAAACAGCTGATTTCATTTACACGCACTTTATAAGAAGCCAAAGTATACCGATTTGACCTAGAAAATCTACGTAGATATTTAATCTGTGCAAGCATTTATCGACAAGGACGCTGATGCGTTTTAAATTGGAGGGATTTTTGACATTTGACACTTACACGCGTGTCTTGTGAATGTGCAACATTTGTAAATATATATTTAAAAGACTTTAGATGCATAGAGCTATACCTTATAGGTAATCGCACACTTATCAGAATCGAACGCGTCGAACGAGCCGAACGAAACGAAGTTTAGAATTCTTTATATGAAATCTCATGAAACCTCGCACACTTACCCGCGTCGAATCGTCTGCATCTGGAAGAACCCCAGAAATCCTAGACGAATTCGGATGACGTCATAAAATTCGGCGCGGATTAAGCGGTCGCCTCGATCGATGTTCCCGCATTCTATCAGTTGCTTATGACCAGAGATCGGAATTGGGTGTGTGAAAATACCTAAAGTTTGCAGCGTGACATAATATGGAGCTATAACAACCACTTAAGTTAAACCGGGTTTGAATTTTACCGGTTTAGTTTTGTTTTTTTTTACATGTTCCTTACCTTTGAAACACCGAACTATAAACATTTACAAGCTGCTAATACAGTTCTAAATAAATTTTTGTTTTGTACTTTTAAGGTTAAAATTCGGTCTTTTAGTCCCAATTGTTCTTTGTCGGTCAAACACAGAATTTTATATATCTGCAAAATGCTAATGCGGTTTTAATTTCTTTTTTTGATCTGTATCTTAAGTTAAAAAGTTTTGCTACAGGTTGATGCAAGGAAAACGACTGCTTAAGACAGAGCAACGCACGAGTACTATTTCTTGAAATGATTTCTTAGACGCGGTCGATGCTTTCGACGCTGTCGACTCTTCTGGTGCGGATAAGTGTGCGTTCACCATAAGGAGTAGTTATACGCAAGCGTTCAAAGCGAATCACGGAAAGGCTCACAAAATATAATGCCACAAACGGTCACCCATCCAGGTAGTGACCGCGCCGTCCCGTGATTCTTTCCAATCACTCGTCTATGAATGTTTCATTATGTCTATTACCCAAATAATGACGACATAACGCCTTCATGACGATGAAATGTGATACTTACTTACCTACACGCATTACGCATCAAACGAAGAAGTGTTAGATTACCAGATTAAAATATATACCTATCTACTATAAAACTCAAGAGTTTGTTTGTTTGTTTGTTGTCTTGGATAGCACGTTAAGCCGTCGGTCCTGGTTGTTATGAACACCTATAGCAATCTTTATTGGGAGATAAGTGTTGTTGGTTGCTGGGATGTTGATTTCTCCGAACTGCGCTTCTATGTTGCTGTTTGTTTCATTACAAATATTTGTTTCGAAGTTTGGGTGTTTTCTATGTATATTAGGTATGTATCAACAAAAAAAAACTGTATTTGTAACATTTGTCTAGTACTCACACTACAAACTCTGCTTAGTTTGAAACTAGATAATGTTGTGAGTCATTCGTTCGAAATATTTATGTAATGCCACTGTCGAAACACTCTTAAACGTTGACTCTTATACAATAAAAGAAACCTAAATATAAAATAACTTAAATAATAATCCATAACTTTCTTCTTTTCAGATTTATCACAATTCACATCCATTTTGAAAACGCAACTCAAGATGGCGTCCTGTGAAAATTATTCGAAATTCGAATTGCATATGTTAAACAATAAATACTTCATAAAAGATGTATTGTATTTGTTTAACATATTTTTTAGTGTTTTATTAACAATTTGTGAAACAATTTACGATAATAGTTTAAACATATTTTGTGCTGTGATATTTATTATAATATTAATAGTGATAAACAAGAGTTATTGGAGTCCTGTACTTATAAAAAGAGTAAGTATCCGATTGTCTATGATTTATCATGTTAATTTGATGGTAGTCAACTATTCAACAATTCATATTTAATAAAAAGAACAAAAAAAAGAAAATTATCTTTCTTAGTAGGGTTGGTGTCCGAATTAAACTAATAATAGGTAACCTCCTAATTACCAATGAACTATCGAAGGGCCTTAGAAAGGTACCTACGCGAACGAAGGTGAGAAACAAAAAAAAACACGCATTTATTACGAGAGCTCCTTTATAAAATACTACCTAGCTGGCTACACGTGAAGGCCGTATTATTAGCCGTTCAGCCGCGTTGTACCTACATCTTACGATAACAATAAAATTATTATATACACCAATTTTTATCAAAAATCGACTGTCTGTATGTCTGCTGCAATTTTACTTAAATGAATCACTTGAACTTTGTAATATAAAACATAAGGAAAGGTTTCAAATGCACAAATGGCGCCATTTTTAGCTGCCCGTATTGTCTATGGTATCTTTTTTATTATTTGATGCCTGCCAAAGTGACTCTAACCTCCTTTCTAAGAGAGATATGTCCAGTAGTGGACTGTTGAAGGCTGTAGATTGATTGATTGAAAGTGACTCTACTCTGCCTGATGGAAAGCATGAGTAGAATCCAGGAGTAGGGGCCACCGGGCTGTCTGCAAATGCAGGCAGTGTGGTGATGCTGACCTAGACTGTGGCGGCTTAGTAAGATGCTTTTTCACGCCCCTCTGAAAGGACCCGGGATCATAATGGGAAGGAAACACGTGAGCTGGTAGTGATCTATGAGTAAAATTATTTTGCAGGAACTAACACAAGTTGGGTTCGACCATATTCCTCCGGGTCCTGACCGGGATAGACGCATATCCCGGGCACAGACAGCCAGACGTTTGGGAAATAAAGTCCCTCCGCCATACCCCAATGGATGGTACGCGGTGGCAGAGAGCAGAGAATTAAAAATCGGAGGAGTACTGGCTGTTGATGTTATAGGTGAGTAGCGACATCTAGTAAGGAGTAGAAATATAACTTTTAGTAAAGACAACTTTTAAATTTGTAACTGCAATTAAAAGAATGTAGTATTCAATAAAATTCTTTTTTCGCAGTCACTATCTACTATTTTACAGTAAGTCCTTAATGTTATTATTGTTTTTTTTTTTTAAATAATTAGACCACGCTTTGAACGAAAAGAATAACTATGACATTCGATCATAGACGTGACGTATAGAAAAATTATAACAGTATAAATATTTTTTTTATGTAAAATTATCTTTTCAGGTCAAAATCTTTGCGTATATCGTGGCGAGGATGGTGCAGCACGTTGTGTAGATGCATACTGTCCTCATCTTGGTGCCAATCTTGCGGTAGGAGGCAGTGTATGTGGCAATTGCATCGAATGTCCTTTCCATAAGTGGCGTTTTAATGAAGAGGGCGCTTGTGTGAGTGTTCCCGGAGTTGAACATGGTACGTTGGTCCTAACTTATTATTTCGATACTAGATGGCGCCATGTGTAAAATCCACAAATATTTGTTTCATAGTCTGGGTGTTTTTCTATGTATAATATGTATGTATTTACAAAAAAAAAAGTATGTTTATGTATTTATATCAGTTCTTTAGTACCCATAACACAAGCTCTGCTTACTTTGGGACTAGATGATGTTGTGTGTAAGATGTCCAAAATATTTATTATTTGTTTACCGCGATAACCTACACACTTCTGTGACCTGCTTATGCTGAATCATCATCTGACATCGGTGGTGCACTGGTAGCGTCGCAGTCCACTGCTGGACATAGGCCAAGTGAAAACGAAATAATAAAAAAGTATTTAATTAAAAACTTTACTTAATACCGTTCCTAGACGTCGAAGTGTATCTGATAAACGTAACGAAGATCCCTTTGGTCCAGTAAATAGTGATCTTGCCTGATTGTGAAAACGGAGTTTGTAAGTTCGGTTCCCAACTAGCACAATCGATAGTTTTAACAGAAAACAGTCGTTGCTTTATTATTTCGGTTGTGCAGTGGTCTGAGTGTTGAGGCCTCGGGTTCGATTCTCGGATCGAACCAAATGGTTTTATGTTCTGCAAATATTTGTATCGGAGCTTGCGTATTTTCTATTTCAACTTATAGTACAAAACTCGCTTAGTTTGGACTAGATGTCGTTGTATGTCAGATGTTTATATATCATTTATGTTACTAGCTGACCCGGCGAACTTCGTACTGCCTAAGAATTAATTCATAATAAAGTATTGTGTTTAGTTATTAACTGATAGTGACAAATCGACAGTAGCGTCAACTAACACGCCCCGGCCGGTACCGCCATAATCGCTTTGTTCCTGCATTTTAAATCTGTAATATCTTCAAAAGTATTAATTTAAATTACATACTGCAAATTAATCTTTATGGGCCATATTAATCTTTATGAAATACACAATGTATTTAAGGTAATTAATTGGATAAGGATTAATACTGTATTGCTTAAAATCGCTTCGAAAATAAGTCATTATTTCTCGTAAAATGAAAAAATAAATAAATGGTTATTGTGGGTTATCCCTAAGAGATAGACATAACCATCGCGGACTTTTATGTAGACCTTTTTAAGATGTACAATACTGTAGTACATTATTTTGATATATCTCGTAGGGTACAGCCAGCGTTTGCAATGTAAGCGTAAAAAAACACACATTAGAAACCTCTAAAATTATAATCTACTATATTATGCATGTATTATACATTAAAACCTTCTTCTTGAAACACTCTATCTATTAAAGAAAATTGCATCAAAATCCGTAGCGTAGTTTTAAAGTTTTGAGCATATATAGGGACAGAGAAAGCGACTTTGTTTTATACTATGTAGTGATGTAGTGATTGTTTTTTTTGTGTTTTAGCACCCAAAGGCGTGACCATAAAACAATGGACCACAGCAGAAGTAGATGGGGCAGTTTGGATCTGGTATGACGCTGAACAGAGGGCGCCTCTGTGGAACATTTCTGACGCACCAGAGTTGAAGAGTTGGGGATACAGAGGAAGAAATGAATACATCGTGAGCGCTCATATTCAGGTAATATTTGATGAACTGATTCAAAAAAAGAGCGTACTCCCATCTTAAAGGCCGGCAACGCACCTGTGACTCCTCTGGTGTTTCGGGTGTCCATGGGCGGCGGCAATCACCTACCATCAAGTGATCCCACTACTCGTTTGCCCCCAATAATATAAAAAAAGTGATGATGGTTTAATAATACAGAGTGTAACCCCACCATTCATTCCGTGGGTCGTAAGAGTCGACTAAGAGAATAATCTAATCCTAGGAAACCATGGCCATGAGTGTCTAATCATTAATTTATGAGTTTCGCGATATTACCTTTAGTTACTGTTGTAAATCATGAGTAACGAGAACGAGGGTAGTCTGAAAATATTTCTTCAGCTTATTGCCAGTGACAGATAGATTGAAATTCTAAAGAACAATGCCCACTCTCCATACTGCCTCCGGCCTGGAAGTGGACAGTCAAAAATTGTACTACCTGTTTCTGCATAAGATAAAGGATCGTATAACTAGAAATCTGAGATTTATTAGAGGTCTGACATTCATACTTTTTTTTTAAAATTTACTTTTATAACCTCAAAAAACTCAGTTATGTTTTTACTGATGTATTTTAGTTATAGTTCAGTGTTGTTTCGTTGTTTTGAGTAAAATAGAATGGATAGTAAGTCATATTTAGGAAATGATGGCTAAGAAAATTATGTAATACGCGGTTTTCAGTTGTCTTCTATATAATGAATGAAAATAGATTAGTAAATGTTTTAGATCACAATGCACAGTTGTAAGAAAAGGGTTAATGTTACGAATATTTTCATACCTGTTGCGGAGCAACCCATTTCTGAAATAAAGTCGTTAAAGAAATCGAAAGACAGAAAATCATTCACAATGCACGCGAGCGAAAAATGACATATGTAGTTTGATGACATTTACGCAAGCGCAATAAAATGTGTCATTTTGACTTATTACAAATGAAGTTGATTCACCTTATGGGCCACAGTACAATAGCTACTTTTAGCATAAACGATCGGTGACTAGCCGCTTTTTAGAAGCTAATTATGGCGACCGAACGCTTCACACCGCACACTTATAAACGCCAAACGCGGAAATTCAGCCGATTTTAGAAGCACGACACAGCAACTAAACGCGTCTCTCGGCAAACATTCGGATGCCGGCAGCATCGATTTGGCGTCTGCCGAAAACGTCTTGACTCTCATTTTTTTTTTTATTTGTAAACAAAACCACAGAATACAGAATACTGCAATATCATTGCAAATCACCAACAACAAGTAATCAAAGTTACAAATAGGAAAATTATAGACAAGACTACAGCAAACGCGATCCAGGCATCTGTGCAGTCGCTAAAACGCGCGTTTTCGATAAAGCGTTTGAACGTAGATAGTCGCGAATGACGCAGCATCACGCGCGATTTTAATAACGCGATCGAACGTAAAAAGCCGCTAAATTGCGATGCAGTCGCAAAATCGCCAATCGTCAATGCTAAAAGTAGCTAGTGTGCTGTGGCCCTTACACGTTTATAGTTCAGGACATAGGACATAGGACATTAGAACATCACAACATAAATATATATTTTGAATAAGTTTTAATATACAATAATTATCTAACGACTAATTAATACTCTATTGCGCTGTCCGCGAGTACCAAAATTAGGCCGAAAATGGGCATTGTTCTTTGATTTTTTGATGTTACTACCGTTTAAAGGTACTTTGATATGCATTTTGTAATAAAACTGGTTATTTGATATTACATACAGACACTCTAATTTTATTTATTTCTATAGATAATTAATTGTTTTAGTATCTCGTCTTACTTGTCCTAACATACACCTTCGCAACACCAAAAGGTTTGTCTGGAAGAAAACGCCTGTAGGATTAAGTCCACCTTGTGCAATATGTTTTTAAGGAAGTTTTAATAGATAAATATGCAATCACTACATAGTATAAAACAAAGTCGCTTTCTCTGTCCCCATGTACGCTTAAATCTTTAAAACTACGCAACGGATTTTGATGTCTTTTTTTTTAATAGATAGAGTGATTCAAGAGGAAGGTTTTTATGTATAATACATGCATAATATAATAGACAATAATTTTAGAGGTTTCTAATGTGTATGTTTTTTACGCTTACATTGCAAACGCTGGTACCCTACGAGATAGATCAAAATATTTTACTACAGTATTGTACATCTTAAAAAGGTCTACAAAAAAGCCGCGATGGTATATGTCTATCTCTTAAGGTCCACAATAACCATTTTTATCTTTTTTATTTTTACTAGAAATAATATCTTATTTACGAAGCGATTTTAAGCAATACAGTATTAATCCTTATCCAATTAAGTATTTGTGTATTTAATATAGATTAATATGGCCCTTTACAGTATGTAATTTCAATTGATACTCTTGAAGATATTACAGATTTAAAATGCAGGAACAAAGCGATTTTGGCGGTACCGGCCGGGGCCCGTTAGTTGACGCTGCTGTCGATTTGTCACTATCGGTTATTATCTAAACACTATTTTATTATGAATTAATATTCTAAGGCGGTACGAATTTCGCCGGGTCAGCTAGTAAACAATATATCAATAACGATAACGAATCACAAGTTTCTTATTTTCCTAGGAAATACCAGAAAATGGCGCTGATGTTGCTCATCTAAATGCTGTACACTCTCCATCACTGATAACTAGTCTTGGGGAAAAGTTCCCGTTCCTGTATAATATCATAGGTAAGTTTTATCCCTCATCATCTCTGTAGGGGTGGTGACACCTATCCATCCCATGGGTGTCGTCAAACTACGCAGGATAACAGCTCTGCAAAGGAAGGAACACTTCAAACAAACCCGATACAAAAAGAAATTACTAAATTAAGAAACAAATTAAACTGAGGAACGGGTGTGGTGTTCCTCCGACCAGGCGATGTGATCGTGTCTGTAGGGATTTTATTTTGTTTTTAGTATTTATATTTGTAATTTGTAAAAAATTCAAATGTCTAGCTATCTCGGTTCTTAAGATACAGTCTAGTCACAGACAGACGGACAGACAGCAAAGTTTTAGCAATAGGGTCCCGTTTATAGGGTTTCGTAGTTCATGACTCGGAACCCTTACAGATTCGTCATGTCCGTCTGTCCGTCCGTCCTCGGCCTACCGCCAAAACGGTAAGAAAATGAAACTTTGCACGAATATGTGCTGTAATTACGTCGGCAAAGTGCTACAATAAAATTCCTAAAATTATTTTTATTAGGGGTACCTCCCCTACACGTAAAGTGGGGATGATTTTTTTTCTTGCGTCTAACCCATCGTGTGGGGAATCATTAGATAGGTCTTTTAAAAACATTGTGAGGTTGCTTAAGCCATTTTTCGATTAAGGTATCCGTTTGCGAGTTATTCAACATTTAAGCGCAATGTTTTTTACAAAAACAGGGCGTCCCCCCCCTCTAAAAAATAAACGGCTGGCTCAAAAAATCTCAAAAAAATCATGATAGTAGTCCATATACTGAATTTTCAAGGAAATCTATAGTGGTTTTGATATTTTTTTTACTTTTTGAGTACGGAAGTCTAAAAATTGTATTGTTTGAAATAAATGTTATTTAATAATATTATTATACATGTATTTTTGAAGGTCGCCACGAATGGTCTGCGAACTGGCTCAGAGGCGATGATCACACCGCTCACGTCACTCTGACACACGATTACAAAGTATTGAAGTACAACCTCCTACACATTGATGCCAAAATTACACAGGTAATGAAAATATAGCTGGAGATAATTTTTTGTGTTTTCAAAAGACGGTCCCCATTTAATCTCATCCACATTTTTTTATATCATTAAATGAAGACTTGAAGACTTTAAAATTGAAGACGTTAATTACTTGACACTGACAGAAATAGCTGATATTCGGCTGGTTGCCATTTCATCAAAAGAAGAAGAAGAAAATATAGCTAATAAGATTGTCAATTAGATCTTTTACCACAGAGTTTTATTATTCTTCCTTGCCTATATTCTCAAGATTATTTGTGGTCGGCTACTAGTTCAACCAGTTTTATCTGAATATCAGTTTTTACACGAAGCGACTGGCATCGGACCTCCCCTAACTACCTGGCAACCCTAAGGGAGAACTTATACCACAGAGTAACATAATTATTTGATTATAGTATTAACTAAGTCCCGCGGTATTAATCGCGTTTTCTGTAATCAGACGAACTCCAGAGATTCGATGGAACAAACAGACTAACAGACGGATAGACAGACACACAAAATATTTAAAATTGGTTATTTATATAAAAGAGTCCGTGTGGTGACGGATTAAGAATACAGAGTGTCACCACTCCTATTCATCCCGCGGGTGTCGTAAAAGGCGACTAAGGGATAAACTACGCAAGACAATATCAATGCGAAGAGAAGGAAAACTTGAAATCAACCCTATAACAACCCGTCTGGCCAGCGTGGTATAGTAGGCCAATACCTCCTTTCTAAGGAGAGGCCTATGTCCAGCAGTGGACTGTTAAAGGCTGTTGATGATGATGATGATTTATATAAGCAACGTAAATATTTTCATATGCATTTAGTGAAAAGTTATAAATTTGAGGTTACAAACATACCCTTAATTTTTTTTATTTGTTTAAATTACCATTGTCATTGTGAGTGCAGGCAGTGTACCATGGTGGTCCACATTAGGGATGTTGTGAATATTCGCATCCGCATCCGCATTCGCATCCGCAGATGTGAGCATTCGAAAATCCGCCTTCGCATTCGCATCCTTGGATGTGAAAAAATCGTCATCAGAAACATCCCTGATCAACACTATGTCGGCCTATTGAGATGCTTCTATTTCATTGGGCCTCCGGTCTCACACTCACCAACGAAATACGAGAGCAAGAATGCTGTCATTATTAGTTTGGTGTTCTTTGTGGGCGTAGTACTGCCCCGAGCTGGGACATTCGTGCTGAGATCAGCGTGGCTCTACTTCAGATTATCATCTTAATATAAGTCGCAGTTGTTTTCATAAGTTAGCTGTCGCGAAACTTAGTTGGAGACCTTTGACGGCTTCAAAACATTCAACAGCAAAATTACGTAGCCACAACTTGTCTTGCCAGTCCCCAACCCGGCCTCGTCCAGCGTGGGGACGTATGACCTTAACCCGCTGTTGAGAGGACAGCAGAGCCGAGCAGTGAAACATTATGGTTGTAATTTTAATTTGGTGGTCTAGTGGACAGCGTATGCGTTAGGGTTCAAATCCCGGGTCAGGCAAAAAAGTGTTTTTGGGGTTTTCTTAAGAAATACCTTAAAACAGTCCGGAATTTGTAAAGCCGTCGGTTCCGGTTGTCATGAACATCTATGGCAATCGTTATTGGGAAATCAGTGCCCCCAATTTTCTGACAACTAGTTCAACCTTCGAATTTCAGTTCTCCCTTAGGGTTGTGGAGGTCCGATGCCAGTGGCTCCGTGGTAAAACTGATATTCAGGTGAAACCGGTTGAACTAGTACACGACCACAAAAATATTGGGAATAAGGCTAGGAAGGCCTAGGAAGGCTAACAATTTCAATATTTAATTCCAGATCGGACCAGGAAATGTACGTCTTCTCATAAGCTGTCCGTTGGGTCCAGTGCTGATCTCCCAGTCTGTGACCCCTCTCAGTGCAAACTTGCAGAAGGTCGTCCATAGGGTATTCTCTCCAGTTTACAACGCACCCTTTGCCGCTGTGTTTGTCAAATCAGAAGGAGCCATGGTAAGTTCTCGGGTCCTGAATAAAATCGACATTAAGTAATCGAAACCTCTAGTAATCTGCCCCTCTAGCCAAGTTGCAAGCGTTTTAGGGTTACGTAGTTCATGACTCAGAACCCTTATAGATTCGCATGTCCGTCCGTACTCGACTTACCGTCTAAACGGTAAGTGCTAGAAAAATTAAACTTTGCACGAGTATGTGTTGTGATTACGCCAAAAAAGTGCTACAATAAAATTATGAAAAATATTTTTATTTGGGGTACGTACTGAGCCATACATTGTTTTTGTGAAACTTTAAACTTTTAGGTGAAAGTTTCACAAAAACATTGCTTAACAGAATTGTTCCACTTTCAAAGTTCTAAAAAAGGTCCGCGACAGCATATGTCTATAATAAGGTGAGCTTACTAGCCACTTTTGGTCGGATCGTCACCCCGCTGGGGCTAGCGGCGGGGTGACGTCAGACTCGAACCGACTAAAACGACACGGTGTGACCTCTTTGCGCCTGTATTTTGGGAGGAGACGGAAAAACCCGTCCCGCCCATCCACGGCCACACTCAGGGCGGCATGAGGTGCAGGTGTGCGCGCCTCCGCCGCCCGGTTCACCGGAGGCGGATCGGGTCCGCGTGGAGGTCGTCCTCCCGGCCTTCTCCGCCGCCTCCTTCTGCGAGATAACGTCCTCGCAGAAGGTTGCGACCGCGGTAAAACAACTGTCGCTACCGGCCATCGAGCTTATGACGGCGCCGGTAGCGAGAGATCCTCTCCGATGACTGCAGTGAGGGCCCGACGCTGCGTCGCCCATGCGGGGCAAACCGCCAACGTGTGCTGTGCCGAGTTGACCTCGATTGATGCGCCGGCGGGTGGACCACGACGGGGCCCATGGAATAATAGGGCCTCCGTCTTATCTAGGGCAACCCGTAGACCCAGCACCTCGATGCGCCCGACCACCAGGGAAACCCCTGTGGTGGCAAGGCGCGCCGCCTCCTGAAAGTTAGCCCCCCGGGCCGTTGCCAATGTGTCATCGGCGTAACAAATTACGTCCAGCCCGGGGGGAAGACGCCCTCGTAGGGCTTAATCGTATCCCATGTTCCATTAGCTTACTAGCCTTACTATAACCTTTTTTATGTTGAATAAATTTGTTGCCCTTGTAAAACATTACGCTGCGGGCAAAACAAAAGTCCTATAAATGGGCAAAACAAATTGTTTTTTTCATTTCGAAACTATCAGTTCAACGAAACAAACAAACTAGCTTTTTATTATAAGAATACTTTAATAAACTTAAGCTACTGAACCCACAGAGTAACATAATATTTATTTTTTACAGTTCGAACGAGACATCGCAATATGGAACAGCAAACGTTTTGTGTCAGCTCCCGCGTACGTACGGACAGACAAAACAATTCGCGCCTTCCGAAGTTGGTTCTCACAGTTCTATAGCGAAAATAGTATTAGTTTCCGAGACGCCATGCAAAATACATTAGAATGGTAAATCTGCGAATAATGAACCACACCAAATTGAGTACTGTGCTGACATCTAGTGAGTAGTAGCTGTACCAGATACCAGTCACTAGATGTCAGCACAGTACATAATATGTATGTGAGTAAATGAAAACTGATAATGACTTGAGTGAGTACAGAGTGACAAATTAAAATATATTATAGTACAAATAGTTATTTCTTTTTTCATGAAGTATAATATCAAAACTTATACAAAGTATTTTTTATACTTACTGTGCCCTCAGATAGATGGCGTTAGTAGTACTTTTGAATATACCGCCACGATTAATTTGTAATTATTTCTTACCAAAGGGAATATAGACAACTTATAAGAAAACTAAGGTATATCTTAGTAACCATTTTATTTCTTCTTTTAATACAAAAGTATAAAATATACAGACTGTAATAATATGTTATTCTTAATTAAATAGTGACATGATGCGTGAGACAATTTACCTATTACTTAGACATCTCAATTCATCAAAATATCATCTAATATCTTGGTTCTCTTTCCCGCTGACACACACACAAGACAAATAATCTATGTGAGAAGAACCGCGACTGAATTACTGACTGAAAAGTTAGGTTATGTTTGGGTGGCGGGAAAAACAAAATGTTTGATGTGTAATTTGTTGATTATTACCCTGAGTTGGCGTTTCATTTAATGTATTTATATTTTTAATGTAAAAAAAAGATATTTTTGTACAAACAAGGCATGTGACTAAATAATTATACCAAAATATAGAATAGTTAATTTTTTTTAATAAAAGTTTTTATTATAAAGTTGTTTTAATTATTGAACCGAACACAAAGCTCTGACTTTTTAAAAAGAAAGTTTATTTTAATATCAAATAAGTATTATTATAGCTAAGGTTAAAAAGTTCCGAAGCTCATGTCTCGGAAGCCTTATAGATTCGTCATGTCCGTCTGTCCGTCCGTCCGTACGTCCGTCCTCGACTTACCGTCAAAATGGTAAGTGCTAGAAGATGAAACTGCACTAATATCTGTTATAACTACGTCGACAAAGTGCTACAATAAAATTATGACAAATATTTTTATTTAGGGTACCTCCCCTACACGTAAAGTGGGGATGTAAATTATTTTCTCGCGGTTACCCCATCGCATGGGGTATCATTAGATGGGTCTTTTACAAACAATAAAGGATTCCTAAGACGATTTTTGATGTAGGTATTCGTTTGCGAGAAATTCCACTTTAATGGGCACTTTTTTGTAAAAACAGGGCGTCACCCCCTTCCCCATCTTAAAGCTGAACAGTTGGCTCAAAGAAATCTGGAAAAATTCGTGATGGTGGTCCATTTATTGAACTTTGAAGGAAAACTATAACGGATTAGATGACTTTCTTATTTCAGGAGTTATGGAGACTTAACTTGCAAAATGCGCTCACTTGGAAAACGTCATACAAAATTAACGCATTAATACGTAAACTTAACAATTATCTATTGGATACGATTTTAAAGCCACGTACCATTAAGAGTGACTGAGTAACAGTTTCCTGTGCGTTTGCTTTTAATAATATGATTGTTAGTGAGATAGGTTATGTTTATAATTGTGAATTGTAAATTTAAGATTAAAATTGTTTGAATTTACTACCGTAAAGTTATTCTTTTTAAAGTGGAGCCGACATTTAATTGTATTTTAATAACTGCCTCTTTGGTCTGCTGGTTAGCGTATGCGGCTGCTGATCAAGAGGTCACGGGTTCGATTCCCGGGTCGACTCAATATTTGTGTGATCCACAAATGTTTGTTTCGGAGTTTGAGTGTTTTCTATGTATAATGTGTATGTATGTACAAAAAAAAGTATGTTTATGTATTTATATCAGTTGTTTAGTACCCATAATACAAGCTCTCGTTAGTTTGGGACTAGATGATGTTGTGTGTAACATCGATCTACGATCTATGGTGTGTAAGATGTATGAAAACATTTATTTATTATATAGATAACTAGCTAACCCGCGTAGCCCCACACCGCCAAACTTTCAAATTAATTTTACTTTAAATTAATTAACAAAAGTAATTTCCTAAGAAAAATCCGATTTGAATACGAGACCTCTTGATTAGCAGTCGCATACGCTATCCACTAAACCGACCAGGGAGTTATTAAAATACAATTAAGAATAGGGTTAAACACAACAATTTATTTTATATTTCAAGAGCAAAAATAAACATTGTTGTGTATGGTGAATAAGGTAGGGGAACCGGTATAGTTATTGGCCACTTAAGCGACCCAAAGACTGAAGGATTGAATTAAAAATAAATTATATAGTAAAACATTAGTAAATGTATGTATGTATGGTCCCACCTTCTCCCTTCCTTTACAGGACAACACGTGCTGGACTTGGAAGTCACCGCTTCAGGGTAGAGGAAATACGCACCAGAACGAAACGGTTCGGCTCTTCCTTCTAATGCCGAGCAGTCAAAAGCTGGAACTCACTGCCAGCTCACGTGTTTCCTTCCCACTATGATCCCGGGTCCTTTAAGCGCGGCGTGAAAAAGCATCTTACTAAGCCGCCATAGTGAGGGCCGCCATACTTTACTGTCTGCATGTGCGGCAATGATGTATGGTTTCCCCCACTCTTGGATTCTGCTCATGCTTTCCATCAGGCAGGGTAGAGTCACTTTGGTAGGCTAAATATAAAAAAAAATGCTACTTACTTTATTAATGTATTTATTTATTCTTATTGTTAACATACACTTTTATAATTAATTAATTAATAATAAAATGAACACAAAAATACAAACGTAAAATTAACAGTAATTGGCCGTATTAATACAGTTATTTGCCATGAGATCATACAGTTATTAGCCATATTAAAAAGCTGCCAAGTGCGAGTCTGACTAGCCCATGAAGGGTTCCGTAGCAGCAAGTAACGTCATATAAAAGTTCTTGTAGTTCGTTGTAACTT
The DNA here is from genome assembly GCA_932526445.1 of Phragmatobia fuliginosa. Taxonomy (NCBI): domain Eukaryota; kingdom Metazoa; phylum Arthropoda; class Insecta; order Lepidoptera; family Erebidae; genus Phragmatobia; species Phragmatobia fuliginosa. The sequence goes on along the minus strand of OW052084.1, from coordinate 6,804,350 downwards.
CCATCGATGTTTTAATAATAGTGTATTGGTTAAATGAAAGGGAAATTGCGGTTTAAGATTTATGACGTATTTAAAAAAACTACTTACTAGATTTCGTTCAAACCAATTTTCGGTAGAAGTTCGCATGAGAATGTACATCATATATTTTTTTAGTTTTATCATTCTCTTATTTTAGAAGTTACGGGGGGGGGGAGGAGGGGGGGGGGTACCACTTTGGAAGTGTACACGTATGGTATTGATGAAAAAAAAAATTTGAGTTTCAGTTCTAAGTATGGGGACCCCCAAAATTTATTGTTTTTTTTCTATTTTTGTGTAAAAATATTAATGCGGTTGACAAAATACATCTACTGACCAAATTTCAACAGTATAGCTCTTATAGTTTCGGAAAAAAGTGGCTGTGACATACGGACGGACAGACAGACAGACAGACTTGACGAATCAAAAATAAGTGTTCGTTTACCATTTACTTTTTCTACTGCCTCATAAAGGGCGTCTTTTGTATACTGGGGTATTTTTTACATTTTTTGGAATAAACCTGATAGAAAATGAAGAAATGTTAATGTGAGCTTATTCAAAATAAATTAAAAAGTATTACAGTTATTGTCCTAGTTTTTGTAATAGCTACTATTACGAATAACACAGTAATTGGCCTAGGCTAATAACTATCTACGAAGTTCTAAAACACATGGTAATTGAATAGACCGTTTAGAATAGGTATTTTATTCGAAGATATTTATTTAAAACGCTTCTTTTTAAGAATATGATAAATATAGTAATTGGCCTACGCGCCCCGTAACTATATTTTTTTGAAATACTCGTGACAGTAATTGGACACAACAGTTTTTTTTAGATTATACGAAGTTATCATCATATTATGCCTCAAATCCGATTATAATGCTTAGCTGCTGTATATTTGACAGGATTCTAGCGACTGTACTATGTTAATTACTTTTCAAAAAATCTAATGAAAAAATATTGTAGTCTTAATATTTTTTTATCAAACTTAATTTTTAGTTCCTACATAAGGAAACCTTGAAACAATTAACAGTGTCTATATTAACATTAAAAATCTATTAAGAGTTAAATATATAGAAAGACATTGAGATTTTTTAACTTAGATTTCCATTTGCGGGTTATTTAACTTATAGTTAAATAAAATAAGTTAAATAAATTGTAATTTTTTGTATTTTTAATATATTTTTGACATTGGATAACCAGAACCATTTATTTATTTCTAACCTTGATAATATAATTGTTTCTTGTTGTTAGACATTTCTATTTTTAGGGTTCCGTTGCCAAATGGCAAAAAACGGAACCCTTATAGATTCTGTCTGTCTGTCCGTCCTTATGTCACAGCCACTTTTTTTCGAAACCATAAGAACTATACTTTTGAAATTTGGTAAGTAGATGTAATCTGTGGACCGCATTAAGATTTTCACATAAAAATAGAAAAAAAAAACAATACATTTTGGGGTCCCCATACTTGGAACTAAAACTCAAAAATTTTTTTTTCATCAAACCCATACGTGTAGGGTATCTATGGATAGGTGTTTAAAAATGATGTTGAGGTTTCTACTATCTTTTTTTTCTAAACTGAATAGTTTGCGCGAGAGACACTTCCAAAGTGGAAAAAATGTCTTTCAATCGTAACAATATTAATAAAACATCGATGAAAGTTCCAACGAACTACAAGAACTTTTATATGATGTTACTTTCTGATACGGAACCCTTCATGGGCGAGTCCGACTCGCACTTGGCCGCTTTTTTTATATAATATATGACACTCAGCAATAATGTGTAATGTAAAATCGGTTCAGTAGATCCCGAGATTACCCCTTACAATTTAACAAACACACAAACTTTACTTCTTTATAATATTAGTATAGATCTATGAGTATCCCGATTATTATTTATATTCTATACAATTTCATATGTATTTATTAAATACTGTTTTGTTACAAACGGACACTCCAATTTGTTTCATTATATATTCAGTGCGCTGTGGGATGCGCCGGCGCAGGAGCGAGCAAGGCAGCGGTCCATAAGTCTCGGCCGCTAATTCAGTAGTCAGTCGCATTTTTATCGACGCCTAACGCATGCCTCTCGCCCGCGCTCTGTGCCTCCGTACTCGCGTTCACAAAAACTATATCCTCTGTGTTTGTACCTTGATTTTTTCTGTGTTTTCTATCTGTAAATCTCAAAACTTCCTATCTTGTGCTTGCTCCTTCTAATAAACTTTAACTGTGTAAGTGACTTAAACTTTTACTGTGCTATCGCAATTTTCTATACACGCTTATCATCATCATCTTCCGAGCCTTTATTCCCAACTTTATTTGGGGTTGGCTACTAGTTCAACCGGTTTTACCTGAATTTCAGTTTTTCCCCGGAGCGACTGGCATCGGACCTCCGCAACCCTAAGGGAGAACTGAAATTCGAAGATTGAACTAGTTGCAAGTATATTTGAGGGCACTGACTTCCCAGTAACGATTGCCATAGATGTTCATGACAACCGGGACCGACGGCTTTACGTGCTCTCCGAGGCACGGGCGTGAATCAGCCGCCAAACTTCCAAACTCCGGGGTGCTATTAGGAATTTCCTAAGAAAAACACAAAAACACCTTTTTGGCCCGACCCGGGATTTGAACCCGAGACCTCTTGATTAGCAGTCGCATGCGCTAACCACTAGACCAACGAGGCAGTTCTATACACGCTTACCATGTACACAGATAAAAAAATTTGAAATTGTTTAATTGACTTGGTGCCGTATATATTTTGATATGCATTTAGTGAAAATTTGTTACTTTGAAATTACAAACAGACACTAACATTTTTAGGGTTCCGTAGTTTATGGCTCGGAACCCTTATAGCTTCTATTTTATTTGGATTTAAATTTAATTAGCATTGTCGTTTAACGTAGCAATGCAGCCAGTCTTTCGGGAACGCTACCAGTAGCCAATGATGTGGTTTTTTTTTAAAACTTGTATGTAAATATTGTAAACATTTTCCTTGGTTTTTTTCTTTTGCGTTTTAAAGTATCTATTTTAGGGTTTTGTAGTTCGTGACTGGGTACCCTTATAGATTCGCCAAATCCGTCCGTCCGTTCTCGACCTATCACCCAAACGGTTGGTGCTAGAAAGATGAAACTGCATGAATATGTGTTAAAATTATGAAAAATCTTTTTATTTGGGGTACCTCCCCTACATGTAAGGTGGGAATGATTTTTTTTCTGGAGTCAGCTGTTTGCCTAAAAAGTTCGGCTAGCATTTCCGCTTCCACGGACACCGTGCGGTAACCACATATGTCTCACCCTACTATGGACGGTCAGAGCTATGTACCGAACAAATATAGCCTCAGGGAAGCGGAATTCCGATGTAAGTCGATCAGCGAAAAACTGATATTTACACAACTATTAAATTTCACGGTCCAAGGTCACAAAAATCGGTTTTTTGCGCTTTTTTGTTAATATCTCATTTCCTATGGGTATTTTGCTATTTGTATTTATTAACAATATTGTAGAATACAAAATTCTCTACAGTGAACCGTTTCCGAGATGGAGGGCGGAGAGCGCGCGGTTACAGCATCACTTCAGGTCAACCGGTGCCTCCGGTCGAAAACGCGATATATATAGTTGATCAAGTATTGATAAATCAATGATTATAAGTATTTGTCAATTTTTATTGACTATTATATTATATTTTATCATTTTTTTCCTAACCTATCCACTTTCTATTTAGTATTAATTTATTTAACAACACTTACCTGCCCATGTAATTGCAGAATTGTTAATGAAAATATACGAATTATGTTTGAATTTTAACCTAATTAATATTAATAACTTCTTTCATAATGAAAAAAAAAAACAAATAAATTATGAATTAATCTTTTTATTAAATAATATCATTCAATACATTTATTTTTATTAAAAGTAAAAAAATGGAATTTAGTGTACAACTACAATTTATAATTTTTATCATCTTCTTCCTCTTCATCGTCGTCTTCCGGCTGCTGGTAAATTTCAAACTGGTCTTCATTATCGTCTTCAACGACATTTGTCTCAAGTTCTTCCATGATTTCGGGGTCAAAGGTTCCATCTTTGTTAATGTCGCTCTGATATGGTAGAGCATTGAGACAAGCTTGCCCATTACATTGGCCACAAGCTAAAGAGCACTGCAAGCATCCGCATCGCAAACCACAACCACTGTTGCAGTTGCAGAAAATTGTCTTAGCAAATCTTCTGGAGCAGGTGGTAAAATTGTAATGATAGGCTCCAGAAAATCGTTTCGCATTGCCCAACCCCATACCTGGGGTTCCAAATGATGCCTTAACCAAGTTTGAACTTGATAATATACACGTTTGAAATGTTGATGAGCAGCTGCACTTGTTGGTGGAATATTTGACCATATATTTGAATATTTACTTGTTGACCTGCAGTGATGCTGTGACCACGCGCTCTCCGCCCTCTATCTCGAAAACGGTTCACCGTATAAAACAAAATTAAGCAAATTTTGTAGAGAATTTTGTAATCTACAGTATCCCTACTAATATTATAAATGCGAAAGTAACTCTGTCTGTCTGTTACGTTTTCACGCCTAAACCGCTGAACCGATTTTAATGAATTTTGGTATAGAGATAGATGGAACCTTGGGAAAGGACATAGGCTACGTTTTACAGCGTTAACCGACATACACGCGGGCGGAGCCGCGGGCAAAAGCTAGTTGATAATAAATACAAATTGCAAAATACCCATAGGAAATGAGATATTTACATAAAAAAGCGCAAAAAAAAAACCATTTTTGTGACCTTGAAATTTAATAGTTGCGTACACCCTACCATAATATGTAGGTTTTGAGATAACTTTTAGGGTGTCAATATACAAATATTTACAGACTTACAGCTGGGTATCTCGAATTCCGAGATTCTTACCTTTTTATTTAACGTGTGGAAATCCCCGCGGACCGTCACCCCGTTGGGGGTTACGGCGGGGTGGTGTGTCGGACTCGAACCGACTAAAACCACACGGTATGACCCTCTCCGCGCCTGTGTATTGGAAGGAGTCCAGGGAGGGGATTTCCTTCTGGACTCCTCCCAGCGCCTGCCCGCACTGCTGCGGGCACCACCTCAAGTTTCGACTCTCTAATTGGGCAATGTCCGGTCACACGCGGACGCCGCCCCCTCGCGGTTGGCCACTACTGCGGACGGACTGGAAATCCGTTCCGCCCATCCGCGGCCACTCTCAGGGCGGCATGAGACGCAGGTATGCGGGCCTCCCGAGTGGATGGCATCCTCCCGTGCCTTCTCCGCCTCCTCCTTCTGCAAGATTACGTCCTCGCAGAAAGTTGCGACCGAGGTAAAACATCTGTCGCTGCCGGCCATCGATCTTATGTCCGCCGGCAGCGAGAGGTCCCCTCCGATGACTGCAGTGAGGGCATGGCGCTGCGTCGCCTATGCGGGGCAGACCGCCAGCGTGTGCTGGGCCGTGTCCTCACTGCAGTCGCAGTGGTGGCAGGCGGGACTCAGTTCCCTCCTAGCGACCGAGTGCAGATACTTTCCGAAGCAACCGTGCCCGGAAAGCATCTGCGTCAGGCGGAAGGAAAAGGGTCCCGTGCTGCCGCCCTGCCCACTCCGCGTGGACATCGCCAACGCCTTCAATAGTCTGCCATTCAGCTGCATCAACATAGTTAGAGCATAATTTTACTCAAAGAGGCTTTTATATTACGTATTAATTTGTTTGTTTTTTATGTAACAAAGCATGGGGTGCTTTCTGAAAATATTTCAATGACGTCGCGTCGCCCCACGCTTTGTTACATAAAAATTATTTTCTACTTTTTAGTTAAAAAGCGTGTTTGTTTAGTTTTTTAAAACTATAATTTTTTTATTGTTATTTTTTTTTATTTCACATTCTATTACAACTAAACTAAATATATATTATACTAACTGAAATGTATAAAATTTCTGTCATCTTGAACCGCTGTCCATTTCAAAGTTGTAATGGTGCCAATTTCTGCTGTTGAGTCAATAACAACACAAAACCAATTTTTATTGATTCCTGGTGTTGCTTTCAAGACTCTTTTAACGACAGAATTGGCACCAATGAACAAATTCTGGTATTCGTTGCCGCGACACAAGCCACGAGCTTAGTGCGGAAACCGTTGATAATTTCACACTGTAAATCTATTTTTTAAGTTGAATAAATAAATAAATAAATAAATTGTATCAGTTGTTTAGTACCCATAACACAAGCTCTGCTTAATTTGGGACTAGAAAATATTGTGTGTAAGATGTCCGCAATATTTCTTTATTATTGTTATCTTTGGATTATGGAAAACTTGAAACCAACCCTATACCAACCCGTCTGACCAGCGTGGTATAGTAAGCCAAAACCTCCTTTCTAAGGAGAGGCCTATGTCCAGCAGTGGACTGTTAAAGGCTGTTGATGATGATGATGATGATCTTTGGATTTTCCTCATAATTTTTTTCTTTGGCGTCAGTTATTACCGCACAATGAAAAACATGAAATATCGGTATGTTTACGAGTTATATAATAATCTGACCGATTTCAGCCATGGCGACCACTTCGACCCCTTATAGGGCTTGGCGCTGATGCGCCCTGAGGTGACTTATATAGCCGATTTTCACAGCAAACTCCCTTGAACAAAGTGTATCTTGCTGTTGGATGTTTTTTGAAGGCATCCAACTAAGCTTTACAATTGCTATCTTATGATAACTACCTCTGAATTACGGAAACGCTCGTAACATATCATGCCACAAACGGTCACCCATCTAGGTACTGACCGTCGTTATCGTTGCTTACCCTCGGTGATTGTTTACAATCACCAAAGGCCGGCTATGACCGCTTCCTTATGTCTATTACCTGTATATATATGACGCCATTCTGACAAAGAACTGTGATACTACGTAACCTACACGCATTACGCATCAAATGAAGTAGTATTAGATTACCAAATTAATATCTATATTTATTATAAAACTTAAGAGTTTGTTTATTTGTTTGGTGTCTTGGACAGCACGTTAAGCCGTCGGTTCCGGTTGTCATGAACACCTATGGCAATCGTTATTGCAAGGTCAGTGTTGTTGATAGTTGGGATTTCTCCGAACTGCACTTCTATGTTTCTGTTTGTATTCAATGCAAATATTTGTTTCGGAGTTTGTGTGTTTTCTATCTATAATATGTATGTATTTCCAAAAAATATATGTATGTATGTATATAGGTATTCATATCAGTTGTCTAGTACCCATAGTACAAGCTCTGCTTAGTTTAGGACTAGATAATGTTGTGTGTCATTCGTTTGAAATATTTATTTAATGCAACGGTCGCCACACTCTTAAACGTTGACTCTTCACTACATAATAGTATGTATAAAACAAAGTGGCTTTCTCTGTCCCTTTGTATGCTTAAATCTTTAAAACTACGCAACGGATTTTGATGCCCTTTTCTTTAATAGATAGAGTGATTCAAGAGGAAGGATTTTATGTATAATACATGCATAATATAGTAGATAATTAATTTTAGAGGTTCCTAATGTGATGTTTTTTACGCTTACATTGCAAACGCTGGCTGTACCCTATGAGATAGATCAACATAATGTACTACAGTATTGTACATCTTAAAAACGGACGGTATATATCTATCTCTTATTTTTTCTTTTTACGAGAAATAATGGCTTATTTACGAAGCGATTTTAAGCAATACAGTATTAATCCTTATCCAATTAAGTACCTTAAATATATTGTGTATTTAATATAGATTAATATGGCCCTTTCCAGTATGTAATTTAAATTAATACTTTTGAAGATATTACAGATTTAAAAGGCAGGAACAAAGCGATTTTGGCGGTACCTCCCGGGCACGTTAGTTGCCGCTGCTGTCGATTTGTCACTATGAGTTATTAATTATAACTAAACACAATACTTTAGTATGAATTAATATTCTAAGGTGGTACGAAGTTCGCCGGGGCAGCTATTATACAATAAAAGAAACCTAAATATAAAATAACTAAATTAATAATCTATATCTTTCTTCTTTTCAGATTTATCACAATTCACACCCATTTTGAAAACGCAATTCAAGATGGCGTTCTGTGAAAATTTTATGAAATTCGAATTGCATACGTTAAACAATAAACACTACACAAAAGATGATTTGTTTTTGTTTAAAATATTTTTTTGTGTTTTAAAAACAATATGTGAAAGAATTTACGATAATAGTTTAAACATATTTTATGCTGTGATATTTATTTTAATATTAATAGTGTTATACAAGAGTTATTGGAGTCCTGTACTTATAAAAAGAGTAAGTAACTGATTGTCTATGATTTATCATTTTATTTTAATGGTCGTCAACAATTAACATTGAAAAAATTACAAATATAATATTTACATATCTCGCTTAAATAGGGTTAGGGTCGGAAACTGTGTAATGGGTAACGTCCTCGTTGCCTATGAACTGTCTATAGTAACAAGTAGAAAGAAAATAAAACACGCATTTAGTACGACAACTCGTTTAATACCAGCTGGCTATACAGGGAGGCCGTGGCATTGGCCGTATCTCGCCGCGTTGTACATCTTATGTAACAATTAAATTATTATATACATCAAGTTTATCAAAGTGCGACTGTCTCTGTGTCTACTGAAATTTAACGTACATACACTTCAACTTTGTAATTAAAAACATAACAAAACTTTTTTGGGAGTCACTTTCAAATACACAATTGGACCCATTGTGATGACGGTATTGTCTATGGTATCTATAAGTAAAATTATTTTTGCAGGAACTAACACAAGTTGGGTTCGACCATATTCCTCCGGGTCCTGACCGGGATAGACGCATATCCCGGGCACAGACAGCCAGACGTTTGGGCAATAAAGTCCCTCCGCCATACCCCAATGGATGGTACGGGGTGGCAGACAGCAGAGAATTGAAAATCGGGAAAGTACAGGCAGTTGATGCTATAGGTAAGTAGCGACATCTAGTAAGAAGTCGGATATTACTTAAAGACTTACTTACATTTATAATTTTAACAAAAAGGAACCGACTTCAAAGAAAAACTGTTCCGAGTATCCAAATCGCGACAATTGTGCCTATGATCTTTGAGGAGTTCCCTCGATTTTCTTGGGATCTTATCATCAGATCCCGATATGGTGACGATGAGACCACCTGTAAGCTATGCCGAATCGAATGCGGAGAGAATTTTTGAAATCGGTTCATAAACAACGAAATAATCGCTGAACATACATAAAAAAAAAGATTCCGACGAATTGAGAATCTCCTCCTTTTTTTAAGTCGGTTATAAATGCGTGCGTTACCACAGAAAAAAGACAACAAAAAATGGGCTTTAGAGAGATGAGAGTATAACAAAAAAATTGTGTATTCGTAGGTGTAATTTGTTACAAATAGCAAAATTTGTGCATGTAGTAGTTTAAAAGTTATTCGACAAAAACACTTTTTGCTGGAGTAACGTATCAAACGTTACCTTAGCAATTATTATTTTTTAAATCATTTCAGACCCAGTTAAAGTACATGAATAGATAGCTTTTGTTACGTATTAAATGTTAGCAAGCAGAAGATTTGTGTGTGCTGTGATTCCTAAGTTATTGAAAATTTTGCTGGGGTAATATTTTAGACTTGTCTAGAACTTGAAAATGGCTCAACGCAGAAGTTTCAAAGAAATACCTGTTAGATTGTAGTAACAAATTATACCACTAACGCCATCTACTGTATTTATATTGTAACTATGTTTACTGCCGCCATTAGCTCAATAAAGTCGTCACTTGATTGCGGAAAGTTAACGTGTCTTAATAATACCATCGATAAACCTTCATTTGCTTAAGTTTGTTTACTCAGTAGTTTTTAAATTGTTTTATGAACACCGATATAATTAAATGGTTTTGAAAATCAGAAAAAACTGTTTTGCTAGGAAACCAGTATACTTACAATCAAATAATTTTAACAAAAAGGAACCGACTTCAATGAAAAACTATTCCGAGTACCCAAATCGCGACAATTGTGCCTATGATATTTGAGGAGTTGTCACGATTTCCTTGGGATCCCATCATCAGATCCCGATATGGTGACGATGGGACCACCTGTAAGCTACGCCCATTCTAATGCAAAAATAATTTTTGAAATCGGTTCATAAACGACGAAATTATCGCTGAACATACATAAAAAACAAAAAAGATTCCGACGAATTGAGAACCTCCTCCTTTTTTTTGAAGTCGGTTAGTAAAAAGCTGTAACATGTAGCCATGGTTTACATATGTAATGACTGTAAATTTGAATTAAGTAACTTTAAGTCATCGAATGTGAATTATTATAAAAGTTATATGTAAAACAAGAATGTAACAATATTCTCCTATAACCCGAGCTAATTATAATTTTAACAAAAAGGAACCGATTTCAATGAAAAACTATTCTGAGTACCCAAATATTTGAGGAGTTCCCTCGAGGGATCCCATCATCAGATCCCAATATGGTGACGATGGGACCATCTGTAAGGTACGCCCATGCCAATGCAAAAATAATTTTTGAAATCGGTTCATAAACGATGAAATTATCGCTGAACATCCATAAAAAAAAAAAAAACTGGCGAATTGAGAACCTCCTCCTTTTTTTTGAAGTCGGTTAAAAAGTTTACGTAAAAGCGACCGCGCCATACATTCGGCTGATGTTGGTACAGTTACGAACAAAGTTAGGTCAGGGTCAGGGTGACAAAAATTCTGAACTGACTGAGTATGATTAATTTCTTTTATTTAAAATCAGTCTTATACACTCACTTAAGTACATAAATGTTTAGAAAAATCACAGTTAGTTGAGTAATTTCAACATGTTTCGATACTAACTTAGATATTTTTTTTTATTCTTTTTACAATGAATTAAATAAATATTTACAATGTTTAGTAACATTTCCTTGTAAAATGTCTTCAGTATTTTTAAAAATACATTTCTTGCCTTCCTGTTGCTTCCAAGGTGAATGTTACATAATATTTAGGTGAATGTTACTTTAATTTGTTGTTACTCAATATTTTTCGTTAGTTTGCATTAATTTGAATTCAAATGAAGCATTAAATCGTATGATACACAAAATTGAAGTTTTTAATAGGAACTCTTGTTTTATAAGAACTGCGTATACGATGACATAAATAATCTAACCATCTAAAATCAATAATATTTACATTTATCTTCTTAGTGCTTAACGTTACTTCAATTCAAATTCAAATTTACAGTCATTATATATGTAAACCGGCTACATGTTACAGCTTTTTATTTGATTGTAAGTATACTGGTTTCCTAGCAAAACTGTTTTCTGATTTTCAAAACCATTTAATTACTCTCTCTCTCTGAAGTCAATCCCTCATGTCTGAGGATCGTGATCAGCTTCAGGGTTGCATCTGGAGCGGCTGATCTTCCTCCACCGGTTCCTGTCCAGCGAGTTTCCCACAACCGAGTAGAATTTAGAGGTCAACGAGTCCTTTACTTGATCGGTCCATCTTGTTGGTGAACGACCGCGCGATCTTTTGCCTTCGGTGTTCCCCACCTCGATCAGTTTTTCCAGACTTCCGTCGCCTCTGCGCATTGTGTAGCCAAAATAGGAAAGAATGGGTTTTTGGCACGTGGTGGACAAACGAGTTTTTATTTTGAGCTGGTTTAGGATTGATGCATTGGTGCGCTTCGCAGTCCACGGTATTCTTAACATACGTCTCCAGCACCACATCTCGAATGCATCAATCCTTTGCCTTTCTCGGGCGAGTATTGTCCACGTTTCCACTCCATACAGGAAGATAGGGAATACCAGAGTTCGTATCAATCGGATCTTGGTTTTGATATCAATTCCTCTTTTCTTCCAGATGTTGCTCAAACTGGTCATAGCATCCTTTGCTATCCCGATTCGCCTTTTGATGTCGGGAACACAGCTGCCATTGTTGCATATTTGGGAGCCCAGGCAGACATAGCGGTCGACTATAGTTAGCTTTCCAGCTCGATCATTATTATTATTTTGGTTTTGCTCTTTTCACAGTGAGACCAATGTTGCCACTTTCTACCTCGAGTCTTTGGAACAGCTCATTCATGTGTTCCATGGATGTTGCCAGAAGAATTGTGTCGTCGGCATATTGGAGGTTTGATATTCTTTTCCAACCTATAGGGAAACCTGACTCCCAATTTTCGATGGTCTTCCGAATGATGTACTCTCCATATATGTTGAAGAATGCAGGGGACAAAATGAAGGTCTATCGATGATATTTTTTTCAAACTTCTGCGTTCAGACATTTTAAAGTTTTAGACAAGTCCTAAATATTGCCCCAGCAAAATTGACAATAATTTAGAAACCACAGCACACACAAATTTTGCTGTTTGCTAACATTTAATACGTAAAAAAGTTCATGTACTTCGTTTGGGTCTGAAACGATTTAAAAAAAAAAGTGGACAACATGCACTTTTGCTATTTGTAACAAATTAGTCCTTAGAACAAGAATATCTATAACAATGACATCTATGATCGAATAGAAAAACTATACCAGTTTAAAGTTTTTTTTTTATGTTTTCTTTTCAGGTCAAAATCTTTGCGTATATCGTGGTGAGGATGGTGCAGCACGTTGTGTAGATGCATACTGTCCTCATCTTGGTGCCAATCTTGCAGTAGGAGGCAGGGTGTGTGGCAATTGTATCGAGTGTCCGTTTCATAAGTGGCGTTTTAATGAAGAGGGCGCTTGTGTGAGTGTTCCCGGAGTTGAACATGGTAAGTGGAATGATCCTGAGTAGTTTTATTATTTCGATAGATGGCGTCATGTTTGAAATGTAAAATGCATGTGTAAAATGTTCTATGACTCTTTATGATGAATGATCATTTGACTGCCTTGGTGTAACATTGGTAGCGTATGCTGCTGTGCTTGAAGTTTCGGGTTTGGATTAAGGGTACTGTTCGAAACCAACAACATAGTGTGATCAAAGTCTGGTTTGATATTTTTAGTTTACTTTTCGTTCCCTAGATGGAGCTGTACCAAAACTTAGATCGCGCTATCGTTCCATTACACATGTTAGTTTATAAGGTGGCTAAACATTTGTATGACAGAACATGACTGGTTTTGAGTTCAAGGCGTCTGCCAATTAAACCGTGGAGTCCTACGAACCCACAGAACAGTGCAGTGTGGTTTTTTTTTGAATCTCTAGTGTCACACACCCAGTCCAACGACACCACGCTTGGTATCAAACAGGTACTAGACAGTTTATATAAATACATAACATTTTTTTTTTTTAAATACATACATAGTATATACATATGCAAAACACGCAGACTCCAAAACAAGTATTTGCTGGTCACAAAAACATTTTGTCCAACCCGGGAAGCGAACCCGAGACCTCAAGCACAGCAGTCGCATAAAGCTAACATTGCGCCACCGAGGCAGTCATAAGATGGCGTTGTGTGACAGATGCCCGAATATGTTATAAATATAATTTATCTTTATCTTCCTAGCCTTTATTCCCAATATTATTTGGGGTCGGCTACTAGTTCAACCGGTTTTACCTAAATATTAGTTTTTAATCGAAGTGACTAGCATCGGACCTCCACAATCCTGAGGGCAAACTGAAATTCGAAGATTGAACTAGTTGCCAGAATACTTGAGGGCACTGACTTCCCAATAACGATTGTCGGTGATGTACGCGCATATACGCGCCACTGTGCCTTTATAAACATCGTCTCCGTTATTTAAAGTAAATTAAAATTCAATTTAGTGTATAAATAATATAGACAGTGAATAAATGTAATTCGTATAGTCCGACTATCGTGCACAAATGTTATTATAGTGATCATGGACCAATTTCCAACGTAAATGTGTGTGAAACTAAGTGAGTGTACTAAGTGATTTTGACTGCTGAGAACAGTAAATGAGAGCAATAAACTGGGTAATTCGTGAGTAACTTGACTTATAATCATCCTTTGAGAATATAAAACAGAGTTTTGTTTGGTGTATTCTTAAGTAAAAAGTAACTGGTTAAAAAAAAATACGTTAAGAAAAAATTCTAATCAAATTGACCAATCAGGTTTAAGGACATGCAACACAAATGTAACGCCCGGCGACATCTAGTGGTTAGATTCAATAATTAGGACAAGTTAACACCATCTGTTTCACAATAATTACATTGGCTGGATCAGCGACGTCTGGTGGGTATTTGTTGAACTACGTTGCATGTTCAATAACGATAACTTTTGGTTACCTCCGATCAATAACATCAAACTCTAACCGTACAACGGCAGGAAGATGGCACCACTTGTCCCATGCCACAAATGTAAGAAATCAATTGATCATATTAACACAATTAAATCTGGTCAGAAAGGTCTAGAAGCCAGAAAGAATTTAAAGTGGGAATGTAAAACATGTGAGCAAAAGGTAGAAGGGCAAAATACATCGGCCTCGAAGACAGCAAATGTCACGATTAGAAAGAAACAGCTTCCCTCTAAAGTTAGCAAAACTTATAATACACCTACTATATCACCAGCGAAAACGCCTTGGTCTCCTTCAAGGAATGTAATTAACTTGGAAAACGACATTAGCATACCTGTGTACCACACACAAGATGACTCACCAATTACTGCCGAGCAAACGTTATCTAAAAGTATGGACTACACCATGACCGAATATATATCTATGCAGGAATTACAAGAAACTGTTGTTCAACTCCAGAATGAACTAGCTACGTCACAAAGTGAAATCGAAAATTTAATACTCGAAAGTAATGATCTTCGTAGTCAAGGCATGAAATTGACAAAAGAAAATGCTACACTAAAATCTATTCTATTCCAATCAGTACCAAAGACAATCGAGTCAAAAGAAATTAGTAGACGCTCCTTGCAACACACAGATGCACTCTCTTTCGCAACGCCTTCTAGACAAATATCAAATAATAAACAACAAACAACGGATATGCAACTAAATGAGCTTGTCATAAAACAACGACAGAATCTCACAACCCTAGAACAACAATTAAAACAAACCAAGGATGAGATATCAGACCTAAATAAACAAATATGTAACTTACAACAACTCCTACAAGAGAAAGTAAGTGGTAAATACACAGGGGTTCCAGGCTCGACGGACTCAAACTATTTGAACCAAATTGAGGAGGTATCCAGCAAACTATGTATCCTGACTAACTGTAACTCATCCGGGCCACTGCAACTGATTGAAAATACTTGGGGTGACCGTTTTAAATACTGTCGCTATAATTCACCTAACTGTAATATAGAACAAATGTTAAAGAATATAGATAAGAAATTACTTGATTATAACAAAAATGACTATTGTGTTATTATATTAGGGGAAAGAGATTTTAAACGTAAATATGACCATATTCAATTAGTACAAACTATAAAAGAATCATTGAAACACATAAATCACACGAATATAATTATATGTGCACCCACTTATGTATGCGGAGCTCTAATATACAATTATAAAATAGAATTATTTAACAATCTATTGTATTCAGATATACAAAACCATAATTATGCATATTTTATTGATACAAATCACAATCTATCATTAGACATGTTTTCAAATCAAACTGGAAAACTCAATAGGAAAGGATTGGAAAATCTGTACAAGGATATTAGAGACACAATAAATTATCATATTCCTATCGTTGCGCCTCATTGCAGAAACCCAGTTAACCAATGTTCTACGTTTTTTCTTCAATAATTATGGTAGTAAAAATATCACGTCCAATAAAACTGTTAATAAAACTGTATATAATAAATGGATAAAAAAGTCCAGGACAAAAACTCCAGTTAAAACAATAATTATTTATTACCAAAATGTAAGAGGCCTACGAACGAAAACTGGTGTATTTTGTAATAATGTGACTGCATGTGCCTGTGATTTTATTGTACTTACTGAAACCTTCCTTAATACATCGATAAATGACGCGGAGTTATTTCCTGCTAACTATGTAGTCCTTCGTAAGGACAGAGCTGGTGATGTAGGATGGGGAGGTGTCCTTTTGGCGGTGAAGGATTGTTACCTAGTTAGGAGAATTACCGATATTGATAATTTAACTGATGACAAAGAACTATTGTTTGCTTTAATAACATGGAAAACTGTTAAATTACTTGTATGTGTGGCATATTTACCACCAAGCTATAACGATAATCAGTATTTAGATGTATTAACAGTTATGGAAAACGCTATTACTATGTATCCTAAGTATAAGTTTATCATAATTGGTGATTTCAATTTAAAATCTTGTAGTAAAACTGTTAGAAATCAATTTAGTGACTTTTTAGAATACTGCCAACTACAACAATGCAATAATGTTGCTAATAAATATGGATGTATCTTGGATCTGGTTTTAACTAATCTTGATTCTGACAAAATCTCTATATGTGCAGATGTGGAACCACTGGTACCGATGGATGCCTATCACCCTCCTCTAGAAATAATACTTAAAATGCCGGGAAACGCGGCAGCGTATCATTGTCCACATAATACAAAATCGGATCATAAGGTGACCATGGAGTGGAACTTCCGCAAAGCAAACTTCCATGGCCTATATTCGGATATTGCTAATATTGACTGGACAGACGTATTAGTACAAAATGAAACCAACATGGCTGTAAGTATATTTTACAATAAACAAGATCAGGTCATCACCGATAATGTTCCTTTCAAAAATATTTCAAGTGGTAAAAAATATATATATCCTACTTGGTTCACCGGTGAAATAATCCACTACATAAAACTAAAATATTTTAACTTAAAAATGTTTAAAATCCATAACTTACAGTTTAATAAAGAATTATTTAAATATTATAGGACTAAGGTAAAACAGCTCATAAATATAGCTCATAAAAAATACATGTATGAAGTTGAAAGTAGTGTGTCATCGGAACCATCAACTTTTTGGAAATATGTGAAAGATAAACGTAAAAATAGACAACAAACTAGCAATTATATTTTCAATGGCGCGCCTGTCGAGGGACGGGAAGCTGTAGATGCTTTTGCACAATATTTTGGTTCAGTTTTTCACGAAGGTGCACCACTATTGGATCCTCAAGCAGCTGAGCGTGACACCGTTCAAAATAGTTTTTCATCTAGAATCAGTGTTGAAAACATAAGCCCTACAGACTTAAAGCGAGCAGTCCGCCGACTCAAAGCGTCATCTGCGTATGGCCCTGATAATATACCGGCGTTTTTAATTAAGGACTGTTTACCTGTGCTAGAAAAGCCCCTTTTATTCATATACAACCTCTCACTGCGGCAGGGCCACTATCCCACAAAATGGAAGACCTCACGAGTAACGCCGGTACCCAAGGGTGGCTCTTCAAAAGAAATAACTAATCACAGACCTATTGCAGTATTGTCAGTGCTCGGAAAGATCTTTGAATCTATTATCAACAATTATATATTTAATCAAATTAGTAGGTACTTAGATGACTCTCAACATGGATTTCGGCCTGCGCGCTCAACTCTAACCAATCACATAAAATTCGTAGACTACTTGAGCTCTAACGTAACTGCGGGTCGTCAAGTGGACGCAGCATACTTTGATTATAAAAAAGCTTTCGACCTTGTGGACAATGATGTGCTTTTGAGAAAACTCTCATCCTTAGGCTTTAGTACCCGGCTCTTAATTTTCATGGCAGATTACCTTAGGGATCGCAAGCAGTACGTCAAGATGGGAGTTCATCTATCTCAAGAATATTATACCCGATCGGGAATAAGTCAGGGCAGTACCCTCGGGCCCACCCTGTTCCTCATTATGATCGATGACCTGCCCGGAGTACTTTCTGAGGCTGAGTGTCTGATGTTTGCTGATGATCTCAAGCTATTCCTCCCTATCACAAACACTGGAGATTGTGGGGTACTGCAGAAAGATATTGATGCCGTTGTATCTTGGAGTATTAAAAATAAGATGCCCCTCAACAGCTCCAAGTGCAAAACTATTACGTTCACACGATCTCGTACGCCAGTAATCAACACTTACACACTGGCAGGTGAACCTCTCGAGCGAGTCAGTCAGATACGTGATCTAGGGTTAACTGTGGATAGTAAACTGAGTTTCCATGAGCATGTAAAGCAAGTGTGTAAAGAAGCAAATAGATCTCTGGGATTCATCATTCGAACCTCCTATAATTTTAATAATGTCCAAACAATAAAGCTGCTGTACAACGCATATGTACGTAGCAAATTAGAGTACAACGCAATTATTTGGAATCCTAGGGAACAACTATACACGCTTGCAATAGAGAAAATTCAGCGGAAATTCGCCAGATTCCTTTATAAACGTGCATACGGATACTACCCATTTATGTATCCGTCGATGTTTGTAACTGGGATGGTGGGTCTAGATACATTACAATCCAGGCGAGAGCTTATGCACGTGGTACACTATTACTTGCTGCTAAACAATAAGGTAGACAATCCATCGGTACTTGAGTGCATTCACTTATATGTACCAAATAATTATTTGAGTGGCGCAGGACGACGACAGCATCAACTGTTCACCTGTCCATCAGCTTGGCGCACTCCTCAAGCACGTAATAGTCCTACAGCTAGAGGAATTAGATACCTAAATAATTTTCTTAGAAAGAGTCCAGATACAGACATATTTTTTGACAAACCTAGTGCTATTTTCACTAATTTTAGTATTAAATCTTAATGACATAAAAAAATAGCAATTCAATGTATTTAAAAAATTATTTTTATTTCAATTAATTTAGTAATAATGTGATATAATCTATGATAAAGTTGACAATTATATAATATTTACAAATTTTGACATTGTTATGTGTAATGTGACAATAAATTTAAGGCATACAAACGTTTTGGTAATGAACTGTAAGTTTGTAATGCCTATCATTTTAAATAAATAAATAAATAAATAAATAAATAAAAAGATGTCCATGACAACAGGGACCGACCGCTTAACGTGCTCTCCAAGGCAAGGGCGTAAAACACCACCAAACTTCCATACTCTGGACTGTTATTAAGAATTTCTTGTAGGAAAAACACTTTTGGTCCGACCTGGGCTTTGTACCCGGGACTTCTTGATCAGCAGTCGCTTACGCTAACCACTAGACCAACGAAGCAGTAAAATATACGCCAGCTAGTAACGCCGCGGAGCGAAGCTAGTTTTAAAAAAAATGGCCCAAGTTACTCCTTGTGTCATCACCCATTTGCCAGTAAAAGTCCCGTCAAAATCGGTCTAGCCGTTCCAGAGATTACACGGAACAAACAGACAGACAGACAGTACAGTACATACTTTCATATTATGCATTTAGTAAAAAACTGATCATTTGAAATTATATACTATTTTTATAGATATATTTTACTCATATTTTTTAGCACCCAAAGGCGTGACCATAAAGCAATGGACCACAGCAGAAGTAGATGGGGCAGTTTGGATCTGGTATGACGCTGAACAGAGGGCGCCTCTGTGGAACATTTCTGACGCACCAGAGTTGAAGAGTTGGGGATACAGAGGAAGAAATGAATACATCGTGAGCACTCATATTCAGGTACTATTTGATTAACTGGAGAAATGCTTGAATAGGTGATGATGGGTGGGTGTCGTAAGAGTCGACTAAATGAATAATCTAATCCTAGGACATCTTGGCTATGAGCGCCTGATCATCAATTTATGTGTTACCAAGGAGGTGTCACTCCGCAGTTTAAGTATAATCGGCCGCGTGCCTGCCCGGGCAGGCATGCCAGTGGGGCTGTCGCTTACGGTCGATACGCGTCATGTTCGTCGTAGATCTCGCCATTATTGAAATTTTTGATATACTTTTCGATACCCACAATGGCTTCTAATCACAAACCTCGATCTTCTAATCTATGTAAAAGATATTTTTTGTTTACGGATGTCTGAATAAAAGGTTTTAGGTGATATGTAGAACTAATCTGTACATACGTACGACACGAACAGATATCACAATGTGATATTATTTAAAACGTCATATGCTGACAGAAGTACCTACAGTAAAATTATAGTAAAGGCGGCGTGACTCAATATCTTTGAGTAAATCAGGCCTGTCTCACTTCCCGTGGTGGTATCGACAACGTAAGTAGGTATGCGCGAATTTATTATAATTTAAGTACTACTAACAACTACCTTAGGTTTATTTGGAAAGTATGTATTGGTTCACTAAAGTAAAGTACTAGAGATTCTAGAGAAAAAGTAGTTATTAAATATTTAAATTATTTTTAAAAGGAGACAAACCTGATAACGTCAGAACAGATAAGAGTTACACGATAGAAAGAGACGCAATTGTAGGTAAATATAATCGTAGGTGCTTCGGCGCTGTGAAATCTGAATTGAATCTATGAGCTAATGACACCAAGGGCCCTATTTCTTTAATTTCGTTTTTCGGAGTGAGTCTTTTGTACTGGTACTATTAACCGATTTCGATGAATTTTGGTACACAGATAGTTTTAACCTGAGAAAGGACATGGGCTTTTTACCGCGATAACCGACATATACGCGAGCGGAGCCGCTGGAGAAAGCTAGTGAAGATATATCTGTCTGATAATAAATCACAGGTTTCTTATTTTCCTAGGATATACCAGAAAATGGCGCTGACGTTGCTCATTTAAATACTGTACACTCTCCATCACTGTTGCCTAGTCTTGGGGAAAAGTTTCCGTTCCTGTATAATATCATAGGTAAGTTTTATTCCCTATCAATCCCGTAGGGGTGGTGACCCCTATTCATCCCGTGGGAGTCTTAAAACTACGCAGCACAACAGCTCTGCAAAGAGAAGGAACACTTGAAACAAACCCTATTCAAAAATGAGAAATTACTAAACTCGGTAACCAATTTTACAAATTTTCTTCTTCTTCCTAGCCTTTATTCCTAAGATTATTTAGGGTCAGCTACTAGGTCAACCGGTTTTAGCTAAATGTCAGTTTTACACGAAGCGACTGGCATCGGATCTCCGCAATCATGAACGATAACTTATTGAACTAGTTGTCAGTATATTTGAGGGTATTAACTTCCTAATAACGATGCTCCCAGATGTTTATAACAACCAGGACCGACGGCTTAACGTGCTCTCCGAGGCACGGGCGTGAATCACCGCCAAACTTCTATACTCCGGGTTGTTATCAAGAATTTCCTGGAAGAAAAACCCAACAACACTTTTGGACCGACCCATTTATACCAATGAATTGCTGAATTCTTTCAGTACTCTTCATGCTATGAGTAACGTTCATCATCATCAACAGCCGTTACCAGTCCACTGTTAGACAGGCCTCTCTTTAAAAAGGATGTTTTGTCCTACTATACCACGCTGTCCAGACGGGTTGGTATAGGGTTTGTGTCAAATTTTCCTTCTCTCTGCAGTGCTGTTGTTCTGCGTAGTTTGCTCCCTTAAGGCCGCTGCATACGTGACGGGATTTAACACGGACGGGGCGTGGACGTGGTTGACTCGTTATAAAGGGGGACGTGATGTAAATTCATACGCACCGTGACTGTGACTCGGATCTAACGTGTTAGTGTTGTGAACAAGGAAAGATGTATTTTTCATTTCAAGAATTGTCTTTAATTGCTATTGACGTGCTAAACATCGTCGGCGATATTTAACTCGTCCCGTGCGTGCCACGTTCCCGCCCCGTCCGTGTCTCCGTGAAGTATGCATTTCCTTATACATTTTGTACGTAACGATGTTTGCAAAACTTCCCGTCCCGTTCCGTCCGTGTTAAATCCCGTCACGTATGCAGCGGCCTTTAGTCGACTCTTACGACACTCACGGGATGAATAGGGGTGGTGATACTCCGTCACCTATTGGATTAATGCTGAACTTACTGAAACATACACACACACAATTCAGCAGCATCATAGACGTATTTTTATTTCATGTTTTTTTTTCTTGTTTATCTAAATCTCTTTTCAAAAGTACTGTATAACTCAGCTTGAATTGAATATACATTATTGTGACCACAAGAGTGAGCCATGGCACTCCTAACACAAGTTCAAACTTAGCTTGAGTGCTAGAGGTCTTAACTGAGAGAACCTTTTCAATCTTTATCGAATTATAATATTACAAGTTGTGGATAGCATAAGCTTAAAAATTGTTATGTTTAAAACAAATGTATAACAATTACATATTTAAATATAAAAAAAATACATTTAATCATACCAAGGACGAAGGGCCAAGAAAGAAGGACCAATAAACCGGTGGTTAGGACGCCAAAGACAGGAACCTCCTCACTATACGTGCCGTGTCAAGAATTACTGCGTTCTGCATCATAATCATCTAAATTCCATTTTATTTCTCTATTCTCTTGTTTCAAAACGGTAAACGTGTTGCAGTTTGGCTAGGGAGGCAGACCCTTGATCCAACCGTCTAACGAGAGTCGCTTAAGGTGTTGGTCGAGACTCTTGGCTATTAAACCATGAGCAGAAACTACTATCGGGACAATGATTAATTATTATTATTGTTATTAATATATTTTTGAAGGTCGCCACGAATGGTCTGCGAGCTGGGTCAGAGGCGATGACCACACCGCTCACATCACTCTGTCACACGATTATAAAATATTGCAGTACAATCTTCTACACATCGATGGCAAAGTTACACAGGTAGTGAAATTATAGCTAATAAGAATTTGTCATTTTGATCTTTTACCACAGAGGCTTCTTCTTCTAGCCTCCTAGCCTTCATTCTCAAGATTATTTGTAATAATCCTACTAAGATTATAAACGCGAAAGTTGTGAGTATGTATGTGTGTATGTATGTTTGTTGCTCTTTCACGAAAAAACTACTGAACGGATTTAGATGAAACTTTACAGTAATATAGCTTGTATGTCAGAATAACACATAGGCTGCTTTTTAATGCAATAATCGAGATAAACGGACGAAAGCTAGGTGATTAAAAAAATATATAAATCGTAAGTGTCAAAATGTATCACTGTAAATCTCCTGTCAAAACTTCACAGGTTGCTATGCATAACACACTTGCATAGCAACCATAATGATAGTTTGTAAATGGCTAATTTAAAAATGGGTTTTGGATAATCACATATGTAGGCTACTTTTTATTCCGAAAATACGCGGGTAACAACGCGGAGCGCAGCTAGTAATAATAATAATATTTATTTCCAAACAGTATTTTGTACAAAAACCACTTAAAACATACAAAACATTTCAAACATTTATTTAAATGCGTTACATACTTATGTAAGGCCTCATTCGCACGATGGTTTTTTTAACGGACGTTAAAAAAGCGTTCAAGTATGAAGTTGTATAATTTTATGGTCTATTTCCAACGCTCAAAATTGAAAATACAACACTGCTCAATAAAAAAGTGGCGTATTTTAAAAACTCTGTTGTGTGAACATATTATAATTGGGAATGCCCCGGAATGCATTTGTTATATTTGAACGCTTTTTTTAGGTCCGTTAAAAAAACTCTCGTGCGAATGAGGCCTGAGGGTAGTATTGAACTCTGGTACCCATGATAAGATTCAACTTGAGTTATGGGTACCAGTTCTCTCTCCCAGTTTTGCCTACTGCGTTTACTATAAAAACATTGCGAGGTTGCTAACACCATTTTTAGGGTTCCGAAGTTCATGACTACGAACCCTTATAGATTCGTCATGTCCGTCTGTCCTCGACTTACCGTCCAAACGGTAAGTGCTAGAAAGATGAAACTTTGCATGAATATGTGTTTTTATTACGTCGACAAAGTGCTACAATAAAATTATAAAAAATATTTTTATTTGGGGTACCTCCCCTACACGTAAAGTGGGGATGTTTTTTTTTCTCACGACTTCCCCATCGTGTGGAGTATCATTAGATAGGTCTTCTAAAAACAATACAGGGTTTCTAAGACGATTTTTTGATTTAGGTATCTTGTAGGTTACTAATCTAGATTTCTTGCGCACCAGACGGCGCTGATTCGACCTCGCTTCATGTGCAAGGGAGATTTGGATGTGTGAAGTTAGGTAATGATATTTGGATAGGAAAACAATAAGTACTGTTCCCAAGCCGCAACATATCTGTTTGCGAGATATTCCACTTTAAAGGGCACTTTCTTGTAAAAACAGAGCATCCCCCCCCTCTAAATGCTAAACGTCAGGCTCATAAAATCTGGAAAAACTCGTGATGGTGGTCCATTTGATGAACTTTGAAGGAAATCTATAACGGATTAGATGACTTTGTTAGTTCAGGAGTTATAGAGGCTTAACTTGTAAAATACGTTCACTTGGAAACGCCATACAAAATTAACGCATTAATACGTTAATATAACAATTATCTATTGGATACGATTTTAAATCCACGTACCATTATAGGTGACAGAGGAACCCTTTCTTGTGCGTGGCCTGACACGCACTTGGCCGATTTTTTGATTAAGGTATATCTGTTTGTGAGTTATTCAACTTTATATATATAAAACTACTAGCAGATGCCCGCGGCATCGCTCGCATCCTTGGGGGATGAAAAATAGATGTTCGCCGATTCTCAGACCTACCCGATATGCTCACAAAATTTCATACAAATCGGTCCAGCCGTTTCGGAGAGTATGAGAACGTACATTGTGACACGAGAATTTTTTATATAAGATAAATATGCTATAAATATTTAAAACTTCGTACAAAAATTTGTGGTCGGCTACTTGTTCAACCGGTTTTACCTGAATGTCAGACGTCAGACGGTTAACGTCACGCCTGGCGTGACGGCTCTGTGTGGCGTGTTCAGTATTATCTAGTACATTACAACTGCTCGGCGTCGCGTCACCGCCCCGTCCCGCAACGCCACGCTGGCTGTGTGACCGGACCTTAAGGTTTACTTGTTACCTTCAGTCGTGAAGTTTAAGAACATCCGACACTTAACGACAAGGCTACGTAGCCACAATGTGTCTTGCCAGTCCCCAACCCGCATTCAAC
This sequence comes from Phragmatobia fuliginosa, assembly GCA_932526445.1. Classification (NCBI taxonomy): domain Eukaryota; kingdom Metazoa; phylum Arthropoda; class Insecta; order Lepidoptera; family Erebidae; genus Phragmatobia; species Phragmatobia fuliginosa. Next base: position 6,779,447 of record OW052084.1, on the reverse strand, counting down.
CAGCGGGTGGACATCATCAACAACCGAAGGATAAGGCCATACTTCCACACGCTCGCACTCGGCCAGCGTGGCGACGCAAGACCTTAACCCTCTCCTGAGAGAACACCCGAGATCAGCAGTGGGATTTAGTTGGTTGTTGATTTGATTTGACAATTTCAATATTGGGATTCCAGATCGGTCCAGGTAATATACGTGTTCTCATAAGCTGTCCGTTGGGCCCAGTGCTGATGTCCATGTCCTTGACCCCTCTCGGTGCCAACTTGCTGAAGGTCGTCCAGAGGGTATTCTCTCCAGTTTACAACGCACCTTTTGGCGCTATGTTTGTCAAATCAGAAGGAGCTATGGTAAGTTCTCGGATCCTGAATAAAATCGACATTACGTAAGCGAAACCGCTAGTAATCTGCTCTAGCCAAGTTGCAAGCGTTTTAGGGTTCCGTAGTTCATGACTCGGAACCCTTCTACCGCCCAAACGGGTGATGCTAGAAAGATAAAACTTTGCGTGAATATGTGTTGTGATTATGTCGACAAACTAGATAAGCAAACAAACAAACAAACCAGTTTTTTTTATAAGAATACTCTACTAAGCTTAAGCTATTGAACCCACAGAGTAACATAATATTTAATTTTAACAGTTCGAACGAGACATCGTAATATGGAACAGCAAACGTTATGAGTCATCTCCCGCGTACGTACGGACAGACAAATCAATACGCGCCTTCCGAAGTTGGTTCTCACAATTCTATAGCGAAAATAGTATTAGTTTCCGAGACGCCATGCAAAATACATTAGAATGGTAAATTACGAACAATGAACCACATTAAACGTGAAACTGTGCTGACATCTAGCGGGTAGTAGCTAGTACTAAATCAAAAATTCAAACTGAACTTGGCCTAACTTGATTATGGTACTGAGTGACAAATTAACATATAGTACAAATATACAATATATTTATATAGTACAATAAAATTAAAACAAAGATTTTTTTATACTTACTGTGCCCTCAGTTAGATGGCGTTAGAGGTACTTTTATGACTACCTTTACGATTAATTTCTAATTATTCCTTCCCAAAGGGATTACTATAGACAACTTAGAAGAAAACTAAGGTTTAACTTAGTAACCATTTTATTTCTTCTTTTAATACAAAAGTAAAAAATATACATACTGTTATATTCTTATTTAAATAGTGACAAGATGCGTGAGACATTAACTAAGACATCTCACTTCATTAAAATATAATCTAGTATATTGGTTCTCTTTCCCGCTACCACATCTTTACTTTGAAAAAGAGAGACAGAATCAACACATTTTGTAGCAAATGTCTATGAGTAAAGAACCGCGACTGAATTATTGACTGAAAAAGAGTTAGGTTATGTTTGGATGGTGGGAAAAATGAAATTCTAATGTAAAATTTGTGAATAAATATCATGAGTTGACATTTCATTATTGTATTTATATTTTTTAATGTAAATATTTAATTTTGTACAAACAAGGCATGTGACTAAATAATTATACCAAAATATAGAATAGGTTTTTTTTTAATAAAAGTTATTTTTTAAAGTTGTTTTAATTCTTGAACCAAACACAAACCTCTGACTTTTATAAAAGATAGTTTCTTTTTATTTAATATCAAATAACTATAATAGGTAACAATAATTACGTAATGTTCCTTTTATCTGTTTTGCCATTTTTTATCAAAAAGGTTTTACAAACAAAGACAGAAACGCCATGGTGTAAGGCGCCTTGCGACACAATGGAAAGACAATTTGGAGAAAGTGGTTCGCAGTGGCAGCATATGGATGCGGACTGCCCCAGACCAGGACAGTTGGTACTCCTTGGGGTGACCTTCGTTCACCAGTGGTTCAAATCTTTAATAAGGCAACATTAAAATCTAACCAATATGTGTGTCTTCGCAATTTTCTTCTTTTTTTTTCCTTGCATTTAAACTCTATAGTCTATGAGTAGGTATAGTTCTAAAGCTCTTCCTTAAAATTTCGTAATAAGTCTTGAGAATATATCTAGAAGAATTTTCCTTTCTTAAATTCAGAATAATCGATAAAACCATCATTGTCGAAGTCGGTTGTGTTTAAGGCACTTTCTACCATCTCGCTCAGATGTTCGTCCTTGTAAATGTAAACATCAGCGAAGTGTGCATCGTCGACATCTAAAAATATAGCAAAAGTAAGAGAGATTAGTACGACGTAATATTACTGTTTAAAACTTAAAAGTAATATAAGAAATAATAGAATAACGGATGAATAAAGATTAAAACCGAAACTCTGCTCATTTTAACAATCTTTAAACGAATGTCTATACTTTGGAGTACGAATAATATGTTCACTGCTTAGTAGTAATAAACTTTAAACAGCTCATATCGTTTCTATAACAACGAGATAGGACCAGAGACCTCTTGCGGACGCATCAGGCAAGCTCAGTACTGATCTATCGAATACCCATGGGCCTCACAAAAGCCGTTAGGACTGTAAATTATCAGTCCTTACAGTCCAATTTTTTATATGTAGTAGGTAGCAGTATTTTATCTGTAGTTTTGATTATTAGTTGAACCACGCTGATTTCAGCACGACCGGGGCTGGCTCGACGGGGTAGTACTACCCTCGCACAGAAAATCAACCTAAAATGGCATTTGTGCTGTCGTCTGTCGTTGATGAGTGTGAGATCTAAGGCCCAATCATTCTGAGAATGATGAAGAAACACCTCACTAAGCCACCATGGATCACCATGCTGCATTGCATGCATCCAAAGTGAGAATGGTGGCCCCCACTCCTGGATTCTCCTCATGCTTTCCATCAGGCAGAGTAGAATCACATTGGTAGGCTTTAATTTAAAAAAAAATATCATTCAATATTCAAGTAAATTCCTTCCGAAGCGAGCCGTTCTTTGGAGATCCATCTCAACACATTCGTTCGTAGCTTTAGTTGTTGTTGACGAAAAAATATAAAAAAAAATACAAAAATGGACATAAAATCAATAAAGGTCAATTAGCCCCCTAGCGAGGTTACTAACGATTTTCGCTTTCGATTCTATTCTCTGTACCATTTATTTATACTCTTGATTCATTGGCTAATATTTTGTTTTGATCACGTGATTAATTGTCATTAGCTAATGAAACAAGAGAATAGAAAATTGAATACAGAATGGAATTGACAACGAAAAACGTTTGCAACTTTTCTAAGGGAACAGTTTTAACAAACAATAAAAGCCATCAAAATAACATGATTAATGTACTTGCCACATTTCCATAGCTCACAAGCCGACTAGCCACCACAAGCAATTTCGCAATCTCGCTACACCATAGAAACACTAAACTTCAATGCAGGCAAAGCGGATGGACAAGAATAAACCCACTTCAAGCCCTTATACTTCACTGTGAAGTTTTCATAATAAGAAAAATTCGAAGTATAGGTGGTAATTTTGGGATCCAATGAACCATTTTAAAAAGTCTTTTAACAATGAAAAGTAATATTTCCTGGCAATTTTTTTAATAAAGTTTTAGTAACCATTTTCAACCATTTCCGTGTGGTGACGGGTGTCCGTGTGGTGACGGATTAAGAATACAAAGTGTCACCATCCCTATTCATTTCATGGGTGTCGTAAGAGGTGACTAAAGGAACAAAATAAGCAGCTAACATTACTGCCAAGAGAAGGAAAACTTGAAACAAACCCTTTACCAACCCGTCTGGCCAGCGTGGTATAGTAGGCCAAAACCTCTTTTCAAAGGAGAGGCCTATATTCAGCAGTGGACTGTTAAAGGCTGTTGATGAACCATTTTCATACGTATGGCCTTAACCCTTTCCTGAGAAGAGAGTCGAGCCCAGCAGTGAGACATTAAGGGTTGTTGATTGAACCATTTTCATATTAGTCGTCTTAAAGTTACATCCCAATCCCACAAACGAGGCAACTGAGGGAGTGAATACGCAGGGATGCCCTGCGTATCACCTCCTCAGTCGCCTCGTCATGGCTGCAAAATAGAATCAAAATTTGAAACCATTCCTATACCAACTCGTCTGGCCAGAGCGCAGCGTGGCACAGTAGAGACCATAAAGCAAAACTCATTTTTTAGAAGAGGCCTATAAACAGCCTCACTAGTTTATTACTACCTAGCCAAGCTTTATCTGTTGTACACGTCTAATCACATATCATAAATAATCTTAATATAAGCTAAAGAGATTTAATTGGATAGATTATATTATCAACTCATCTCAAAAAAGGGCCAAAACTACAAGAATCAAAATTACTTACTTCTTTTTGATTTGCGTAGGTACTAAGAATACCTTTTCGAATCAAATTAAATAGTTTCATCATCCTTTTAGCTAATTTGGTTTTAAAAATAATAAGCCTATTTTTTTATTTCACTTTAATATAAAATAAATAAAAAAGTACAAAATTTAACAATTTTCTAGTCTTTTTATGTTTCATTTATAATTCGCAACACTTACAATATCTATGGTTTTTTCTTCTTCAAATTGTAACAGTGGTCAAGTAAACATGTCTGGTCGGCTTAGATTAAAGTTTACTGTATTCATGATATTCTATATAGCCATCATTATTGAAGTCGGTTCTGTTCATAGCGTTGTCCACCACGGCACTCAAATCTTCGTCCTTGTAAATGTAAACGTCAGTTAATTCCTTGTTGATGTCATCTAAAACCATAAATAATCAATCACAATATGTCATTACTTTTATTATTGTTTGCCGCCAAAAACAGAACAGAACGAATGAATGAATGAAGGTGCAGGCCAATCTTGTATCATTTTATTTTCTGTTTTATTTATGACATCTCCAGAACTGAGGACTATATGCATGAAATGGACACAAAGTACACCCAGACTAATACAACAATTTGTGGATCCCTTAAAATGAAAATATGTAACATACTCGCCATGCATTCCCAGTTGGAAAGCCGATCACCCACCACGAGTAGATTATATGGAGATAAGGTCCTTTAAACTCATAAACGTATAGTCTATGTCATCATGGCACGCCATCTAGTTTTAAGCTAAGCAGAACTTGTTTTTGTAATAAGGGATTGATAGACCGATAGAATACTTATACACTTTTGTAAATAAATGTATTGCATACATTACCGTCTTTACCATAAAGGCACACGGGGCCAGTGCCCAGGGCCCACCATCGTCAGGGGGCCCTTCAACAAGCCGACAATTCGTTTCTCTCACACATAGTCTCGAAAAAAAGTAACAGTTCAATACGAGTTTAAAATAGGTAAATATGAATGGTTTAGATTTTTATTGGACACAATAATTTTGGGCTCCCAAACAGGGCCCAGGGCTCAGGGTCCCACACAGATAAAGATAAATATCCAATCTCTAAAATAAATATTTACAGAATTTTTAGGCTATACGAAGATATGGTTCCGATACACGAGTACTCACCACAACAATCATTTATGTTACCAGTGCACCACCGAGGAAGCAGTTCGAATTACACCAACATAAGTACTGAAAAATTATGTTAATCTTTTGTGTAATTTCGTCTGCTAACTTTATATAAGCGCTCATAGTGGTGGCTACCACTAAATACCGCCAATATCTAAATGGAGGACCGTTTCTGTCATGATACTTTAAGGACGATTCCGTGATTCGGAGGTCACGTTAAGCAGTCGGTCCCGGGCGGAGGCCTTCGGGCGGTTTAAAAACATCTCACGGAAAGATTACGTAGCAACAACGTGTCTTGCCAGTCCCCAACCCGCACTCGCCCAGCATAGGGCCTGTCATAGGGAGATGTTATGGGTTGTTGATGAACTTTTAATATTTATATGCAAGTCAGACGTTCGTATTTATCCTTATTAATCGTAGCACAATTTTTTTTGGGCATTTTCAAGTTAAAATTTAGGAAACTAAACAGCTAATATACACTATAATACAGTAAATAAATACAAAATCATAGCTAAATCATCACTATTAAAATGAAAATAAATTCATTTCAAATAAGTAGAAATAAAAAGCGGCCAAGTGCGAGTCAGACTTGCCCATGAAGGGTTCCGTAGCAGCAAGTAACATTATATAAAAGTTTTTGTAGTTCTTTGTAACTTTGATCAATGTTTTGATAATAGTCTATTGATTGAATGAAAGGGAAATTGCGGTTTACGCTTTTGACGTATTTAAAAAAAACATTTTTGAGTTTAAGTTCTAAGTATGGGGACCCCCAAAATTTATTGTTTTTTTTTCTATTTTTGTATAAAAATATTGATGCGGTTCACAGAATACATCTACTGACCAAGTTTCAACAGTATAGCTCTTATAGTTTCGGAAAAAAGTGGCTGTGACACATACGGACGGACAGACAGACAGACAGACAGACATGACGAATCTATCCCTAAAAAACGCGTCCGCTCATTTTAAAAGTTTGAATGTATCACGCACAGAGTGAAGTAATCACGTTTGATAAATTAAAATATACTGAAGTGTTGCCAAAAAAAAAAACATGTTTAAAATAATTTCTTCATCTTATTCAGATCCCTTTCATACGATTTTACATGACCTAAGAGGCGTTGTACGGAAGAGATCAAAATATGTTATGGGGTCGGATTGATTGTTAGGTAATATTATAAAAGAAATATTCCTGTCTTGGGAATTCCAAAATAAATAAAACAAAATTCCAAGTGTTTTACAATTGTTTTTCTTTTATATTATTTACGCTACGTTTTCAGAATCATTCGGTCTTAAGCGTTTATTGTCTATGACTTGTCTGCAACATTGCATAGTTTACATGTGAAATGACAATACTCTCGAACTTGTAAGAATATATCTCTCCCCACGCAAAATGGAATGTAGTTTTATTCTGCTATAAGGCAATTTCTATATAAATTAATAAAATTGCCAGGGACGTTCTAATTCTAATATAAAAAGTAATTATATAATCTTATTTAATTTAATATTTATTAAGTTTGCGAATCTGTACCGATTTTGACGAGACTTTTTCAGGCCGATAGATAATGACAAAAGAATAACTTAGGCTATTTTTAAACTACTACTCTCCCTTCAACCACTACAACATACGTGCAGTCGAGTTTCGTGTGTTTTTCAGAGTCAAGATTAACATGTAATAATTAAGAACCTTAGACTAAGAATGACCAAGACCTGACATGACAACAAGCGTTACCACGAGAGAGTGAGATAACGATACCATTTTCCAGTGTGTTAGAGAAAAATAGAGATACGTATTTTTTGTCCTTATCGCCGTATAGGTTTGTCACAAAACATTTGTGTCAAGCAAATTTCAAAGCGGGAATTTATCGGGAGTGAAAATAAGGCTTTTTGAGTGAATTACTGTGTGATTTTAAGTTTAACTAATTGTTTTTAACCCAGTAACTTTAACAAATATGGTACAGTGTTGTGTTTTCGGCTGCAAAAGCCGTAGTGAACGCAATTATGAAAATATAACCTTTCACACGTAAGTATAAAAAATAGCGTTTTATCGGCCTAATATTGTTTTTAATATTAGCTACGATTAATTACATCAATTTTAGTTTGTTAATGTGCAGAAATAATTGAAAATAAGTGATAAAAACTAGTTTCTAAAGTGTGAAAATTTTGTAATTATCCGACTAAATTGCGTAGGTTGTCACAGCTAAAGTTTGAATGACCATTAATGTGTTAGGGTAATTTTGCAAGGTTACCAGCATTTTAGGGATAACGCATCAGCCTTTTGAAATTACCCCATATGGTGAGGAAATTTAATTTGATTTGATTTGATTTGTGTTTTATTTTCCTCCAGATTTCCAAAAGATGAAAATGTGCGTAAAATGTGGTTGAAGGCTACTGGACGACAAGGTAGGGCAATAGCAAAGCTATATGTAAAAATATTTGAACGTAAGGATACAGTACAAAAATATGCTGATAACTAGAGACAAGAAAACTAAACTAATTTCTTCAACATACTTATTTTATTTAAGAGTGTGCTGCGCGAACAAAAAACGTCGAGTTTAGGTATTTACGAGCAGAGTTGCGCGGCAGCGCCGCTGGGCAGCACCGTTGCCGCTTCCTACGTAAAAACATTTTATCTAAAATATGTAAAATAATTGTACAGAGTAGGCTCCACACAGAGTAATACATATCTTCTAAATATTCAGTCGCTATTTCTGAAAGTTTTGTTCAAAAGTAATAATTTCTAGAATCTATAAATCATCATTTTCATAATCAGCCTATCGAAGTCCACTGCTGGACATAGGCCTCTCCAATTGCACACCACTCTGATCGATTTTGCGCTTCTCACATCCAGCTCCCGTCACTATAAATATATCATCTATACAGGGTGTCCCAGAAAGAATGGGTAATCCTAAAGCACTTAGTAGTATAGCTATCCGGCGTACAAAAAAAAACCCAAAAAAAAAAACCAAATGTTGCCCAAGTTTTGAAGTTATCTTATTCCTCACGAACAATCTTATTAGAAATGCAGTACATAGTATGAGTGCCTATTATACTTTTTTGGAAAAAAACAATAACATGAAATTTGATCAAAAATAAATTATTGCAAAATTTGAAATTTTTGTGAAAAAAAAAATGTATGAAAAAGTAAGCAGCAACTATGTTTAAAAAAAAATGGTATAATACATAATTTTATCCAAAGAGAGAAAATTAAAGCTTCCTTTTTAGTATAGCAGGTCGTGTGATAATTATAATGTTATTTCGCTATTTACTACCTGAGTGTGGCCGAAGTAATTTTTTGTTAATTACGAGACAGAGATAGGTGAATATATTTAGTACTTAAGTACAGTGTAAGCGAGCGAGAGAAGAGTATATTATTATTACATTGTACCTTATCTCTCATAACAATGGCAAGTATTTGGTGCGTCGCTTCACTTGTTCGGTATCGCATGTGCCCATTCCTTTTGCAGTTCTCTTTGATTTTCAATCAGTGTTACAACGAAGATTTCTGGCTAAACAGCCAGAAGTCATCGTTTTAACTAAGAGTCCAATGAAATCATTGGACTCTCAGTTTTGCTCACTGATTTGGACTTGATAGTTTGGTGATTTTACGACGACTTGGCTTGTATCTGAACTGGTTTCGTGTATCAATATGCCTCGTATTCAATATACGGCACAAGCATACGCAAACATGGACTTTATTTATGGTGAATGTAGAAGTAGCGCAAGACTGATGCATTCCTTTATAGGGAAAGATACCCTATAGCGCGTCATCCAGATTACCGCTTATTCATAAGAGTGCACAGATGTTATTCGGAAGGTAGAATGCATAGGTGGTACAAGCACTGGGAGAATAGCAAATATCAATACACAAGACACTGTGCTTGACGAAATTCAGAAGAAGACAAAGACGACCCTGCATCATGTACTGAAAAAAAAAATTCATCCCTACCACGGGTTCAAGCTCTTCAGCCGAGAGATTACAACGCAAGAATTTTTTTTTTGTCGACAAATGCTTGCAAAAATAGAACAAGATCCACAATTCTTTGACAACATTCTGTGGAGAGATGAACCCACTCTTAAAAGAGATGGATATAACAACGTGCATAAACTGCGCAGCTGGCAACTCTCGAACCCGCATCTAATGCGAGAAGAAAAATCGCAATACCAGTTCAAAATAAATTATTGAACTGGTATTTCCAACGAAAAAATCGTTGGTCCATTTGAACTGTCCGGAAAGTTATCTGGCCAAAGTTATTTACATTTTTTACAAAATGATCTGCCAAATTTAATAGAAGAGGTACCTGAGGAGGTGAAGCAATCCCACTGGCTACGTGCTGCAAATGTCCGTGTCTATTTAAATGCCTCATATCTAAATGTATAGATGGGTAGTTTGACTCCTATTTTGTGGCCTCCACGATCCCCGAACTTAAATCCACTAGATTTTTTTTACTGGGGCTGCTAAAAGAACGGATGCACTTTAGGCCCACTTCAAGTTTGGAGGAATTACGCAGTCGTGTTCAGGAGGCTGCTTCAAAAATAACTGAACGGCGCTACGCACGACTTCTTGAAAGAGCATTTATCAGAAGATGTCGAACTTGTATCTGAGTTGGTGGCAGACAATTCGAACACCTCTTATAAAATAAAGATGATTTTTTCTACATCTTAAAGCTTTTTGTTATTATAATTTAAAACAAGCTTTATTCAGTCGAATTTGCTCTTTTTGCATCTAAATAACAATCACTGCATATTTGCGTTAAATGAAATTATGAAATTATACAAACTCTCAAATTATTCTCAAACTTTGTCATATTTTTTTTATCAAAATTCATGTTAAAATTTTTAATTCATATTTGTCTTCCAAAAAAGTACAATAGGTACTCATACTAGTTACTGCAATTCTAATTAAAGTGTCTGTGAGGAATAAGATAACGTCAAAAACGCAACAAATTTCATTAATTTTCAATAATTTGCATTATTTTTTTTTGGGTATTTTTTTTGTACGCCAGATAGCTGTACTACTAAGTGCTCCAGGATTATCCATTATTTCTGTCTGGGACACCATGTATATACATATACTAGTTGACCCAGCGAACTTCGTACCGCCCAACTTTAAAATTCCAGAACTTGATCGCAACGCCACCTACCGGGTCCAATTGCGAATCTAAACCATTCCCAGATCCCCTTGAACACACACAAAAAAATTCATCAAAATCGGTCCAGTCGTTTGAGAGAAGTTCAGTGACATACACACTCACAGAAGAATTATATATATAAAGATAACCTCATTCACAACGATTGATATCTGGAAAAGAGTAAGCAAATCAGAAATGAAAAACATCAATAACAATAATAATAGGTTTAATAGTTAGATTTACGATGTTTGGGTATAGTTATACTATCGTTATTTGTTATTTTTCGTTTATTTTTGACCTGTTTTTTTTTAGAGCTTTCAATATATAATGAGGCTCCTTAATTTCCATTTTTCTTGATAATTCATCTAGTCTTGTACAAAAGTTTCTGAGGAGGTGGTTAGAACACTCTATCTTTTCGACAATAAGTGCGGCATATGGTTTGGTATCCAGAATATTTTTGTAGGTGCTGGAATCACCATCAGCTATGAGTTTGTATATCATACATGCTCAGGTACTTCAAGTTTGCGCTTCTTAGCTCGCCCGCAGACCATAGAGTTTTTATTTTTAACAGACATGTAGAGAACTGTTTTAGTTTGTAGCCAATGATATCTGCAGCTCCTGAAAAGGTCGTATAGTTTTTCCTGTATAACCTCGTACTCCAAAACGCATCAGATACAACTGTTATCATCGGTACGTTATCTGCATTAACGTCACCATTTTTTTCAGCCAGTTCAAGTTTTTCTTTTGTTGCTTCCTCTATGCTTTTTTCTTTGGCCAGTTCCTAGAGTTCACATACTTTAGCATGACATTTGGCATAAAAATGTTCTGACATGCAGGGTATATCAAGAGAAGTTGTGACTTGCTCCAGGGCACTGAATCCCATACCTACACACTTAATTATTCCTTGCTGTTTCTAGGTTTTCTACAATTTTCCAATCTTAATTTTGCATTACACATGTTGCATACTATGAAACAGGAGGAATGAAAACAATTTCTATATTCTCCATTAATTTTTAAATTACTGAAGTTGCAACCAAATGAAGAGTTGTGGTGAGTAAGTTCTTGGTTACCCGAATTGTGGCTTTGCTTTTATTCGTGTTTTCCTTTTCTACTATAAGTTCTTTCTTGACCATAAGATTACATGTAACCTGAAAAACATAGGCCTATAATAATAAAGTGAGTTTGATAAGAGTAGGTTAGGTACCTTTGATTAATTACATGTTTATAATCAAAAGTAAATATTTACGTTTTGAAGTTTTACCGTCTTGATTACTTGATTACTTGTATTGATTGATTAGCAACTGACGAATAATTGTGAACGGAACATTGAATTTACAATAAAATTATAACAGTAACATTAAACATACCTGTTTGAGATATTTACCTATTTGCGTTTGTACGTTTGTATTGTGTTTCGTACATTTGTTGCTCTGCGTTCGCACTACTCTGTACAGGATTCGAATCGAAATTTGATTTTTTTCCAATTTTCTTATTTGCCAGTAAGTATAACCAATGACATATAGACATGGATACACAATACAATACTGACATAAGTCTAAAAAAAACTTCAAAACAAAATCGATCTCATTAATATTAGTAATTAGATCCATTCTGCTTTGAAGTTTCAGACCTAGTAATTTAATTAGAGCAATGTTTTTTTCTGCGCAATGTGCAATGTGCATCAGGCGTTTGTGTTAAAAATTGAAAAGTCTTAATATTTTTAGATTTATACTTTTAAATTAAATTAAACACTGTCTATACCCTGCATGATGTAAATACAAATATTGTCATATGAAAATTATTGTTCTAGACGTAAAATCTACTATCTTTTCGAAGAAAAATGGTTTTTAAGATTTCATCTGACACACAACATATATGTATCGTTTTTTAATTTCATATGTATCTGTTTCAAATTCCAACCTTACATAGATCTTGTTCAAGGATCGACCTAAACTATACAAATACTTTTGATGTATTTAATTAATGCAGCGCACAGTACTACTCATTTGAAAATACGTCAAATCCCACAATTTCGTGCAGTACCTTCTTAAGGGCCAATAAATACTATAACCTTTTAAAAAATGTTTTTTTTAATGTAATCAATCTTGATCCCGGTTACATCCTCAGCTTTCGTTTTGAAGGCCTTCTATTCTAATCTAACCATATTTGACAGATTAAAACGTTTGGAACAGTAAACGGAATAACGATTCTCCCTTATTAATGGGGAATTGTTTTAACCTGGCAACATTAATATTTAATGTACTTTGTTGCTATCCCTTACGGGTGTACGCATATGACCGGTCTAGGTCATTCTTAGTCTAAGTTAAGAACATATTTTGACATCAATAACCATTTCTCTATTCTCTTGATTCATTGGCTAATATTTTGTTTTGATCACGTGACTAAGTAACATTTGCTAATGAAACAAGAGAATATAAAATATAATACAGAATGGAATAGAAAACGAAAAACATTTGCAACTTGGCTAACGGGGCAGGTTCACAAACAATAAAAGCCATCAAAATAACATGATTCATGTACTTGCCATATGTCCATAGCTCACAAGCCGACTAGCCACCACAAGCAATTTCGCAATCTCGCTACTCCATAGAAACACTAAACTTCAATGCAGGCAAAGCGGATGGACAAGAATAAACCCACTTCAAGCCCATAAACTTCACTGTGAAGTTTTCATAATAAGAAAAATTCGAAGTATATTTAGGTGGTAATTTTGGGATCCAATGAACCATTTTAAAAAGTCTTTTAACAATGAAAAGCAATATTACCTGGCAATTTTTTAATAAAGTTTTAGTAACCATTTTCAACCATTTCCGTGTGGTGACGGGTGTCCGTGTGGTGACGGATTAAGAATACAAAGTGTCACCATCCCTATTCATTTCATGGGTGTCGTAAGAGGCGACTAAAAGAACAAAATAAGCAGCTAAGATCACTGCCAAGAGAAGGAAAACTTGAAACAAACCCTTTACCAACCCGTCTGGCCAGCGTGGTATAGTAGGCCAAAACCTCCTTTCAAAGGAGAGGCCTATATCCAGCAGTGGACTGTTAAAGGCTGTTGATGAACTATTTTCATACGTATGGCCTTAACCCATTCCTGAGAAGAGAGTCGAGCCCAGCAGTGAGACATTAAGGGTTGTTGATTGAACCATTTTCATATTAGTCGTCTTAAAGTTACATCCCAATCCCACAAACGAGGCAACTGAGGGAGTGAATACGCAGGGATGCCCTGCGTATCACTCCCTCAGTCGCCTCGTCATCGCTGCAAAATAGAATTAAAATTTGAAACCATTCCTATACCAACTCGTCTGGCCAGCGCGCAGCGTGTAGAGACCATAAAGCAAAACCCTTTTTTTTAGAAGAGGCCTATAAACAACCTCAAAATAGTTTGGTTTCAACCTAGCCACTTTTTGAATTCAATTTAATAGTTTCATCATCATTCTAGCTAATTTGTTTTTTTTTTTTAAAAGGCACATGTTTTTTTAATTTATTTCACTTTAATATAAAATAAATAAAAAAGTACAAAATTTAACAATTTTCTAGTCTTTTTATGTTTCATTTATAATTTGCAACACTTACAACATCTATGGTTTTTTCTTCTTCAAATTGTGACAGTGGTCAAGTAAACATGTCTGGTCGGCTTAGATTAAAGTTTACTGTATTCATGATATTCGATATACCCATCATTATTAAAGTCGGTTCTGTTCATAGCGTTGTCCACCACGGCACTCAAATCTTCGTCCTTGTAAATGTAAACGTCAGTTAATTCCTTGTTGATGTCATCTAAAACCATAAATAATCGATAACAATATGTCATTATATACTTTTATTATTGTTGCCGCCAAAAACAGAACAGAACGAATGAATGAATGAAGGTGCAGATCTTGTAAAACATTTTATTTTCTGTTTTATTTAAGACATCTCCAGCTTTAAGGACTATATGCATGAAATGGAAACAAAGTATAATACCCAGACTAATACAACAATTTGTGGATCCCTTAAAATGAAAATATGTAATATACTCGCCATGCATCCCCAGTTGGTCAGCCGATTACACAACACAAGCCAACAATTTGTTTCTCTCACACAGTCTCGAAAAAAAAATACAGTTCAATACGAAATTAAAATAAATAGGTTTAGATTTTTATTGGCCACGCAACAATTTTAGGCTCCTAAACTCTTGTGTGCCCACACAGATAAAGACGGCCCTGATTGCATACATACAAAATATCCAATCTCTACAATAAATATTTACAGAATTTTTAGGCCACACGAAGATTTGATTCCGATACACGAGTACTTACCACAACAATCATTTATGTTTCTAGTGCACCACCGAGGAAGCAGTTCAAATTACACCAACGTAAGTACTGAAGTACTGAAAAATTCTGTTAATCTTTTGTGTAATTTCGTCTGCTAACTTTAAATCAGCGCTCATAGTGGCTACCACTGAATACCGCCAATATCTAAATTAAAAGGCGATTCCGTGATTCGGAGGTCACGTTAAGCAGTCGGTCCCGGGCGGAGGCCTTCGGGCGGTTTAAAAACATCCCACGGCAAGATTACGTAGCAACAACGTGTCTTGCCAGTCCCCAACCCGCACTCGCCCAGCATAGGGCCTGTCATAGGAAGATGTTATGGGTTGCTGATGAACTTTTAATATTTAAATGCAAGTCAGACGTTCGTATTTATCCTTATTAATCGTATCACAATTTCTTTTTGTTTTCAGGCATTTTCAAGTTAAAATTTAGGAAACTAAACAGCTAATATACACTATAATACAGTAAATAAATACAAAATCATAGCTAAATCATCACTATTAAAATGAAAATAAATTCATTTCAAATAAGTAGAAATAAAAAGCGGCCAAGTGCGAGTCAGACTTGCCCATGAAGGGTTCCGTAGCAGCAAGTAACATTATATAAAAGTTTTTGTAGTTCTTTGTAACTTTGATCAATGTTTTAATAATAGTCTATTGATTGAATGAAAGGGAAATTGCGGTTTACGCTTTTGACGTATTTAAAAAAAACATTTTTGAGTTTAAGTTCTAAGTATGGGGACCCCCAAAATTTTTTTTTTTTTTTTCTATTTTTGTATAAAAATATTAATGCGGTTCACAGAATACATCTACTGACCAAGTTTCAACAGTACAGCTCTTATAGTTTCGGAAAAAAGTGGCTGTGACATACGGATGGACAGACAGACAGACAGACATGACGAATCTATAAGGGTTCCGTTTTTTACCATTTGGCTACGGAACCCTAAAAAACGCGTCCGCTCATTTTAAAAGTTTGAATGTATCACGCACAGAGTGAAGTAATCACGTTTGATAAATTAAAATATACTGAAGTGTTGCCAACAAAAAAAAAAAGCGGCCAAGTGCGAGTCGGACTCGCCCATTAAGGGTTCCGTATCAGCAAGTAACATCATATAAAAGTTCTTGTAGTTCGTTGTAACATTCATCGATGTTTTTATACTAGTGTATTGTATTGTATGAAAGGTAAATTGCGGTTTACGATTTATGACGTATTAAAAAAAAACTACTTACTAGATCTCGTTCAAACCAATTTTCGTTGGTAGTTTGCATGGTATTGTACACATATATATTTTTTTGTTTTATCACTCTCTTATTTTAGAAGTTAGAGGGGGGGGACACACATTTTTCCACTTTGGAAGTGTCTCTCGCGCAAACTATTCAGTTTAGAAAAAAATGATATTAGAAACCTCAAAATCATTTTTGAACACCTATCCATAGATACCCCCACACGTATAGGTTTGATGAAAAAAAAATTTTTGAGTTTCAGTTCCAAGTATGGGGACCCCCAAAATGTATTGTTTTTTTCTATTTTTATGTAAAAATCTTAATGCGGTTCACAGAATACATCGACTGACCAAATTTCAACAGTATAGCTCTTATAGTTTCGGAAATAATTGGCTGTGACATACGGACGGACAGACAGACATACAGACAGACAGACAGACAGACAGACAGACAGACAGACAGACAGACTTGACGAATCTATAAGGGTTCCGTTTTTTGCCATTTGGCTACGGAACCCTAAAAATCAATGATGTGTTAAATAAATAGAAGGACACTGAGAGGTTGCAAACACATTTTTTTAATTTAGGTATCCATTTGCGGGTTATTTAACTTTAATTGGTATTTTTTTGTTAAAACACAGCGTCCCCTATCGTTTTCAAAATGGCACCCGCAAATGTAAACAAAATCAGACAAGTGCGTGTCAGGCCACGCATAGAATAGGGTTCCGTAGTCACCCATGGATAACTGTTATGTTTACTTATTACTTCGTTATTTTTGTATGTAATAACAAAGTTATCTAAGCCGTTATAGTTTTCCTTTAAACATTACTACGTGAACTACCATCACGATTTTTTTCAGATTTTTTGAGCCAGCCGTTTATTTTTTTTTTATTTTTTTTTGTTTATTCTTTATGCACATAAGAGTGACAAAGGTGGACTTAATGCCGTAGGCATTTTTTGCCAGTCGACCTTAGGGTGATACAGAGCCAAAAACTAGGTAGATTCACACAACTTATAATACGATTTGATTAAAAATAAAATAAAGGATTCATATTTATACACATACATACCAATAGATATTAATATATACATAAACTCAGTATATACGTTATATATAATTTATACATAGTACATATAATATATACATAATACATACATAAGTTCTAGAAGAAGAGAGTGCGATGAAATTACGGTGAATCTGATAAGACCTTCAGGAAATGATTCTTCACCCGGTCTTTAAAACTTTGTCGAGTTTTAGCCATCTTAACCTCGAGAGGGAGTGCGTTCCATAATAGGACAGATTGTACGAAGAAAGTTGAGTGGAGGAAATCAGAACAGTGTGTGGGGCAATGAAGAAGTGAGTTTTTAGAAGATCTAAGATTTTTAGTATGGTTCGCACCTAGATACTGAAATCGAGCAGTCAGGTAGGAAGGAGAGCTTGGGGAGAAAAGTAAAGAATAAAGGGTAGTTAACGCCCGTGTCTCTCTACGTTGGCGAATCGGAAGCCACTTCAAATTAGAGCGATACTCAGACACGTGATCATATTTACGTAAATTAAAAACGAATCGAATGCAATTATTGATACCCCACATAATGGGGTAGCCCCGAGAAAAAAAAACATCTCCACTTAATCCTTAATCCCCAAATAAAAATATTTTTCATAATTTTATTGCAGCACTTTGTCGACGTAATTACAATACATATTCATGCAAAGTTTCATCTTTCTAGCACTTACTGTTTGGACGGTAAGTCGAGGACGGACGGACGGACGGACGGACGGACGAACGGACGAAGTCATAAACTTCGGAACCCTAAAAAATGATAATTGTGGATTATCCTTAAGAGATAGACATATACTATTACCGACTTTTTTGAAGACCTTTTTAAGGTGTACAATACTATAGTAGATTATTTTGACCTATCTTGTAGGATTTAGACAGCTTCTATACTATAAGCGCAAAAAAGTGTTTACACTACACCTGATCGGAACAGTAGTCAATATTCCCTGAAAATGAAAGGAGAACGTTAGTCTTTTCCTTGACCTGAATAAGCGGGAGGAAAAATGTAAGAAAATCCATTTCTAACGTGTTTTAGCGGGAGTGAAAGTTGTATGAATTTTCATTTCTCATGTGTTATCTTATCTATGGTGCGCGCCTGCCCAAGGAGTTTTCATATAATTTAAATACGGAATCTCCGTGCCACTGACATCCTTTTGTGAAGAATAAAAAAAAACAAAAGAAGCGCGAAATATTGGTCAAATTCTAAGCTAAATTGTGTCTTACATGGTGTCTTACGTTTTGATTTCATTTTAAAAATACTTTAAATGTTCCTCACAGGTGTAGTATAAAGCACTGTGTAGCACTCGAGTGAAAGTCCCATTCCTACTTCGGGAGTATTGTAGCCCTAGGCTGCGCCTGTGGGTCACAAACTGCTCCCTCGCTAGTAATCGGTCCCTTTCCTCCCTCGGTGAACAATGTACTATTATTTACGACATCACATTAGAAACCTCTAAAATTTTCAGTGTTTATCTACTATATTAAGCATGTATTATACATAAAAACCTTCCTCTTAAATCACTCTGATTGTTTAGCATCAAAATCCGTTGTGTAGTTTTAAAGATCTAAGCATACAGGACTTTGTTTTATACTATGTACTGAAGAAAAAGAAAGAATTGTCGTAACCGGCCATGGAGTGCATGACGGCCGGTAGCAAGAGATCTCCTCCGATGACTGCAGTGAGGACCCGATGCTGCCTTGCCCAGGTGGCGCAAACCGCAAGCGTGTGCTGAACCGAGCCCTCACTGCAGTCGCAGTCCCGAAGGGACTCAGTTTCCTGCTAGCGACCAAGTGCAGGTACTTCCTCAAGCAACCGTGCCCGGAAAGGACCTGCGTCAGTCGGAAGGGAAGGATCCCATGCTGCCGTTATCGTGGCCCACTCGAGGATGACCGGCTGGAAATACTCCACAGCATATCTCTTCGGGCGGAGGCCGAAAGCCGCTTTTCGCCCGGAAGTCAGTCTTCCGCCGATAAACTCCCATGGGGGTGTTCCGGACAAGGCGATCGCAGCTTCCGTGAATATTCTCTGGGGTCGCCAGAGGCGTGCCTTATTCTGGGGTACATACCGGTGCATCATACATATCTACATACATATCTACATACGTATCTACATACATGTCTACATACATATCTACATACATATCTACATACATATCTACATATATATCTACATACATACCTACATACATATCTACATACATACCTACATACATATCTACATACATATCTACATACATATCTACATACATATCTACATATATATCTACATACATACCTACATACATATCTACATACATACCTACATACGTATCTACATACATACGCTCAAAAATAATACGTACATTTACAAAGTACGCCTTACGTATGAATGTCATTTTGTGTGGGATTGACTTATACCGCCCAGCGTCATAAAACGGGTTCAGGCTCGTTGAAACGTGAAGTGCTAGACGTGAAGTGAACAAATTCTCAAGTCTTTCTTTTTAATTAGTCAGCATAAAAAATAAGTTCAACAAATCATAGTGCTTATTTCTAGCTCTTTATTCATGCTAAAGATCACGGCACATCCATCACATTTTAAATCTTAAATTTAAATGAATTATGCATCAAATATAACATGCAGTTAATGGGCCTTGGAGGATGGTTTAGTATCGCGCGAACTGCGGTTGTTTACGCACGGTTCCTAAGCCATTTAGGTTTTTAAATATATATATAATCTGTGGCTTCCCGCGCTTTAACAACGTCAATGACGTGTGACAGGTAAGAAATAATGTCAAATATTAAGTTTAAATTTTACGTGGCTGGCAGGAGCTGGATGCGAGAAGCCCAAAATAGATCAGAGTGGTGTGCAATGGGAGAGGCCTATGTCCAGTCCAGTGTGTGGACTCCGATAGGCTGATGATGATGATGATGAAGCTTAAATGTTAACTAGCTGAGTCCTGTGGTGTTGCCCGCGGTTGTTGTGTAAGTAAATCGCGAATAACACCGCAAGTTACTCCATAACTCAACACTATCTATCTGTGTCCCGCCAAAATCGGTACAGTCGTTACGGAGTTTAGCCGAAACAAACAGACAAACAGATAAAAAATTTAGAAATTATTTATTTGACTTCACTTGTGCCGTATATATTATAATATGCATTTAGTGAAAAGTTGTTACTTAGAAATTACAAACAGTAACTTAAATTTTTAGGGTTCCGTAGTTTATGACTCTGATGATGACGGAACCCTTATAGCTTCTATTTTATTTAGATTTAAATTCAATTAGCATTGTCATTGAACGTGGCAATGCAGCCAATCTTTCGGGAACGCTACCAGTAGCCAATGATGTGGATTTTTTTTTAAAGCTTGTATGTAAATATTGTAAACATTTTCCTTGGTTATTTTCTTTTGCGTTTTAAAGTATATTTTTTAGGGTTCCGTAGTTCATGACTCGATACCCTTATAGATTCGCCAAATTCGTCCGTCCGTTCTCGACCTATCACCCAAACGGTTGGTGCTAGAAAGATGAAACTTTGCATGAATATGTGTTGTAATTACGTCGAAAAAGTGCTTCAATAAAATAAATAAAAAAAACAGGGTTACCTCCCCTACACGTAAAGTGGGGATGTGTTTTTTTTCTCGTGGCTACCCCAATACGTGGGGTATCATTAGTTAGGTCTTTTAAAAACAATCAAGGGTTTCTCAGACGATTTTTTTGATTTAGGTATCCGTTTGCGAAATTTCACTTTAAAGGGCACTTTTTTGTAAAAACAGGTCGTCATCGTCCCCTCTAAAAGCTAAACGGCTGGCTCAAAAAATCTGGAAAAATTCATGATGGTGGTCCATATAATGAACTTTAAAGGAAAATTATAAAGGGTTAAATGAACCTGAACTAACAAAGTCATCTAATCATTTAAGCCTCTATAACTAGAAGCTTATCTTGTAAAATGCGCTTCCTTGGAAAACGTCAAAACAAATTAACGCATTAATAAGTAAACATAACAATTATCTATTGAATACGATTTTGGGTGACTAAGGAACCCTTTCCTGTGCGTGGCCTGACACGCACTTGGCCGATTTTTATTTTAGGAGTTATAGGGGCCTAACTTGTAAAATGCACTCACTTGGAAAACTTCGACCTGGAAAGGATCTACGTCAGTCGTAAGGTAAGAGTCCCTGCTACCGCCCATCCGACTCGAGGAAGACCGGCTGGAGAGCTTGCACGGTGGCGAAGCCAGCACGTGAAATCTCCAGTCGGAACGACCAACAAGCTATCGTGGCTCGGCGAGCGGCTTCACGCCACTCGCGTATCTCTTCAGGCGGAGAACGGAAACCGCTCTCCGCCCGAAAGTCAGCTGTTTGCCTAAAAAGTTCGGCTAGCATTTCCGCTTCCCCGGACATCGTGCGGTAACCACATATGTCTCGCCCTACTATGGACGGTCAGAGAAATGTACCACACAAATATAGCATCAGGGAAGCGGAATTCCGATGCAAGTCGATCAGCGAAAAGCTGATATTCAGATGAAACTGGTTGAACTAGTAGCTGACCCCGAATAATCTTGGATTAATAAAGGTCAAGATGATAGTTTGATGTTTAGAAGGTACCTTGTTAGAATTACATCATAAAGATGTCTGATGTTTTCAGCATCAACACACTTAATAAACCTTTTCGCCAATAGAGTGTCAGGCCACGCTTAGAAAAGGGTTCCGTGGTCATCCACAATGGAAGGTGAATTTAAAATTTTAAATCGTGTCCAATAGATTTTTATTATGTTTACACGACATCTAAGAAATACAAAAAAAATCATTATTTCTGTACTAAGTTTTCCACGTAAGCGTTTTTAGGGTTCCTTAGCTGAATGTAACGGAAAAAAACGGAACCCTTATAGATTCGTCATGTCTGTCTGTCCGTCCGTATGTCACAGTCACTTTTTTCCGAAACCATAAGAACTATACTTTTGAAACTTGGTAGGTAGATGTAATCTGTGAACCGCATTAAGATTTTTAAATAAAAATAGAAAAAAGCAATACCTTTTGGAGGTCACCATACTTGGAACTGAAATCAAAAAATTTTTTTTCATCAAACCCATACGCGTGGGGTATCTATAGATAGGTGTTCAAAAATGATATTGAGATTTCTAACATCATTTTTTTCTAAACTGAATAGTTTGCGCGAGAGACACTTCCAAAGTGGATAAAAGTGTGTGTCCCCCCTGTAACTTCTAAAATAAGAGAGTGATAAAACTAAAAAAAAAATAAGTTGTACATTACCATGCAAACTACCAACGAAAATAGGTTTGAACGAAATCTAGTAAGTAGTTTTTTTTTAATACGTCATAAATCGTAAACCGCAATTTACCTTTAATTCAATCAATTCACTGTTATAAAAACATTGATCAAAGTTACAATGAACTACAAGAACTTTTATATGATGTTACTTGCTGATACGGAACCCTTCATGAGCGATTCCGACTCGCACTTGGCCGCTTTTATTTAATACGTCATAAATCGTAAACCGCAATTTTCCTTTCATTTAATAAATACACTATTATTAAAACATCGATTAAAGCTACAACGAACTACAAGATCTTTTATATGACGTTACTTGCTTCTACGGAACCCTTCATGGGCGAGACCGACTCGCACTTGGCCGCTTTTTTACAAGTAATGCCTGCTCTGTCCATTCGTTTATTGTCTTTTTGACAGTGCAAGAAATTTTGAAATTAGTGAAGCCCTCACACGTCACCGATTCGATTTGAAATCAAAATTGATTTTATTAACCAACTTCAAAAAAAAGGAGGAGGTTCTAAATTCGTCGGAATCTTTTTTTTGTTTTTTTTTATGTATGTTCAGCGATAATTTCGTCGTTTATGAACCGATTTCAAAAATTATTTTTGCATTGGAATGGGCGTAGCTTACAGGTGGTCCCATCGTCACCATATCGGGATCTAATCATGGGATCCCAAGGAAATCGAGGGAACTCCTCAAATATCACGCACAATTGTCGCGACTTGGGTACTCAGAATAGTTTTTCTATGAAGTCGGTTCCTTTTTGTTAAAATTATTTATGAAGAACTTTCAATGGATTTAATTAAATATTTTTAGTTTAAATATTTATTATTCTTTATTAAGTTTTTAAAATTATATATGAAATAAATAAATGTTTAAATGATAAATCGCAAAATTAGAAATATTTATTCATATAAACAATACCACCGAGGACTCATCTGACTAGTCTAGTTTAAGTTTGATGGATGGATAAATGTAATAATTTTATATTACATGATTCAATTGACTGCCTCGTTGGTCTAGTGGTTAGCGTATGCGGCTGCTGATCAAGAGGTCTCGGGTTCGATTCCCGGGTCGGACCAAATATTATTTGTGTCATTCACAAATATTTGTTTCGGAGTCTGGGTGTTTTCTATGTATAATATGTATGTATTTACAAAAAAAAAGTATGTTTATGTATTTATATCAGTTGTCTAGTACCCATAACACAAGCTCTGCTTAGCTTGGGACTAGATGATGTTGTGTGTCAGATGTCCAAAATATTTATTAGAAACTTATTAGAATTGTATACCCAATTACCTAAATAGCTAGTTTGTTAAATAATTAAGTAGTATGTCTTTTGGGAACGCTACCGGTAAGCGATGATGCTGGAGAATTTTTTGATGCTTGTATGTAAATATTATATGTAAGTATGTAAATAAATAAAATGTGCACTATTATAATATATAATTGGCCCAGAACAAAGAACCCAGAAAAAACTTCCTAACACAGTACTTTGAAGGTTGGTTTAGTAAGTATTAAGTGATTTTTCTAATGTAGTTGCTTATAACTCTGAATCATTTTAAAGTCATTCGTCCAAAAATAAATTAATGAATGCACAGACTTATTGTTCTTTATTCTTAGAACTTAAATTCTAAAATTTCGACTAAATTTCTTGCAAATAATCAATCTTGAAGTCAAGTTATTTTATTTTCCTTTTTACGGTTCCGTTGTCAAATGGCAAAAAACGGAACCCTTATAGATTCGTCATGTCTGTCTGTCTGTCCGTCCGTCCGTATGTCACAGCCACTTTTTTCCGATTTTTTTCCAAATAGAAAAAAAGCAATAAATTTTTGGGGTCCTCATACTTAGAACTGAAACTCAAATTTTTTTTTTTACCAGAACCATATATGAATGTTTTCTAAAACTAAAAAGATCAACAACAATGTTAATGAAATGTCAGAAACAGCAAGCCCCGGATCTCGGGGGGGCAAACCGGAGCACTAGCCCCGGGTGGCAGTTTCATGGGGGCGCCAAATCCTTGAGACAAGAATTCTAATTATCGAACAAATGAAGCCTCTTTTCCTACAATCTTATATGTATGTATGGAATCTTAATATTAGGCCCTTACATATGAAATTAGCGTTTTGTCGTACTGGCCACTCTGATCTGAAGCATTTGCTCTTTCTTCTTTCTTTCGTTCTAAGAATTCCAAATTCAAATTTATAAATTTTGGTACATTTGAGTTTTGAAAACCGTCATTTAACAAGATTGCCTTGTTGGTCTAGTGGTTAGCGTATGCGGCTGCAAATATTTGTGTGATCCACATATATTTGTATCGGATTTTGGGTTTTTTCTATCTATAATGTGTATATATTTACAAAAAAAAAGTATGTTTATGTATTCATATCAGTTGTCTACAGAGATCGGAATTGGGTGTGTGAAACTACCTAAAGTTTGCAGTAAGTTTGCAATAATAATATGGAGCTGTTACAACCACTGTTCTTGCAATTGAAATAAATGTTTTTAATTTATTTTTTTATGCAGTGCAGGTTTAATAATTTAAAAAAAAGCCGACTTCAAAACTATGTAAAGACGCGAAAATGTTCGTTTTCCTTGCATCAACCAGTCTGGCGAAACTCCCATACAAAAGACGTGATATATGAAACGTGCGCGCTTTCAAGATGGCGGCTATAACCCGTAAAATTACGAAGAACACCGAGTACTCTGGAACTATATCGGGCTACGATTCTTCTTTACATAGATGACAGTCAAAATGGCGATTTTCAAAATAAAAATGGCGATTTTCAAAATGGGTGGTCAAAATTTTGACTGTCATTACTAGTCATTAGTGTCACTAGCAAGTAAAAGTACTCTGTGTAGTTCTTGCTAAGCGTTTGATAGTTTGTTATTGTTTTCTAAAGCTATATTTTCGCGTATAAATTGCATAAAAGTGTATTAATAATCATTTAGATATAAGAAATTTGTTGTCTGGTTGTCGTCGAATGTTTCTAATAAACAAAATGAGAAAAATTACGTGTGAAATTTGTGGTATAAAAACATGCCATGACTGTGATCTGAACAAACTGGAACAAACGTCTTTTTTTGGCTAAATTTCCACTAGACAAAGAACGGTAAGCAAAATTAGATATTTATTTCTTTATAGAAGTCAATTCTAGTACAATTCCTAAAGGTTTAGTGCATTTTAATCAAATCAAAATAACTTTAACAAAACATTGCATAGTGAGATCACCCATCAATCGGATTTATCGATATCGATGTTTAGTTATATAAATTACTGGACAAAGTTTTGTTTAGCAGTGGAAAGTCTATGCTAATGATGATAATGATTTAAGGAAGTAAAATCAATGTTTTCTCAATTAGTTGGTTTTGTCACTATAAATTCCCTTTCATGTAAAGCTATACTTGGTCGAAAGAGTTTATAAATTATATGGATTTATGATATAATTTTAGCGTATCATAATATTGTATAAAGTTATTTTGTTACATTCTTAGAATACAGTAGTTTATGTATTTTTGAAGTAAAAATAACATCACCCACTTTTTAGGTGCAAACAATGGGTCCAAGTAATAGGGAAAGAAGACTTAGTCTATTTGCCAATTGAAAAAGTGCATAAGTTAAAATATGTTTGTAAAAAGCATTTCCGAAGTAATGATTTCAAGAAGATAAAAACTCAACTGAAGAAAACTGCTATTCCGAGTCTGAAAATCTCATCTACACCATTATCTGATGAAATTTTAGTTGGATTTCCACTACATACTACTACTAAAAGTCCACCATTGCCAGGTAGAAGAACTGATAATGTGCAGCTCTCATACAGTGGTGAGATATTTATTGATTTGTAAAGCACATCCTGATTTCTCAATAAATTACATAAATTACATCATTATAGCAAAGTAATACTTTGCTATAATGATTTAATTTATGTTTACAGAATTATCCTTAGTCATACAGAAGGAACATAATTACCACCAAGCCTTTTTGTGTGAACCAAGTTAGTTATTTGTTTTATGTCAATATATTTGTAAAGCACACCCTGATTTCTCAATAAATTACTTTGCTATAATAATGTAATTTATATTTACAGAATTATCTTCAGTCATACAGAAGGAACATAATTACCACCGAGCCTTTTTGTGTGAACCAAGTTAGTTATTTGTTTTATGTCAATATATTTGACATCCTGATTTTTCAATCAATTACTTTGCTATAATGATGTTATTTATGTTTACGAGTTTCAGATAGGAAACGTCTACCCCATCTAGTTTTATAAATATATTATTGACGTGTGTTTGTAAAACCTATCTCTAAAATTAAAACTACCAATAGTATTGGTAATTGTTTAATTCCTTGTAAATAAATATTGTTTTCTTTTTTTTTTTACTCTCTATTGTAAAATTGTGATAAGATGTACAAATAAAGAGTATTCTATCCATCTATCTATCTATGATTTAAAACAATCTGAGTTTTAATATTCTTTTATTTATTTATTTATTTCCGGAAAGCCCAAAATTTTGCAATCGATATCGATAATTTTTCGCTAGCCACCATACCACATCACTAGTAATGACATTATGGACATTGTGTTGGCAGCATTGTATGACGCCTTAGTTCCGTAAGGTTGGTATGGTTCGTGGACGCACGTTTCATACATCGTCTTTTTCTATGGCAGTCCCGCCTCTTATACGTAGTGTTACATACTCTTTGGCATCAACCTGTAGCAAAACTTTTTAACTTATGATACAGATCAAAAAAAGAAATTAAAACCGCATTAGCATTTTGCAGATATATAAAATTCTGTGTTTGACCGACAAAGAACAATTGGGACTAAAAGACCGAATTTTAACCGGAAAAGTACAAAACAAAAATTTATTTAGAACTGTATTAGCAGAAAATTTATTTAGAACTGTATTAGCAGCTTGTTAATGTTTATAGTTCGGTGTTTCAAAGGTAAGGAACATGTAAAAAAAACAAAACTAAACCAATAAAATTCAAACCCGGTTTAACTTAAGTGATTGTAACAGCTCCATATTATGTCCCGCTGCAAACTTTAGGTATTTTCACACACCTAATTCCGATCTCTGGTTGTCTAGTACCCATAACACAAGCTCTGCTTAGTTTGGGACTAGAAAATATTATGTGTAAGATTTCCGCAATATTTTCCCCATTATTTTTTTCTTTGGCGTCACCTATTACTGCACAATGAAAAACATGAAATATCGGTATGTTTACGAGTTATATAATAATCTGAGCGATTTCAGCCATGGCGACCACTTCGACCCTTACAGAGCTTGGCGCTGATGCGCCCTAAGGTGACTTATATAGCCGATTTTCGCAGCAAACTCCCTTGAACAAAGTGGGCAAGTGAGCTTGCCGCTCTCATAATTATAGTAATAATTATATATACTCAGAAGTCCTATACTGCCCTCCAGGTCCAGTATAATAATGCGTTCATGGTGTTGATGGGGCTGCCGCGATTCTGTAGTGGCTCAGGAATGTTCGCATAGTCTTACGTTGATTGTTTTTACGCGACAATGCGTGCGGCTCCTTATTGTGCTGGGAATGATAGCAGATCGTCTGCACTACTTGTACATAAATCACTGTTCTGCAGTCGCCAATGGAATGGCGTGATAATATTAAATTTTACTACATTTTATTTTATTAATTAGGTACATAACAAAGGTTAATTTTATTAAAAAAAATATTTCATTTATATCCCAATACAATTTGAATTAATTTGGTTCTTATTATCTGATTTTAAAGTTTGCAATTAGAATTGTTTTAAATGTTTTTATTATGTATTAATTTATTTTATTTATGATTTTTATTCTGATTATTTTAATATTTTTACTAACCATAGTGAAGTTAATTGTAATTAACTATAAAATGGACACAAAGTGGTTTGAATAAATGATTTATTATTATAATTATAGTGAATGTAAGCTCATCGCGCTTGGTGTTGAGGTCAGCTAAACGCTGTTCCTCAATTTCCCGGATTCGCTCTTAATTGCATCTTTTAATGTGACGCTTCAGAACATCTTTATATCTGAGAATAGAATAATGAAGGTTTGGCAGCACTATCACCATGTAAACCGAGATCTTAGTAGCCGGCTTAAGGCCGTCCGAGCAGAAGACCTTGGATCACAGCTTTCCAAATGCTGCAGCTGCAGCACTTATCCTGCAGTTGATCTCGGCATCAAGATCACACTTATCTGTTATAGTATTCCCCAGATAACGAAATTTATCGACTTGTTATAGCACGTCCTCATGAAGCTTAATGCACAGTGTCTCACGATCATGGATGTTCAAGCACGTCACTTCCGTCTCATTGACACTGATCTTTAGGATTTAGTTTGTAGGACCTCCTTGGCTGCTACTGCAAAGTATAGAGCGAACAGTGTGGGTGCTAGGACGCACCCTTGCTTTACCCCATAGATAACGGGGAAAAAGTTGGAATGTTCGCCGTCTACGGAGACGCAAAAAACAGAACCGGTGGTTCAGCCGATAAGCTATTCTGAGTTTAGTGAGTTAGGTGATTTTCTACGGGATTCTCGAGAGCAAACAGAGTTTTATGCTTACCCCACGAGCATGCCGATGTTAGGCTGAGTTCTGTCTTCACGCCTCGTCTGGTCTTCTCTTCTCTTCGCTACCGGAATCTCGGGAGAACAGGATTACTGAATCGCGTCGCGGATGTTGCGTTTTTAGAGGATTTTACTTGTTTATACGCGCAATGTTAAATCAGACTGCGCACTAGAAAAGTTACGAGATCCGGCAGGAGGCTTTTTAAAAAGTACAACGCAGGACTATTGTCCGCTGAGACGTTTAGAATAGAACTGACTTTATTTCTTAAGGTATAACAATGGTTACATTTATCTTATCGCTAATGGGTGTAATGTGATGAATGGTGCTGTTGATGCGTTGGGTTATGCCTACGTAACTCTTGTAGGGTTAAAACTTGAAATTGCACCGAAACCTAGGGACGGGACGTTGATCGATAAATTTGGTTGGATGATCTGGATAATTTTATATTCATTTGTTTATTTATAAACTAGCTGACCCGGCGAACTTCGTACCGCCTTAGAATATTAATAAAGATATAGTGTTTAGTTATTATCTGATAGTGGCAAATCGACAGCAGCGTCAACTAACGGGCCTCGGCCGGTACCGCCAAAATCGCTTTGTTCCTGCATTTTAAATCTGTAATATCTTCAAAAGTATTAATTTGAATTACATACTGTAAAGAGTCATATTAATCTATATTAAATACACAATGTACATAAGGTACTTAATTGGATAAGGATTAATATTGTATTGCTTAAAATCTCTTCGTAAATAAGATATTATTTCTCGTAAAAATAAAAAAATGGTTATTGTGGATTATCCCTCAGAGATAGACATAAACCATCGTGGACTTTTTTGTAGACCTTTTTAAGATGTACAATGCTGTAGTACAATATTTTGATCTATCTCGTAGGGTACAGCCAGCGTTTGCAATGTAAGCGTAAAAAACACACATTAGAAACCTCTAAAATTACCTACTATATTATGCATGTATTATACATAAAAACCTTCCCCTTTATTATTTATTTATTAAAGAAAACGGCATCAAAATCCGTTGCGTAGTTTTAAAGATTTAAGCGTACATGGGGACAGAGAAAGCGACTTTGTTTTAAACTATGTAGTGATACTGTAACATTATAAAATACATCACATATACAATATAAATATTTATAAAATACATCCCAAATTACTAAAATCGTCTAAGAACTTATAACTATAAATGTCATTACATTCTATAAAATTTCTTGACCACTCATACTCTGTCTAAGAGGTTCGGTTATAGAATCCCTTACCAGTCGCAATAACATGTGCAGAAACTCTGCCTTCGCGACACTAGTAAGGCCCACCGCACACTAGCTACTTTTAGCATCGGCGATCGGTGATTTGGCGACTGCATCGATGCTGCATCGCGTTTTAGCGACTTCTGCGTTCGATCGCGGTATCGGAAACGCGTGTTTTAGCCACTGCTCAGATGCCAAATCGATGCTACCGACATCCGAATGTGTGCGGAGAGTAGCGTTCAGCTGCTGTGTCGCGCTTCTAAAAAGCGACTCAATCTCCGGGTTTGGCGTTTTTAAGTGTGCGGTGTGGAGCGTTCGGTCGCCGTATTTAGCTTCTAAAAAGCGACTAGTTGTCGATCGCCGATGCTAAAAGTAGCTAGTGTGCTGTGGCCCTAAATGATCATTACCTGGGACGTGTAACATTCGCATAAATATTTTGGACCACCCAATGTTTTTTGGACCACCCAATGTTATCTTTACCAAAATTAAAAAGAAGGAAACGTATTTGATTATTTGTGTTTGGAATGAATAGGCTCAGAAATTACTGGACCGATTTGAAAAATTCTTTCACTATTATAATTGTACATTATCCTAGACATAGGTTTTAAAAAAAGTTAGGGATCCGTATGAAAACTTCAATAATGTAACCCAAGGTGTTAAAAAAATACCCACTAAAATCACTATGTTTTAAAAATCTACGCATTTATAATGACAGACAGAAAGCGTAAGCGACTTTGTTTTATACTATGTAATGATGTTAATGATGTGTTTTTGAGAAATTGTCGGATCTTGAGGGGCCCTCATAAAACGGAGGCCCTGAGCACAGGCCCCGTATGCCCTTATATTAAAGACGGAGTAGAGTGCAGGTTAAGGAACCTAGCTACGTAATCTTGCATTTGGATGTTTTTTTGAAGGCCTCCAACTAAGCTTTACAATTGCTATCTTATGATAACTAAACAAACGCTCGAAACATTTCATGTCACAAATGGTCACCCATCTAGGTACTGACCGTCGTCTTCGTTGCTTACCCTCGGTGATTGTTTGCAATCACCAAAGGCCGGCTATGACCGCTTCCTTATGTCTATTACCTGTATATATATGACGCCATTCTGACAATGAACTGTTATACTACGTAACCTACACGCATTACGCATCAAATAAAGTAGTATAAGATTACCAAATTAATATCTATATGCATTATAAAACTTAAGAGTTTGTTTATTTGTTTGGTGTCTTGGACAGCACGTTAAGCCGTCGGTTACGGTTGTCATGAACACTTATGGCAATCGTTATTGGAAGGTCAGTGTTGTTGATAGTTGGGATTTCTCCGAATTTCTTCATGTATTCATATCAGTTGTGTAGTACCCATAGTTCTGCTTAGTTTAGGACTAGATAATGTTGTGTGTCATTCGTTCGAAATATATATTTAACTAGCTGACCCGGCGAATTTCGTACCGCTTTAGATTAGAATATTAATTCATAATAAAGTATTGGTAACTGATAGTGACAAATCGACAGCAGCGTCAAGTAACAGGCCCCGGCCGGTACCGCCACAATCGCTTTGTTCATGCATTTTAAATCTGTAATATCTTCAAAAGTATTAATTTAAATTACATACTGTAAAGGGCCATATTAATCTATATTAAATACTATAGTACATTATTTTGATCTATCTCGTAGGGTACAGCCAGCGTTTGCAATGTAAGCGTAAGAAACATCACATTAGAAACCTCTAAAATTATTATCTACTATATTATGTATGTATTATACATAAAAACCTTCCTCTTGAATCACTCTATCTATTAAAGAAAATGGCATCAAAATCCGTTGCGTAGTTTTAAAGATTTAAGCATACAAAGGGACCGAGAAAACGACTTTGTTTTATACTATGTAGTGATGAAACGGTCGCTACACTCTTAAACGTAGACTTTTATACAATAAAATAAACCTAAATATAAAATAACTAAAATAATAATCCATATCTTTCTTCTTTTCAGATTTATCACAATTCACACCCATTTTGAAAACGCAATTCAAGATGGCGTTCTGTGAAAATTTTATGAAATTCGAATTGCATACGTTAAACAATAAATACTACATAAAAGACGATTTGTTTAAAATATTTTTTTGTGTTTTAAAAACAATATGTGCAAGAATTTACGATAATAGTTTAATCATATTTTGTGCTGTGATATTTATTTTAATATTAATAGTGTTGTACAAGAGTTATTGGAGTCCTGTACTTATAAAAAAAGTGAGTAACTGATTGTCTATGATTTATCATGTTATTTAAAAAAATATAATATTTTCATATCTCGCTTAAATAGGGTTAGGGTCGGAAACTGTGTAATGGGTAACGTCCTCGTTGCCTATGAACTATCTATAGTAACAAGTAGAAAGAAAATAAAACACGCATTTATTACAAGAACTCGTTAATTACCAGCTGGCTATACAGGGAGGCCGTGGCATTGGCCGTATCTCGCCGCGTTGTACATCTTATGTAACAATTAAATTATTATATACATCAAGTTTATCAAAGTGCGACTGTCTCTGTGTCTACTGAAATTTAACGTACATACACTTCAACTTTGTAATTTAAAACATAACGAAACCTTTTTGGGACTCACTTTCAAATACACAGTTTGCTGCCGGTATTGTCTATGGTATCTATAAGTAAAATTATTTTGCAGGAACTAACACAAGTTGGGTTCGACCATATTCCTCCGGGTCCTGACCGGGATAGACGCATATCCTGGGCACAGAAAGCCAGACGTTTGGGCAATAAAGTCCCTCCTCCATACCCCAATGGATGGTACGGGGTGGCAGACAGCAGAGAATTGAAAATCGGGAAAGTACAGGCAGTTGATGCTATAGGTAAGTAGCGACATCTAGTAAGAAGTCGGATATTACTTAAAGACTTACTTACATTTATAATTTTAACAAAAAGGAACCGATTTCAAAGAAAAACTGTTCCGAGTATCCAAATCGCGACAATTGTGC
The DNA here is from genome assembly GCA_932526445.1 of Phragmatobia fuliginosa. Taxonomy (NCBI): domain Eukaryota; kingdom Metazoa; phylum Arthropoda; class Insecta; order Lepidoptera; family Erebidae; genus Phragmatobia; species Phragmatobia fuliginosa. The sequence continues at coordinate 6,746,189 of OW052084.1, read as the reverse complement.
CTATGATCTTTGAGGAGTTCCCTCGATTTCCTTGGGATCCCATCATCAGATCTCGATATAAATAAATAATATTTCGGACAATTACACACAACGTCAACTAGTCCCAAACTAAGCAGAGCTTGTATTATGGGTACTAAACAACTGATATAAATACATAAACATACTCTTTTTTTGTAAATACATACATTATGTACATAGAAAATACCCAGACTCCGAAACACATATTTGTAGATCACACAAATATTTGGTCCGACCCGGGAATCGAACTCGAGACCTCTTGATCAGTAGCCGCATACGCTAGCCAATAGACCAACAAGGCAGTCAAAGACCAAAAAGATATGGTGACGATGGGACCAACTGTAAGCTACGCCTGTTCCAATACAAAAAAAAAATTTTGATATCGGTTCATAAACGACGAAATTATCGGTGAACATAGGTACATAAAAAAAAGAAGATTCCGACGAATTGAGAGAGCCTCCTCCTTTTTTTTGAAGTTGGTTAAAAAAATACCATCGATAAACCTTCATTTGCTTAAATTTGTTTACTCAGTAGTTTTTAAATTATTTTATGAACACCGATGTAATTAGATGGTTTTAAAAATCAGTAAAAAACTGTTTTGCTAGGAAACCAGTATACTACAATCAAATAAAAAGCTGTAACATATAGGGCCATGGTTTACATTTATAATGACTGTAAATTTGAATTAAGTAACTTTAAGCAATAAGAAGATATAAGTAAGTATTATTGATTTTAAATGGTTTAAATGATTTTAATATTTAAGTCATCGAATACGCAACAAAGAACAAGCCTGTAAATTTCAGCTATCAATTACGAATATTATAAAAGTTATATGTAAAACAAGAATGTAACAATATTCTCCTATAATCCGAGCAAATTAAAATGTTACCAACACAAAATACTGAATTTAAAGGGTAAACCAAAATATCATTAAATCAGTTGGGAATAGTGTTTTATAAAACGATATAAAATTTTCATATAGTATGCTATATTTTTTCCTTATTTTGTTCTTGTTATGAGAAAAATAATAAGTTACATTCACCGCGACACCATGGAAGCAACAGGAAGGCAACAAATGTAATTTTAAAAAGAATAATGCGTGTAAAATACTGAAGACATTTTACAAGGATGGGACAAGGAAAATTTTACAAGAAAAGTTATTAAACATTGTAAATATTTATTTAATTCATTGTAAAAAGAAACAAATAAATATCTAAGTTAGTATCTAAACATGTTGAAATTACTCAACTATTTGTGATTTTTCTAAACATTTAAATACTTATGTGAGTGTATGAGACTGATTTTAAATAAAATAAATTAATCATACTCAGTTCAATATTTTTGTCACCCTGACCTAACTTTTTTTGTTCGCAACTGTACCATCAAACTATTCAATTAAACCATTCATTTCAGATGTCATCCGAATGTATGGCGCGGTCGCTTTTACGTAACCTTTTAATTTGGTCGGGTTATAGGAGAATGTTGTTACATTCTTGTTTTACGTATAACTTTTATAATATTCGTGATTGATAGCTGAAATTTACAGGCTTGTTTGTTGATGATATACTTAAATTTGTTAGAGTTTGCCACGTTTCCTTGTTTTATAGGAACTGCGTATTCGATGACTTAAATATACAATTTAAAATTAATAATATTTACTTATATCTTCATATTGCTTAAAGTTACTTAATCCAAATTTACAGGCATTATAAATGTAAACCATGGCTATATGTTACAGCTTTTTATTTGATTGTAAGTATACTGGTTTCCAAGCAAAACAGTTTTTTTCTGATTTTCAAAACCATTTTATTACATCGGTGTTCATTAAACAATTCAAAAACGAATGATTAAACAAATTTAAGCAAATGAAGGTCTATCGATGGTATTTTTTTCAAACTTCTGCGATCAGCCATTTTCAAGTTCTAGACAAGCCCAAAATATTGCCCCAGCAAAATTGTCAATAACTTAAGAACCACAGCATACACAAATTTTGCTGTTTGCTAACATTGAATGCGGAACAAAAGCTATCTATTCATGTATTTCGATTGGGTCTGAAACGCTTCTAAAAACAATTTTTTGCTGGGGTAACGTTTGAAACGTTACTCCAGCAAAAAGTGTTTTTGTCCAATAACTTTTAAACTACTACATGCACAAATATTGCTATTTGTAACAAATTACTCCTTAAAACACACTAATTTTCTGTTATACTCTCATCTCTCTAAGGCCCATTTTTTTTGCTTTTTTGCTGGGGTAACGCACGCGTGTTATCAAGGTAACGGATAACTGCCGGTTGCGGCAGCACGCATGCGCTAATCTGCCTATAGAGGATTGAGCCGCCACATCCTTGTCGCACTGCAGTTAGAAATCCAGCAAAAAGTATTTTTTATGTATCCAGCACAAATTTTGCTATTTAATTTTGTAACAAATTACTCCTTAGAACAAGAATATCTATAACAATGACATCTATGATCGAATAGAAAAACTATAACAGTTTAAAGATTTTTTTATGATAAATTGTCTTTTTAGGTCAAAATCTTTGCGTATATCGTGGCGAGGATGGTGCAGCACGTTGTGTAGATGCATACTGCCCTCATCTTGGTGCCAATCTTGCAGTAGGAGGCAGGGTGTGTGGCAATTGTATCGAGTGCCCGTTTCATAAGTGGCGTTTCAATGAAGAGGGCGCTTGTGTGAGTGTTCCCGGAGTTGAACATGGTAAGTGGAATGATTCTGAGTGGTTTTATTATTTCGATAGATGGCGTCATGTTTAAAATGTAAAATGAATGTGTAAAATGTTCTGTGACTATTTATGATGAATGATCATTTGCCTGCCTTGGTGGTACATTGGTAACGTATGCGACTGCTATGCTTGAGGTCTCGGGTTGGGATTAAGGGTACTAGACAATTGATATAAATACATAACATATTTTTAAGCTATTGTATAGCGTTTATCGCGGGCTTTGAGCGCGGGGACCGAATCAAGAAATTCCGTAACGAAAAAAACCTAACACCCTAAAAAAGGATAGATATTATGATTGTAACTGCAGTGCGACAAGGATGTGGCGGCTCCGTGCTCTATAGGAAGATTAGCGGATGCGTGCTGCCGCCATCGGCCGTTATCCGTTGCCTTGACAACACAGTCATTCTAGATTCTTCTTCCTTGCTTTTCTATAATCCTATTGTAAAAAACTAATTATAAAATTTATCATTGTTATCTACTTACACAATACATAGCGGCCGCGTCCTCCAGTACCATCTATGTTTTTAGTGTCTTTTTATTCCTTTTGCTCATCTTTATATATTTTCTCATTCTGTGAGTGTGTATGTCACTGAACTTCTCTCAAACGACTGGACCGATTTTGATGAAATTTTTTGTGTGTGTTCAAGGGGATCTGGGAATGGTTTAGATTCGCAATTGGACCCGGTAGGTGGCGCTGCGATCAAGTTCTGGAATTTTAAAGTTGGGCGGTACGAAGTTCGCTGGGTCAACTAGTATTACTATATGTTCTCTGTTTAGTTATCATTTCGTTGTCTTTCGGTTAATAGGATGATTCAGGGGCGTAGCTACCGCCGTATCTGCCGTATCAATTATACGGAGCCCCCGGAACACGGGGGCCCCCAAAAATTAGTAAAAACTTTCCATTTTATTTTTATTTTAGAAATGACAAAAGCCAAAAATATTTTTTTTCCTGCGTAAAGCGTGCGTTCAAAAGTAATTAAACACTTAGCCGAAAAAAAGGCAAGAAGAGTGTATATTTAATTTGAATTGTTATTATTGTAAAAATTTAAGACATAGTGACAGATAAATGATGAATAAATATTTCTTTAAATTTTTTGCAAACATTCTTTTTTCTTTGGTGAGAAATCTTTACCTTTCATATAGGCTGGCCTATATGAAAAACAAATTTTTAAACGGGGCCCCGCTGAGGCACGCTGCGCCACTGGGATGATTATATTGTTTGGCATTAATATTGTTAGAATGTATGTTGGTAAAAAGACAGTGTATATTGTTTTGTAAACTTGAATTAACACCAAAGAAAAAAAATACTGCATAAATAAAAAAATAAAAAAATATTTATAATTAAAATAATAATAATAAATATTTTGGACATCTGACACACAACATCATCTAGTCCCAAGCTAAGCAGAGCTTGTGTTATGGGTACTAGACAACTGATATAAATACATAAACATACTTTTTTTTTTTGTAAATACATACATATTATACATAGAAAAACACCCAGACTCCGAAACAAATATTTGTGGATCACACAAATATTTGGTACGACCCGGGAATCGAACCCGAGACCTCTTGATCAGCAGCCGCATACGCTAACCACTAGACCAACAAGGCAGTCAAAAAATTGCATGGGTAAGTTGATAAAAAATGCTGTGCAATAGCTTTACCGCGCAGTCCCCGAGTACCCCACGACTTTTTATAGATATATTTTACTCCTATGTTTTAGCACCCAAAGGCGTGACCATAAAACAATGGACCACAGCAGAAGTAGATGGGGCAGTTTGGATCTGGTATGATGCTGAACAGAGGGCGCCTCTGTGGAACATTTCTGACGCACCAGAGCTGAAGAGTTGGGGATACAGAGGAAGAAATGAATACATCGTGAGCACTCATATTCAGGTACTATTTGATTAACTGGAGAAATGTTTGAATAAGTGATGATGGGTAGGTGTCGTAAGAGTCGACTGAATGAATAATCTAATCCTAGGACATCTTGGCTATGAGCGCCTGATCATCAATTTATGTGTTACCAAGGAGGTGTCACTTCGCAGTTTAAGTATAATCGGCCGCGTGCCTGCCCGGGCAGGCATGCCAGTGGGGCTGTCGCTTACGGTCGATACGCGTCATGTTCGTCGTAGATCTCGCCATTATTGAAATTTTTGATATACTTTTCGATACCCACAATGGCTTCTAATCACAAACCTCGATCTTCTAATCTATGTAAAAGATTTTTTTTTGTTTACGGATGTCTGAATAAAAGGTTTTAGGTGTTAGGTAGAACTAATCTGTACATACGTAACACGAACAGATATCACAATGTGATATTATTTAAAACGTCATTTGCTGACAGAAGTACCTACAGTAAAATTATAGTAAAGGCGGCGTGACTCAATATCTTTGAGTAAATCAGGCCTGTCTCACTTCCCGTGGTGGTATCGACAACGTAAGTAGGTATGCGCGAATTTATTATAATTAAAGTACTACTAACAACTACCTTAGGTTTATTTGGAAAGTATGTATTGGTTCACTAAAGTAAAGTACTAGAGATTCTAGAGAAAAAGTAGTTATTAAATATTTAAATTATTTTTAAAAGGAGACAAACCTGATAACGTCAGAACAGATAAGAGTTACACGATAGAAAGAGACGCAATTGTAGGTAAATATAATCGTAGGTGCTTCGGCGCTGTGAAATCTGAATTGAATCTATGAGCTAATGACACCAAGGGCCCTATTTCTTTAATTTCGTTTTTCGGAGTGAGTCTTCTGTACTGGAACTATTAACCGATTTCGATGAATTTTGGTACACAGATAGTTTTAACCTGAGAAAGGACATGGGCTTTTTACCGCGATAACCGACATATACGCGAGCGGAGCCGCTGGAGAAAGCTAGTGAAGATATATCTGTCTGATAATAAATCACAGGTTTCTTATTTTCCTAGGATATACCAGAAAATGGCGCTGACGTTGCTCATTTAAATACTGTACACTCTCCATCACTGTTGCCTAGTCTTGGGGAAAAGTTTCCGTTCCTGTATAATATCATAGGTAAGTTTTATTCCCTATCAATCCCGTAGGGGTGGTGACCCCTATTCATCCCGTAGGAGTCTTAAAACTACGCAGCACAACAGCTCTGCAAAGAGAAGGAACACTTGAAACAAACCCTATTCAAAAATGAGAAATTACTAAACTCGGTAACCAATTTTACAAATTTTCTTCTTCTTTATTCCCAAGATTATTTAGGGTCAGCTACTAGGTCAACCGGTTTTAGCTAAATGTCAGTTTTTACACGGAGCGACTGGCATCGGATCTCCGCAATCATGAACGATAACTTATTGAACTAGTTGTCAGTATATTTGAGGGTATTGACTTCCTAATAACGATGCTCCCAGATGTTTATAACAACCAGGACCGACGGCTTAACGTGCTCTCCGAGGCACGGGCGTGAATCACCGCCAAACTTCTATACTCCGGGTTGTTATCAAGAATTTCCTGGAAGAAAAACCCAACAACACTTTTGGACCGACCCATTTATACCAATGAATTGCTGAATTCTTTCAGTACTCTTCATGCTATGAGTAACGTTCATCATCATCAACAGCCTTTACCAGTCCACTGTTAGACAGGCCTCTCTTTAAAAAGGATGTTTTGTCCTACTATACCACGCTGTCCAGACGGGTTGGTATAGGGTTTGTGTCAAATTTTCCTTCTCTCTGCAGTGCTGTTGTTCTGCGTAGTTTGCTCCCTTAAGGCCGCTGCATACGTGACGGGATTTAACACGGACGAGGCGTGGACGGGGTTGACTCGTTATAAAGGGGGACGTGATGTAAATTCATACGCACCGTGACTGTGACTCGGATCTAACGTGTTAGTGTTGTGAACAAGGAAAGATGTATTTTTCATTTCAAGAATTGTCTTTAATTGCTATTGACGTGCTAAACATCGTCGGCGATATTTAACTCGTCCCGTGCGTGCCACGTTCCCGCCCCGTCCGTGTCTCCGTGAAGTATGCATTTCCTTATACATTTTGTACGTAACGATGTTAGCAAAACTTCCCGTCCCGTTCCGTCCGTGTTAAATCCCGTCACGTATGCAGCGGCCTTTAGTCGACTCTTACGACACTCACGGGATGAATAGGGGTGGTGATACTCCGTCACCTATTGGATTAATGCTGAACTTACTGAAACATACACACACACAATTCAGCAGCATCATAGACGTATTTTTATTTCATGTTTTTTTTTCTTGTTTATCTAAATCTCTTTTCAAAAGTACTGTATAACTCAGCTTGAATTGAATATACATTATTGTGACCACAAGAGTGAGCCATGGCACTCCTAACACAAGTTCAAACTTAGCTTGAGTGCCAGAGGTCATAACTGAGAGAACCTTTTCAATCTTTATCGAATTATATTATTACAAGTTGTGGATAGCATAAGCTTAAAAATTGTTATGTTTAAAACAAATGTATATCAATTACATATTTAAATATAACAAAAATACATTTAATCATACCAAGGACGAAGGGCCAAGAAAGAAGGACCAATAAACCGGTGGTTAGGACGCCAAAGACAGGAACCTCCTCACTATACGTGCCGTGTCAAGAATTACTGCGTTCTGCATCATAATCATCTAAATTCCATTTTATTTCTCTATTCTCTTGTTTCAAAACGGTAAACGTGTTGCAGTTTGGCTAGGGAGGCAGACCCTTGATCCAACCGTCTAACGAGAGTCGCTTAAGGTGTTGGTCGAGACTCTTGGCTATTAAACCATGAGCAGAAACTACTATCGGGACAATGATTAATTATTATTATTGTTATTAATATTAATATATTTTTGAAGGTCGCCACGAATGGTCTGCGAGCTGGGTCAGAGGCGATGACCACACCGCTCACATCACTCTGTCACACGATTATAAAATATTGCAGTACAATCTTCTACACATCGATGGCAAAGTTACACAGGTAGTGAAATTATAGCTAATAAGAATTTGTCATTTTGATCTTTTACCACAGAGGCTTCTTCTTCTAGCCTCCTAGCCTTTATTCTCAAGATTATTTGTAATAATCCTACTAAGATTATAAACGCGAAAGTTGTGAGTATGTACGTATGTATGTGTGTATGTATGTTTGTTGCTCTTTCACGCAAAAACTACTGAACGGATTTAGATGAAACTTTACAGTAATATAGCTTGTATGTCAGAATAACACATAGGCTACTTTTTAATGCAATAATCGAGATACACGGGCGAAAGCTAGGTGATTAAAAAAATATATAAATCGTAAGTGTCAAAATGTATCACTGTAAATCTCCTGTCAAAACTTCACAGGTTGCTATGTATAAGACACTTGCATAGCAACCATAATGATAGTTTGTAAATGGCTAATTTAAAAATGGGTTTTGGATAATCTTATATGTAGGCTACTTTTTATTCCGAAAATACGCGGGTAACAACGCGGGGCGCAGCTAGTAATAATAATAATATTTATTTCCAAACAGTATTTTGTACAAAAACCACTTATAACATACAAAACATTTCAAACATTTATTTAAATGCGTTACATACTTATGTAAGGCCTCATTCGCACGAGAGTTTTTTTAACGGACGTTAAAAAAGCGTTCAAGTATGAAGTTGTATAATTTTATGGTCTATTTCCAACGCTCAAAATTGAAAATACAACACTGCTCAATAAAAAAGTGGCGTGTTTTAAAAACTCTGTTGTGTGAACATATTATACTTGGGAATGCATACGTCCGTTAAAAAACTCTCGTGCGAATGAGGCCTGAGGGTAGAATTGAACTCTGGTACCCATGATAAGATTCAACTTGATTTATGGGTACCAGTGCTCTTCCCCAGTTTTGCCTACTGCGTTTACTATAAAAACATTGCGAGGTTGCTAACACCATTTTTAGGGTTCCGAAGTTCATCACTACGGACCCTTATAGATTCGTCATGTCCGTCTGTCCTCGACTTACCGTCCAAACGGTAAGTGCTAGAAAGATGAAACTTTGCATGAATATGTGTTTTTATTACGTCGACAAAGTGCTACAATAAAATTAAAACAAATATTTTTATTTGGGGTACGTCCCCTACACGTAAAGTGGGGATGTTTTTTTTTTCTCACGACTACCCCATCGTGTGGAGTATCATTAGATAGGTCTTCTAAAAACAATACAGGGTTTCTAAGACGATTTTTTGATTTAGGTATCTTGTAGGTTACTTATCTAGATTTCTTGCGCACCAGACGGCGCTGATTCGACCTCGCTTCATGTGCAAGGGAGATTTGGATGTGTGAAGTTAGGTAATGATATTTGGATAGGAAAACAATAAGGACTGTTCCCAAGCCGCAACATATCTGTTTGCGAGATATTCCACTTTAAAGGGCACTTTCTTGTAAAAACAGAGCATCCCCCCCCCCCCCCCTCTAAATGCTAAACGTCAGGCTCATAAAATCTGGAAAAAATCGTGATGGTGGCCCATTTGATGAACTTTGTAGGAAATCTATAACGGATTAGATGAATTTGTTAGTTCAGGAGTTATAGAGGCTTAACTTGTAAAATACGTTCACAATTATCTATTATAACTAACATTATAATTAAATTTAATTATTTTTTAACATTTAACACACTTAACATTATAATTAATTAATTAACATTATAAATAACACAAATATAACAATTATCTTTTGGATACGATTTTAAATCCACGTACCATTATAGGTGACAGAGGAACCCTTTCTTGTGCGTGGCCTGACACGCACTTGGCCGATTTTTTTATTAAGGTATATCTGTTTGTGAGTTATTCAACTTTATATATATAAAACTACTAGCAGATGCCCGCGGCTCCGCTCGCATCCTTGGGGGATGAAAAATAGATGTTCGCCGATTCTCAGACCTACCCGATATGCTCACAAAATTTCATACAAATCGGTCCAGCCGTTTCGGAGAGTATGAGAACGTACATTGTGACACGAGAATTTTATATATAAGATAAATATAGTATAGTATAGTATAAATTTATATATATATATAATAAATAATAATTGTAGGTAGTAGAGCCACGCTGGTTTCAGCACGAATGGGCCGGCTCGACCCGGCCAGTACTACCCTCACACAGAAGACCATCCTAATAATGACAGCATTCTTGCTGTCGTATTTCGTTGGTGAGTGTGAGACCGGAGGCCCAATCATTCTGCATCATTCTCCCGCCCTTCGAAGGCCGGGAGAATGATGCAGAATAATCTAACCAGGCTGCCATGGTAGGGGTCACCATGCTACATTGCCTACCCTCACAATAAGCATGGTGACCCCTACTCCTGGATTCTACTCATGCTTACCATCAGGCAGAGTAGAATCACTTTGGCAGGCTTAAATATAAAAAAAAAAAAAAAAAAAAAAAAAAAAAAAAAAAAAAAAAAAAAAAAAAATTTAAAACTTCGTACAAAAATTTGTGGTCGGCTACTTGTTCAACCGGTTTTACCTGAATGTCAGACGTCAGACGGTTAACGTCACGCCTGGCGTGACGGCTCTGTGTGGCGTGTTCAGTATTATCTAGTACATTACAACTGCTCGGCGTCGCGTCACCGCCCCGTCCCGCCACGCCACGCTGGCTGTGTGACCGGACCTTAAGGTTTACTTGTTACCTTCAGTCGTGAAGTTTAAGAACATCCGACACTTAACGACAAGGCTACGTAGCCACAATGTGTCTTGCCAGTCCCCAACCCGCATTCAACCAGCGGGTGGACATCATCAACAACCGAAGGATAAGGCCATACTTCCACACGCTCGCACTCGGCCAGCGTGGCGACGCAAGACCTTAACCCTCTCCTGAGAGAACACCCGAGATCAGCAGTGGGATTTAGTTGGTTGTTGATTTGATTTGACAATTTCAATATTGGGATTCCAGATCGGTCCAGGTAATATACGTGTTCTCATAAGCTGTCCGTTGGGCCCAGTGCTGATGTCCATGTCCTTGACCCCTCTCGGTGCCAACTTGCTGAAGGTCGTCCAGAGGGTATTCTCTCCAGTTTACAACGCACCTTTTGGCGCTATGTTTGTCAAATCAGAAGGAGCTATGGTAAGTTCTCGGATCCTGAATAAAATCGACATTACGTAAGCGAAACCGCTAGTAATCTGCTCTAGCCAAGTTGCAAGCGTTTTAGGGTTCCGTAGTTCATGACTCGGAACCCTTCTACCGCCCAAACGGGTGATGCTAGAAAGATAAAACTTTGCGTGAATATGTGTTGTGATTATGTCGACAAACTAGATAAGCAAACAAACAAACAAACCAGCTTTTTTTATAAGAATACTCTACTAAGCTTAAGCTATTGAACCCACAGAGTAACATAATATTTAATTTTAACAGTTCGAACGAGACATCGTAATATGGAACAGCAAACGTTATGAGTCATCTCCCGCGTACGTACGGACAGACAAATCAATACGCGCCTTCCGAAGTTGGTTCTCACAATTCTATAGCGAAAATAGTATTAGTTTCCGAGACGCCATGCAAAATACATTAGAATGGTAAATTACGAACAATGAACCACATTAAACGTGGAACTGTGCTGACATCTAGCGGGTAGTAGCTAGTACTAAATCAAAAATTCAAACTGAACTTGGCCTAGCTTGATTATTATGGTACTGAGTGACAAATTAACATATAGTACAAATATACAATATATATATATATATAGTACAATAAAATTAAAACAAAGATTTTTTTATCTTACTGTGCCCTCAGTTAGATGGCGTTAGAGGTACTTTTATGACTACCTTTACGATTAATTTCTAATTATTCCTTCCCAAAGGGATTAATATAGACAACTTAGAAGAAAACTAAGGTTTAACTTAGTAACCATTTTATTTCTTATTTTAATACAAAAGTAAAAAATATACATACTGTTATATTCTTATGTAAATAGTGATAAGATGCGTGAGACATTAACTAATTACTAAGACATCTCACTTCATTAAAATATAATCTAGTATATTGGTTCTCTTTCCCGCTACCACATCTTTACTTTAAAAAAGAGAGACAGAATCAATGCATTGTGTAGCAAATGACAATTAATCTTTATGTGAAGAACCGCGACTGAATTAATGACTGAAAAAGAGATAGGTTATGTTTGGGTGGAGGAAATTCCAATGTAAAATTTGTGAATAAATATCATGAGTTGACATTTCATTATTGTATTTATATTTTTTAATGTAAATATTTAATTTTGTACAAACAAGGCATGTGACTAAATAATTATACCAAAATATAGAATAGGTTTTTTTTTAATAAAAGTTATTTTTTAAAGTTGTTTTAATTCTTGAACCGAACACAAACCTCTAACTTTTATAAAAGAAAGTTTCTTTTTAATATCAAATAAGTTTTATAGGTAACAATAATTAATGTTTCTTTTATCTGTTTTTGCCATTTTTTATCAAAAAGGTTTTGCAAACAAAGACCGAAACGCCCTGGTGTAAGGCGCTTTGCGACACGATCGACCGACAATTTGGAGAAAGTGGTTCGCAGTGGCAGCATATGGATGCGGACTGCCCCAGACCGGGTTAGTTGGCACTCCTTGGGGTGACCTTCGTTCAGCAGTGGTTCAAAAAATCTTCAAGGCAACATTAAAATCTAACCAATATGTGTGTCTTCGCAATTTTCTTTTTTTTTTTACTTGCATTTAAACTCTATAGTCTATGAGTAGGTATAGTTCTAAAGCTCTTCCTTAAAATTTCGTAATAAGTCTTGAGAATATATCTAGAAGAATTTTCCTTTCTTAAATTCAGAATAATCGATAAATCCATCATTATCGAAGTCGGTTGTGTTTAAGGCGCTTTCTACCATCTCGCTCAGATGTTCGTCCTTGTAAATGTAAACATCAGCGAAGTGTGCATCGTCGACATCTAAAAATATAGCATAAATAAGAGAGATAAGAAATAATAGAATAATAATAGAGATCTAAGGCCCTGATCATTCTGAGAATGATCAAGAAACACCTTACTAAGCCACCATGGTGTGGATCAACATGCTGCATTGCATGCATCCAAAGTGAGAATGGTGGCCCCCACTCCTGGATTCTACTCATGCTTTCCATCAGGCAGAGTAGAATCACATTGGCAGGCTTTAATTTAAAAAAAAAAAATATTCAATAATCAAGTAAATTCGTTCCGGAGTGAGCCGTTCGTTGGAGATCCATCTCAACACATTCGTTCGCAGCTTTAGTTGTTGTTGACGAAAAAATATAAAAAAACAAAAAATAAATACAAAGATAGACATAAAATCAATAAAGGTCAAGTTACTAACGTTTTTCGTTTTCGATTATATTCTCTGAACCATTTCTCTATTCTCTTGATTCATTGGCTAATATTTTGTTTTGATCACGTGATTAATTGTCATTAGCTAATGAAACAAGAGAATAGAAAATATAATACAGAACGGAATTGCCAACGAAAAACGTTTGCAACTTTTCTAAGGGGACAGGTTCACAAACAAAAAAAAGCCATCAAAATAACATGATTCATGTACTTGCCATATGTCCATAGCTCACAAGCCGACTAGCCACCACAAGCAATTTCGCAATCTCGCTACACCATAGAAACACTAAACTTCAATGCAGGCAAAGCGGATGGACGAGAATAACCCCCTTTAAGCCCCTATCTTGACTGTGAAGGTTTCATAATAGGAAAAAGTCTAAGTATAGGTGGTAATCTTAGGGTCCAATGAACCATTTTAAAAAGTCTGTTACCAATGGAAAGCAATATTACTTGGCGATTTTTTAATGAAGTTTTAGTAACCATTTTCATACGTATGGCCCTAACCCTCTCCTGAGAAGAGAGTCGAGCCCAGCAGTGAGACATTAAGGGTTGTTGATTGAACCATTTTCATACTAGTCATCTTAAAGTTACACTTACATCTCAATCCCACAGACGAGGCAACTGAGGGAGTGAATACGCAGGGATGCCCCGCGTATTCACTTCCTCAGTCGCCTCGTCATCGCTGTAAAATAGAATCAAAACTTGAAACCAATCCTATACCTACCAACTCGTCTGGCCAGCGCGCAGCGTGTAGAGACCATAAAGCAAAACCCTTTTTTTTAGAAGAGGCCTTTAAACAACCTCAAAATAGTTTGGTTTCAACCTAGCCAAGCTTTATCCGTTGTACACGTACAATCACATATTAGCTCAATCTAAACATAAGAGATTTACATCTCAAAAAAGGCTAAAACTACAAGAATCAAAATTACTTACTTCTTTTTGATTTGCGTAGTAAAAAAAACTTTTTGGATTCAATTTAATAGTTTCATCATCTTTCTAGCTAATTTGGTTTTTAAAAAAAAAGGCCCATGTTTTTTAATTTATTTCACTTTAATATAAAATAAATAAAAAAGTACAAAAATTAACAATTTTCTAGTCTTTTTATGTTTCATTTATAATTTGCAACACTTACAACATCTATGGTTTTTTCTTCTTCAAATTGTGACAGTGGTCAAGTAAACATATCTGGTCGGCTTAGATTAAAGTTTACTGTATTCATGATATTCGATATACCCATCATTATTAAAGTCGGTTCTGTTCATAGCGTTGTCCACCACGGCACTCAAATCTTCGTCCTTGTAAATGTAAACGTCAGTTAATTCCTTGTTGATGTCATCTAAAACCATAAATAATCGATCACAATGTGTCATTACTTTTATTATTGTTTGCCGCCAAAAACAGAACAGAACGAATGAATGAATGAAGGTGCAGGCCAATCTTGTATCATTTTTTTTTCTGTTTTATTTATGACATTTTCAGCACTAAGGACTATATGCATGAAATGGACACAAAGTATACCCAGACTAATACAACAATTTGTGGATTCCTTAAAATGAAAATATGTAATATACTCGCCATGCATCCCCAGTTGGTCAGCCGATAACCCAACACAAGCAGATTATATAGAGATTAGGTCCTTTAAAGTCATAAACGTGTAATCTATGTAATTCCAACGATATGATAAACTTCGAATACTCTTCAAATGATTTTGTATGTTTCGGACATCAGATACGCCGTCTAGTTTTAAACTAAGCAGAACTTGTATTATGGGAACTAGATTGACTAATAGAATATTTAAACACTTTTGTAAATAAATGTATTGCATACATTACCGTATTTATCATAAGGGCACACGGGGCCAGTGCCCAGGGGCCCACCATTGTCAGGGGGCCCTCCAACAAGCCGACAATTTGTTTCTCTCACACATAGTCTTGAAAAAAAATTACAGTTCAATACGAAATTAAAATAAATAGGTTTAGATTTTTATTGGCCACACAACAATTTTAGGCTCCCAAACTCTTGTGTGCCCACACAGATAAAGACGGCCCTGATTGCATACATACAAAATATCCAATCTCTGAAATAAATATTTACAGAATTTTTAGGCTACACGCAGATTTGGTTCCGATACACGAGTACTCACCACAACAATCATTTATGTTACCAGTGCAACACCGAGGAAGCAGTTCGAATTACACCAACATAAGTACTGAAATTTTTTTTTTTTTTTAATTATTTTTTTTTTGATTATTAAGTTAATCTTTTGTGTAATTTCGTCTGCTAACTTTATATAAGCGCTCATAGTGGTGGCTACCACTAAATACCGCCAATATCTAAATGGAGGACCGTTTCTGTCATGATACTTTAAGGGCGATTCCGTGATTCGGAGGTCACGTTAAGCAGTCGGTCCCGGGCGGAGGCCTTCGGGCGGTTTAAAAACATCCCACGGCCAGATTACGTAGCAACAACGTGTCTTGCCAGTCCCCAACCCGCACTCGCCCAGCATAGGGCCTGTCATAGGAAGATGTTATGGGTTGCTGATGAACTTTTAATATTCCAATGCAAGACAGATGTACGTATTTATCCTTATTAATCGTATCAATATTTTTTGTGGCATTTTCAAGTTAAAATTAAGGAAACTAAACAGCTAATATACACTATAATACAGTAAATAAATACAAAATCATAGCTAAATCATCGCTATAAAAATGAAAATAAATTAATTTCAATTAAGCAGAAAAAAAAACATACGGCCTTTTTAAATGTTTGTTATCACACACAGAGTGAAGTAATCACGTTTCATAAATTAAAATATACTAGAGTGTTGCCAAAGTAAAATAACATGGTTTAAATTATTTCTCCATGGTGAAGAAATTAATTTAAACATGTTTTTTTACTTTGGCAACACTCCAGTATATTTTGATCTCTTCCGTATAGCATGACCTCAGAGGCTTTGTACGGAAGAGATCAAATATGTTAGAGTCGGATTGATTGTTAGGTACTATTGTAAAAGAAACATTCCTGTCTTGGGAATTCCAAAATAAATAAAACAAAATTCCAAGTGTTTTACAATTGTTTTTCTTTTATATTATTTACGCTACGTTTTCAGAATCATTCGGTCTTAAAAGTTTATTGTCTATGACTTGTCTGCAACATTGCATAGTTGACATGTGAATTGTGAAATGAGAATACTCTTGAACCTGTAAGAATACACCTCTCCCCACGCAATATGGAATGTAGTTTTAATCTGCTTTAAGGCTTCTATATCACTACTTATTATAAAACAAAGTCGCTTTCTCTGTCCCCATGTACGCTTAAATCTTTAAAACTACGCAACGGATTTTGGTGCCGTTTTCTTTAATAGATAGAGTGATTCAAGAGGAAGGTTTTTATGTATAATACATGCATAATATAGTAGATAATAATTTTAGAGGTTTCTAATGTGTGTGTTTTTACGCTTACATTGCAGCCAGCGTTTGCTGGCTGTACCCTATGAGATAGATCAAAATAATGTACTACAGTATTGTACATCTTAAAAAGGTCTACAAAAAAGTCCGCGATGGTATATGTCTATCTCTTAGGGATAACCCACAATAACCATTTTTTTTTATTTTTACAAGAAATAATATCTTAATTACGAAGCGATTGCGGCGGTACCGGCCGGGGCCCGTTAGTTGACGCTGCTGTCGATTTGTCACTATCAGTTAATAACTAAACACTATATTTTATTATGAATTAATATTCTAAGGAGGTACGAAGTTCGCTGGGTCAGCTAGTCTTCTATATAAATAAATAAGATTGCCATGGACTTTGTAATTCTAATATAAAAAATAATAAAATAATCTTTATTAATTAAATATTTATTAAGTTTGCGAATCTCTGGAATGGTGGGACCTATTTTGACGAGACTTTCTGAGCAGATAGGTAACGACAAAAGAATAACTTAAGCTATTTTTTTTTAAACTTACTTCTGTCCGTGAGGAGCTCGCGATTTAGAACAATCGCGGATAACAATGCGAAACTCAGCTGGTTAAATTTACGTCAGATAAATATTATCGACCAGTCAGTCAGTGAGTTTATTCCCTTATATCTTTGAATTGATAATCGTTAATAATATTTCCAAGTAACTGTTATTTTTGTAAGACAATCCTGTGGCACGGGGAACTTTACAAACAAACAAAAAACGACCACAAAGAACACCCAGACTCAGAACAACAATTTGTGGATCACACAAAGTGTTGTTCCTGTGGGGTTTGAACCCACAACACTCTGAGCAGTAGAGAGTAGCGTGGTACTCTTCCTTCAACCACTACAACATACATGGAGTCGATTTTCGTGTGTTTTTCAGAGTCAAGATTAACATCTAATGATTATGAACATAGTCACATTGTATGAAGTTCTATTTTGACATCAATAATAGTTGTTAAATTTGACAGCTATTGTGACAGTAAGGAGGTTGCACTTGACTCCCAAACGTAGACATAACAAAACTAAAACACTAATGAAAAAAATAATAAAATTAGAGATATATGTTCATCTCAAACGGCCGACGCTTGTCTCAACTCATGATATTCGATAAATCCGTCGTTATTAACATCAGCTTGCTTCAGAGCATTATCGACCATTTCACTGAGATCATTCTCACCATAAACGTAATTTTGCCGTGGATCTCCTCCTTTGTCTGTTATAACATAATACAAAAATTATCACTACTTTTCACTACTCAATATCAACAGTTCCAAACTAAGCAGAGCTTAAATTATGAGTAGATAACCGATATAAATACATAAACACACTTTTTGTGAATACATACATATTACATATAGAAAACGCCTCCAAACTTTGAAACAAATTTTTGCGAATCACACAAATATTTGATCCGACCCGGTAATCGAACCAGAGAACTCAAGCACAGCAGTCGTAAACGCTCGCACTGTCGTATACACTCAATCTGTCAATGTCATTATTGACAGCTGTCATTATAAGTAAATACATTTTTTTAAATTTTACCGCCTCTCTCTGTCTCACAGCTCTAATTAAATGCAAGTAAAATAATGATTATGTAAATAAAATATGCAGTTGGGTAGATACAACTTCGAAAAGGAAGCATACAGGAGGATGCAGTTGGGCTGGGAAGTGTTAAAAAAATAATGAAAAGCTAATAATAATAAGTTCAAAAGCTCCTTCGTTACTTCGTAAACGATAATTTCCACCGAAAGGCAATAGGCGTATTGGAATGGCGCGCGTTTTACAATCTTAAAAGTTTAATATACCAAGCCGCGTACACCAGTTTGATGATGGGCTTCTTCTACAAAATGCAATCGTAGCCGAAGTTGGTAACATACTCGTACTCCTTTTAAACTGTATATAGTACAGGATATAATATAATTTAAAGATCGTAAAATCTGTTCCGATGTGAGGCAGTCTGGTGGAAATATCTTTTACTCTTTCCCGCCTTAACTACAAAGATATGAAGGTTAAGAAAATCGTATATTATACCAAACCTATTTAAAGAAATATGAAAAACGTTCATATATATTTTATTTAAACTACCTACTAAACTACATATTATACCAGTAAGTATTCTAACTTGGTTATAATATTTTATGACGTGACAACGTCTTATAATTCGATGGAGCCGGCTGCACGCACGAAAAAACATGACCCATGCGACGTTACCTCGCTCTGAGGCGTTCCATTTAGGGCTTGAAGTGCAAGCGAGAGCGTGGAACGAGCGACAAAGAAAATTGCAATCATTCCATCAGTATTTTCTTAAGACGTTGTCACGTTCAGCTATCGTCAGTAAATCGAGTTTTTATTTTTATCCATGAATGTCAATTATTAATGGCTTATCCTTTGGGCATGTGATGATGTTCTCTGAGATACTAAAGAGCACTGTGCACATACACTGATGTAGTGTCTGCTCCCTTACTCTCACAATCCGATGAGACGGCCAGCCCCCCCCCCCCCCCCTTGCAACAACTTGGCTAGGAGGGCAGGACGGAAAGCTTTACGTACTCTCTGAGCTTCGCCGAAAACTGACTCATACGATTTACACGCAGTCAGTATTCGATTAGTAGTCGAGAATATTTCTTATTGTGTACACATATTTGTAAAGGCAGTGCGGAAAAATGAATTCTCGAAAATTCTCTTTTCGTAAAGTATTCTGTAATTCGTTTGCACGCGTTTCTTTATTTCTATAATTTTGTGATTTACTATCCCACAGGCATTCATTATCGCGGTATAGTTGAATAATTTTTAAGTTATCCGTGTCGCTCAAATTTCGCGTCATTTTGTGATTTGTTGCAACGCAACGTGGTCCCTGTACAATATCGGCAGCTACTGACTTCGGCATTTACATGGCGTCAGTTCCGCTGGCGTGGGTGGCGGGGGGAGCGGACGGTGGCCGAAAAATATGAAGCGGTAGTATTAAAGTCAGTACTGACGCGACTGTCCTGTACTGACTTGAAATCAATTTACACGATGGCAGTGCCAGGTCAGCACTGACTAGGCAGTGCACTGACGTTAGTTACTGACTCAATGTAAATCTGCCTTAAATTCCAAACTACGGGCTGTTAGTAGGCATTTCTTCGTAGACTCGGGAATGAAAACCAGATCTGATAGATCTGTTGCAGTTAGTATTGGTTACAACATGTATTTCATAGATGTTTGATTTTGATTTGATGAGACTAAACTTTGCATATGTAATTTTTAAGCAGAATTTTGCTACATCGGTCCACCCGTTCCAGAGACTATCCGGAACAAACAGACTGACAGACAGAGCGATAGGTCGAGGATGGGCGGTCGGACGGACGGACATGACGAATGTATAAGGCAGTGGCGTGCTTTGGCGGGGCCCCGTTTAAAATTTGTTTGGGGGCCTTTATGAAAGGTAAAGATTTCTCACCAAAGAAAAAAAGAATGTTTGTAAAAAATTAAAAGAAATATTTATTCATCATTTATCTGTCACTTTGTCTTAAATTTTTACAATAATAACAATTCAAATTAAATATACACTCTTCTTGCCCTTTTTTCGACTAAGTGTTTAATTAATTTTAAGCGCACGCTTTACGCAGGAAAAAAAATGTATTTCTTGACTTTTATCATTTCTAAAATAAAATAAAAATTGGGAAGTTTTTATTAATTTTTGGGAGCCCCCGTATAATTGATACGGCAGATACAGCGGTAGCTACGCCCATGGTATAAGGGTTCCGAGTCCTGAACTACGGCACCCTAAAAAACTGTTCATTTGATATTACATACAGACACTCCAATTTTATTTATTTGTATAGATATATAGATTAGGTAACCCAACTCAAGTTAGTTTACAATTCAAAGATTATAAATAAAAAATGTATTATATTGATATAATTTATTTATAAAATATATAAAAGTAACAAAAAAAAGTGTCGTTCTTATTCGTTATTTCGATGCACAGTTATTTTAAATAAAACTATATGTGAAGTTGGTTTATGGAGATGGTTCTATTTCCCAACTCCCCTTCATTATCGGTATCTCCAATAAAACAAGGACGGATTAAATAAGCCTATTAACTCAAAAAATCGGCCAAGTGCGTGTCAGGCCACGCACAGGAAAGGGTTCCTCAGTCAACCATAATGGTACGTGGATTTAAATCGTATCCAATAGATAATTGTTATGTTTACGTATTAATACGTTAATTTTGTATGACGTATTCCAAGTGAGCGCACTTTACAAGTTCATCATCATCATCATCATCAGCCTATCTCAGTCCACTGCTGAACATAGGCCTCTCCCATACATCCCTTTATAAGTTAAGCCTCTATAACTCCTGAACTAACAAAGTCATCTAATCCGTAATAATTTTCATATTTCATTAGATGGACCACCATCACAAATTTTCACAGATTTTTTGAGCTTTGAGCTTTTAGAGGGGGGGGGGGGGACGCCCTGTTTTTACAAAAAAGTGCCCTTTAAAGTGCAATATCTCGCAAGAAAAAATAACATCCCCACTTTACGTGTAGGGGAGGTACCCCAAATAAAAATATTTTTCATAATTTATTTGCAGCACTTTGTTGACGTAATTAAAACACATACCTACTCATGCAAAGTTTCATCTTTCCAGCACTTTTTTTCCATCTCAAATAGGAGTAAGAAATTGCTTTTTACTGGAAAAGCCGCCATTTGTAAACTGAAATGGTCATAAACGTTATATGTAATTATTATTGGTGTACAGTAAAGTTTATGCTATTCTAAATTTAAAAATAAATATAAAACCATTAGGAAGTATTTGACTAAAACGCGGTTGGCTACTAACAGTAAATTAATAAAAGTAAAAATATTTGTCTGTGATCACAAAGCCTATTACTTATGACCTTGCATTTCTTTTTCTACTTTAGCCTTCTTGGCTTTAAAATCTTGTAATCTGTATTCCGTATAATCTATATAACCATCGTCGTTCAAATCGGTGTGACTTAGTGCTAATTCCAGGACTTGTTCCAGTTCGTCGTCTGGATAGGCCGCGTGGTCTTGGTCGACTTGCCCTGAAAATATATTAGATTAGGGATGTGCAAACCCATTGCCGATGAAATAGAATAGTACATATTGTATTTTTTCTGAAATGTTGTGTATAAAATATGGATATAATTATACTTTATGGGTATTATTGCTGAAATACAAATAACAGGTTTTTTAAACTCAATCTTTTAAAAAATGATGTATCTATGATAGATAATATCTAAGGTGAACTAACTTTTAATACTATCGAAAGATAAATCAAAAGATTTTAAAATATTTTCAAGTAACGCATAAAAATAACACTTACCCTCTAATCGCTTTAGATTTATTCCACAGCATACAATTCTGCCTCATGTCATAATCATGGTTTTGACAGACGACACACAAATAATTTGCCAATAATCGATTCAAATCGAATTGACAATAAAAAAAACACCTGTTATTTTTTAACGGCGTAGAGTATGTAACATGTTTCCCGCGCGATTTATTCTGGCACCTGTCACAATGAAAAATGTATCTCGTTGTTTTTAAACGATTTGAATGGTTACATGTGATGCTTTCCCGCGCTTTTTATACCATAAATAAAGATGAAAATAAATGAAACTACAAAAACCATGAATGTTGTCTGTGTATGAAATAAATATTTAAATGAAGTTCAATCCTGACCTGCTAGCCAAGTGTACCCCTTAAGGCAAAAGCATCAAAATACACATAGTACTTGAGGCTTTTAAATTGTCGACAGTGACAGTTAAACATTACGCGCCAATACATAGAGAAAAACTAAAATCATAAAATTGATGCTATGACTTAAAGTTGCAAAGTACATATACATAAACAAAGTATAAGTACATGGCAAAAATAGTAAAAAAATTGCCAAGTTCTTATCAGGCCATGCGTAGTCACTAGTCACCTTTAATGGTAGGTAGATTTAAAATCGTGTAAAATAGATATAATTTTTGTTAACATAATGTTTCTTTATTTTTGTACGAAGTTTTCCAAGTTACTAGGTGCATTTTACAAGTTAGGTCCCGAAAACACCTGAAATAAAAAAAGTTATCAAAACTGCTATAGTTTTCCTTGGAAATTCAATATATGGACTAATTGCATGTTTTTTTTGTCTCAGCCGTTTAGCTTTTAGAGGGGACGCTATTTTCACAACGAAATGCGCTTTAAAGTTGAATAACTCGCAAACGGATACCTAAATTGAAAAAGAAAAATCGGCCAAGTGCGTGTCAGGCCACGCACAGGAAAGGGTTCCTCGGTCCAATGGATAATTGATACGTATTAATGCGTTGATTTTGTATGACGTTTTCAAAGTAAGCGCATTGTAAAAGTTAAGCCTCTATAACTCCTGAACTAACAAAGTCATCGAATCTGTTATAGTTTTCCTTCAAAGTTCATTATACCACTATCAGGAATTTTTCCAGATTTTTTGAGACAGCCGTTTAGCTTTTAGAGACGCCCTGTTTTTATAAAAAAGTGGCCGTTAAAGTGGAATTTCTCGCAAACGGATACCTAAATCAAAAAATCGTCTTAGAAACCCTTTATTGTTTTTAAAAGACCTATCTAATGATACCCCACATGATGGGGTAGCCCCAAGAAAAAAAAAACATCCCCACTTTACGTGAAGGGGAGGTACCCCAAATAAAAATATTTTTCATAATTTTATTGTAGCACTATGTCGACGTAATTACAATACACATCCATGCAAAGTTTCATCTTTCTAGCACTTACCGTTTGGACGGTAAGTCGAGGACGGACGAACGGACGGACGAATAGACGGACATGACGAATCTATAAGGGTTCGAAGTCATAAACTTCGGAACCCTAAAAATGGCTTTAGGAACCTCGCATTTTTTTTAAAAGATCTATCTAATAATACCCCACACGATGGGTTAGACGCCAGAAAAAGAAATCATCCCCACTTTACTTTAACCCCAAATAAAAATATTTATCATAATTTTATTGTAGCACTTTGTCGACGTAATTAGAACACATTCATGCAAAGTTTCATCTTTCTAGCACCAACCGTTTGGGCAGTAGGTCGAGGACGGACGGGTGGACGAATATGACTAATCTGTAAGGGTTCCGAGCTCTTAGCTACGGAACCCTAAAAATTAATTGCAAACAGGTTTCATCAATGGCCAGAGTAATGAATGGAGATTATTGGGAAGTCAGTGCGCTCGAATTTATTGACAACTAACAACCTTCGAATTTCAGTTCTCCCTTAGGGTTGCGGAGGTCCGATGCCAGTCGCTCCGTGAAAAAACTGATATTGAGTTAAATCGAGTTGAACCAGCAGCAGACCTCAAATAATATTGGGAATAAGGCTAGAAAGAAGAAAGTTTAACAGATTTATACCTGTCATGTATTTCAAATTCATAGCCACAATATAAGGCTATTAAGAGAATTAACATAAAACAGTCATGTTCTGTAATTAAATTGACATTTCACTTAAACTAATTCATTAAAACTATATATATATTCTTATATTATTCAAACAAAATAATTATTAAGTCTTGTGTACGATAATTTACACAAAAGTTTAAAAAACTATAATAATATAGCAATATATCCTTATTTAAAATAATTTTTCACATTAATATAGAAATAAATTCGAGAAATAACTTAGGGTTGTGCAAACCTGACTATCGATGAGATTATTAAAAAAAGAAATAAACGGTAGAACTTATGTAGAAAACATCATAATATTTTAAAGAATGTTAATCCACGCATATCGCTAATGCGCCTGGCCGCCATTTTGACGACATAATGATGAGAGCATTGAGAGCAAGTGAAGTGAAAAGTGAGTTAACAACGCCTTTTAATTGTTAGGCGAATTTGTAAATAAAGATGTGTTTATAACAGCAAATGTATTCGAACAATGGAAATTACTTTTCGGAATGTATTAAGCAATTGATCGTTTGATTATTATTAGTTTTATTTATCCGTCATATACTTTAACCAACACTTCTAATATGTATCACATCTCATAAAACAACACAAATCTGTATTTACTCCAAGTTGACAAGTTGTGCCTTTTAATTCTGTATTATGTCACGTTGCCTTTAATATGGCAAGGTATCGGCTATTGGCATATTATAACAATTCACAAGGATTATACAACTTACACATAACATTAAAAGTAACTAAAAAGATCATTTACGTATAGGACCTACATAATCATAAATAAAATAACAATCTTTTGTAGACATTAAAATATAACATAAACAAAGAGAATAAGTACCACAATACAAAATAATACAACACGAAAAAGTTAAAACCATTATCATTTTCTTGCCAGTATCAAAATTTGAACGATTCTCTTCTATTCCTCGGGCTCAGGGATACCTGTCTTATACTCACTCCAATTAATATAGCCATCGTTGTCTTTGTCCAAATTAATTAAGGCTTTATCAATAACTTGAGATAAATTTTCATCGTTCATCAGCTCGACATTTTCTTTTGATTGTTCTGTAAAATGTATTTTTCTATACTGACAACTTTGTAATACGTCAATTTTACCGCGTTATACTTGTGAACCTGCCTTCAAAAATGTTAGTAGTTCAAAGTATTACAATAACTTGATTCGTGTATTGGACATCATGGTCAATCCTAAGTCCACTGCTGAATATAGATTTCTCATTCGAAAGAAAAATTTAAAGCAGTGAGGGCCATCGTTTTTGTGCTCGCCAATGGGCGCCACTGTAGAATAAGATCCTAGCTGTCAAAGTTAGACCACTTATTTTTGCTCCTCTTGTTCTCAGCTCCGCTTTTAAAGCACTAACATTCATTGAGCCGTAGTTTGTATTTTTTATTATTAATGTCTCGTATGGCAAAATATTCACAAACATAATTGGAGTTAATTTTCGTTCGAAAATAAAATCTTGCCTACAGAAATAATCTAATTTGACATTTCAAACCTTATGCTACACTAGCGCCTCTAGCGGCGAATTCACTCGCTTTCGTGTTCTGTAGGTGCCTTCTGACTTTCTAATCTGAGATTTAATATAAAATTTGCTGATATGTTAAAATGTCTCTATCCAAGATCTAAAATCTGTAGTTAAGTTAATTAGAGACTATCAGCAGGTGCTAAAAGTAATCCTAAATATTTTATTTAAAATTTTATTTTTAATATTTCAATTGTCTCATTCAAGAAAAAAGACATTCAGTTTCAACTTTCTAGAAGACAGGAAGGAATTAATTAAATTGAGAACTCTGTAACTACAGAAAAACATATTGAGAACCAAAGATTTCGATATGATTTTTTTTTCAGGAGGAAACAATGTCAGTAAACCATAGATTTTGAGCTAAACAGTTTTATTTTCAACAATTTCTACGAATAAAACCTCATAATATATCAATATAAATTTATTGACAACTAAATAAGAACTATACAAGTATTTACTTACACAACCATTGGAAATGAAAACAAGAAAAAATAGTAAAAAAATACAACACAATTTAGATCAGATATAAATAGAGACAGATCTATATTTAAAGTTTTAAAGCCAAAGTTTACTTTAGAATATAATAAAATATTTATACAACATTTAAGAAAAAAAACAAAACATACATAGGGGGCCATTCATTGATTACGCAAGACGATTTAGGGGTAGGGGGTTGACCATGTCTTATTTTCTCTTACAAATGGGTGGGAGGGGTTCTTGACAGTTCTTACGTTAGATCACAAAAATACGCAAAGATAGGAGTGGTGATTACATTAAACCTGATTGTCAAATTTTGCTAAAAATTGTTAATTTTAAAAATAAACATTATAACCAGTCAAAGGTACGATATATACTAAATATTAAACGGGGGAGGGGTATGCCCATTCTTATTTTTTCTTATTTAGGGAGACAAAAATAGTAAAAATCATCTTACATAATTAATGAATGGCCCTTATACATAAAGAAATCGTGAATTAATATAAATAACATTTTTTAGCATATACTGCATATTGTGTGCATATAAGCGCATCTACTGAAATGTCACTTAGTTATAAATATACTATTTTGATCAGAAAAAGAATTAACGGAACAATACATACTAATATTAAAAAATCGAAAATAATATCTGTCTGATACGCTTTCACGGCTAAAACGCTGCGCCGATTTTTAACCGACTTCAAAAAAAAAGGAGGAGGTTCTCAATTCGTCGGAATCTTTTTTTTTTATGTACATATGTTCAGCGATAATTTCGTCGTTTATGAACCGATTTCAAAAATTCTTATTGCATTGTAATGGGCGTAGCTTACAGGTGGTCCCATCGCCACCATATCGGGATTTGATGATGGGATCCCAAGGAGGGAACTCCTCAAATATCATAGGCACAATGTCGCGATTTGGGTACTCGGAATAGTTTTTCATTGAAGTCGGTTCCTTTTTGTTAAAATTATATTATGATAATTCGTGAGAAAGGACATAGGCTAATTTACCGTATAACCGACATATGTATGGGCGGAGCCGCTGGTAAAAACTAGTATTTTATAATTAAGTGACACATAAGTATTTGTTTGTTATGTTTCTTGAAATATTTCGCGTAACTCTCAATATTCACGACTCAATATTTAAAAAAAATCTATTTAAAAATCCTAAATTGACATGAGACATTCTAATCTAACAGAGTTCCATATGTGGTACATGTATTTTTTTTATACCGATAATTTGAATATGACAACTAAAAATGACAGCTGTCAATTTGCTTGCTAGTTGATGACGTAATAAGTTGTTTTTTGTCGTTTTATAATAGTTATGTCACTTGGTCTCAAAGGAGACCAACCAACTACGCGGGAGGGATTAAAGTGCCCAAGTGTGTGCGCAAACACAGGTGCACTGTCTGTTCTCACTCTCATAATCCGACACGACCTGGGAGAGATCTGGTTCATGACAGACGGCACTACAATATGCTTTATATATACTATGGCAGTATGATTTGTAACAGACTGAATATTTTTTTTTGTTGAAGTCCATGTATAAATAAAAAAATACAAATACATATTAAACTTATAATAAATACACACATATAACTATTATATTAAACTTAAACAAAGAAGTGTATTTTACTGTCGGTTTTTAATTACTTTTTAAATAAAACCGTACAGTTATTACAAATTCAAATTATTTAAACCAGGTCAGAAATATTATATAGAAATTATACGATATGTATAATTAATTACGAAACTGACATTGAACTTGAATACATTGCAGTGTTCTAATATTTTTAAATTAAATATAAAATTTATATTTTCTGTAAATTCAAACTTTCAAAATGACGTATGAATATACGAATTGGCATAGACTACACCAGTTTGTGTTGCTAGCTTCATAAAATAGAATTGAAAAAAATGTCTTAAAATGCCTGTGGTTTTGTCAGTGTAAATAAAACAAAAAATAAATAAAAAATATTCGAACGCATTTGAGATTTGTACGCTTAGACAAAAATAAAAGAAAAATTATATAATATACCGCAATTTTGAATGAATAGTTCAAACTACAGTCCTTACAATATAGATTGATCTCTTTGAAACGTATATTTTCAACAAACGCGTTGATAGCCAAGTCACCCTAGGTGATTGGAAACAAACACAGAGGGTACGCAACAACGGTCAAAAACTAGATGGGTGACCGTTTCTGGCATGATATCAGGCGTCTCCGTGATTCGGAGATCACGTGAAGTAGTCGGTTTCGGTTGTTATCAAGATAACAGACGTGAATCTTGGTTGGAGGCCTTCGGACATCGGCAATATTTCGTAGCCATAAGGTTGTCTTGCCAGTTCCCAAACCCAATCGGTTAGCGTGGGGACATTATGGCCTTAACCTTCTCCTGAGGGAGACCAGGCAGTAGGGCGTTACAGGCAGTTGATATGATATTTTAATTTTTTACGTGCTAGTTTTATCAGTAATGAGGTGAAATGCGATATAAATATATAAATTCACACCATGCACTTCATTAGTTTTAAAACTACACTAGTGACAACTTATACAGAGATCAAACTATGTTTTAAGGACTATTAAGTTTTTTTTTTATTACTACTAGGTATTCGAATTGGAGGTTGTTCATATGGCAACACAGTACTTCAAAATGTTAAAGTTCTTTAAAAAACCTAAGATATTTTATTTTTATATTTTGAACTATTTATACTTGGAAGCGATATACATATATTATATAATTAATGAATAAATAAGAATCACTATCATTTTTTTTCAAAATGGCGGTAGTTACATATTCAAGTTTTTTAGTAACTTATTTATAGTTTTAAACTTATTTATAAGTTTATAATTTAAGTAATAGATTAGATTAAGATTAAATTCGAGTTAGAGAATAGATTTAAAAACTCAACAATTTGGAGCCCATATTTGGGCAACAAAATTAAAACAAAATATACTAATCGCGTGAAATATACAATTTTTATATATTATTTTGATATATTATATATTTTTCAATTTCCTTAGTTCGCACTAAGTTAAGAAAAATCAATATTTAAAGCGACAACCTACTTCGTATTAAGAAAAAAGTTATAAAATTTTGGAAACGGCAAAATCAAAAGTATTATAAATTTATAATTTAAACAAAAAAGTAATAATAAGATACATATTTTTCACCCCAAAGTCCGAAACAAATATTTGCAAAAAATAAAACAAATGTTTGTCCGACCCGGGAATCGAAACAGAGACCTTAAGCACAGCAGTCGGTTACGCTACCAGTGCACCGAGGCAGTCGTAAGTCTAGATCAAAAAACTATTTTTTTTTAATTTTACTTTATAAATACACATACAGATTCACGATATTCGCAAATTTAACAAAAAATCCTTCTTAGACTAATAATTAGTCTTTGTATCGTAAAAAATCTAGTTTATATTTAAAAAATATTTTCAAAAAGTATTTTTTTATATAAAATCTCATTCAGTACATTTTGACTTCCGGAATGTTTTTATAGAGAAATGGGGGTAGATAGAGAAATAATTCTAAGTCTAAAAATCACAAAATTAAAAATGCAAACAAAATGCTCTAAAAATTTACCAGTACAAGGGTAATCTCATATTATGATGATTACAATTGGCAACATCAATATATTCATTTTTGGGTTGCCAGTTTAACCAGATCCAGATAACTAGCAAAAATGAAAAACATACCACTAGAGCTGAACTATCTATAATGTCCGATTTAAAAGTATTCGATTTTCTTTTTCCATAAACAGTCTAGTGTTGGACATAGTATTCTCCTTAGAAAAGAGGTTTTGATTATCTATGCCTAGTCAGATGGGTTAGGATATGGCTTGTTTGAGGTATTGTTGTCTATACAAATAAATAAAATTGGTGTCTGTATGTAATATTAAATGGACAGTTTTTTTTTGGTTACCATTATTATATGGTAAAATAATACCATATTTGGTTAAAATGCAATTATATCCTCCTAGCCATTATTCCCAAGTTTATTTGGGGTCGGCTACTAGTTTAACCGGTTTTACCTGAATTTCAGTTTTTCCACGGAGCGACTGGCATCGGACCTCCGCAACCCTAAGGGAGAACTGAAATTCGAAGATTGAACTAGTTGTCAGTATATTTGAGGGCACTGACTTCCCAATAACGATTGCTATAGATGTTCATGACAACCGGGACCGACGGCTTTACGTGCTCTCCGAGGCACGGGCGTGTATCACCGCCATACTTCCAAACTTAAAATGCAATTGCAATGCAATTTAAAAAAAAATTGTCTGTCCATTTGTTCGGGATAGTCTCTGGAAGAGCAGGACCTATTTTGACGGGACTTTTACTGTCAGATAGTTGATGACACAGGGATAGACTATTTTTTAAGACTAGCTTAGCCCTGCAGCGTTACTCGCAGTTCACAACAATAACCGGGGGACACTACACACAACATCATCTAGTCCCAAATTAAGCAGAGCTTATATTATGGGTACTAGACAACTGATATAAATACATAAACATACTTTTTTATACATTTTACATAATATATTCCTGTAACATACAAAATTTACTGATTTCTATATCAATCCTTCTGTGCAACATGGTACAGTATAACCTCTTTTCTAAGGAGACGCCTATGTAAAGCAGTGGACTGTTAAAAACTAACGATACATTCCTAACCTCAACATTGTAAGTACTATATATAAAATAATTAAAAACGAAAAGAATGAAATTATAGATATTACATATTTGGCACTTTGAGTACTCATAGACAGTTTGGTTGGTTGGTTTTATTTATTGAAATCAAATTTGAAATTAAATAATGTATTAGATAAAGAAATAAATATGTCCAATATTGGTATCAACATATCACTTATGTTGTGGGACTGGATTATACCTCAAATAAAGAACCACAAATAATATAGAATGTTGGTTGTTAAATAATTAGAAAAATTAGAAAAAAAATACGTGTTTTTAATAATATTTTGAAGGTTTTTCAGCTATCGCTTTTGTAACTGATCAAGATTTTCATTTGTAAATATTTTTCACAATAAAGTTACATATACTCTGAAAAAGGGATGTGCGTTTTTTTGCCGAACTTGGCGGGGGCACTACGGCAGTAAAATTATTCTCAAAAACTATCTACCTCCATCACTGTATATTTTAATATCTATCTAGTTCTGTCCCTGCTTCTGTTGACTCTTCTGCTGAGCTCTTACGAACTCAGGATAATCGATATACCCATCAGAATTATGATCGTCCATACTTAAAATTGGATCGATTAAATTAACTAATTCATCGTCACCGAATATTTTTTCACCTACCGGCGGTGAGCCGGGCTGCGGTTGTTGTTTGTGACCTTGCTCTGCTTTAAAAAGTTTACATGTCATTGGAAGTGTCAAATTTTGGTGGGAATTAATTCAAGATGGCGCGTTTATAAATGTCAAGTTGTGTGATTTTTTTAAAATATAAAAGTATAGTAGACGTAAAAATAAGTATAAATAAGTATTAAAATATTGAAATTTTTTTATGATGATATTCCCGTAAATGATGATGGTTTCCGTGATTACCATGATGATTGCGATGCGGCAGATTATCCAAGCAGCAACGACGACACACATAGAAAGACAAACAAACAGTCATATTTCTGTATACAGATATTAAGTAGGTATAATTGGACCCACTTATATAGCAAGGAACCAATCTACACACACGCCAAATCGAGATTATTTTGATCTTGGTGGTTTTGATGTGTGAATTGGTTCCTTAATGTATAAGTAGGTCCATTTAGTGTCACCCAATAAATTACAAAAATTACAATCAGGAATCTATATATACATATTTCCAGGATAAAACAGTATTTAAAGATTTTCAAACTGTAAACATTATGTTAAAGGAAATATATAAGTTAGATTCATTCATGCTAGCTATAGACCGCCACCTCTAGAGATCTAAAAACTATAACTAAAAAAGAAAAAAAAAAAGAAAAAGAGTATCTAAATAAATACATTTCTACTACAGAGGTAGAAAACTGAAAACTTCATCCCAATACAACATTTAACAAGTGGCAGGTTGTACGTTTCTACATCTACACTACATTCAGAGAAATAAAACTACAATATGAACAAAGTTCTTAATTTAAATAATAAAAAGTAAAAGAAATTCCATACTTTTTTTTTGTCTTTTAAGAATAAAAATTTTGATACTAAAAGATTAAAAAGTTGCCACATTGAAAAAAATACTAGTTTTGAAGTTGTTTTATATGCCTTAATTCATTATTAATTTGTTTAATTTTTCAAACCAGTAAAGACTATTCCCGCACTAGCAATATTATTCTACAAAAAAGTGTCATTTTTCGCAATTTTTTTTTTAAATCTCGACTGACTAAAACTATTAGCACTTTTAGTCTACGTAGTCTTTTATTCCATGCAGAAACCCCTCAGATATCACCCGCTGGTAGTTACGTCGGACTTGAACCGACCAGAACCAGGTGCACCCTAGAAAGGAAAACCCTGGAACCCTAACATATCTCGGGCCACCTACGGTTTGTAGAAGTCCCCCTCTTGTGTAGGAACTCCGATGTTTTCTTTTTGACCCTTAAAGGTTACTCTACGCCCTGACCACAGATTTCCGTAACACCTTGTATATCAAAAAAATAAGCCATAAATGAGACTAAAATAATAGAAAACCATAAATGGGACTTACCGTGCCAATGTATAAGGGACTTAATGAGCTCACAGCCATCAAGTTTATTATTATTATCAGCGTCGTGCATCTTGAAGTAGTGGAACTGAAGCTCTTGTTCGGACATTTTGGAAGTGTCAATAGGTACTTCCATGTGCTCCTGGATATGGCTGGAAAGTTTAAAAAAAAACATTATCATCAATAACTTTCAAAAGTTTACAGCTGGAGATAAGCTTCTTTTTTTCAAGCCTTCCAAAGTAACTCTACTCTGTCTGATGGAAAGCATGAAGAGAACCTAAGGTCACACGCCAAATTTTGAAAACGGGCACTACGGCAATAAAATTATTTTCAATAACTATCTACCTCCATCACTATATATTTTAATATCTATCTAGTTCTGTCCCTGCTTCTGTTGACTCTTCTGCTGAGCTCTTACGAACTCAGGATAATCGATATACCCATCAGAATTATGATCGTCCATACTTAAAATTGGATCGATTAAATTAAGCTTTTCAAAGAGACTTTACTCTATTTGATGGAAAGCATGAGGAGAACTAACTGAGGTCACAATCTTCATTGTGAATACAGACAATGCAGCATGGAGACCCACACTATGGCGGGTTAATGAGATGCGTCTCCTTGGGCCTCAGGACACAAAGTCATCTTAGGTTAGTCTGTAGGTCCGTCCCGGTCGAGCTGGCCGAATAGTGTTGAAATCAGAGATCTACTATATGGAGATTTTTGGCCACTTTATAAGGGAGATTTAATAGTTCATTGTTCACCGAGGGAGGAAAGGGACCGATTACTAGCGAGGGAGCAGTTTGTACACAATACTCCAGAGGTAGGAATGGGACTTTCACCCGAGTGCTACACAGTGCTTTATACTACACCTGTGAGGAACATTTATGGTACATTGTTCACCGAGGGAGGAAAGGGACCGATTACTAGCGAGGGAGCAGTTTGTGGCCCGAAGGCGCAGCCTAGGGCCACAATACTCCCGAGGTAGGAATGGGACTTTCACCCGAGTGCTACACAGTGCTTTATACTACACCTGTGAGGAACATTTAAAGTATTTATAAAATAAAATCAAAACGTAAGACACCATGTAAGACACAATTTAGCTTAGAATTTGACCAATATTTCGCGCTTCTTTTTTTTTTTTTATTCTTCACAAAAGGATGTCAGTGGCACGGAGATTCCATATTTAAATTATATGAAAACTCCTTGGGCAGGCGCGCTATAGATAAGATAACACATGAGAAATGAAAATTCATACAACTTTCTCTCCCGCTAAAATACGTTAGAAATGGATTTTCATACATTTTTTCCTCCCGCTTATTCAGGTCAAGGAAAAGACTAACGTTCTCTTTTCATTTTCAGGGAATATTGACTACTGTTCCGATCAGGTGTAGTATAAATACTATACCACGCAGGTCAAATAGGTTTCTATTATATCAGTCAATCTACATTTAATAGTAGAAGTCATCATTTATACTATTTAGTAAAATGTAGGACTGCCTCGTTGGTCTAGTGGGTTTAAATTCCGGGTCGGGCGAAAAAGTGTTTTTCGGTTTTTCTTAGGAAATTCCTTATAGCAGCCCGGAATTTGGAAGTTTGGCGGTAATTCACGCCCGTGCCTCAGAGAGCACGTAAAGCCGTCGGTCCCGGTTGTCATGAACATCTATGGCAATCGTTATTGGGAAGTCAGTGCCCTGAAATTTACTGACAGCTAGTACAACCTTCGAATTTCAGTTCTCTCTTAGGGTTGCGGAGGTCCGATGCCAGTCGCTATGTGGAAAAACTGATATTCAGGTAAAACCGGTTGAACTAGTAGCCGACCCCAAATAATATTGGGAATGAGGCTAGGAAGTTGAAGTAAAATGTAGATATGAAGGTATGGGTCGACTTGGAAGGGTGAAAAAGTAAATGGCAGATCCTGTACCGATATAAGCAATATATGTAATGACTAGTTGACCCAGCGAACTTCGTACCGCCTAACTTTAAAATTCCAGAACTTGATCGCAGCGCCACCTACCGGGTCCAATTGCGAATCTAAACCATTCCCAGATCCCCTTGAACACACACAAAAAATTTCATCAAAATCGGTCCAGTCGTTTGAGAGAAGTTCAGTGACATACACACTCACAGAAGAATTATATATATAAAGATTATTAGATTTGTGCTGGAAATTCCTACAAATGTATTCAGCGGTTCAAGTGTGAAAGCGTTACAGACAAACAGAGTTTCAACTTGATAATATTAGTATGGAAGTATGAATTAATACTTACTCTCTCTCCTGTGCAATGTTGGCTGGGTTTAACAATTGAGGGTCTGTAACAACAAAACAATTTATGTTTTATTTTGACAAAAAAACAATGTTGTGTAGGTACAATACGTTTCAAATAAGAATACGATTGGAAATCCGCCATTTTGCCCTGCATTTGTCAACAATTTTTTTTTTACAAATTTTCAATGCTACTGATAATGGCGTCATTTGAATTAGATCTTCTTAAAATATTTTTGAAAAAAAGGTATAATCTCTATTTTTTTAGGGTTCCGTAGCCAAATGGCAAAAAACGGAACCCTTATAGATTCGTCAAGTCTGTCTGTCTGTCTGTCTGTCTGTCCGTCCGTATGTCACAGCCAATTATTTCCGAAACTATAAGAGCTATGCTGTTGAAATTTGGTCAGTCGATGTATTCTGTGAACCGCATTAAGATTTTTACATAAAAATAGAAAAAAAAAACAATACATTTTGGGGGTCCCCATACTTGGAACTGAAACTCAAATTTTTTTTTTTCATCAAACCTATACGTGTGGGGTATCTATGGATAGGTCTTCAAAAATGATGTTAAGGTTTCTAATATCATTTTTTTTTAAACTGAATAGTTTGCGCGAGAGACACTTCCAAAGTGGAAAAATGTGTGTGTCCCCCCCCCCCTCTAACTTCTAAAATAAGAGTGATAAAACTAAAAAAAATATATGTTGTACATTACCATGTAAACTACCAACGAAAATTGGTTTGAATGAGATCTAGTAAGTAGTTTTTTTTTAATACGGCATAAATCGTAACACGCAATATACCTTTCATCCAAACAATACACTAGTATAAAAACATCGATGAAAGTTACAACGAACTACAAGAACTTCTATATAATGTTACTTGCTGGTACGGAACCCTTCATGGGCGAGTCCGACTCGCACTTGGCCGCTTTTTTTATTTTAATATAATTTCGTGTTTATGGCAACGCTACATTTCCAATGCAGTTAGTCACAAATCCAATTCTAATCTTATTTGAAATGTATGTGCTTAACTAAGAAATGGCTATAACATTTGGATAATTATTTTTAGATTTTGTTTGCAGTGTCAAGATCACCATCATCATCAACAGGCTTTACCAGTCCACTGCTGGACATATTACTCTCCTCAAAAAGGGAGGGTTAGTATAGGGTTTGTATCAAGTTTGCTTTCATGTTTAATTGGTAGCCACGTCGCTTTTTACTACGCCAAGTGTCGTGGGTTCAAATACCACGTGGAAAAAAACTTTATGTGATTTACAAATTGTTGTTCTGAGTCAGGGTGTTCCTTGTGTCCGTTTCGTATTGTATTGCAGTTCCGAGTTTGTTTGTTCTTAGTGGATGTTTGTAAAGTCTCCCGCGACAAAGGATTTATATTCCTAATGTGAAAAAAATTAAATAGAAAAAAAAACTACAAATATTACTGTGTCGCGAAGGACATAACATACATACACAAAGAACCAAACTCGGAACTAAAAGAGTTTTCCCAAGTAGGATTTGAACCTACAACACTCGGTGAGGATACGAATTAAACTAATACGGAGCAAAATCAAAGTCTAAAGAAGTCATCATCATCATCAGCCTATCGCAGTCCACTGCTGGACATAGGCCTCCCCAATTGCACGCCACTTAGTTCGATCCTCGGCTACTCGCATCTCTCTGCAATAATTACCTTGATGATTGTGTCCATGACCTTGTTGTTGTTGGGGGGGCTGTTGTTGATAGTTCTGTGGTGGTTGTTGGGCAAACTGTTGTTGAGGTGGCTGTTGTTGCTGTTGGGGTGGTGGCATTTGTTGGTATTGTTGTTGCTGTTGTTGTTGGGGAGGGGGCTGGTACTGTTGCTGTTGGTATTGTTGTTGCTGGAAGATAATTATTTGTATTTAAATATAATTGAAAAGTTATAAGGTCTGTTTGTAATATGAAATGAATAGTTTTTTACTAAATGTATATCAAAGTATATACTGTACCTACATCAAAAAGCAATTTTTAAAATTTTTGTCTGTTCCGGCTAATCTCTCTAACGGCTGGACCGATTTGTATGAGACTTTCACTGGCAGGAAGGTGATGATATTAGGAGTAACTTAGGTTATTTTTTTTGACTAGCTTCAGTCCACGGCGTCACTCGGCGACTCAATTAGTCGTACTTAAGTCACAAGCTATCTTTCTTAATCTATGTTCTTGGCGCCTTATTTCAATGAAAAAATAACAGTTTTATTGTCATACCTGTTGAGGAGGAGGCGGAGGAGGTGGCTGCTGATAATTCTGCAACAATAAATAAATATTATAACTACACCTGATCGGAAAAGTAGTCAATATTCCCTGAAAATGAAAAGAGAAAGTTAGTCTTTTCCTTGACCTGAATAAGCGGGAGGAAAAAATGTATGAAAATCCATTTAAAGTGTTTTAGCGGGAGAGAAAGTTGTATGAATTTTCATTTCTCATGTGTTATCTTATCTATGGCGCGCGCCTGCCCAAGGAGTTTTCATATAATTTAAATATGGAATCTCCGTGCCACTGACATCCTTTTGTGAAGAATAAAAAAAAAACAAAAGAAGCGCGAAATATTGGTCAAATTCTAAGCTAAATTGTGTCTTACATGGTGTCCTTTCCTCCCTCGGTGAACAATGTACTATTTCAGACATCTTACACACAATGCCATCTAGTAAACATTATTGAATTATGTACAAAGAGGTAGAAAATGAAAAGATAGGCAAATAAGTCAATTGGTAACAATAACCGAACATAACCGCGGAATTCAGCTTGTCTCATCCTCCTAGCCATTATTCCCAAGTTTATTCGGGGTCGCCTACTAGACTACTACTAGCTTCAACCGGTTTTTTCAGTTTTTTTCAGTTTGTCAACGGCGACTGGCATCGGACCTTCGCAACCCTAAGGGAGAACTGAAATTCGAAGATTGAACTAGTTGTCAGTATATTTGAGGGCACTGACTTCCCAATAACGATTGCCATAGATGTTCATGACAACCGGGACCGACGGCTTTACGTGCTCTCCGAGACACGGGCGTGAATCACCGCCAAACTTCCTATTTACCAGCTATTAGGAATTTCCTAAGAAAATCCCAAAAACAGTTTTTGGCCCGACCCGGGATTTGAACCCGAGACCTTTTGATTAGCAGTCGCATACGCTAACCACTAGACCAACGATAAAATTTAAGTGTCCGTATGTAAACTGTCTATTTTCAAAATAACAGTTTTTTACTAAATGCATGTGAAAATATATTTTTACGTGAAAAAATAAGGTTTTAAAATGTTATTGACCTGTTTGTTTCAGGTAATCTCTGGAACGACATCATCAGTGGTGACGAATCTTGGATCTTTGCCTACGATCCTGATTCCTCTCAATCTACAATCTGAGTCTTTCAAGACGAGCCAAAGCCAACTAAAGTTGTTCGTACTCGAAGCACTTCAAAGAAGATGGTGGCCACATTCGTTGGAAAAACCGGCCATGTTGTGAACTTGCGACTATTGCACTTAAAGATCGTAGAATTGTTAACGCCCAAGTGAAGAAGCAGTCGATGCTTACAAGTCAGTTTCTTTGTGTTTACGCGGTTTACAATTTATGACGTATTACAAAAAAACTACTAACTAGATCTCGTTCAAACCAATTTTCGTTGGTAGTTTGCATGGTAATGTACAACATATATTTTTTTTAGTTTTATCACTCTCTTATTTTAGAAGTTACAGGGGGGGGGGGGGGCACACATTTTTCCACTTTGGAAGTGTCTCTCGCGCAAACTATTCAGTTTAGAAAAAAATGATATTAGAAACCTCAACATCATTTTTGAACACCTATCCATGATATAGAATTTTTTCAACCCACACGTATGGGTTTGATGAAAAATTTTTTTCGATTTTCAGTTCCACTTAACAACAGAAACTCAAAAAAATTTTTTTTACGTAAAATGTATTGTTTTTTTTCTATTTTAATGTGAAAATCTTAATGCGGTTCACAGATTACATCTACTTACCAAGTTTCAACAGTATAGCTCTTATGGTTTCAGAAAAAAGTGGCTGTGACATACAGACGGACAGACAGACAGACATGACGAATTTATAAGGGTTCAGTTTTTTGCCATTTGGCTACGGAACCCTAAAAATGCTATGCAATAGCTTTACCACAGCAGTCCCCAAATGCCACATGTTTTATTGCCACTGTTTTACTGACTCTTTTGTTGGTGATTGTGATGGCTCAATCATTCTCCCGGCCTTTGGGGTTTCAAAATGTATTTAATAATTGTTAAGAGATCATATATAAATATATTATAAGAAGATAATAGAAAATAAGTATACAAAATAATCTATAAGTAGAATCTAGTAAGAAATTAGAAAAATAAATAACTGCTTTTCTTTACATGTGTGCACACATTTATTTGAATTTAGAAAATCACAAAAAAAACAAGTTATATTCTATCCAACTATATCAAATAGCATTTTTCAGGTTATACCCCAAATAGCATTAGAGCACTGTTTAGCATATCTTAATATGTATGTAAGAAGAACAAGTTTTTCACTGATAAGTAAAACACTATTAGCACTCACTATGAATATGAAAGCATTTATTATTAAATAATTACAGAAAAAACAAGTACATAGATTTTACAACAAATTATTTGTAATGTTTGTCTTATATTGGAACCGGAATTCCCACAATTGTGTGCAATAAAGATGATTATAGGTCCTGTCACTCTCTTTTAACTTTCTTTTTATGAATTTAATAATATACTGTAATGATTTATTAATTTTCAATCTTTCACTTACTTGATAGTTCTGAGGAGGAACTCCAGGTGCTACTTTCTGCTGATACTGCTGAGATATCGTACTCTGCAGGAACGCAGCGAAAAATATAAACCGCAACATATTTTCTATCTGAAAATAGCGCCAACTTAAAATTATTTGAAAACAGAATATTGTATAACTTTTTTAATTAATTCATACCACGAGAGGCACAGGTATATGATATTGAAACCACTTTTGTATTCGATTTTTAAACTTTTATCACAGTATGAACGTAACGTATGGAGAATTAAATTACCTGTGAATGTAAACTACTGACGTGGAATATATGCGATAATGCCCTTATCGAATCGCCGAATTGATAATATTATGCTGTGTATTAAACGTACTTATGGCGATATTTCGCAAACGTTTTCAAAAAAGATACTTGACCGAGCGAGAACCTACACGTCACGTCATTCATATTTTGACGTTGACATGTGCGTCGTGTTATTGCTGTCATTTTAGGAGTTGTGGCAATAACAAAACGCTACTCGAAGTTTTATTTTTGTTAATTTACAGCTTTTTACTTGCAATCTGTAGGACTAGTTCCATGAAAAGATATAGAAATGTGTGATAATAATATTTATTTTCAAATTGAAATTATTTATTTCGGACTCTGAATCCATATTGTCCTAGTTACAATGACTTAGCCTAGTGTTAGTATTAGAATATTATCAATTGTGGACGTACAACCACCTTGACATGAGGGAGGAGTCCTACCTAACTGAAAATACATTCAGGATCCTGTTGGAGGAGGAACGGAGCCGCACCAGCATGAATGCGCAGTGCTTCCACATTATAGCAGCGAAGCCATCAACCTCAGCCTCTACGAACATGCCTGCCTCGCTACATCTCCATGGCAGCCCCGAAAGCACACTGAATACGTTGTTATATTGGACACGCAGGTCTCTGTATGTCCTCTGCGAAAACTTAGTCCACAAGCTTCAGGTGTAAAATAATAGGTGTAAAAGGCTTTAAACAACGTAATTTTTACGATGTTACTATATCGCGCAAACCTGCGGGCCAGCATATTGCAGCGGACAGCCAGCGACCTGCGATCTATGTCCACATTGTCTTATAAAATATCGGTGACCCAGTGGTACTTAAACCTCTGAACGCGACCTAGAGAGGATCCCAAGACTGAGAGTTCAGAATGTCTACATCGCGATTCAGTATTAGTAGCTACTCCTTATAGTGCGTAACTCTGTAGTTCGATGTATCTTTGATAGATGGCGGTGTTAAACTATGTTCGCTTGTGCTGAATGCGGAATCGGCAAAACAAAATGTTGATATACGGTACTCAAACATCAAGTTCTAAAATATTTGTTTGTATGTACGTTTTTTTATGTTTATTGGAGTAAATTCCTAAACTAGCCTATTGGGGATTTTAGTATTTCTTGAATACTTACGATTTGAATTGGTGAACAATGTTACAAGCAGTAATTGCTACTTTTATTTTGAAAGAAATTAAAACAAAATTATTTTAGAACATAATTTAAAAATTTGAGGGTAGACGTAGGTATAATGAAAAATGGTGATAAATTAAAAATTAAAAACGCTTTGACATAAATTCTTATCAAAATTTAATCTTATATCTATAACAATAAACCATCTAATACTTAAAGTATAACGAAAACATACTTTAAAAAATTAGCTCTGTTTTTTAAATTACAAAAAGCATTGCTGCAAAACACTGTAGGGAGTAGCTGTACGCAGATGTTCTCCTATGTCAAAGTATAAGCCTGAATGGGCACATGTATCACAGTTATGACACATAATGTGTTTGTGTGTGTGAAAATATTTTGATATAATTGTTAAGTGTGAGTTAATAGAAATGCATATGTATGTTTACACGGTACATATACCAAAATAACTTTGTCTGTCTGTCTGTTTGTTCCGGATAATCTCTGGAACGGCTGGACCGATTTCGACGGGACTTTCACTGGCAGATAGCTGATGATATTTGAGGAGTAACTTAGGCTACTTTTTTTAGACTAGCTTCACCCCGTGGCGTTGCCCGCGGTTACAAAAACAAACGCGGATAACACCGC
This sequence comes from Phragmatobia fuliginosa, assembly GCA_932526445.1. Lineage (NCBI taxonomy): Eukaryota > Metazoa > Arthropoda > Insecta > Lepidoptera > Erebidae > Phragmatobia > Phragmatobia fuliginosa. Next base: position 6,704,371 of record OW052084.1, on the reverse strand, counting down.
GGTGCTCAGCTAGAATTTATTTAAAAAAAATATGATTAACAAAAGGCTATTCTTGTATGTATTCAGATATTTATTATTAGTGTGACATACTTTGTTATTCTTGAATTTAGAACTTTATTTGACATTTTTCTCGATTTTTCGAGACAAGAATTCTTTTTTTTTTCTTCTTAAAAGACAACTCCCGCCTATCACAGATACTCAGATACTAGTTTCAGCAAGTCTTAACAGATGATCGCACCACGAACTTGGGAGTGTTTCGAACCATATTAGATTGTCTGTTAAAGCCTTACAATATCACCACGGTTACAACAGTCAAAATAAAAAAAATAAACAACAATTTTATATAATGAGTAACAATTTTTTTTTATCATTGGCTAATGCTTAGCGAAGCCAAAACAACAAAAACAAAAAAAAAATCTTACAAGTTATTAATGAAGTAGATTTAAAAAAATAAAATCAATGGGAATCTTAAAGTTCTAAGTTGATTCTCGTATCAACTATTACAAGACGTTTTATATTAAAGTCTTATATAATGAGTAACAAAAATAGGTTTTTCTTACAAGTTACTAATGAAGTATATTTTAAAAATAAAATCAATTGGCATCTTAAAGTTCTAAGTTTGATTCTTGAATCAACTATTATAAGACGTTTTATATTAGTCTTATTTAATGAGTAACTAAAATAGGTTTTTCTTACAAGTTACTAATGAAGTACATTTTAAAAATAAAATCAACATCTTAGTTCTAAGTTGATTCTCGGATCAACTATTATAAGACGTTTTATATTAAAATCTTATGTAATGAGTAACAAAAATAGGTTTTTCTTACAAGTTACTAATGAAGTACATTTTAAAAATAAAATCAATGGGCATCTTAGTTCTAAGTTGATTCTCGGATCAACTATTATAAGACGTTTTATATTAAAGTCTTATATAATGAGTAACAAAAACAGGTTTTTCTTACAAGTTACTAATCAATTATATTTTAAAAATAAAATCAATGGGCATCTTAAAGTCCTAAGTTGATTTTCGGATCAACTATTATAAGACGTTTTATATTGTAACAACTTTTTTTTGTTAGTATGAATAATTCGTATTAGTATCATAATAAGATGACGTGTTTAGGTGAGCGCCATCTTTATCAGGTTAGCGGTAGCTCTTACACTCCTTCTTCCTTGGTCTTAGATAAACTTTCAACCTCGAGTCGTCAGATGGCGTCATTTCTCCTAAATGTAGCACGGATGAGATTGATACTCTGTGGTAAATTGTGTTCTATGTTATCTTTGGTCACAAGTCTATTATTTGTCTATGGGAATCAGGTGATATTTTTTGGTTAACGAGTGGAGGGTAAGAGTTTTATTCCAGTGGGACCTTGAGATATAATATATAAAGCGGGCCCTAATTCCCCAGAAAAAAAGCACTCTTAGTTCTACTGCGGTCCTAGGCGAAACTCTGCTCGTTGTAATATTGGTTCGTGAAGAATTCCTGGTGTTTAACCCGCTCTGCAAAGTGGTTTGATTCCAAGGATTGATTCCAAGGATTGATTCCAAGAATTGGTTTGAGATCTACCTCAACCAACGTTGGTCTACCTTCGGCTTTACCTTCGGGCGAAGAAGGCGAATCCCATTGGCGGTGTGCTGGCTATCAAGCGTGCAGAGGCGATCGGGGTACAGGAGAGCCTCCTCTTGTACGACAAATCCCCAAGGACATAAGATGACGGACCTCAGGGACCACATCGGGGCTCCCGTATTAACTTCACTGACGTCTGCTCTTCCCGGTCGAGCCCCCAGAGATCCAGGGAAGCCTAAATTATAGACTATTTGTATAGCAACCCTCTTAATTAGGATTAGATTTATATTTAGATATAAGAATCTTAGTACTATAATGTTGAACAACCCACCTTTGTAACTTTGTGTATTATCTCTAGTGTGTAAGTGGTGGATCTATTTGTGCTTCATGTGTGTAATGAATAAATGTGTGTGAGACTGAACCCATGTTTTCTTGGGGAATACCTGGCTACCCAAATCGACATATGCACACATATGAACTCTGTCTGTTATTCTCTCAGCTTATAGATACTACTTGTGAACAGGCGCCCTGGGATATTTCACATAGCTCTACTGACTGCGCACCGGTGAGTGACGCCCCCTGGTAGGGCTAGGGCCTTCTACTAACCCCCCTTTACCGGGGCTAGGGGTTACAAATTGGCGCGCCAACGTTTGGCTTAGAAACCGAACCTTTCTTTGTGTGTGTGCTGTGTCTGGGTGGTTTGGTTGTTTTTCAAGGAAACATCCGTCCGATACGTCCCAGGACGTTAATTGGTTTTGCGAGTGCAGCGCATATAATTTAATCTATGTTTGCATTTTTTCAGCGCTTCATACCACCTTATAGCGGCATGCAAACCTAAAAAAAATTCAAAATTTATGTTAAAATTTCTTCTGCACAAACATTTGGTAAGTTTGGATCATTATATTTTGGAATTCTGTGTTTTATGTTTCTGTGTTTTGTCCTTTTTGTCTTGTTCGGTCTCACACATTTATATTTTTACCCCTTTTGTCTGTTGAAGAAAAGTCACTTTGTGAGGGTGTTTTTTTTTCAACAATATATTATACTACCTACTTACAAAATAAGTAAGGAATTTATATTTTAGAACTCTGTATCAAGTCAATACTTGACTATAAACTTAATATGTTTATTTAAACAAAAAGATTTGTTCTCCTTTTGTATTGATAAATAATAATATAAATCTATTGTAATTTAAATTCAATTTGGAAATAACCTTCTTGTGTTAGGGTAAAGAAAACTTTTTACAACTTGAAACTTGTGTTGTGTTATTGTTTTAAAGAAGCAATAATATAAGGTTAGTAACTTGTATTAACCAATAACTGTGATTAATTGTGTTCTTCAAACGCGTTAAATCACCAATTAGTGTTTTGTATTGTAACTGCTTTCAGTTGAACAGCTGGGAGGTAACATACTTAGTTTTTTAATTTATCTAAAATTTGAATTTGTGTAATTGTTGTTACCCTACAATTTAAATCTTTTTGTTTTAAATACTTTTACTCACAACTTATATGTGGTAATCTCACTACATCTGACTTTGTTGTATTTGAAAAAAAAAAGAATTTGTAGTTACCTCACAGATTCGAACTTTTTTGGTTTTAAATAATTTTACTTTTAAATAATCTTACTTTTATCTTATGAACTTTGTTCGTTTTAAATCATTTTAACTTACAACTTAATTTATTGTTGTTGTTGATTGGTTAACTCAGTCAACTTAACAAAACTGTGTATTTAGATGCAACAGTCTATGCTGTTCTTTTGTAATTAATATTTTTTTTCTTTCTAGTGTACTGAAAAAGCTTAGTGCTGTTCCCTAACATAGTTCACATTAGATTGTAATAGTGAATTACCATATACTTTGAAAAATATACTTTATAGTGTTAATAGTTATATACTGTAGATACTCACTTTAACCCTACTTTATATTGCTAATAGTGAGTTACTTTATGTACTACATATTAATACTGACTTGAACTTTAACCATATACTGTAATTAGTGAATTAGTGCGGTGTAACTTTCTCTTTTGGCGCTGGGATTGACCGGGTGCAGTAACTTAGCTTGTATTAGAGCTATAACTTTTAAATCTTAACTTGGTATCTCAACTTTGAACATTACCTTAATTTTATAACTTGGAACTTTGGCTTTGAACTCTGAACTTAGATTTGATGTTGAGATAAACTTATTATTGAAGTGTCAACTATGTAACTTGTAATTTGAATCTTTAACTGTGAACTTATAACTGTGAATTTATAACTTTAACTGAGAACTTAGAACTGTGAATTTATATAACTTTAACTGTGAACTTTGAACTTAATTTTTTTTTTGTACATCATGGCCCAGTTAGCTAGGTGTATAAATTATTTAGAAGGGAATAAACTTATTAATGCTTTATCTGCCATGGGGTTTTCAGTTGGCGCTGATGACACGGTGGCAAGTCTTGGGGATAAGCTGCAAACTGCATTGTCTTCTCCGGCGTGGCAGCATTGGTGCCAGCGCCTCTCTGTCCCTGCTTCTGCTGATATGAAGCTGTTTCTGACTTTATGGTTTGAATGAACTGAATATAGTTCGGTATTCAGGTGATCCTTTTGAATTTACTTTTTTTGTGAAATTTTACCTTAGTTTTTTTGTTAGAATCTAGTCACTTTAGGTTGTCAATGTATGCTTAGGTGTCTTCTGCGATATGTCTGTTGCTAGTTCGTGGTTTCGATTACCCCGAACTGGTAGGTGTCCGTGACCAGTATGGAGCATCTCTGTCTGTGTCTATGTCTGCGGTCAGCGGTCACCTATTCTCTCTAAAGATGTATCGGTTAGGGAACCAATACCAGCCCATGGTGACGGTCCTCACTACACCTCGCCTGAGCTGGTAGGGGGTCCATTGGACTCGTCTCAACGAGGCCACTACTTATTAAAGAAAAACTTTATTTCTCTGTACTTAACTGGTTAGGTTTACTTTGAGTTTACTGAACTGTCTGTGTCCTTATGCTGTACACTAGGGAACTTATACTTAGTCAACTTGAGTATAGACGCCTATTGTCTGGTGACTAGTTCTTATGTTATTTCCTCTCACACTTCTGCTGGTGGTGGGTATCAATTGGTGTGTCTGCAGTAATGGTTGGATATTTTGTGGTTGGTGACTGTGTGTGTCTTTGGCGAATTAAAACAAGCCTACACGCTGTTGTGTCAGGTCCCTTGTCACCTGACACAGCTGTTGATGATGATGTTTTGGAGCTTTGTCTGTTGATGTGGCAGGACCATGCTAGTCCTGCACACAACTTTTATCTGCAAGTTGCAGTTATTCTTTTATGTGGAGTAATGCCCTACTTGGCTTACACACATCCTTCTCTGCATGTTGCACTTCTCTTCTCTTTGGACCGGGGTATGACTGGCCTATGGCATAAGTCTACCCGTCGGGTGTATTCTAGTTACAGCGGGTCGTGACTGTAACAAGTTCGCCAAAGACAATACGCACTCATCGCCCGAGATATCTCGCCTGCTGGTTGATTGCATCAATTTGATACCTCACCACTAACTCCTGTCTATATGTTTAGGTCAGGCCTTCTTTTTTTGAACAGTTTTTAAAACTTAGATGTTATTATGTTAAAACTCTTGCTGTGAATTGTCTTAGTTTTAGCTTTAGAGATTACTTAGTGTCACTTAATTCTTTTAAACTTTTAATAGAAATTAAATTTGGATTTCATTGGGACTTTGAAATAGATTCTGTCTTACTGGGTGTTACTAACTTAGCTTCACTGTTTAGTAATTTTAGATTTTTTTGTTCTTTTGTTTTATAGGCAATCTTTTAATTTCCTTCGCACCCTGCTCAGGAAATTTCACGGGGGAGGGGGTATTGTAACAACTTTTTTTTGTTAGTATGAATAATTCGTATTAGTATCATAATAAGATGACGTGTTTAGGTGAGCGCCATCTTTATCAGGTTAGCGGTAGCTCTTACACTCCTTCTTCCTTGGTCTTAGATAAACTTTCAACCTCGAGTCGTCAGATGGCGTCATTTCTCCTAAATGTAGCACGGATGAGATTGATACTCTGTGGTAAATTGTGTTCTATGTTATCTTTGGTCACAAGTCTATTATTTGTCTATGGGAATCAGGTGATATTTTTTGGTTAACGAGTGGAGGGTAAGAGTTTTATTCCAGTGGGACCTTGAGATATAATATATAAAGCGGGCCCTAATTCCCCAGAAAAAAAGCACTCTTAGTTCTACTGCGGTCCTAGGCGAAACTCTGCTCGTTGTAATATTGGTTCGTGAAGAATTCCTGGTGTTTAACCCGCTCTGCAAAGTGGTTTGATTCCAAGGATTGATTCCAAGGATTGATTCCAAGAATTGGTTTGAGATCTACCTCAACCAACGTTGGTCTACCTTCGGCTTTACCTTCGGGCGAAGAAGGCGAATCCCATTGGCGGTGTGCTGGCTATCAAGCGTGCAGAGGCGATCGGGGTACAGGAGAGCCTCCTCTTGTACGACAAATCCCCAAGGACATAAGATGACGGACCTCAGGGACCACATCGGGGCTCCCGTATTAACTTCACTGACGTCTGCTCTTCCCGGTCGAGCCCCCAGAGATCCAGGGAAGCCTAAATTATAGACTATTTGTATAGCAACCCTCTTAATTAGGATTAGATTTATATTTAGATATAAGAATCTTAGTACTATAATGTTGAACAACCCACCTTTGTAACTTTGTGTATTATCTCTAGTGTGTAAGTGGTGGATCTATTTGTGCTTCATGTGTGTAATGAATAAATGTGTGTGAGACTGAACCCATGTTTTCTTGGGGAATACCTGGCTACCCAAATCGACATATGCACACATATGAACTCTGTCTGTTATTCTCTCAGCTTATAGATACTACTTGTGAACAGGCGCCCTGGGATATTTCACATAGCTCTACTGACTGCGCACCGGTGAGTGACGCCCCCTGGTAGGGCTAGGGCCTTCTACTAACCCCCCTTTACCGGGGCTAGGGGTTACAATATTAGTCTTATATAATAAGTAACAAAAATAGGTTTTGCTTACAAGTTACTAATGAAGTAAATTTAAAAAAAAGACAATTGACATCTTAAAGTAACAACTTTAAGATGCCAAATGTTTTTTTTTTAAATTTATATTTAAAACGTTTTTTATTATAGACTAGTTTTAACCGGTATTGGTTATAAGTTATAACCAATATCTACATAAATATTTTGGACATATTACACACAACATTGTCTAGTCCCAAACTAAGCAGAGCTTGTATTATAGGTACTAAACAACTGATATAAATACATAAACATACTTTTATTTTGTAAATACATACATATTATACATAGAAAACACCCAGACTCTGAAACAAATATTTGCGGATCACACAAATATTTAGTCCAACCCGGAAATCGAACCCGAGACCTCTTGATCAGCAGTCGCATACGGTAACCACTAGACCAACAAGGCAGTCGATATATATAAATATATACAGGGAGAGGTGAATTAGCTCTAGGAAGTAATCTTCATTGTCCCCTAAGCTTTCTATCGAGCTACATTTTAAAACTATAAAAAATTAACCCGTTACTGTTTTAATTATAGATACCTTTTTTCTTTCCCCTTCACCATCCTCACTAACAATCAACCCTTCAAACTGACTAGTCAAAGATTTAATACATTCTACCTCCCCTTTAGTCATTCCAACGGGGAGGTCGAACTTGGCATACTCATTAACTTCAGCCAAATCATTGCACATCTCTAAAACACTGCTTTTAAAATCTTCATCCACATCATAGACAATCTTCTCTTCAACATCCGCTGTATTAAAAACTTTATGCCACATAGATTTCTCTTCGACCATAGATTTTTTGGTCTGTTCATCGAGCTGAGCCAACGTTGCTCCAATTTCTTTGTTCTTCGGCTCGAGTTTTAAAGCTTTTTTATAATACTTAATAGCATCTTCTGTTTTACCTTGCATTTCATACGCTCTACCGTAATAGAATAATGCTTTACAGTGCGTATTTATATCAACATATCTATCAATATTCTCACACATAGTAATCACATGTTTGGGTTTATCAATTTTGTAGTAACATACGGCTAAATTAACGAAAATTTTAACTTTTATGCTTCTTATTTGTGCTTCTTCTTCGTCGTTCTGCGGTTCTGTCAGTCTTAGTATTGATATGGCGTGTTCGTAACTCTTGATTGCTCTTTTATACTTCTTCCGTTTGAAAAGATCTTTTCCTTCTTCCCTGATGTCCTTGATTGCGTTCATTGCTACTTCAAATTTTGCTTGTACAGCTTTCGGTAGGTCGTTGAATCTGCAAGAAGAGAGTACAAGATTGATTCCCGAGTCGAACAAATTGCTTCCGGCCCATTTTTAGGGTTCCGTACCCATAGGGTAGAAACGGGACCCTATTACGAATACTTCGCTGTCTGTCTGTCTGTCACCAGGCTGTATCTCAAGAACCTCGATAGCCAGATAGTTGAATTTTTCAGATGTTATGTATTTCTGTTACCACTATAACAACAAATATTAAAAACAGTATAAAACAAATATTTAAGGAGGGGGGTCCCATACAAAAAGAGGCCATTTTTTGCATATTTTTGTTCGATATCAATAAATGGTAACAGGTAGGCACTTGAAATATTCTCAAAATACTTAATTATTTACTTTAATAATTTTTTATTTTATTTTTTTATATAAAATAGGTTGCAATATGAAATTTCTACTCGCACTCATACTCGCACTTAGCCGGTTTATTACCTTTTGATACAGAACCCAAAACCTATAATAAAAAAAAAAACAGAAATACCTTGCAGCAGCTTGGAGGTTTCTCACATCATACAGCATCACCACAAACAGTACTGGCTCGTTAGGTCTGATCCGTGGTGGCACTCCACAGTCCAGATATGCCACTTTAGGTTCCAGTAGGAGATGGAATCTGGCAGTCGGTCCACGGATGTTCAGGAAACCGAAGGTGATGCCTGGGAGCATTCCTATACCGACTCTCTGACGCTGGAAAGGGAAGATAAGAGATTTTTTTTTTTGGCTGCCAGACTATACCTGATGGAAAGCAAGATTATCACTACTTAACATAGTTACATCCCTACTTAATATTAAATGCGAAAGTAACTCTGTCTGTCTGTCTGTCTGTTACGCTTTCACGCTTAAGCCGCTGAACCGATTATGATGAAATTTGGTATGAAGATAGAACTGAACTTGGGAAAGGACATAGGCTACTTTTTACCGCGATAACCGACATACACGCGGGCGTAGCCGCGGGCGAAAGCTAGTAGTATATATAAAACAAAGTCGCTTCCACTCTCTGTCTGTCCCTATAAATACTTTGATCTTAAAACTACGCAATGGATTTTGATGCAGTTTTCTTTAATAGATAGAGCGATTCAAGAGGAAGGTTTATATGTATAATACATGCATAATATAGTACAGAAAAATTGATAATTTTTGAGGTTTCTAATGTGATGTCGTAAATAAACCCATTTTTAGGGTTCCGTAGCCAAATGGCAAAAAACGGAACCCTTATAGGTTCGTCAAGTCTGTCTGTCTGTCTGTCTGTCCGTCCGTATGTCACAGCCAATTATTTCCGAAACTATAAGAGCTATACTGTTGAAATTTGGTCAGTCGATGGAAAAATGTGTCCCCCCCCCCCCTCTAACTTCTAAAATAAGAGAGTGATAAAACTAAAAGAAATATATGTTGTACATTACCATGCAAACTACCAACGAAAATTGGTTTGAACGAAATCTAGTGAGTAGTTTTTTTTAATACGTCATAAATCGTAACACGCAAATTACCTTTCATCAAATCAATACACTAGTATAAAAACATCGATCAAAGTTACAACGAACTACAAGAACTTTTATATGATGTTACTTGCTGATACGGAACCCTTCATGGGCGAGTCCGACTCGCACTTGGCTGCTTTTTTTACGCTTAAATTACAAACGCTGGCTGTACCCTACGAGATAGATCAAAATAATGTACTACACTATTGAACATCTTAAAAAGGTCTACAAAAAAGTCCGCGAAGGTATATGTCTATCTCTTAGAGATAACCCTCGATGATAACCATTTTTTCATTTCTTTCTTTTTACGAGAAACAATGGCGAAGCGATTTTAAGCAATACAGTAATAATCCTTATCCAATCAAGTATTTGTGTATTTAATATAGATTAATATGGCAAGACGGCTGGCAGTAGCTGGATGCGAGTAGCCGAGGATCGAACTAAGTGGCGTGCAATTGGAGAGGCCTATGTCCAGCAGTGGACAGCGATAGGCTGATGATGATGATGAATACTATAAATAAAATATTAATTTAAATTACATACTTTACAGTATGTAATTTAAATTAATATTTTTGAAGATATTACAGATCTAAAATGCAGGAACAAAGCGATGTTGCGGTACCGGCCGGGGCACCTTACTCCTAGATTCTTTCCATCAGACAGAGTAGAACCAATTTCAGCAAGATCAGGGCAGTCGGCTCCACCGGGGCAGTTAGAGGTAGTAGAACCTCACTGACTTCAGCATGAATGGGCCGGATTGATCTCCGTAGTACTACCCTCACACCAACCTAATGTATTGTTGTCATTTTTCGTTTGTAAATGCAAAACCCGAGGGCCAATGATACAGTACCATCTCACTAGGCTGCTGACACTGTGGGTCACTCATCTCATTCACAATAAGGATGGTGACCCCTACTCCTGGATTCTACTCATGCTTTTCTTCAGACAGAGTAGTTACTTTGGTAGGCCTAAATATATAAAACAAATTGGTAGGATTTATTAAAAAAAAAAAAAAAAAATACCAATGGTTTCCCTTGGTTCATGGTGAGGGTAGAATCGAAAGGCAGCTTAGCTCCTTCCCAGTAAGCGGCGTAATGATATGTCACTTCAGCGTCTAGGGATATTAAAGGTCCTTGTCCTGTAAAGATATTAACATCTGAAGAGTTTGTTTGTTTGGTTGAATGTGCTAATCTCAAAAACTACTGGTCTGATTAAGGTGCGCGTCCATTGGCCCGCTAAGACCTATAGAGCGGAGCACCAATAAAGAATTTTTCAAAATCGGAGTTAACTTTTCCTCTCGGGAGGTTCTAAAAAAAGTATATATGTATGTATACTATTGGACCAACTCTATATATCAGGGGGGTGTCACTCCGCAGTTTAGGTATAGTCGGCCGGCTGCCTGCCGGGTCAGACACGCCGGTCGAACAGACATCGTCAGAAAAGTTAAGAGTTACACGATAGAAAGAGACGCAATTGTAGGTAAATATAATCGTAGTGATTCGGCGCCGTGCGATCTGAATTGAACTTAATCTTTTGACCCCGAGGGTATCTATTACTTTAATTTACTTTTCGGAGTGAGTCTTCTGTACTGGTACTATTATGTATTCTGTGACTATATAAGTGTGTACTAAGTGTATATGTATTATGACTTTATATTATATATGTATAATTTTTTTTAAGCAGTCGGTCCCGGTTGTCATCATAGAACTGTAGCGAAGCTTGAAGCTTAGTTGGAAGCCTTCGTAGCGTAGCGACGTTGTGACGTAACGTGGTGACGTTGTCTTGCCCTTTCCCAACCCACACTCGGGCAGCGTGGGGACGTATGGCCTTAACCCTCTTTGAGAGGAGACCCCAAGCCTAGCTGTGGGAAATTGTGGATTGTTGATGATGACATCAATTTGGTCCGACCCTTGAATCTAGTAAACAAATAAAATTACACCAACCTTCTTCAATAATCAGGAGTTTGACACCTCCCGTTGGGCACACACATTCAGTCATCTTGCTGCCGAGCTGTTCAAATGTGTGGTACTCCGGAGACGAGAGAAGTGAGTTCTCAACCTGCTCTTCGATTGTAGCGAGAATATCTTCATCACTGCCGAAATATTGGAACAATTTTATTATTATGTATCTGTGAGCCTGAGTATTTCAAAACTAAAAATATACAAAAGCGCCATCTATCGCAGACACATTGAACCACGAAGTAACGAAATATACGGAGTTATTACTAATCCTGAATCGCGATATAGAAAAATCGGGATACAGGATTAGTTGTTTAGACACCGATTAACATATATATACAACACCCCAACATCAACGTGTCGTTGCCCACCAGGCAAATCACCTCGCCTCGTCGAAGGATCCTCCCTTTGAAGGCACTCGACAACCGTTGCTTCCACAACCCTATATCAAACCCTATGGCCAGCTGGGTATGGTAAGTTAAAACCTCCAGAAGATACAGAAGACAAACTTAAAATGATAGTATTCATTTACAGAAGCATCTGTGCCGTCGGTGACTGATTCCAATAACCTAAGGCCTCTTTGCTATGAGCGCTTCTCAGGACACTGATGTTAACAAAACATTATCTCACTAGATAGAAACTTTCGAAGATTTGTTTGCATCAATGGCATAGTTCATGTATTCAAGTGTTGAGGATTCCATCCCCACATGACACACTACTTCCTTTAATATATATATTGTTACTAGCTTTTGCCCGCGGCTCCACCCGCGAGTGTGTCGATTTTCGCGGTAAAAAGTAGCCTATGTCCTTTCCCGAGGTCCCATGCATCTCTATACCAAAATTCATCAAAATCGGGTCGGCGGTTTAGGCGTGAAAACGTAACAGACAGACAGAGTTACTTTCGCATTTATAAAATTAGTAGGGATAGTAGGGAAGTAGGGATTTCGAGTCTATGTATTCTGTGTCCTTTTCAGGTATATCTGTTAAGTCAACTGTGACACAAAATATTTTAGGGAAACTGAAAAGAGAAATTGGAAAACCATCAAAAATACCAAAGAAAACCATATCTTCCAATAGGCAGATCTGCCTCCCTAGCCAATTTGCAAACGTTTATCGTTTTCTATACTATTTTCAATTCTATTTCTCTATTCTCTTGTTTCATTTTCATTGGATGATGTCAATCAGCCATGTGATCAAAACAAAATACTAGCCAATCAAACAAGAATATAGATAAATAAAATGGAATATAGAATAGAAAACTATAAACGTAACATGTATTATAATTATTCTCTTTAATAACTTCAATAAACATATTAATTAAATTTTTAAATATAAAAAAATACATTTAAAAATATAATAAAAGCGGCCAAGTGCGAGTCGGACTCGCCCATGAAGGGTTCCGTATCAGCAAGTAACATCATTTAAAAGTTCTTGTAGTTCGTCGTAACTTTCATCGATGTCTTTATACTAGTGTATTGATTGGATGTAAGGTAAATTGCGTGTTACGATTTATGACGTATTAAAAAAAAACTACTCACTAGATCTCGTTCAAACCAATTTTCGTTGGTAGTTTACATGGTAATGTATAACATATATTTTTTTTAGTTTTTTTACTCTCTTATTTTAGAAGTTAGAGGGGGGGGGGACACACATTTTTCCACTTTGGAAGTCTCTCTCGCGCAAACTATTCAGTTTAGAAAAAAATATAGTAGAAACTTCAACATCATTTTTGAACACCTATCCATAGATACCGCACACGTATAGGTTTGATGAAAAAAAAATTTTTGAGTTTCAGTTCCAAGTATGGGGACCCCCAAAATGTATTGCTTTTTTTCTATTTTTATGTAAAAATCTTAATGCGGTTCACAGAATACATCGATTGACCAAATTTCAACAGTGTAGCTCTTATAGTTTCGGAAATAATTGGCTGTGACATACGGACGGACAGACAGACAGACAGACAGACAGACTTGACGAATCTATAAGGGTTCCGTTTTTTGCCATTTGGCTACGGAACCCTAAAAAATAGTAGACCACCGACTTCGAGTACAGGGACCAAGAAACCGGCGGTTAGGGCTCCAGAGACAGAAACCTCCTCACTATACGTGCCGTGCCAAGGAGGACCGCCTTCTGCATCAGACCCTTGATCCAGTCATCTAACGTGGGCCTCTTAAGGTGTTGGACGAGGGTCCTGGCTATCAAACCAAGAACAGAAACGACTATCGGAACAATGATCGCCGAATCGACATTCCACATATCGACAATCTCGTGAGATAAATATTTTATTTGTTTTTCTTTTTCAACCTTCACGAGATGCTCGTCATGAGGAACAGCGACATCGACAATTATTGCGTGGCGCTATTATTTTTATTAATTTAATACTCGAGCAGCTTAAAGCTGACGCATGTACATATATCATTACCCTTGTGTTTTTAAATGTTAATCAAGTCTATTTATGAAAATGTTCAGATTCTGGATATGTAAAAGAACTATTGCTAGAAAACCTGCACACTACACACAACGCCATCTAGTCCCCAAACTAAGCAGACCTTGTATTATGGGTAACTAGACAACTAATATAAATACATAAACATACTTTTTTTTAAATACGTACATATTATACGAGGGGTGATCAATAAGTAATGATAATCGAGTATTTCTAGAACGCACAAAAACCCAAATTATTTTTTTTCTGCTTGCTTATATATCCACTACTTCAGCTTCAAAATAATGTATAAATAGGACACCATTACCGGGAGATACATTCATTTGAATACGAACTGTCGAAGAGAAAACATCAAAATGGAGAAAAATGAAATAAGAGCTGTCATCAAGTACCTCTGCCTGAAAAAAATGTCTACCAAAGACATACACAGCGACTTAGAGGAAACATTGGGGGAGTCTGCTCCTCCATATTCCACAGTCGCACGCTGGGCAAAGGAATTTAAGCTGGGCAGAACCTCCACTGAAGATGAACATCGCGAGGGACTCCCTTCCACGTCCCTTACTGGAGAAAACGTCAAAAAAGTGGAAGATATCGTGTTGGCCGATCGAAGAGTGACCGTAAGGCATGTAGCTGAGGTCACAGGGATCTCCTATGGCAGCGTTCAAAAAATAATTGTCAACAAAATGCATATGAAAAAGGTCTCTGCGCGTTGGGTACCGAGAATGTTAACCGACGAGCAAAAAAAGAAAGTCGACATTTCGAGGGTGAATCTTCAAAAGTTCCAGGCCGATAAAGAATTTTTTCTGTCACGTTTTGTGACCATGGACGAGACCTGGATCCACCACTTTGATCCCGAAACCAAACAACAATCAATGACTTGGAAACGAGCTTCCTCACCAACGCCGAAGAAATTCAAAGTGTCAAGTTCAGCGGGAAAGGTTATGGCGTCTGTTTTCTGGGATGCAGAAGGAATTATTATGGTGGAATATTTGGAAAAGGGGGCCACTATAACAGGCTCTTACTACGCAGGCCAAATAAGAAGATTGCGAGAAGCTATTAAGTCAAAAAGACGCGGTAAACTGCGCGCTGGAGTGCTGTTTCACCAAGACAACGCCCCGGCTCACAAAGCCGCAGTTGCGATGGCTGCCATTGAAGAAACGGGGTTCGAACTGCTCGAACACCCTCCCTATTCGCCAGATCTAGCTCCCAGTGACTTTTACCTCTTTCCTCGGCTCAAAGAACACCTCCGGGGCAACAAATTTGCGGACAATAGTGAAGTGATGGCCGCAGTAGAGGCATTTTGGGAGGGTCAAGACAAAGAATTTTTTTCTAAGGGAATCATGGGCTTAGAAAAAAGGTACACTAAATGTATTAACTTGCAAGGAGACTATGTTGAAAAATAAAATACTTTTTTTTTACTAATAGTTCTGTTTCACATTGATTATCATTACTTATTGATCACCCCTCGTACATAGAAAACAAATATTCTCTAACTCTAAATCTCTCTAAAACCGAAACAAATATTTGCGGATCACACAAACATTTGGTCCAACCCGGGAATCGAGCCCTAGACCTCTTGATCAGCAGTCGCATACGCTCGCCACTAGACCAACAAGGCAGGCAAACGCTTTTTGCTCTGCAATCGCTGACGCCTCTTTTCTCTTGGTAATTTTTTTGTTTTGATCACGTGACTCAGTGACATTAGCCAATCAAACAAGAGAATAGAGGCGTCAAATTGGCTAGAGGAGCTGTTTCCAAAAAAAAAATATCGCATGCAAATCGACCCATCCGCACTATGATGTCACAAACGGACATAGCAGTCAAACTTATGTTTGTCCGTGTGGTGACGGATTAAGAATACAGAGTGTCACCACCCCTATTCATGCCGCGGGTGTCGTAAAAGGCGACTAAGGGATAAACTACGCAAGACAACATCAATGCAAAGAGAAGGAAAACTTGAAACCAACCCGTCTGGCCAGCGTGGTATAGTAGGCCAATACCTCCTTTCTAAGGAGAGGCCTATGTCCAACAGTGGACTGTTGAAGGCTGTTGATGAGTCAAACTTAAGCACTCCACTTTTTGCGTTGAATTCAAAATATACGTATTTTCTTACCTGTCTTCATCCTCCAGGTCAAACTCCACTTCATCATCATTCAGAATATCTCTTTTTTCCTTGAAATCTAGTTTGATTTCACAAGGCATCGTCAGCAAGGTACTGGAAAAGTAAAAACTAAAACTCAACTACGACAAAAAACAATGCTAAATAGTAGGAAACAAGATTTTCAGAACACTGGATCAAACAATGTTACTGAAGAAGCAAGATAATTAAAATAAATATTTTGGACATCTTACACACAACATCATCTAGTCTCAAAGTAAGCAGAGCTTGTGTTATGGGTACTAAACAACTGATATAAATACATAAACATACTTTTTTTTGTAAATACATACATATTCTGCATAAAAAAACACCCAGACTCCAAAACAAATATTTGTGGATTACACAATACGGTAACCACTAGACCAACAAGGCAATTGACACAATTATAAGTGTACAGAGATTCAAATATTCAAGTTTGGAATGCTGTAGTCACACGCTACATAGAGACGCACCGTAACACTTTAGCAACCCATAGTTGAGAAGCTATGAAGAAATAAATGAACACACATACATAGCCTGTCAAAATCATAACGCCCCTGTGTCTCTGCTGTAGTCGGGTCACTAGATGAGTGTCGCAGTGTTACCAGTATTTATTCCTGTACATCATGGGTACTACCACAGAGCAATGCTAGTCTAAAAAAATGTGCCTAAGATTTTCTTATATCATCATCTACCTGCCAGTGAAAATCCCATCAACATCAGTGCAGATGTTCCAGATTTTCCGGCACACACAGATAGACAAAAACTTTCAAAATTGGTTTTATGTTGTAGGTGATGTATATCCTTTTACACGAATTTAGTAAAAAGCTGTTGATATTATATATACGAACATGACCGAGACCTTCGCTCAACAAATAATTTGCTTCTTCTATGTCCCCCTCACACCTCTAACTTCCTCCATTCTTACTTCTACGTGCAGTCAGTTCTTCTCGGGAATGCACTCCCTGCTGAAATCCGAATGTCTACAAACCGCCTTACGTTCAAATTTAAAGTACAAGAACTTCTTCAGAGTCAGTCGGCAGTATAGTCGCAGCCCTAGTACACGACTATGTATTTAATATAATATTAAATTTAAGTATGTATGTCTATATGTATGTTTTTATATTTTTATTATAAAATATGTAATGTTATTTAATATATTACATTTATGTAAAATATATGTATTTTGGTTGTATTTTATGTCAGAATAGAATCGTTATGTCTCAAAAACTTATCTTTGCACCTACCGCATCTTATTTTTACATCACCTGAAGGTAGACTGGGAGAGAATGCCTGATGGCATTAAGTCCGCCTTTGTACAACAAGTGCAAAAAGTTTAAAATAAATAAAGAAATATATGCACAGACACCCCAATTTTATATATTTGTATAGATGTGTTAAGATTCATATTAATATTATAAATTCAAAATCTTCAAACTGTTTGTGGTTCTACCTGGCTTCGATACCTGGGTTGGACAAACAGTGTCCATATTTTTTTTTTGAGTATAGGTTTTTTCTATATACAATATGTATGTATTTACAAAAAGTATATGAGTATTAATATCACTTGTATAACTCGTGCGACCTAAGATGGCACCTGACTCAAATGTCAGTTGTTTAAAGTACTGAGTGCAAGAAAAATATAATTTATTCTAGTTTTTTTAAATTTTAACATTTATTTTGCTTCAATTAGTTTCTCATAACATACTACTTTATCTTAAATGGTACTTTACTACCTGAGTTAAGAAAATACATATGCATACCAATAGGAAGCAGGCCTCATTCATTAATTACCCGAATGCATTCTTCGTGCAGTGATTTAAATAATATTAGGTAATACCTAATATCATTTTAAATGAAATTAGGAACTGAAATATGGTTATAAAATACAATTAAAATCGTCATGATAAGCCTTTTAATCGTAGTCTCTGAAAATCATATGTATTTGGATTTTCTTCATTTTAAACTATTGCGTCTCATAATCGTCATGCTGGTTTTTTTCGTGTGACCTTTCTTAAAACAATTGGGTTATCCAGACGAATCTAATGATATATTTATAAAATAAATTCGTGGAGTGATTTATATGACATTAGGTAATACCTAATAAACTAAAATTATTATTGAAAGATTCTTGCAATGGTAATAGTGTTGCTAACGCTACTCGCAGGACGACAGAGGGGTATCACGCGGGGGAACGGTGTCATGTTTCGTTTTGAGCCAGGTGCCATCTTAGCTCGCACAAGTTATATGTACTTATAGTGTAAGCTCTGGTTAGTTAATCAGTTTTGGGAGATGTGAAATTTCTTGTTTTTGACACACAACGCCATCTAGTTTCAAACCAAGTAGAGCTTGTGCTATGGCAGTTGCATTGATATAAATATAGAACACTTTTTTTAAATAGGTACATTTAAAATTCAGACTCAGACGACAGTGTTTTAACTAATATAGGCAGAACAGAGAGAGAGGGAGTGCCTAGGGGAGTATGTTAAGCAGTTGCTCCCAGTTGTCATGAAAATCTATGGCTATCATTAATAGAGAGTCAGTACCCATGAATATACTGACAACTGATTTAATATTTGAATTCCAGTTCACCTTTAGGGTTCAGAGATTCAATGCCAGCTGCTCCATGATAAAACTGAAATTCAGGTGAAATCGGTTGAACTAGTAGCCAATCCCTAATAATCTTGGGAATAATAAGGGCTAGGAAGAAGAAATTACATTTAACATGCAAAGAAAACACTCAACTCAGAAACAAATTTTTGTAAATCGTACAGAGTTCGACCCGGGAATTGAACTCAAGACCTCAGCACATCTGCAGTCGCCTACGCTGCTTATATCATTGCACTACAGAGACAATCAATAGCGGGAACAATAGTTTCCAAAAAAAAAATCTAAATAAACTCCTAAGTCCTTATCTATGGTTTTACATATAGAAATGGTAATAAGTTTAGTGAAAAATATATTTATACTACACCTGATCGGAACAGTAGTCAATATTCCCTGAAAATGAAAAGAGAAAGTTAGTCTTTTCCTTGACCTAAATAAGCGGGAGGAAAAAATGTATGAAAATCCATTTCTAACGTGTTTTAGCGGGAGAGAAAGTTGTATGAATTTTCATTTCTCATGTGTTATCTTATCTATGGCGCGCGCCTGCCCAAAGAGTTTTCATGTAATTTAAATATGGAATCTCCGTGCCACTGACATCCTTTTGTGAAGAATAAAAAAAAACAAAAGAAGCGCGAAATATTTATAAATGTTATGTCAAATTCTATGCTAAATTGTGTCTTACATGGTGTCTTACGTTTTTATTTTATTTTATAAATACTTTAAATGTTCCTCACAGGTGTAGTATAAAGCACTGTGTAGCACTCGGGTGAAAGTCCCATTCCTACCTCGGGAGTATTGTGGCCCTAGGCTGCGCCTTCGGGCCACAAACTGCTCCCTCGCTAGTAATCGGTTCCTTTCCTCCCTCGGTGAACAATGTACTATTCTTTTATGGTCCCAATTGCTAATTTTGAAGTGTAATGCTATACTTACTTTAAATTTACTCCTTCAGACAAATGTATAGGATCTTTGAAAATCTGCTCCATTGTTATTTCTTAATAAACAACACTTTTTAATTGTTGTTAGCTACAGATATTTGTTTCTTTAAATTATCGAAACTTTTTGAGTTTCGTTTGTTTGAACACTTTGAACTGTCTGTCATTCCTTGGGATCTTCGCGCTTCGTTCGGTCGGTATTATAGTATTGCCATATGAGGTTTTATACATTTAACTATTAAATATTAAAATCATTAATAGCAAAAATCTACTTGAAGTTTCAAAAGTTTCATTCAAGTAATGTACTGTGTTAAAGTATTTATGATAAAGAACATTATTATATTACAAAGAAAAGCAGAAAACTGTTCACGAAATTTCACGAAAACTGCTTAATTGACAGGAAAGGAAATAATTTGGCAACTTCTATTAGACAGAACCACAGATTAATAAAAAGTAGGTACCAATCACAATCAGCCGTTTGTGAATTTTGGGATTTATTGCTGAATGAATGAATGAATCAAAGTCAATTACCACATCTACCACACTAAAAAATCGGCCAAGTGCGTGTCAAGCCACGCACAGAAAGGGTTCCTCAGTCACCCATAATGGATTTAAAATCGTATCCAATAGATAATTGTTGTTTACGTATTAATGCGTAAATGTTGTATGACGTTTTCCAAGTGAGCGCCTTTTACAAGTTAAGCCTCTATCACTCCTGAACTAACAAAGTCATCTGATCCGTTATAGTTTGCCTTCAAAGTTCATTAAATGGACCACCATCCCGAATTTTTCCAGATTGTTTGAGCCAGCCGTTTAGCTTTTAGAAAAAAGTTGAATATTTTACCAGACACCCCAATGGGAAGGGGAAAGGGGGGGGTTTTATGTGTAAAAAATGGTTTATCTCGATTTCCGGCAAAACTACAAGTCCTGTGGAAAAAAGTTAAATGGCAAAGTTGTAGGTAATAAAAAAATCTACATATTTTGCATTAAATCTTTTTTCACATAACCTCAAATTTTACGTGTAGGTAAAAATCAAAAGAGAAAACCAAATTTATGGTTTTTTATTATTATCTTTTAAAAATGAAATTATTTTTTCAAGAAATTTAGTGAAAACTTACCTTTTTATGCCCTGAATACACTGTGATGTAATTTATTTGATTTGAAATATCTAGTTTTTCAACTCATTTCGACTTAATACTAAAAAGTACCCTAATTTTTAATCAAAAATTCACCCGTCAAAATATCAACTTTTTTAAAAAAAATGGGGTTTTGGTGTAAAATGATGGTGTAAAAATATACATATATTACCATAGTAAATGTTCTCAGAATATGCAAAAAATTAAAATATTTGAATTTGAATTTTTTTAATCGTTATTGAGCTATTTATTAAAATTTACACTTTAATCACTCGAGAAACGTAAGATTACATGTTACATTGTTTAAATTATATGTGTATAAGCCTTTTTTTTTTTTTTTTTTTTTTTTTTTTTTAACGCGGGGAATGCTTTTCGCACCATACCCTTCTTGGGGAAAATGAAGGGTGTGTGTGGGACTCCCGGTTATCCCGGTCTACCCACTAAACCCCGCGGCGGCCTACCTCGGCAGTTGGGAGGAACACCAGGAACGCGTCAGCGGCTTCTGGTGTCCCCCTTGCCGTACCTCAACGTATAAGGTACATCATACATACATACATATGTGTATAAGCCTATTTATTACTATTTTAAGATAATTTAATACCTGAGTGACCTACAAAAAATTTTTGGCCCTGAAAAGGTAATCGATGATGTAATTCAATACAACTAATATTCTATTCTATCAACTTATAATACTTTTCCAGTAAAAATTTAAGAAATGTTATTTTTTATACAAAAAGGTTACATTTTTTTATATTTCAGGTAATTTCTGTCATGACCCGTCTGGCAACACTGGCTCAAGACTCTCATGTTAGTGCTTCGCTTTGGTGCTTGTGCTTCGTGCTACCCAGTGTCTCCATATACACGGTAATTACCGTAGATGCACTGTAATTTGGTCTCTATCTACCGTCAAGGTAAAAGTGTATTACCGTCTCAAATATCACCGTATTACCATTAGAAATAACGTTGTTGTAAATATTTTATCATTTACTGTGTAAAGCGAATCTCGGTCCATCAATTTAACAAATTTTGTAATGGCAACACTGCAAAATCCCAAGGGGAATCCCCAATATCTAGAAGTTTATCTCCACTACATAATCTATTCTCGTCCTTATTTCTATATAAGAAAGAAAGAAATTTGCGAGCGCATTTTCAGCCAAGTCAATGAAATCAAAATGAAAAAAAGAAACAAACTTCGAACAAAAAAACATAAAAGGGAAACATTTTACCCAGCAATCAATTATAAGAAATGCAAAAACTGTGTGGATATCAGGCCAACTAATGACATGTTGTCAAAAATGAATAAATCCATTTATGAAAGAGACCCTGTCGTGCTAGGAGAGTCTGATTCAGAATAATAACAAAATATTCAGACTTGATTAGTTCATAATATTGTTTTTTCCTTTGAAAAATTACACGGTAATTTACACGGTACACTTTTTGCATATTCACCGTATTTTTTTCAAGAAACACCGTATTTTTACCCTGGCAACACGGTAACTCTTGATTTACATATGGAGAATGGAGACATTGGACGTAGTGTTACATCTTAGACTAAGAATGACCAAGACCTGACATGCCAACAAGCGTTACCACGAGAGAGTGAGATAACGATACCATTTTCCAGTGTGTTAGAGAAAAATAGAGTTAAGTATTTTTTGTCCTTATCGCCGTATAGGTTTGTCACAAAACATTTGTGTCAAACAAATTTCAAAGCGGGAATTTATCAGGAGTGAAAATAAGGCTTTTTGAGTGAATTACTGTGTGATTTTCAGTTTAACTAATTGTTTTCAACCCAGATACTTTAACAAATATGGTACAGTGTTGTGTTTTCGGCTGCAAAAGCCGTAGTGAACGCAAATATGAAAATATAACCTTTCACACGTAAGTATAAAAAATAGCGTTTTATCGGCCTAATATTGTTTTTAATATTAGCTACGATTAATTACATCAATTTTTGTTTGTTAATGTGCAGAAATAATTGAAAATAAGTGATAAAAACTAGTTTCTAAAGTGTGAAAATTTTGTAATTATCCGACCAAATTGCGTAGGTTGTCACAGCTAAAGTTTGAATGACCATTAATGTGTTAAGGTAATTTTGCAAGGTTACCAGCATCTTAGGGATAACGCATCAGCCTTTTGAAATTACCCCATATGGTGAGGAAATTTAATTTGATTTGATTTGATTTGTGTTTTATTGTCCTCCAGATTTCGAAAAGATGAAAATGTGCGTAAAATGTGGTTGAAGGCTACTGGACGACAAGGTTGGGCAATAGCAAAGCTATATGTAAAAATATTTGAACGTAAGGATATATTACAGTACAAAAATATGCTGATAACTAGAGACAAGAAAATAAACTAATTTCTTCAACATACTTATATTATTTAAGGGCCAATAAATACTATAACCTTCTAAAAAATGTTTTTTTTAATGTAATCAATCTTGATCCCGGTTACATCCTCAGCTTTCGTTTTGAAGGCCTTCTATTCTAATCTAACCAAATTTGACAGATTTTTAAAACGTTTGGAACAGTAAACGGAATAACGATTCTCCCTTATTAATGGGGAATTGTTTTAGCCTGGCAACATTATTATTTAATGTACTTTGTTGCTATCCCTTACGGGTGTACGCATATGACCGGTCTAGGTCATTCTTAGTCTAAGTGTTACATACTCTTTGACATTGGAGACACTGGTGCTACCCATCCATAGTTATTACACTATTGTAGCGATGCGCAATCTAACTCACCAATGAGATCAGTGATTTATAAATCTTTTTCCTTAGAAGATTTAAATCACTCTTTTAAATCTTTAACTCTTTTGAATCTTTGGTTTCGAATGACATATTCGTTCCGGAACGAATATGTCATTCGAAACCAAAGATTCAAAAGAGTTAAAGATTTAAAAGAGTTATATGATGCAAATTATATCTATTGATCCATGTAGATATTGATTCTTTCATTCCCTCAATGATAAACGCTTTTTATTATATATAATTGTTCACAAGCGCCATAAAACTTTTCATACTTGACTGCACGCGAATTGTTTTGTTTTTTTAACTATTATTTAAAGATTAATTTATTTTTGTTAATGAATTATTTAATTTAAATTTTAGGTTTTAGTTTCAATCAAGTTTATTGCAGAAAATATCCTTCCAACCACAGCACTGGAGTGAGGAATTCATAATAATTCAAATTATTAGTTTTATCACAAAATACGACATCATTCTAAAATCTGTATAGATATAAAAAATAAGCCAAGTCGTGGTCAAAAATCTGTATAGATACATCAAATAAAGATTTTAGTACTTTTATAACCGAATTTCATATACTCGCAATCGGTTTTAAGCTTTATTCTAACGCTAGAGAGTCTAATTTACTATGTATCATCGTTGTATTTCGTAGAGTGCGCATGTTATCTCTTTTCAATTCACAATATCCTGTATCTATTGTCTCATACTACATCTACGTATCTGATCTGTTAGTGAGTTAAAGATGTGTTTTCCAATCCAAAGATTTAAAGAGTGATTCCGCATTTTGACAGATTATACATCTTTTAAATCAATCACTCCTGAGTTACACATCTCTGCACTATTGACACTATGTGCTACCGCCTATCGTAGTACTCCGTCAGAGTCATAAGGACTCATGACTCAATACATTTACGTTACGGATTCAATAATTATTCGTGTTCGAGGTACAGGTACGAGTGTTACTTAAATAGTTACCTACATGGTTACTGCTTAGGCCTGTAACCTCAAAGATTCGTTATTGCATTCAACATGTACATGACATGCTGCTATGTACCTAATCGTGCGAGTGATATATTATACGATAACTTTTTAATGTTTCTCAGAACGCTTGATCCTCATTGTGAATACTTGTGGGCATACAAAGGAGGGTGTATTGAAGAAACACTGGTTATGCTTTAAATGTGTTAATTTGTAGGATTATGGCTGTACAAAAGTGAAAAAACTAATAGCAGAGTATAAATTGGGTTTGAAAAATTGTAATAGACATACTCAATTGCAGACCAGCCAATGTAGTGGTGTGGAGGTTCAAGTGTTTGCATTTGTATTTTTAAAAATAATAGTAATGTATAAGCCTATTGTTTATTCTGATGTTTGTTCTTTTTTTAATGTATTTTGAGTGCTAATTGCGACTTTCATGTATTATAAAAAAAACCAACGAATGTTCTTTTTTTTTAAATGTACTTAAACGAAACGTAAAACTGCGAATTTGAGTGTATTAAATTTAACCTACAATGTAAAATATTATTTGTTTTAAAATTAATAGGGTTAATAATATGTCTATGAAATAAAACATTATTTAAATATTTATCTTGTTGTCTTTATTTATCCAACTGGTTGAATTAAAGCCAAGCCATTTGACTAGTACTTTATCACATCTTCTTTTCAACACTTTTTCCACTAAATACACATCGGGATACTTACCTACCCTTTTGTAACTCATGTTCATAAAAACCACATAAGATTGGTTGTTTTCCTACATCTTGCAGCATATAAGTCACTGGGTTGGTATTATTGACCTTAATCACGCAGAATATCTCCGTACTCCAGTTTCCTGTGTATCCTTTGGAAAAAATGGATTTATATTTATTTATTCTGACGTAATCACCACAACCATACCTCGCTCGAGGTCGAACTTTGATATGGTTATAAACATTAGATAAGAGAGCGTTAGCACAGACACTGGGGCCACCCTGATAGTACAATCACAGAATACATAATAGTACCAGTACAGAAGACTCACTCCGAAAAGTAAATTAAAGTTAAAGATACCCTCGGTGTCAAAAGATTAAGTTCAATTCAGATCGCACAGCGCCGAATCACTACGATTATATTTACCTACAATTGCGTCTCTTTCTATCGTGTAACTCTTATCTGTTCTGACGATGTCTGTTCGACCGGCGTGTCTGATCCGGCAGGCAACCGGCCGATCATACCTAAACTGCGGAGTGACACCCCCCTGGTACAATGTATTTTATTATTGTATTTAATCATTATGTTAGACAATTCCTTGCCAACCCATTTGTAGGAATCATTGAAATGAGAACCGCTGCCATAGCCAACTTTTGACGGTTCTAATAAATCTCTCCACTACAGATGCCTTCATTACACTGTATGTGGAATAATGGTTAATACTGAATTTTCTCATTATGTTCTGGTATTTTTAAATATAAAACTCGCGTCCATTAACGGATTGAATATTTTTTGGTCGTTGTTTAAAAGTTTGAGCATCGCTTATGCCACATTCTCAGCTGATTTACTCTTGATTGGATGAAGCCAAGCATATTTGGAAAATGTATCTATACATGCTAAAATGTATTTAAAACCATTATTAGGGTTCCGTAGCTAAATGGCAAAAAACGGAACCCTTATAGATTCGTCAAGTCTGTCTGTCTGTCTGTCCGTATGTCACAGCCGATTATTTCCGAAACTATAAGAGCTATACTGTTGAAATTTGGTCAGTCGATGTATTCTGTGAACCGCATTAAGATTTTTACATAAACATAGAAAAAAAACAATAAAGGACAATGCCCATTTTTCTATGGAGATCCGTACCAACTTGCGTCAAACCAAATTTGCCGTCAAGAGTTTAGTTTTTATCTAACCTTTTACCATCAAAAATATTTTGTCAATGTTTATCCGCATTTTAGAGAAATTGACTTATTTAAGTTGGAAAACGCCTGATGAAAACATTTTAGTAATTTTGAATCAGCGTGATTATTATAGATGCCGCAGGTAAATTGTAAGAGCCGTGATATTAGAGTATCACTATAATAGTAAAATTATAATTAGGTTAGCAGTGTTATTATAATTTCACTACGGTAGATTATAATCTAATGGTTTTGACAATATACCTGCGACATAGATAAAGCTAAATATCTATGTCGCAGGTATATTGGTAGATAAAGGTATATTAGGTATATTATATAGATAAACGCCGCATTGCTGAGTAGCGAATTGTATATTATAGATACTACACGAGCACGATAAGTTGGGCCCGGACTCCTTCGCCCCCTTTACATTGTGAGTTGTAATTGTGACTAACACAGGCATGGGTAGATAGTATTTTAAGTTATGCCTCGGCTTACCTTGAAGAATATGATCTTAAGACGGTTAAGTGGTTAAGTTAAGTGGTTATAATTGAGTCCTTTACTTATTTAGGCTTTTAATAAGTTGCTGCATGTTTTAGTTCGATTGCTTAAATTAAACTAAATCACTTACATACTAACAAGGTAACACAAATAAATAATTTGAAATGTCTGATTAAACATTTATTTTCTTACATAGCCAGTTAAATCAATTACTTTTAGGTTCATAATCAAATATATTAATTATATATAATTAATTATAAATCATCAGTACCGTCAACAGTTTAATCTGAAAGTATTAATTTCGTGAATATTTTTTTTGTTCTGTATGTGAATAATGTTCAGTTGAATAAATATTTTTTTTTTAAATAAATATTTTGGACATCTGACACACAACATCATCTAGTCCCAAGCTAAGCAGAGCTTGCGTTATGGGTACTAGACAACTGATATAAATACATAAACATACTTTTTTTTTTTAGTATTGAGAGAGGTATTACTAGACGTTCGGGTCCAGTACAGTTCATGTATATACAGTGATTAGCAGTACTCGCTGCTCGTCTGTATATAGAAGAGGTAATTCTAGATGGCGGCTCATCAGTTGTTCGAACTTCTTCATTTTCGGTTGGCCTATGAAGATCATGTTGCTGCTGTCTGTTGACTATCCTAGTCGCCGCCCTCCAGCAAGCAGCACATACTCTCTCAAGTCTAGAGACCTAAAATAATTAAAATTACATTAATTTCTAGGAATATACTAGAAATAAGATAGATTAAGCATTCACTGCATTTGTGTTGTAGGAGGAACACATACAAACACACACACACACATTCTATGCAACAAAATAACTATCTTCATAATATTGTATCAATAAATTCTTTCTATATAAATACTTCACCATTATTTTATTATTATCTATTTATTTATTAATATTATTATCACAATATTAATTAATTACTTTCTATCCTAGTATTTACAATTTCATCCTATATAAAATAGTTTACATATATTGAATATTAATTGTTCTTAATTCATTTGCATTAGTGAGACCACACCTTATTTGATTTGACCTTTTGCTATAACGGCTGGTGCAAGTACATCGGTGATCTTGGTATCGTACTGCCCTCAGTCTCGCGAAACATAAATTGTTGCAATTAGACTTTTATAGTACTTTTTAGAACATTTTAACATTTTAATACAACTTTTATTTTCTGAAACCTTGTGAGTATAGACCATATACCATAGTGTCAATATTGTACTTACAAGATGAAGTGGTGTCGATTGCAAAATCACATCTCGTTGTAAAGAATCAGGCCTTATTTGGTAGGTTCTTCTTCCACGAGTGCGTAATAATGATACACCACAACTGAAACAAACACTTTGATGGCCCACTACTGGGCTGCCAATTGTTCCTTCTTGAATCAACAAGTAGCAACTGTGGCATATAAAATGATCCGGAGTAACCTAAAAAAGAAAAACTTGTTATACTGTATTTCATTATTCAATACACTGACATATGCATGTTATGTGTGTTTGTTGACAAAAGCCTTATAAACTATACATACAGTAAATAATTATAGTTCATAAATGTATGTGCAAATATATGCACTAAAACAATTTATGCACTTTAATAAGTAACTCTTTCATACTTCAAGCTCTCACTAAAAATATTTGACAGTTAGTTGAACTTATTGGCTACATTTTTGGCTAGAACTGGAATTTAGGCGAAGCCTCCATAGCTATGACATATAAAAGATGTTCAAAGCCATCAAAAAGATTGTACAGAGTGGTTTTGTCATACTAGAAGCATATACTGGAATACTAATGGCTCAACTACCAAATATAATATATGATGAATGCGTTTATGAATGCTTAATGAAAAAACTTACCAAAGTAGGTGTAACCCATGATGTCAATATTTCGCGTATCCTAGCGTGAACACTTCCCACCGAATGTATCAGTGCGTTCCTTGGTACCGCCAACGCACAGTTGATACACCGCCGACTACTACTCTCTACAGTCACACTGTCACTTCGCTCCATTTTTTACTAGATAAGCACCATGAACGCCGGCAACAGTCACTGTCATGACACGGCACTTCAAAGTCACTAACTCGATAATCAACAGGAAAGAGTCACTATCTCAACACTGTCAATATTTATTATAGACGTAGTGAATTAAATAAACGATAAAACTACCAGATCAACTCTAACGCAGCAAGAATAACATCGACCAAACGTCATCACAACAAAAAAGAAATTAACACTGACAGTTCTGTAATTAAGCGTTCCGAATCGCCATGAACGTGTTTTGAGTTTCGAAAATACACAATGTTTACTTTATGAAATGGTGAGATATAAAATAAAATGATGTAAAAGAATTACATATTTTACTTCCTACTTTAAAATCTTATTTACTTATACAACGGCTAAAACTAATAAGGCGAACAAAGATTTTTATGTTCATAGTTAAACCTCGGAAATAACAGACACGGAACGTGCAATATTTCGAAAATGAACTTTTGACATATGGATATGTATTGTTTTACGGAAGTAGGTAATTGCTAATTATTTAGCACCATTAAATGAATTTTTTAAATGCCGATCTAAAAAACGGTTATAAGTCAGTACATAATACACATAAATAAAACATTAATTTTGGTGTTAATATATCTATGGCGCAATATGGTACGGGGTATGGGCATTGTCCTTTTGGGGGTCCCCATACTTGGAACTGAAACTCAAAAATTTTTTTTTCATCAAACCTATACGTGTCTATGAATAGGTGTTCAAAAATGATGTTGAGGTTTCTAATATCATTTTTTTCTAAACTGAATAGTTTGCGCGAGAGACACTTCCAAAGTGGAAAAATGTGTGTCCCCCCCCCCCTCTAACTTCTAAAATAAGAGTGTAATAAAACTAAAAAAAATATATGTTTTACATTACCATGAAAACTACCAACGAAAATTAGTTTGAACGAGATCTAGTGAGTAGTTTTTTTTTAATACGTCATAAATCGTAACACGCAATTTACCTTTCATCCAATCAAAACACTATTTTATAAAACATCGATGAAAGTTACAACGAACTACAAGAACTTTTATATGATGTTACTTGCTGATACGGAACCCTTCATGGGCGAGTCTGACTCGCACTTGGCCGCTTTTTTTAGTGGTCTTTTGTGATGTGAAAGTAACTTCTGGTTTACTTGAGTCAACATTTTCTTTTTTAATACTTTTCTTAATCTCAGCTGCTTCCACCCGAGGATTTGATTGGATTTGATTAAGTAGAGTATTTAAGGGTTGTGTGATCGGTTGAAATGTTTCTTGCAAGGTGGTCGTTAATTCCGCTTTACCTTCATTTATTGTCTTTATTTTCTTTTTCACTGAACTCACTGATTGAATTAGTTTTCGTTTGAGCTCCTTATCGCCTTAGTAAGTAAGGTTAGAATAATAAACCAGTAATCAATTAAATAACATGGCTCCAACAGACTATTATACATTCTTGAGTCTCATCTGACTCCTCACCAAACCAATGGCAAAACCTCATTCAACCCCACTGAAGAGAGTAAATCCATTATTTATGTGGATGTTAATAACTTATATGGCTATGCTATGAGTCAATACTTACCCCACGCTAATTTTAAATGGATGACTGAGGAAGAAATTGCTGCTTTCGATATACTCACCCAAAAATGTGATTCCAATATTGACTATATTTTGGAAGTGGACTTAGACTATCCACCTTCCCTACATATATCACACAACGATTACCCTTTTGGTGCGGAAACGAAAGCACCACCCACCCAATAGTAAAATTAAAAAACTGTTACTCTCTTTAGACAATTAAACAAACTACATCATACACTATATGAACTTAAAACATCCAGAACGGATTAATTTGTAAAAAGATCCATAGAATTCTATCTTTCCACCAATCTCCATGGCTCAAGTCTTACATCGATATAAACACCAATAAAAGGACCTTGGCAACAAACTCATTCGAAAAAAACTTCTATAAACTCATGAACAACTCCATTTTTGGTAAAACAATAGAAAATATAGCTAAAAGAATTGATGTGTTGAAGTTCATATAGTGATTTATGTCCTTAATTAAACAAAAACTGTGTGATAAAGCTTACTACACAGTTACTGATTATTTAAATGACAAATTTGCTTGGGATTGATGCTGCTCACTCCCACATTTTAAAGTGATGAACATTTCTAATTTGTTTATTTTTTCGTTGAAATTGAATTGTTTGTTTTTTTTTTTGTTTTCTTTTTTTTTGAAGTTTGTAAATGTGAGTATAGTGAGTGTAATGTTAGTTTATATTTTAGTAATTTTCTGGTTGTTTTGAGTGTTTCCACGGCCTACTCAAGTGTCCTGCTGGCGGCAGTGTCGTGTTCCGGGTTGTGGATCCTGACTACATCGGATAAGCTACACGATGGCTGGGGCAGGTTGACTCAAAACTATGGTCCTTTCTCCAAAAGGCCCACCCAGACCCTATACTGCACTCACATAGTTCTCTTTAATATTGTACACGGACTTAAAAAAAAAAAGACACCTCTGTGGTTTCTTTCGGCGGTTCTTCCCATAGTGAGTCGTAGGAAATGCCGGCGCCTTCTAGCTATTAGTCCGACTTGTACTTGTAACTTGAATATGTTAAAAAAATATGGATAGTCTCCTAAAAGCGTTTTCCTGTAACTACAACGATTAGGGTACCCTTACTGTCCCGTCTCAAAAATTCACCCTGTATACAATCTACCTTTATGCAACAAAAAAGTCATTGGTCTAATGAAAGATGAAAATAACGGTCGTATTATCAAAGAGATTATTGGACTAAGATCCAAAATGTACAGCTACATTCTAACTAATGATGGTTTCACAGTGAAGAAAAACAAAGGTAGTTCAGCTGCGATTGTTAGAAAATTAAACTTTCAACATTATTCCCATGCTCTCGACCTCAACTATGTCAAATATGATAACATGAAAACATTCCACAGCGATAAGCATAATGTATACACTCAAACCAAAAGGAGGAAGGACATCTGCGGTAAAGACGATAAGCGATACATTTGTATAGATGGTGTAAACACGCTGGCTTGGGGTCATTTTAACATAAAATAAAAGACATTTATCATATTATCGTATTTCATTTCATAGCTTTTCACAATGTATCAATTTACCTTTCACAAAAGCACAACGACTAAAGCATCGAATATGTTCTTGCCATGGATCATCGTTTTCTTTCCAATCCTTCAAACCACCACCACAACAGAAACACATGGTATTGTCTCCCGCACCAATGTAAAAAAAAACATCATAACATGTGAACCAAACATACACTTCACTACCGTACTAACAGAGCTCTACTTAGGCTGGACTTCCGGTGGTCCAGAACCGGCAATTCCTCTCTACTCACAAGCTTTAGCATTAATGATAATAAATAGGATTAGAAGGATAGGATTATTTACTCAAGGTTAGAATTTTTTATTACTTCATCAGACCTAAATTCATCGTCGGCTGATTATCCGACAACTTTATGTGAAGTTGTTTTCAATACCAAACAATTATACCAGTTTAAAAAAAATGCTAATTGTTCATTCATTCCGATCATTCCTTCCTGATCAAATTGACAAATTTTCTATTCTTACACTATCAAATAATTAAATTCAATCTCAGTAGCGACTTACTGACACATACCAAAGAAATGAAAACGAAAGTTACAGGTTTAAACTTGAAATATAAGGCGTCACTACATAGCTAAACAGAGATCGAGTAAGAACGAGTCAACCTTACTTGAATACAAGACTCGAATCAGTTGGATTCGCAAAATAGAATCAAGTCGACGAGTACAAATTGAATCTTCCTGACCCGAGTACCGTAATTGAGTCCGGCCTACTCGCATCAAAATAAATTGGTATTCGAGTAGGCGATTCCTAAGCAAGAATCGAGTCTGACTCGAGTAAAGCTGTACTCGGTTGTGCCGAGTCGGCACATCGCTATCGCTAGTTCTCCTCCTTGCTCCTCATTATCTATTATTCTATTATCTATCATTATTAGTCTGTGGCTGTCCGACTGATGTCTCCTCGCCGCGCCGCTATATACTGAAATTTAAATTTACGATAAACATCGTAGTGGAGTTATAAATAAGTTTTGCATTTAGCAAATAAACGGCGGTTTGTAGGAGTAATTCTCCAATCAACTTTAAGCAGCTACAGGAGAAGAGTTGGTAAGTAGGTAGTAAACAAATAATTAAAATGCATTTCGGCGCGTGCCTAGATGCACTTCTCGACTCGATTGTTAATAAATTAACCCTTTAAACTGATTGGAAAGGGTCGAGAATAGAGACGGTAATGTATTATTTACCATTGCCATCAATATTTTGTATGTAAAACCTAATAACCTACTAATGAGCAAAGTTTTGCCTACCTGCGAATTTACTTCTGCATATTGATTTCATAATCATTATTTTTTTTTACGATACCACGCAGGCGCAATTTACTGTCTGATAGTCATTGTCTAATATCTGGTTTTAAGGACAGAAAATGAGTATTGATTATGTTGAATGAACAAAATTGATTGAGATTATTTGAGATTGAATGGTCTATGTCTCCGTGTAATTTTTGTATTTTTAATGTCCCTGGCCACTTTGAAGGTCAACGGAAGTTCCAGCTGGCAGCTGCCAATTGCCATCTTTTCTGTAGTGTTTTTGTTGTGTAAGTGTTACTGTTTTTATAATTTATATTCAATATCAATTAATAAGCCATTAAATTAGATATTTAAGCAGATTCTTATAAGAATACTTGAATTAGCTAATTGTCATAGAACAACACCGGCCCATGGATCCAAGGTGAGTAGCGATGGCATCTTCCAATACTAAACAGTCAATTAGTAAACAGTTCTGTAATCGTAAGCTTCACAAATACTCATTTTTGACTGGCGTACAAATAATTGTGCGAATTCAATTACTATGAACTTGCACATAATAATTGAATTAAGAAATTTAAATTTTCACACAACACATTCTGTCACAGTGTAATTGCCCAATTGGGCTTATGCTTTGACAAGAGGTTGTCATGAACATCTATGGCAATCGTTATTGTGAAGTCAGTGCCCTCAAATATACTGACAACTAGTTCAATCTTTGAATTTCAGTTCTCTTTCAGTCAGTCCAATGCCAGTTGCTCTGTGGAAAAACTGAAATTCAGGTAAAACTGGTTGATCTAGTAGCCGACCCCAAATAAACTTGGGAATAAAGGCTCGGAAGATGATGGCTTTGACAAGAGGAAGGCCTGTTTATTGTGGGGTGTCTGTGAATTTGTATAAAAATATACTTAGTTTTAGGTAGTAGGTACTTTCTAAATACAATAAAAAATCGGCCAAGTGCGTGTCAGGCCACGCACAGGAAAGGGTTCCTCAGTCACCTATAATGGTATGTGGATTTAAAATCGTATCCAATAGATAATTGTTATGTTTACGTATTAATACGATAATTTTATATGACGTTTTCCAAGTGAGCGCATTTTACCATATAAGCCTTTATAACTCCTGAACTAAGAAAGTCATCTAATCGGTTATAGTTTTCCTTCAAAGTTCATTATATGGACCACCATCACGATTTTTTTCAGATTTTTTGAGCCAGCCGTTTAGCTTTTAGAGGGGGGGGGACGCCCTGTTTTTACAAAAAAGTGCCCTTTAAAGTGAAATATCTCGCAAACGGATACCTAAATCAAAAAATCGTCTAGGAAACCCTTTATTGTTTTTAAAAGACCTATCTAATGATACCCCACACGATGGGGTAGCCTCGAGAAAAAAAAATCATCCCCACTTTACGTGTAGGGGAGGTACCCCAAATAAAATTATTTTTCATAATTTTATTGTAGCACTTGGTCGACGTAATTACAATACGTATTCATGCAAACTTTCATCTTTCTAGCACTTACCGTTTGGACGGTAAGTCGAGGACGGACGGACGGACGGACGGACGGACGGACGGACAGACGGACATGACGAATCTATAAGGGTTCCGAGTTATGAACTTCGGAACCCTAAAAATGGATGGAAATAAAAATTTTAGGTACATTATCTATACAAATACATAAAATTGGAGTGTCTGTATGTTTCAAATGATCAGTATAATAATAAATGCATAATGAAGTAAATACAGTTCCAACATTAAACAAACAATTTTATCGCCCTTTCTGTTTCTTCTGGGTAATCTGTGGAACGGCTGCACCGATTTTGAAGGGACTTTCACTGGTAGAATGCCGATGACACAAGTCTGTGTAACTTCATGAAACGGATAAGGTCTCAGAGTCTGTATAGACATTCTGAAACAGATTTGGGAGGTCCAAGGGTGTTTTTCTGTGTTTCGGTGACACCTGTACACTCAATGAATACATGCGACACAGTTTCCTCTGCCCCGAAGCATGCTCTGCTATGCCTATGGTGTCTCCATGGCATTATTTGCTATTTACAACAATAATTGTGGGTAACACGGTAGGAATCATTTAGTTTCATTAGATATTTTCTTTGGTTTCAATCATTGATTTACTACTAGCCGTAGATAGAGCGCGTCATACAAAAACAAGCCGAGAATTTGTCACCAACTAACTATACATTCCTACATATCGGTATATCGATGTATTACAACCCGTCTAATACAATAGACATCTGGCCGTTATATTATCTATAGCGGCGCGTAGTGCTTTGTAATTCATTCGGATTATACGGCTCGAGTGTTAGAATCGGTGACTTTCGGCTCCATTCGGTATGACGGGAACAAACTTCACCGTATTGAGGCGACAACGCGGCGTCTAGCCTTGTCACACACTGGGGGAAAGGAGTGCACGCGTCGCTATTTGTGCACTACTTTTCTGTCCCATTTTTTGAGCGTTAATGATCGATCTACGGCTAGTGGTAAATCAATGGTTTCAATGCTCATGTCTCAATGGTGCTAGTGATGAACTCCAAAACAATTTAAATAAGCTTAATGTTTCTAGTGTGCCTAAGATAGGATGGTTACTGCCCTTAGAAGTAATAGAAGCTGAACATGATTGAAAGGAATGCCTCGTTGGTCTAGTGGTTAACGTATGCAGCTGCTGATCAAGAGGTCTCGGGGTTTGATTCCCTATTCGGACCAAATGTTTGTATGATCTGCAAATATTTGTTTTGGAGTTTCGGTGTTTTCTATGTATAATAATGTATGTATTTACAAAAAAATATATATATATGTACTTAAATCAGTTCTCTAGTGTTTATAGTACAAGCTCTGCTCAGGTTGGGACTAGATGACAATTTGCTTCAGATAAAAAAAAATGCAGATGTTTTCAATTCATTAATATCCAAAATTCTCCTAAACTCTAGCTTTGTTTTTTTTTTTAATGTTTGTGTTGCTGGCGTGTCTAAAGTAGAATAGTTAACTCTATGCTAAGAGCAATAGGAGCAGATAGATGCAGTTGTGTGAGTCAACAAGTAAATATTAAGCAGAGTACTCACCTAGCCATGTGTAATGTAGCCAAGATAGGATGGTTATTGCCCTTACAAGTAAAAGAAGCTGAACATGATTGAAAAGAAATGAAGACTACCTCGTTGGTCTAGTGGTTAGCGTATGCAGCTGCTGATCAAGAGTCTCGGGTTCGATTCCCTATTCGGACCAAATATTTGTGTGATCCACAAAATTAAATATTTGTTTTTGGACCCAGACTCCAAAAACAAATATTTAATTTTGTGGATCACACAAATATAGTGAGGAGGTTCCTGTCTTTGGAGTCCTAACCACCGGTTTCTTGGTCCCTATACCCGAAGTCGGTGGACTACTATTTTTTATAGTACCCATAGTACAAGCCCTGCTTAGTTTCAGCACTGTGTAAAGTCATGTATCAGATCTCCTAAAAAATATATTATAATTATTTCCAGAACGGTGCTCGACCATGACGGATCCGAACCCCAACCAAATGGTCACGTGTCCTTACAACATGTCCCACCAAATTGAACACTATAGGATGCACATTCACCTGCAGAAGTGCAGGAAACAGCATCCCAATGCGCAGAAAGCTACCTGCCCGTTTGATGCAACACATTTGGTTAATGAGGTTGAACTTGATGTAAGTACATATTATAAAGGCATCATCAACAACCTTTAACAGTCCACTGCTGGACATAGGCCTCTCCTTAGAAAGGAGGTTTTGGCCTACTATACCACGCTGGCCAGACGGGTTGGTATAGGGTTGGTTTCAAGTTTTCCTTCTCTTTGAATTGATGTTGTCTTGCCTAGTTTATCCCTTATATCACTACATAGTATAAAACAAAGTCACTTTCTCTGTCCCTTTGTATGCTTAAATCTTTAAAACTGCGGAACGGATTTTGATGCCATTTTCTTTAATAGATAGTGATTTAAGAGGAAGGTTTTTATGTATAATACATGCAAAATATAGTAAATAATGTTAGAGATTTTCGGGATCGAGAAATGATAACTCTTCTTCATAATCACTTTTACTATTTATTTCTATTTTCCTTATAATCAGACCTACACATATTTTCTTAAAACTATCTTGACTGCAGTGTTGCCATAGACTTAACTTAATTAACTTCTTAAATCATAGAGTAAACATAAACTATTTGGAAGTTGGAACATTGTCTTTTCTCAACACTCTCCCTCAATGTTACAATCTTCCAAACCCAACAAAGTAACAAACTTTCGAAATAAATGAATAGATAGAGGCTTTGTCATTAAATCTGCTAACTGATTATTTGTAGAAATATAAATCACCTTTATGAGTCCTTGTTCTACCTTTTCTTTTATAAAATTATATTTTATGTCTATATGTTTGAGACGTTTCTGATCAGGATTATTCACAGTCTTTATAGTACTCTGATTATCTTCAAAAATAGTTACATGTTCCAAGTTAACATTTACATCTTTAAGTAATTTAATTAACCAACAAGCCTCTACAGAACTTTCACACAAAGCTACCAACTCAGCCTCAGTAGTACTTAATGTCACAATATTTTGTTTTTTAGACTTCCATGAAATAGTATTACCATAAAGTTTAAAAACATAACCACTAGTGGACTTTCTGTCCATGCTTCTAGCAAAATCAGAGTCAGCATATCCTACTAAAGAATTATTAACATTACAATTGGTATAAATTAACTGATAATTAACTGTTTGTTTTATGTATCTAAGAACTCGCTTTAAAGCTTTTACAAGTTTTACACTAGGTTTTCCTTGAAATCTGCTTAAGTATGAAACAGCTGTAGCTAAGTCTGGTCTAGTGCTAACCATACAATACATTAATGATCCTATGAGTGATCTACAATAGTTTTCCAATGTCATATCTATATCAGTATTTATGTCTAGTTGTAAATTAGGATCTATAGGTGTGTCCATGCCCTTACAATCTTGCATACCATATTTCTTTAAAACATTTTGTAAATACTTAGTTTGATTAAGATAAATCTGTCCATTTAGTTTTAATATAGAAATTCCCAAATAAGTTAAATTATTACTTCCCATATCTTTCATTCTAAATTTTTCTGACAAATACCTTTTTACTTTTTCTATTTCTTTGGTGTTAGGCCCAAAAATTAACAAATCGTCAACATAAATTAATAAGTATATATCTTTCTTAGAATACAAACAATAATCATTCTTAGATCTCTCAAAACCATAAGTAGTTATAACCTCGTTAAATTTTTCATACCAATATTTGGGAGATTTCTTTAATCCATATAGTGATTTATTAAGTTTTAATACTTGACCATCTGGTATATTTAATCCCTGAGGGGGCTTTAAGTATACATCTTCATCTATCCTACCATAAAGAAAAGCTCCTTTGACGTCCATTTGATGAATATTATAGTCTCTGTGTGCTGCTACAGACAACAACACTCTTAATGTTTGCAGCTTCAAAACCGGTGAGTAAATGTCTTCAAAATTTTCTTTTTGCTGAAATCCTCTTACTACCAACCTTGCTTTACATATTTCCTTGTCTCCAATTTCTTTTCTAGTAAATATCCACTTGCTATCTATTAATTTCTTATTCTCTGGTCTAGGTACTATCTTCCATGTTTCACTCTCTTGTAAAACTTTCATTTCTTCTGATATAGCATTTTCCCATTGCTGTTTATCTTCTCTGTTCTGTATCTCTTCAAAACATTGTGGTGTATCCGAATGAATCGTAAGCAAAGCATATAAAAGATCTCCAGTATCTTCATAATCATCTAACTGGTAATCTGCCTGCCATTGAGGTTTTCTAATATTTCTTTTAGGTCTCTCCCTGTTTGCCATCTTCTTTTCAACCTGACTGTCTTCTATTTCTTGTGCTGCATCTTCATAAACTTCTGTGTTTTCTTCTCTGCATAACTCTTTATCCTGCCTATCTTGTGTGTTTTCTTCTGTCTTCTTCTCTGTTATTCTTTTACCCTCTTCCTTTTCTGGTGATTTCCTTCTTTCTTCGGATTCTTCATCTTCTTCATCTTTTTCTATTACATCTTGTTTAGGTATGTAAATTCCTGGTACATATTTTTCTTTAGGTTTTTCATCAAATATTACATTTCTTGCATGTACTGTCTTTTGTGTTTCAGGATCAAAGAGTATATAACCTGCTGGAGCATATCCAATCATAATCATCTTACGTCCGGTGTTATCAAGCTTCTGTCTGTGCTCTTTAGGTACATAATTATATGCTATGCTTCCAAATACTCTCATGTTTGACACATTTGGTTTTCTTCCTTCCCAGAGTTCACTTGCAGTATGGTGCCTGCCTGCTGATGGACTTCGGTTACTGACATATGCGGAATACAATACAGCATCTCCCCAAAATTCTTTTCCTAATGTTGAATCTAATAAAATTGTTCTGGTCTTTTCTATTAACGTTCTATTCATTCTCTCTGCTACCCCATTCATTTCTGGATTGTATGGGACTGTGTACTCTAATTTAATTCCTTTGTAATAACAAAAATTTTGAAATTCTTTAGTTACATATTCCTTACCATTATCTGATCTAAGTTTTAAGATATTCCTATTAAAATGTTCTTGCCCGTTCTTCTCCATAGAGATCTACGCTAGGGAATGGGCAACTACAGTACTTTCACAGTTTTTGTGTCTTGTGACTGGGACTGTAGCTACATTTTTGTTTCGACAATTCAAAAGTGCCTGTAACTGGCCTACTTGAAATAAATGCTTTGATTTTGATTTTGATTTTGATTTTGAAATGATTTGTAACATAATAATAGTATTGTTTGAATTTACTAAAAACTTCACTTTTATTATTTAAGAGGTATATCATTACAAAATGAGTATAATCATCAATAAAGGTTATAAAATAGCGATATCCATCTCTTGTTGGTGGGTTAATTGGCCCACACACATCTGTATGCACTAATTCCAAAGGCCTGGACGCCCTATGACCTTCTCTATTAAATGGTTGTCTTGTCATTTTACCTGTCAAACACTGTTCACACAATGTATCATAATTATTCGTTTTTAAGTCGCCTAATCCATTTACCATATTATTTTGTTTTAACAAACTTAAATTTTTATTCCTAAATGTCCGAAACGCCTGTGCCATAAGTTAACATCATCAATATTAGTGTAATCACATTCCAGTTTATCTATCAACAATTTGACTGTGTAAAGTGAACCTTCTTGATTTCCTATCATGGAAAGATCATTATAGTTGTATATTCTAACCTTACCTTTGAAAAATTCTACTCTAAAGCCATGGTTTTCCATTTTAGATACTGATAATAAGTTTTTTCTTAAATCAGGGACATAATAAACATTTTTAATAGTAAAATATGACTCCTTTCTACCAACAAAACATTTTACATTAATATTACCTATGCCTTCTGCTTGTAACATGATACCATTTTTAGCTGCTGCAATTATTTTAGGTTTACTTAATTTTATGTAATCTATAAAGAAACTTTTATCATTAGTTAAGTGATCAGAGCAACCTGAGTCTACACACCATGTTGTATAGTTACTTTCATTTGCATTCACCTCACTAATACACAGCGGTGCATCCTCTTCAAATGTTGACAGGAATGTGTGATGGTTCTTTTCATTGTGTTGTCCCCTATATTGTCCTCGTCCTCTGCCATGTCCACGTGCTCTGCCATATCCATGTCCTCGTCCTGCGTTACCTCCTCGGGCTGGTCCATGATGTCCTCTCCCTCTATTACGGCATTGAAACTTCTTATGGCCCGGCAAACCGCAGTTGTAGCACAGGAAAGCATTGTTGACCGCTGTTGCCTCTTCTGATTTTGTTTTCTTTCTTTTCTCTTCTTCCCCCAGCAATCTCTCTTTGACAAAGTTGACACTAAGATCAGTCATAGTTTCCAAAGTTGTTATCACCACTTCATACGATTTCGGCATACTGAGTAAAATGTAATTCACCTTTTCTTCCTCTGACAGGATGGATCCTCCATTTTTGAGTTGTGTAAACAATTCTTCCATCTTAGTAAAATGTGTCTGCAATTTTTCATTTTCATTAAACTTAATTTCCATCAATTGTCTTCTGATAAATATTTTTGATCTTGTATTTTTCTTCATAAAACTATCTTCAAGTTTTTGAATCATGCTATATGCCGTTTTCTCATCTTTTATGTATTCTATGTGACTATCTGCGATGGAGCTTACTAAAATGCTAACTGCTTTTGTTTCCTTTTTTATATTTTCTGTTTTGCTCGCAAAATCCTTTATTTCTATAGCATCTAAGCATTCCTGTTCTTTTAATATAGTTTTTAATCTGTATTTCCACGTATCGAAATTTTCTCCTTCAAATTGTTTTATTTTATGATGAAACTCGTATTGTCCCGACGCCATTTTGGTGGTGATGACTACACACGTTGCGTTCGACGATGTTTTTTCCTTTTATTGACTGCCGGCGTTTCGTATGCAGAGAACTGGATAAAACCACGCTCTGCTACCACTGTTAGAGATTTTCGGGATCGAGAAATGATAACTCTTCTTCATAATCACTTTTACTATTTATTTCTATTTTCCTTATAATCAGACCTACACATATTTTCTTAAAACTATCTTGACTGCAGTGTTGCCATAGACTTAACTTAATTAACTTCTTAAATCATAGAGTAAACATAAACTATTTGGAAGTTGGAACATTGTCTTTTCTCAACAAATAATAATTTTAGAGGTTTCTAATGTGATTTTTTACGCTTACATTGCAAACGCTGACTGTATCCTACGAGATAGATCAAAAGAATGTACTACAGTATTGTACATCTTAAAAAGGTCTACAAGAAAGTCCGCGATGGTATATGTAACTAAACACAATACTTTATTAAGAATTAATATTCTAAGGCGGTATGAAGTTCGCTGGGTCAGCTAGTATATTATAAATAGCTGCGCCCCGCGGTGTTACCCGCGTATATCATTATGGTTGCTATGCAAGTTTGTTATGCATAGCAACCTGTGAAGTTTTGATAGGAGATAAACAGTGATACATTTTGACAGCTACGATTTATGTATTTTTATAATCACCTAGTTTTCGCTCCTGTATCTCGATTATTGCAGTAAAAAGTAGCCTATGTGTTATTCTGATATATAAGCTATATTACTGTAAAGTTTCATCCAAATACGTTCAGTAGTTTTTGCGTGAAAGAGGAACAAACATACACACATACTCACAAACTTTCGCGTTTATAATATTAGTAGGAAGTGTTCGCGATAAACTCTAGAGAAAGGACATAGGCTGCTTTTTACCGCGGTAACTGTCATGTAAACACGCAGG
Source organism: Phragmatobia fuliginosa (assembly GCA_932526445.1). Lineage (NCBI taxonomy): Eukaryota > Metazoa > Arthropoda > Insecta > Lepidoptera > Erebidae > Phragmatobia > Phragmatobia fuliginosa. The sequence continues at coordinate 6,661,923 of OW052084.1, read as the reverse complement.
CGATACCGCGGACGAAAGCTAGTCCTACTAATAGACTGCCTCGTTGGTCTAGTGGTTAGCGTATGCGGCTGCTGATCAAGGGGTCCCGGGTTCGATTCCCGGGTCGGACCAAATATTATTTGTGTGATTCACAAATATTTGTTTCGGAGTCTGGGTGTTTTCTATAATGTATGTATTTACAAAAAAAAATGTATGTTTATGTATTTATATCAGTTGTCTAGTACCCATAACACAAGCTCTGCTTAGTTTGGCACTAGATGATGTTGTGTGTCAGATGTCTAAATATTTTAATATATTAACGCTAAAGTTTGTGAGTATGATGTTTATTGCTCTTTCACGCAAAATCTACTGAATTGATTTGAATGAAGAAATCAGTAGCCTCAAATATACTGATAACTAGTTCAACCTTCGAATTTCAGTTCTCCCTTAGGTCCGATTCCAGTCGCTCCGTGTAAAAACTGATATTCAGGTAAAACTGGTTGAACTTGTAGTAAGTCGACCCCAAATAATTTCGGGAATAAAGGCTAGGAAGAAGAAGACTGTCTAGAAGAATGATTAATTGGTTTTAACCCCACAGTACCACGTGACCGTGTGTCCTAAGAGGCACATGCTGGACGCCCAAATGTACGTCATGGATGACGACCACCGACCTCAGGTCACGATGCAGTCCAGCGCACCGGCAACTGTGGGCCCTCATGAAGAATTGTGGGACAATGTAAGTGGATAATGTTTTATATGCGGTGATCGGGGTATCTATAACAGTTACCGACCTGCATTTTCATAATTTCAACAGGTTTTTAGGGTTCCGTAGCCAAATGGCAAATATCGGAACCCTTATGGATTCGTCATGTCTGTCTGTCTGTCCGTCCGTCCGTATGTCACAGCCACTCTTTCCGAAACTATAAGAACTATACTGTTGAAACTTCATAAGTAGATGTATTTCACACAAAAATAGAAAAAAATGTTCATCAAACCATACATGTGGGGTATTTATGGATTGGTCTTCTAAAATGGTATTGAGGTTTCTAATGTAATTTTATTTCAAACTGGAATAGTTTGCGCGAGACTCCTCCCCCCCCCTCCTGTAACTTCTGAAATAAGAGAATGATAAAACTAAAAAAAAAAATTGATGTACATTACCATGTATATTTCCACCGACAATTGGTTTAAACGAGATCTAGTAAGTAGTTTTTTTTAATACGTCATAAATCCATAGTAATAATAGTTACAACGAACTACAAGATCTTTTACATATATGATCTTACTTGCTGCTACGGAACCCTTCATGGGCAAGTCCGACTCGCACTTGGCCGTTTTTTTATATTTAAGTCTACCAAAGTGACTACTCTGTCTGATGGAAAGCATGAGTAGAATTCAGGAGTAGGGGACACCATCCTCATTGTGAGGGTAAACAATGCTGCATGGTCAGATGTTTCTGCCTCACTCTCTCAACCTCTGGAAGCCGGGAGAATGATGCAAAGTGATTGGTCCTCCGGTCTCACACTCACCAAGGAAATACGACAGCAAGAATGCTGTCATTATTAGTATGGTACTGCATGGAATTAGAAAGAGACGGAATCTTTTAGTTCTGATTTACAATAATATTTTGTTAGTTGATTTTCACAGTGCACAATATGTGTATGTATTTATGTATGTTTATGTATATATTTTTGTATATATATCTATTCCTATATATGTATATGTTAACTTATGTTATATTAGTTTATTTTTATATCAATTGCATATTGCTCTGTACAGCTCTAGCCTCGATGCACCTACCATACTATATCTCTACACCCCCCAAAGGTTGGCTGGTAGAGAATGCTTTGGGCATTAAGTCCGCCGATGTACAAAAGTGCATGAAGTTGTAAATAAATAAATAATATCCCCGGGTAACACCGTGTGGCTTAGCTAGTTGGTAGATGTATCATCATCATCATCATCAACAGCCTTTAAGTTTTCCTTCTCTTTGCATTGATGTTGTCTTGCGTAGTTTGCCCCTTAAGTCGCCTTTTACGACACCCGCGGGATGAATAGGCGTGGTGACACTCTGTATTCTTAATCCGTCACCACACGTAGATGTATACAAGACTTTTTTAAATGATATAGTTTTTTCTTTCAGGAGAATACACAGTCTTACAAGCCAGACCCCACTAAAAAGGGGGCACACATGATAGTCAAAATAAAGGGCGCAACCCCTTCTGAACGCCGTAAGGCCAGGATGGAGGGAGTCAAAAATTACCGACCCCCAAACCAGTAAAGAACTCCAACCAAAATGTTAGTCAAATTTTTTATCAGTCAGAAAAGATGCACTAAAATTATTGGTTTTGACTAAAATATTGACATTAAAATTTAGTTTTGACTGATGCTCTTTGACACTTATTAGTTTTAGTCAAAATCTCAATTGACTAATTAAAATTTGAATTAGGAATATAACCTGTATTCGTTCATCAGTCAAAAATTACTTTTAAGTGTTAAGTTATAAAATGGAAATTGAAGTAACATCAAACTATATTTATATTTATCTATACTTTTGTATTCATTTCATTTTACCATTGACTACAATTTCTTCAGAGCCATACACCTAATTTTGACCATAGGTCTAAAATATTTTTGACTAATTAAATTTTTTGTCAGCAAAAACAAAGTTCGAAAAATGATATTTTACCGGTTACAGTGTATTTCAAAATTAAAAAGTTAATTTACCGACTTTGGATAAGGAGGAGCATTTTAGACTTAATTGTCTACTCAGATTGGGAGACAAAAAAAAACTAATTTAATTCAGTTATACGATTTTGAACTCTATTTTAATGGAGTGAAGTTTATATTTAAGTACCAAACTGAGTCATGTTTGTGATAATTGTGTAATATGTTAATTCTTTCTTAGTTTCAATTGGTTAAGCTTTAAAATGGGTGTTACGAAGTATTTTATAAAAAGTTAATATTTTTAAGAAAAGTATTTAAGATAAAAACATTAAAAATATATGTTGTACATTGCCTCGTAACATCTCCATTGTAACTGCCTCGTTGGTCTGATAGAGACTGGTCGACGTCTCGGGTTCAAATCCCGGGTCGGAACAGTGTTTTTGGGTTTTTCTTACGAAATTCCTAATAGCAGCCCGGAGTAATAGGTTCCGGTTGTCATAAACATCTATGGCAATCGTTATTGAGAAGTCAGTGCCCTCAAATTTACCGAGGTCCGATGCCAGTCGCTCCTTGTAAAATCTGTGATATTCAGGTAAGGGCTCATACACACGAACGGCATGTTGTCGACGGCAGCCGTCAACAGCCGTTGACCTATAGCAACATTCCACTTGTAGCCGCCATTTTGTCAGTTGAATACATATAGTTCAAGAATAAGGCTAGGAAGAAGAAGAAGAATTATGCTGTACATTGATAAATTAAATAATTTTCACATGACTTTTAATATTCATCGAGCTTGTGGTACTAACTATTACATAGTACAAGTACCATAGAAACCGCCTCAGCCGTTTCGGAGATAAACTTAACGTCTAACAGACAGAAAAAACCCAAATTAAAGAAAAAATAAGTATTTTTTTATTATAACTATCGCGTCAATGTCAGGCAATTTAATTGCAGAGCATCACACGCACGTATAAAGAAAGGGACCCTCCTTTTTTGAAGTTGGTAAAATTGACATGTGTCAAATTAGTTCTGTGGGGTATGTCCCGCACACCTATATTATTTAATGAGCCGCTCAAATGTCACTATCATGTAGGGCTCGGAATAGGTAGTTTAATTTTATGTACTTGCAGAAATAAAGTCAACGTAAGCATAACATGGATAAACCATAACATAAAATTGGAAATACTGATTATTCCAAAATGTTCTTCAATAAAGGTTAGATCACGTCGAAGGTTAGGATTTTGCAATACTTCTTTCGCTTTCTTTATAGATTGTACTTCTTCATCATGAAATAAAGAAAGAATATGTGATATTTCATTAAAATATTTTTTATAGTAAAAAGCAGCTTCTAGCCTTGTACCCCACCGAGTTATAACTGGCTCTGGAGGCAAGGGCATATAGTTTTTACAATCTCTGAAAATAATAAGTTCCCCGGGATTTCACAGGCATATCCATACTATTGATGTCACAAAATCGCAAGTACATAAAATTAAACTACCTATTCCGACCTATAATCATAAGTAAAGTACCAAAATGGTACTCCGATCAAATATCTTTGACATGTGTATTGTATCTGACCTTCTTCAAGTGTTATAAATGTTTAGATATAAGCTTTTCGTGTATATGTTAGACATAGGAAAAATGAGTTTTGTATTAGGTTTTTGCTGAAGAACCGCTTACTGTGTAATGCTCTTAAAGGATATTCCAATATATCATCTATTAATACCAACTATTTAATTTTCAACCTTACCCCTTATAAATACAGCTGAAAATCTATTGCAGCAAGAAAATACTTACCAATTTTTTAATTTTCTACCATATTCCTTATGAATACAGGTGATAATTGACTGCAACTCGATTCCATAGGATTGATAAGCTTATTATTAATTTTTCAAATAGAGCATATAAATAAACTCAAGTCTTCAACCTCTATGAATATATGGCCACGCCCACTTTTTATGCTTAAATTTATAATGAGTACACAATAGCATCAATTTAAGGGCCTCCGCACATCAGCAACTTTTAGCATCGATGAATGGCGACTAGTCGCTTTTTAGTAGCTAAATACGGCGACCGAACGCTCCACACCACACACTTAAAAACGCCAAACGCGGCGATTAAGTCGCTTTTTAGAAGCGCGACACAGCAGCTGAACGTTACTCTCCGCACATATTCGGATGCCGGTAGCATCGATTTAGCGTCTGCCGAACACGACTCTGACTCTTTTTTTTTTTATTTGTAAACAAAACCAGATTCCAGAATACTGTAATATCATTATAAATCAGACTTAAGTAAGTAATCAAAGTTACAAATCGGAAAAATTATAGATAACATTACAGACAACGCGATCCAGGCATCTGAGCAGTCGCTAAAACGCGCGTTTGCGATACCTCGGTCGAACGCAGAAAGCGCTGGTTCCCACTACGCCGGACCGGCAGATTGGCCGGTAAAACTGTCGGAAGTGGCTGTAAAGTTATATGAAGCTATTCACATTATCCCGGGTCCGGCAATTTTGCCGAGTCCGGCATTTTTACCGTGCGTCTTGTCACTACGATCGTCCGGTAAAATCACCGGACCGGAGTAATGTGAACGAGTTTTGTTCAGAAACCAAAAAAAATAAAACGATAATTATTTTAATTCTTCAAATATTTTGCATTTCACAATCTTCCATACATTATTTGAGATATTTTATGAGTTAATTCTACTCTATTTTTGTTTCAATGCTAATAAATAATTAAACCGGAAAAACCGAAACGTTCCCTGTTTTAGTAAGTTTTCAAACGCACAGTTCATTCGTTCTCAAGGCTCGTCCCTATTTACGTAAGGATGACGTCACTAACGAGCTCTATACTCCATTTCATGAAAGAAGTCCCGCGGAATATTGTGGAACTAAATTAGACAGATGGGGAGATCGGCCATGTTGTCATTTGTCAATGTTATCAAGGTGCGTTTGTTTTGGTACATATTTTGTGAATTTATTAATTGATTAGTGCGTTATAAGGTTTATATACGATGCCAGAAGTTGTAAAAAGTACTGGTCAAGAAATTATATTAAAGATGAAGGAGATCTGTGAAGCGGAACACAAGGATCACGGTGTTTTAATACCAATAAACAATGTTCGCAAGAGAGTCGCCGCCATGACAGGTAAATTTTTGGGATGTCATATATATAACTCGTGCGAGCTAAGATGGCACCTGACTCAAATGTCAGTTGTTTAAAGTACGAAGTGCATAAAAAATAAAGATTAAATTGTAGGGTAAACTATACTATTGTTGGCATCCCATCAGTCATTGGCACTTTGCATTTTAAATGCAAATATTAAGAATTGCTATAACAAAAAATCCGTGGAAATCTGTTTTTCAAATTCTACCATGTCGACATTATGGGAGTTCAACTGAATCATTTTAAAATGTATCCTTAAAACACGTAAAAATAAATAAAAACGCGGGCTACTCGCACCGGTGATTGTCACCGCCGCTTTCTATTAAGATCCATTAAGGCTTAAGGTAAGATTTTACATCTTTTAATTCGAGTTTATCATGAATGTGATATTGTGAAGTGTTTATATGTTTCGTTTTGAGTTAAATTATCGTTTTGAGTGTATTTTTTCACATTATATCCATTATAACATAAAATTAAGTGATGCCAATGAATAGTGAGCTTGATTTCTATCAAAGTATAAAAAATATTCCGATTTTTTAGAAAAATATGAAGATGATTCTGCCTAATAGTTCCTAATATTTATACCTCATAATGTAAATAAGTTTTGTTGATTTTTATGTTAATGTTTATTACCTGATGATGACTGAACATGTCCTCAAGTGAAAAACCTAAGTTTTTATCTAAATTTAGGAATAGTATTATTAAAACTGTTAGCTAATATTAAGTGCCAATGACTGATTGCTATGTGATAATAACTGTACTTTTGATGCCAATTACTGTACTTTTCGGAACGTTTTTAAATTTAATTATTTTTTGTTTATTAAACTGTGTTTACATAAATGAATCTGTTTTTATTTCTAAATGAATAAATTATTAAAACGTTTTATGAAGATTAAATTAGAATCTGACATCTAGTTTAATTTTTAAAAATAAAATCTTGGCTAGATAGCCTTAAGGTGCCAATCATTATACAGTTTACCCTATATTAGTTTTTTTAAATTACAACATTTATTTTGCACTAAGCAGTTTCTCATAACATACTACTTTATCTTAATCGTTACTTTTCTTCCTGAGTTAAGAAAATACACATGCCTACCAATAGGAAGCAGGCCCCATTCATTATTTACCTGAATGAAATCTACGTGCAGTGTTTTAAATGATATTAGGTAATACCTAATATCATTTTAAATGATACTATATAGCGAAATATGTTCATAAAATACCGTTTTAAATCGTCATGATAAGCCTTATAATTGAAGTTTCAAAATACCATATGTATGATGATTTGACAGTCACCGAATTTAGACATCAAAAGTAAATTGCTTTTTGCTTTTTTTTTTGAAACTATTGCGTCTCACCGTCATCATGCTGGCTTTTTTCATCGAGTCACCTTTTTTAAAACAATTGAGTTACCCAGATGAATCTAATGATATATTAATTAAATAAATTCGTGCAGTGATTTAAATGACATTTTGTAAAACCTAATAAACTATAATTATTTTGGAAAAATTCGTGCAACGGTAATAGTGGTGCTGACGCTACTCGCAAGACGACAGAGGGGTATTACGCAGGGGGAACGACATCAGGTTTCGTTTAGAGCCAGGTGCCATCTTAGCTCGCACGAGTTATACATATTTTTTCCCGATTGATTTCTTACAGATTGAAGTTAAGTTTTTTTAATGCATGATTTTTATTATGGAAATTTTTTAAAGGAATTAAAACAACACAACAAAAGTTATATTCAACAATAATGTAATTAAATACGAAAATATTCATTCATACTTGTTCATTTTATTGCAGGTGTGTCAGAGAAAACTGTAACGAGAGTTATAAAAGAAGGCGCAACAGCGGCGAGTAATTGCCACCTTACCACTGCGATCTCAATTCGATAGAAAAAATGTGGAGCCTTGTAAAGAGACGGGTATCGGAGAAAAAGGTGGGCCAAGATCCAAAACATATTGTGCGCATACAGCGGAAGACTATTTAAACAACTACAGGAAGAATATTTTAAAAATGATGGTCTTATGAAGAAATGGATCCATTTATTATATCGTGATAGAATCAGATTCTGTCTCACTGTTTTTTATTTACCCTTCTGACAGTGATCATAGTATGATCGATCATAATATTATTCAATAAAACTTTGAATAAATTTTTTTAATGTTATTTTATTTTTCTAATTTAAAGTTGGTCGAACATCTCCATTCTATATTTTAGAAATTACAGGAAGATTTATTTTTCACTAATCTGACCTTAGTAGTATGAACATCAAACAGGTACCTTAAAAATACATTATATTAGAAACAATTTAGTAGTAGTAGTAGTCGTAGTAGTTAATAAAATGAAAGTAAATGAACGATAAATTATTTACCCTGATTTCCCCACATTTAACTCTGGCAATATTATGTCGCGCGAATACAGCGCTGCGTCTGCGGGACTTCTTTCGTGAAATGGAGTCTAGATACCTTATCGTTAGTGCTTCCTGCTGCCGCCTTTCGTAGTACTCCGTTATAGTTTTGTGGACTCGGAACATTGACGATACGAATTCAAAAATTATTCGTGCTCGAGGTACTGAGCAGTCGCTAAAACGCGTTTGCGAAACCTCGTTCGAACGCCGAAAGTAGTCGCAAAATCGCCGAGTCGATGAATGATAATAGTAGCTAGTGTGCTGTGGCCCTAAAAGCACATTTCATACTCGGTACCAAAAAGCAGGCAAAATGATAAGCAAAATCCATCCAAAAGTACAGAAATTAAGCTCTCGACTTATTTGATCTGAATTGAACCTTATTGCTTATGATTAAAGATTGCATTTCGTTTAAATGCTTTTTCTGAGCGGATCTTTTGTACTTGGTACTTGCTATGTGGTATTTGTTTGAATATAATTTCCTATTATCTCAGTTTTCATAGTTTTTAGTTAAGTATTTTAAGCACTTTCAGTTCTGTAGTTACCTATAGACATACATCTTTGTATGTAAGTAGTATATAAATAGAAAATGAAAATTGTCTGAATTTAATTTTTGAAAAAATCATTTGTACATGTACATCTAATAAAAAATTCAATAATAAATGTCTATATAATTAATGTTTTTCTTTTCTCTAGCGGTTAGCATATTCGACTGTTGATCAAGAAGTCTCAGGTTCGATCTTGGGACAGGCCAATATGTTATTAGGTTTGGTAGTGGTTAACTGTTGACTGCCTTGTTGGTCTAGTGGTCAGCGAATGCGGCTGCTGATCAAGAGGTCTCTGGTTCAATTCCCAGGTCAGACCAAATATTTGTGTGATCCATATTAATATTTGTTTCTTGAGTCTGGATGTTTTTCTATGTATAATATGTATGTATTTACAAAATAAAAGTATGTTTATGTATTTATATCAGTTGTTTAGTACCCATAACACAAGCTCTGCTTACTTTGGGACTAGATGTAGTTATGTATATGCTCGTCACCAGCCTGCAATACAGAGTTTATTGCCACACCATAGAATACAAACTTACAAGTAATCCACCACCATGAACAGATTGCCAATCTCTTCGTTATTATCGGTGATCTGAACACCTATTATTAAAAAATCTAATTTTTAGGATTTTTGTGTCTGTTTTGGCTGGACCGATTTGACGAGATCTTAACTGGCTGTTAGCTAGACATAAGGAATAACTTAGGTTAATTCTTTGTGGACCAGCTTCGCTTTGCGGCGTTGGCCGTGATTTACAACAATAACCGCCGATAACACTATGGGACTCGGTGCTAATAAAAATACAAGTGATTTTGTATACATTTATAACTGTTTTTAATTTCAGCCTCATCAAAGACTCTTTGAGGGAGGGTTACACCCTTTTAGATGGGCTCTGTTCCAACCTGCCGAGTAGTTGCAGTATCTAGATGTGGTGAACTCATCAATAGCAGTTGGCGGCTAAATAATTATTGGCTTTATAATTGGAATAGGATTTGTTTCAAGTTTCTCTTCTATGCTGCTTAGTTTCTGCCTTAGCTCTTTTACGGTGCGGTGCAGTCATATCAGTGGTGACATTCCATATATATTTCGTCCTGCACCACACCGTGCAGATTGTAGAATATATCCGTGTTTCACGCAACAACATAATCACCATCCATTTTTTCAAATTTTTCAACCATTTCTTGCGGCACTTCAACCGTTGAAAAGTCTTCAGTACCAACCTCATCTTCTTTCTGTATCAAAATATCAACAACATTTTCACAGCAGAGTCTGATCTTTGGATCCTTCTCCCACTTGTGATATTCCCTTAAAACGTAGTACACTCCGTTATCTCTCAGATACTCACGTCCCTTTTTTTTCACACAAAGCTTGTTTAAAGTCTCTAGAAGCATTCTACGGATATCTTGATCACTATCCCGTCGTTTTTCCTTTGGTAAGAACTGCAACGTTAATGGCAGCGAATCCATTTCCTCATCATTGTACTCTTCATTCCCCATTAGCGGTAATAGCAGATATGACAGTAGATCCACATCATTGCTCATCAGGAAGTCATGGAATTCAGGGTCAAAGGAGAGGTTTCTCACAGTCCCTACTGCACCTCCTCTGCGCACATTTGAAGTACTAAAATTGCAGAATGGTAATAGTTTTAATAATGGAACGTGCGGGTTTTCTTCTGTCAGCCATTTTCTAACACTATGGAAACAAGACAGGTTAGACATAAGAGGTCCTATAAAATTAAGATTAGAACCTTTTTTGTTGTATTCTAAATTCACGAAAGCGTATAAAAGGTCGTTCAAATGAGGTTGGAATATGTCAATTAATTTCTCCGCCTCTGATTCTACACGAGTTATGTTTGACAGAATCATACACGCTGCATCCGCATCCTGTTTCTGTGGATCCAAAACATAACCTATCATCAACTTGACAATGTTTTTATCATCGTCCGTTTTATACTTTAATAACTGTGTCACGCCGTTAGAGATTGCAGTAATATTTACTAGTATTAAAAGTGCCTCTTTTGCTATTTCCGCAACTTTGTCGAAAGTGAGATTTAAAATGCCTTGTATGAGTTTTTCATTTGATAACATCGCGTTGATGTACTCTTCACATGAACATAATCCAGTCAAATAATTGACACTTAAGAGTCTTAGGTCATTCCGATCTTGAATTTTCATGAAAGTTGATAATTCATCTAATTTATCTAAATCAACCTTATACTTATTTGAAGACATTTTGCGAATTTTGTAATACACAATCACAACACAGAGTATGAATGAATCGTACGATTTAATACGATTGTCATTAATGTCAAAGTCGAATGACTTTAATGACTTCAAATTTTGCCAATAGGGTTGGGATCTGAAATTGATTTATTAAACCATTAATTATTCAAGACTAGAAAATCTATCATGGAAATCGAAATGTAGAACCAAATAACTTCTATCGGTGTATCGAAATTTCACTTAACATATTAGCTTTATGTCTTTTCTGTTTAGATAAGAACCCTTAATTCATTTACAAGTTATAGAAGGTACTCAGAAAAGTAACTTGTATTATTATTGAATTCGTAACGTAAATGTACTGAATCCACAAGAATGTCGATGTCCGTCACTTCTTATTTTACTGACATGGAATATTATCTGGAACTTGACCGGTAGCAAACAACCTAGTCACTAGCTCAGTGGCTCATGTTTGTCGAGATAACGGAATCATGCAGAACAATGATGAGCTCCACAAACTTACCACGCCATGATACTCAATAACTCAAGACATGGTGAAGAAAAAACGAATGATACTAAAAAGTAAACTGATTTTAGTAATAGGTTTCTTTTGTGTTTTAAAAAAGGAATTTATATGTACATTGTGAACACAGACATAAAAAAAAAAACAATAAAAGTTCATTTATTGGGATTCGAGTTTTGAGAATCGAAAATGAAAATCGTTTTTGTCGGAAAGTTAAGCCATCCCTATTACTTTGACAATGGTTGCCTACAGGGATGCCAGTCTCAGAAACTTTTTGAAGATGTCAAATAATATTTTTTTATTTCGAATATTCAAATAAGTTATTTAGCTCATGTTTACTATATATTTAAACCATTATAGCAATAAAAAGACATTTTAAATTAGTTAAAATTTGACAGATGTTAGCTTTAATAAAAACAAACAAATAATTTAATAAAACCTTGATATTAATAAAACCTTAGATTATAGTGAAAACATATTGTGCATATATTTAAAAAAAACAGGTAATGTTTACGTAAAAAAATTAAAGTTTAGCAAGTAAACGTTTTAAAATAAATTTTCATTGTGAAGTATCTGTACTTTGAATTAATTTTTAATGTAAGCAATTATTGACATTCATTACATTGATTATTTTAAAGCTCGTTAAAAACTATCATTTAAAAGTAAAAAAACAAAAATGTTTTAAAAAGTGTTTGGTACTGCCATCTAGCGGATAAAAGTTATACCTCAATGATGATTGAGCAAAACAATTTTTATTAATACTTACACTGGACAAGAGATGTCGTAGCTTAATCATGTTTATTTTGCTGTACTAATAGACATATGTGTGTTTTTACTACTAAATTACGTTAGGTGGCAGCAGAGGTTGCAAAAAAAACCTTTTTTACTTGAATTAACTATAATTAAAATGCAAATTACAATTACTTATTATAACTTATTACTAAAAGACTATCTAAGTCGGCGATCGACCAAAAAGTGACGACGCTCCTCGATTCCCATGCATGTTGCACCAAGGTGTCGTCTTCGTCACGTTGCGCGATGTCAGCGTTCTGAATAAAGCGTGTGACCAAGTGTAACCGAGGCCAATGCCTATACTAGCAATAGCGCCTGGCTATGCCTGCGTAACAACTAGCTGGATCCTACTGTTATTGTTGTAGATCATAAGAAACGCCGCGGAGTGAAGCTAGTCTAAAAAAACTGCCTTAGTTACTTCTTATGCCATGAGCTTTCTGCTAGTGCAAGTCCCGTCAAAATCGATCTTGCCGTTCTAGTCGGTTCTAGGCATTACTAACTTAGATGGTCAGCTATCCTTCCAGTGATTCTCGCTAAAATCGGTCAAGCCTTACTAGAGATTTGCCGGAACAAACAGACAGACAGACAAGTACCGTACATATTTTCATATGCATTTAGTGAAAAGCTTAAACAGGCGACGTACGGCACACGCGGACGTCGCCTTCTCACGGCTATCTACAGAAGTGGCTGGAGGGGAAATGTCCTGTCCATCCGCGGCATAAGCAACATCCCCAAAATCAAGGTCAAGGGCCTTCAAAGGCCCGCCAGGCATGAATATCCCGCCTGGTCGGAGGATCCTCCCTTTGTATTGAAAGAACAAGATTCCCAAATGCTTTCTAAATATAGCCTACAATCGGCTGTATACGTAATAGTTGTTACGTCATCATGACGTCATTACCTGCACTACTTTCAATATAGAATCGAACGACGGGTGCCTCAGCGTTTATAACCAAAAATTATAGGCTTGTATGATTACTTGGTAGTGCTTTATATCGCTTTTTATCGCCTTATTGAATAGCCATGTACGTCCGTCCGTCCGTCCGTACGTCCGTCCGTCCATCCGTCTTGGACCTACCACCCAAACGGTTGGTGCTGGAACGATGAAAATTTACAGGAATATGTGTTGAAATTAGATGGACAAAGTGCTAAAATAAAATTATGAAAAATATTTTTATTTGGGGTACCTCCCCGACATGTAAAGTTGGGATGATTTTCTTTCTCGCGGCTACCCCATCGTGAGGGGTATCATTAGATGGGTCTTTTAAAACATTGTAAGCTTTCTAAATAAACTTTTCGATTTAGGTATCCGTTTATGAGTTATACGACTTGTAAGCACATTTTTCTAAAAACAGGACGTCCTCCCCGCTCTAAAAGTTTTACGGCTGGCTCAAAAATCTGAAAAAAATCATGATGGTAGTCCATATATTTAACTTTCAATAAAAACTATAGCGCTTTTGGTAACTTTTTTATTGTGAAGAGGCCCAACTAGTAAAATGCACTCACTTGGAAAACTTCGAACAAAAATAAAGAAATAATATATATAACAATTGTCTATTATACACGATTTTAAATTGTATTGTATTGTATGTATGTTCAGCGATAATTTCGTCGTTTATGAACCGATTTAAAAAAAAACTTTCTTCATTTAATACTTTGTATTGCCTCCACGTGATGAAGCCTCCAGTGATGAAAAACAGCAAAAAAACAATCATAAAAAAAATGTAATCTTAAGAAAAATATGACTACTTTAGTTTTTTTTTAATTTAAGATTAATATTGTGGGTGTAACTAAGTTTTATTTTATTTTTTATCTGTATATAATTAAATTCTCAATTGAACAGTCTTCGTTTCATTAGGATGGCATACGTAGTTCGGGAGATATTCGGGTTTATGTGACTGACCCGTTATTTTTGGAACCGAGTGTAGATGTAATCTGTGAACCGCATTAAGATTTTATATTTTTTTCATCAAACCCATACGTGTCTATCTATCATCATTATTTTTGAATACTTATCTATGGATAGGTATTCAAAAATGATGTTGAGGTTTCTAATATCATTTTTTAGGGTTCCGTAGCCAAATGGCAAAAAACGGAACCCTTATAGATTCGTCATGTCTGTCTGTCTGTCTGTCCGTCCGTATGTCACAGCCAATTATTTCCGAAACTATAAGAGCTATACTGTTGAAATTTGATCAGTCGATGTATTCTGTGAACCGCATTAAGATTTTTACATAAAAATTGAAAAAAAAACAATACGTTTTGGGGGTCCCCATACTTGGAACTGAAACTCAAATTTTTTTTTTCATTAAACCCATACGTGTGGTGTGTCTATGGATAGGTGTTCAAAAATGATGTTGAGGTTTCTAATATCATTTTTTTCTAAACTGAATAGTTTGCGCGAGAGACACTTCCAAAGTGGAAAAATGTGTCCCCCCCTCTAACTTCTAACATAAGAGAGTGATAAAACTAAAAAAAATATATGTTGTACACTACCATGCAAACTATCAACGAAAATTGGTTTGAACGAGATCTAGTTAGTAGTTTTTTTTAATACGTCATAAATCGTAAATCGTAAAATTGTAGGTAGTAGAGCCACGCTGATTTCAGCACGAATGGGCCGGCTCGACCCGGCCAGTACTACCCTCACACAGAAGACCATCCTAATAATGACAGCATTCTTGCTGTCGTATTTCGTTGGTGAGTGTGAGAGACCGGAGGCCCAATCATTCTGCATCATTCTCCCGCCCTTCGAAGGCCGGGAGAATGATGTAGAATAATCTAACCAAGCTGCCATGGTAGGGGTCACCATGCTACATTGCCTACCCTCACAATAAGCATGGTGACCCCTACTCCTGGATTCTACTCATGCTTTCCATCAGGCAGAGTAGAGTCACTTTGGCAGGCTTAAATATAAAAAAAAAAAAAAAAACCGCTATTAACCTTTTATTCAATCAATACACTATAAACATCGATCAAAGATACAACGAACTACAAGAACTTTTATATGATGTTACTTGCTGATACGGAACCCTTCATGGGCGAGTTCGACTCGCTCTTGGCCGGTTTTTGTTAAAATTATTAAGTGTAAATAGGTAGTATTTTTTTTTCAGTATAAAACTGATTCAGCATGCATGGGTCGGCTCGAACGGGTCAGTACTACCCTCACACGCAAGATCAACCTAAAATGATAACACTCGTTCTGTCGTCTTTCCTTGGTGAGTGTGAGACCGGAGGCCTACCACTAAGACGCCATGGTGAGTCACCATACTGCATTGTATGCACTCACAATGAGGATGGTGGCTCCTACTCCTGGATTCTACTCATGCTTAGACATGGAGCTGTAATTGGAAGCTGGTCATATGTGCTCCGCAATAAAACGACACACCCCCATCGAGTTAGGCTTAATAGTTCGTTTTATCAGCAAGTAATGTAAAAGCTTCTTTTTATGGAAGTGTTTTTTCATTAAACTTTATTTAGAGTTGACACAAAAGATTTTCATTTTCTTAAGAAATTCCTAATAGCTGCCCGGAGTTTGGAAGTTTGGCGGTGATTCACGCCCGTGCCTCGGAGAGCACGTAAAGCCGTCGGTCCTGGTTGTCATGAACATCTATAGCAATCGTTATTGGGAAGTCAGTGCCCTCAAATAAACTGACAACTAGTTCAATCTTCTAATTTCAGTTCTCCAGTCGCTCCTTGGAAAAACTGAAATTCAGGTAAAACCGGTTGAACTAGTAGCCGACCCCAAATAAACTTGCGAATAATGGCTAGGAAGATGACAAAGGATTTTCATATTTGACCAGATTTAGCCCGTGGAGGATTTTATGGAAAGTAATATCGAGTGTTAGATGATAGTGAGTCGTTACTCAGCATCGCTTTGCCATTAATTACGTCGTCTAACAAACTTTTAAAAGAAACAGCGCTAGAAGGTTTATTATAATAATGAATATTTTTCTCGCTACCTTATCTATGCAAGCGCCGAGAATACGTACTACTTAAGTTTGTGTTTTGTTTTTAAAAAGATGACTTCCGCTTTAGGATTATAATTATAGGTATCTGTGTCGCGGGGGACTTTACAAATATATAAGAAACGATTACAAAGAAAACCTAAATTTAGAATAACAATTTGAGAAACACACAAAGTGTTTTCCAGTGTAGGATTTGTACACACAAAAGTTAGCGCCGCAGAGAGAGGCATGGCGCGTAAATCACTAGGCCAACTGCGCAGTCAAGATTCATCTTTGTTGTAACTGTAACTCTATAATATAGTTTGCAAATAAAGAGTTATGTATCTTTGTTGCTCTATGGTCGGAGCTGACACATTCACTTTTTTTTCTGCGTAAATATCAGAGTGTATTTAAATCTAAAATAGAATGACGTTAACAAATGGCGATTGTTATCAGTAACAAAATAGTTTTATTAATAGGCCGTATACCTCTATACCCCTGTCTTACCCCTGTCTTGCCATATTTAACGCGGCTAAAAATAAGTGCTTGCGAAATCGTACCATAGACACGCACTTTTGACGTCATACCGACTATGACGTCATCGGCTGTGACGAATTCAACTTAAGGTCATTCATTCCTATAGGTCTCTCTTTTATTTACAACTAGCTGAGCCCCGCGGTGCTACCCGCGTTTGATGTTGTAACCGCAGGCAACGCCGCGGGGCGAAGCTAGTCCAAAAACGTAGCCTAAGTTACTACTTATATCATCAGCTATCTGTCAGTGAAAGTCCCGTCGTAATCGGTCCAGCCGTTCCAGAGATTACCCGGAACAAACAGACGGACAGATAAAAATTGTTAAACAATATATTTTAGCATATTATTATGTACCGTGTATACATACATACATGCATAAGCATTTAGTAAAATAGATCAAGTACGTGTCAGGCCACGCACAGAAAGGGTTCCTCGTTCATCCATAAGGGATTAAAAATCTTATCCAATAGATAATTGTTATGTTTACTTTAATGCTTTAATTTTGTATGACGTTTTCCAAGTGAGCGCCTTTTAAAAGTTAAGCCTCTATAACTCCTGAACTAACAAAGTCATCCAATCCTTTATAGTTTTCCTTCAAAGTCCATTATATGGACCACCATCACGAATTTTTCCAGATTTTTTGAGCCAGCCGTTTAGTTTTTGGGGGGGGGGGGGGGGGACGCCTTGTTTTTACAAAAAAATGGATAGGTACCTAAATCAAATAATACGTTTAGGGGAGGTACCCCAAATTAAAATATTTTTCATAATTTTATTGTAACACTTTGTCGACGTACTTACAACACATATTCATACAAAGTTTCATCTTTCTAGCACTTACCGTTTGGACGGTAAGTCGAGGACGGACGGACGGACAGACGGACATGACGAACCTATAAGGGTTCCGAGTCTTAAACTTCGGAACCCTAAAAAGCGTTTATTTTAATATTACAAACAGACACTCCAATTTATTTATTTGTATAGATGTATAGATTGGATAGCTAAGTGGTCTTAGGTGATTGGAAACATTCACTGAAGGTAAGCATCGACGGCGCGGTCAGACCTTGATGGATGATCGTTTGAGGCATGATATGTTATGAGCATTTCCGTGATTCGGAGGCCACGTTGAGCACTCGGTTCTGGTTGTTATCATAAGATAGCAGGAGGCTTTCGGGGGCTTAAATACCTCCAATGGTAAGATTACGTAGCCACAACGTGTCTTGCCCGTCCACAACCTACACTCGGCCAGCGTGGGGACGTATGGCCTTGAACCTCTCATGAAAGGAGATCCAAACCCAGCAGCCGGACATTATGTTTATTGTTGATTTAATTGATTTTGTATAGATTAATACATATTCTTGTCAGCAATCTTAACAGTCTTCAGAATACGGTTCTGAAAAACGCACACGTGAATCATGAACTTTTAATCAGACCATTGATATATACTTTGTATAGAGTTTCGTTATTACGAATGATAAGATATCAGTAGTTATCAACAGCTGCGCTGACTTAGAATAGTAGATTATCGTCCACCTGCATAATTGTCAGGGCGTGATATAGACGGCCATAGAACTAGAAATCAATTAGAAGTGGCGGATAAAAAAATGACGTTTGAACATATTCTAACATCAATCCAACGCATTGATTAGATAATAAAGTAAAATCGGCGGGCGTAGCGTAAACTGAGTTGATTGGATGGAAACAGGGACCTAATTATTGTATTTTCATTCTTTAGGTGTCAGTTTTATCACAAACTAGCTACGACCCGCGGTGTTTGTTTGCGACCATCACTCTTGAATTCTATTCATTCATCAAGCAGAGTAGAGTCTCTTTATCAGGTTCTTCTTCTGGTATCCTTATCTATATCTCTCTCTCTCACAATATTAATTCATCACACAGTAGTCATTGAACAGTTCACATACGATAATGTTGTCCCAATCTATTCGTTTCTAACTCTACATACATGTATTTAAGCGATTATGTCCAAAAATTATTCGATATCTATGCTTAGATTAATGAACTGTTTCATTTTATAAAACAAGTGGAGCTGGACTGATGTTAGTGTAGTAATAATAGTTTATGTCGTAATAAAAATGTGGTTTAGCATATTTATTTTATTTTTTGGTGAGTTGTTTTTATTTAATAACTAACAGATTAGAGTTGCGAATTTAACGTGAACTATTTAAATAAATACTTTTTGGTATTCACTATGACTGAACTGTCAAAATTGTTAAAGAAAGCGGGAAATATTTGAGAAACTTTTAATAAATTATTACTCAGAATAAATAGGGATTCATAAAAAATCAATATATATTTATGTAGATCCACTTGCTGCTATACGGTCGAACTTCGGAAATATTATATTTGAAATTTTGGTAAAAAAAATTGGTAGGAACAGTTTCCTACCAATTTTTTTTTACCAAAATTTACCAAAACGGTAGTGTAACTACCGTGCTTGAGGTATGGGATCAAATTCCGGGTCGGACCAAATATTTGTATGATCTGCAGATTTTGGTTTTGAATTAGGGTGTTTTTTTATGTACTAGGTATATTATGTGTGTATTTATAGAAAAAAGTTTATAAGTAATTTATTAGTAAATCTAGTTTCATAGTACAAGCTCTGATTAGTTAGCAACTACTTGGTGTTGTGTTAAATGTTTCTTCTCTCTTATTTTTCTCTTCAATTTAATTATCTCGGGTACTGATAGTTATTTCAAAGCTTGGAGTTAAATGGAAAACAAAGCCACATATCAACAACCCATAATGACACACTGATGGAGTCAACTCTCCTCTCAAGAGACGGTCAAGGCCAAACAACCTTACGCTGGTCGAATGCGGCGACTGGCAAGACAACGTTGTGGCTACGTAATCTTGTAGTTTGATATTTTTGAAAATGATACCAGAAGTTCACAGATAACTGACTTTGAGCTAATTTTTATATGTTAATTAACGAGTGAGTAAGTGAGTATGTAACAGGTTCATCTGCCTCATAGACTCACGATCAAGAGGTGTCGAGATCTATATCCGGCTTGGACCAAAACGTGTTATAGAGTTTTACACATTAAACAAATGTTTAATGACAACCCGGAACTTAGTAGTTAGGGGGTTAACCCCCGTGTCTCAGAGAGCATGTCCTGCACCATTTTTACACGGTCGTGTCATAACGGATTGTAAAAGCGAGGGAACAGAGAGTGTTTTTTTTATATTTAAGCTTACACAAACTGATTACTCTACCTGATGGAAAGCATGAGTAGAATCCAGTTCACCATCTTCATTGTGAGGGTAGGCAATGTACCATGGTGACCCATACCATGGCGGCCTGGTCGGATAATTCTGCATCATTCTCCCCTCATGAAGAATGATGTAGGATGATTGGGCCTCCGGTCTCACTCTCTCCAATGAAATACGACAGCAAGAATGCTGTCATTGTTAGGATGGTCTTCTGTGTGAGGCTAGTACTGCCCTGGTCAAGCCTGCCTATTCGTGCTGAAATCAGCGTGGCTTTACTATTTAATATCTCCTGGTTTAATCTCAAAATCAGCTTAGAGTACATCAAGGTTACCGGTGATTCTTCCTCCAATAATCCTCAGAGGGTGAGGAGACGTTCAAAGGGCAGAAAAGCGTGTGTGTTTGTGTCCTGCAGGTGTCAATAAGTGAAGATAGCCGGTATCTTCAGGTGGACTGTCTGCTTGATAAGTGTAAGATAAAGTCCGCCTCATATAACCTGAATACCGGAAGTATACCTAGCCTTTAATAATAATTACAATTAATAGATAAGCTTTATTTTCTATTTGAGTTTATAATATTTATTTATTTACAATATTAACTTAAATAATACTTGTGGCGACTTTCACATACAGCGCAAGCGAAAACATATAACAGCGCCATCTAGCTAAGAAACACGAAACCACAAAGAAAACACGTAGCCATCTATACGGAGTGATTACTAATCCTGAACCGCAAAAGTAACATTCTCGCGCCGATTAGCATATTATTATATACCATATCCCAACATCAACTGTTGGGCAGTAGCCCGCCAGGCATGATCACCTCGCCTGGTCGGAGGATCCTCCCTTTGTGTTGGAGGAACACGTCACCCGTTCCCCTACAATACTTACAATATTCTATATTTACATACAAGTATCAAAAAATTTCTCCGCTTCATCGCTTACTGGTAGCGTTCCTAAAAGACTGGCAGCATTGCCACGTTCAATGGCAATAAATAAAACATAAAAATAATAAATATTTTGGGCATCTTACACACTACGTCATCTAGTCCCAAAATAAGCAAGCTTGTGTTATGGGTACTAAAAAACTGATATAATTACATAAACATACTTTTTTTTTGTAAATACATACTTTATATACATAGAAAAACACCCAGACTCCGATATAATATTTGGTCTGACCCGGGAATCGAACCCAAGACGTCTTGATCAGCAGTCGCATACGCTAACCACTAAACCAACACGGCAGTAAATAATGAAATGCTAATTCTTGTGCTATAAATAACCTTTAATGAAAATTAGTCGAAACAAACAGACAGACAGACAAAATAATTAAAATTAGTTTCTTGATGTAAGTACCGTATTTATACTTTCATAAGTATTTATTGAAAACTGTTATTTTAAAGTTACGAAATGACAGTTCAATTCTGTACATCAACTTATGCATGACATTTACACATAACTCTAAGTCTAACTCTAGGAAGTCTACACTCCGAAAATTGAGACTAAAAACCATATGCTAACTCAATCTAGTCACACAGGTAATATAACCACGCTGATTTCAGCACGAATGGTCCGGCTCGACCCGGCCAGTACTACCCTCATATAGAAGACCATCCTAATAATGACAGCATTCTTGCTGTTGTATTTCGTTGGTGAATGTGAGACCGGTGGCCTAACTATGATACAGAAACATCTGACCAGACACCCATGGTATGGGTCACCATGCTGCATTGCCTACCCTCACCCTGGTGATCCCTACTCCTGGATTCTACTCATTCTTTCTATCAGAAAGAGTAGAGTCACTTTGGTAGGCATAAAAAAAAACAACGCACACAGCTCTCAACAATTTAAATTAAATTTCTAATCCAATACCAAAGCATGCTTTATCTTTTTGATAAAGATTTCACTATCATCAACAAAAGCCGACTGACTTATTATTTACAAGAACTTTATCTAGTGTGGTTAGAGCCATTTACGTTCATTTATACATAGAAATAAATATAATTGGAGTGTCTGTTTGTCATATCAAATCAACAAGTTTTTACTAAATTCGTAAATCGTATTCCGTAAAAGGCCGTATTCCCTCAGCAACGATCACCTCGCCTGGTCCGAGGATCCTCTCTTTGTAACGGACGGACACAAAAAAACCGTTCTTCCACAATGGTTTGAGACGACATCCTATCGTCCATCTTTATAGGCGCGCCTCTGCCTAGAGAAGGTCGTTTTCCCGGGCCTTCTCCGACACCATCGTCTTCTTCGTAAACAGCTGTTACTGCCAGTCATGGCAACCGCAACATTATTGCCTGCAGTGGCGACAGGCGGGGATTGAATACCGCCAATCACAACCTCTCTTCTCTAAATACCATAAAATAAAGATGTCATGCGGAGTTTCTAAGGGTTTTCTAGTCGAGTTTTAGCTATTTTTGTAAGATTATATCGGAATCCCTGGCTCATTTGTAATGAAGCGCCGTAGAAAACTATAACTACGATGACAGTTATGAATTACCACACGAAAAAAATAATCATAGACATAGAGTTTTAATTAACATTTTTTCTTACAGGTGCTCTTTTGCAGTCACAGACGGTTTTATCAGTGTGGACTTGTACTCAGAACCAAGATTGTGCTGATGCGGAAGGTGCCTTCTGCAATGCTGGTAACTGCGCTTGTCCAACTGGCCAACAGTTTATTTTCGGAAACAGCTTGTGTGTTAATGGTGAGCCATAATCTTATATCATTCTGTATTATAAGGCTGAAGTGATTCTTACTTTGGAAGTGCAGGTCCGATTTGAAAATAGCATTGCGTGCTCAGAGAGAGGTTCGACTCTTCCTTCATGTGCCGAGTAGTTCAAACCCTGCAACTCATTACTAACTCATGTGTATATTTCCACTTTAAACGGGGCGTGTAAAAGCATCTCACTAAGCCGCTAAGCATTGATGCAGCATGCGCATTAATGCATTCACAACCATTGTGGTGCATGCCACTCTCAGATTTTTCTCATGCTCTCCATAAGGCAGAGCATGTCGAGGCACTTTGGTGAGCCGATTAATTATAAATTAAAGAGTTGTACGCACTTATCTCAAGAAATACCTACTGCGCTCCGATTGTTGTGTAGCCCTACAATGTCTGATTAAAAAATTTATCGACGAATGTGTAGAAGAAGTATAGCATCAATGGAAAATGTTACGAAAATAGGATTTTTTCCCTTTTGATTGATTTTTTTGAGGTAATAATAATAGTAATAATAATAACTTTATTGGAAACCAGGTAATTACAAAGTACTTATAACAAGGTATGTAGGTACAATTGACGGCCTTATCGCCCGGAGGCAATCTCTTACAGGCAACCATAAGATGGAGAGAACACGATTTGTGTCTGGTGTATTAAAAGTAGAGAAGGAAAAATTAAAGGTTTTATTATGAGTTAAATATACAAATATTAATTACATACATATACTGTAATTATAGCATTAAGTAGATACATACATAAAAGGAATGATGTGACCTATTACAGTAAGAATGAAGGTATTAAATAACAAATGAATAATACTACGTTGTGCTTATTTCAGCCGCTCCGTATTTCACATCTTCATGCTTAGAAGACCAGCAGTGCTCTAGACTCGCCACCAATTTCGAGTGCAGAGGAAGTAATGCTACACAAGGTTAGTTTAAATATAAAAAAATTAACAATCTTTTAAAATTATCAATACAAGTAAATTGAATTTTAGTGTCTGTAAGTAATCAAATGAACAGCTTTTTACTAAATGCATGTCAAACTATATATAATATACTGTACTATATATACGGTACTAACATAAAAAAACGCATATTTTTAAATTTTCGTCTGTCTGTTTGTTCTGGCTAATCTCTGGAACGTCTGGACCAAATTTGACGGGAATAATTAAAGGTTATTTTTTTTAAACAACATCGCATTTTTTATAAAGCGCGTGTAATGCCGCGGGCATTACGCGCGCTTTATAACAATAAACGCGGGTTACACCGCGAGACTAAGGCGATCCACACACTGCACCGTGTGGGTGGATCAGATTTTAATATTGTATGCAAGTACATCGATTAGTATAGAAAACACGCCAGGTCCAACACACCGAACACGCGCCTAGGCGCGTGAGCGCGTGCCTCTAGCAGATTCTGCCTCCGCGCGCTTAGGCGAGGCGGGCCGCAGCAGTAAACACATTTATATACGAAATTTAACAATGCCCAGCTATTTGGGATATGAAATGCAAAGAATACAGACGACGACGACCAAATGGAAAGTAACCTTTAGTTTGGTGCGGGCCATGTACAAAGCCGTCAGGCGCGGAGGCGCGGTAAAATTTGCTCGAAGAGGCAGATCTAATCACCGAGGGTAAGCAACGATAGCTCGGTTAGTACTTAAATGGATGACCGTTTGAGGCATGATATGTTATGAGCATTTCCGTTATTAAGTGGTCATGTTAAGCAGTCGGTCCCGACTGTTATCATAAGATACCAGTCGTGAAGCTTAGTTGGACGCCTTCGGGCGGCTTGAAAAACTACAACAGCAAAATTACAACATGTCTTAATAGTCTTCAACCCGCACTCGGCCAGCGTGGGGACGTATGACCTTAACCCTCTTCTGAGATGAGACCTGGACCCAGAATTGAGACATTATGGGTTCTTTATGACCATGCTGACCAGACGGGTTCATATAGGGATTGTTTCAAGTTTTCCTTCTCTTTGCAGAGCTGTTGGACCACCTTAGTTTGGTCTCTTACGATTTGAACTCGTACTCGGACAGCGTAGGGACGTATGGCCCTCTCTTGAGAGGAGATCCCAACCCAACAGTATAACGACATGGGTTTTTAAAACGTCTTTTTAAATTAAATAAAAAGAAAATTCCTCTCCAGTCCTCTCACTATTTTTACAAATTATAATTATTCTTTTTCAGAAGGGAACTGCTTCTGCCGTGACAGTTTCCACTACCAAGATGGCCGATGTTGGCGCTCTATAGACTATGGGGAGACTTGCATCCGAAATGCAGACTGCTTCGGAGTGTTGAAAGACCCTTTCAGTTTGTCTTGTAACGCTGTAACCAGCACATGTGGCTGCTCTCCTGGCTATTACAGAAGGCAAGCTGGAGAATGCAGAGTAATTGGACAGAGTGAGTAATTAGTTGCTGGTAGTTTTAGGTATGGTGGTCACCGTATGCGACTGCCGATCTAGAGGTCTCGGTTTCGGATCCTGGGTTGCTGTTGCTGGGTTTATCCTACAAGAATTTCCTAATAGCAGCGCGGAGAATGGAAATTGGCTGTGTCTCGTTCCCGTGTCTCGGAGCACCTTAAGCCGTCGCTCTTGATTGTTATGAACATCCATACCAATCGTTATTGGGAACTCAGTGTCCTCAAATATACTGACAACTGGTTTAATCTTCGAATTTAGTTCGCTTTCAGGGTTATGGAGGTCCGATGTCAGTCAGTCAGTTCAGGTAAAACCGGTTGAATTAGTAGCTCACCCAAAAAATCTTGGGAATAATACAATCTAGGAAGAAATTATCTTCTTTCGAGTTCTGATTAAAGTGTTTTTATATATACGTGGCATAAGTTTGTTTGTTGATACGGGCGCCGCCAGTCGGGGCTGGTCATCTCACAACCGCTATATTATAAATTATTATATTAATGTTTAATAATTTTTGGACACTACCATTGTAAATATCAGCATCGTTACATTGTCCTCACATATAAAAAAATGCCTAAAACAATGTAACCAAAAATTGTAAAAACAATGTTGGAAAGGAGTGTCCATGGAGTTTCTTGTCTGTTCTTCTCCATAGGATCTACGAATTGGAACATACAATTAGTAGTAGTAGCTTCACGACTGACTACTTGACGCTTCAAAAGTGCCGTTGTATTGGTGTATTTGAAATAAAAATGGTTTGATTTGATTCGATTTGATTATTTTAGGTGTCGGCGATAGCTGTGTCTTGGATGAGGACTGTCAATTCCCTAATGGAAGGTGTAACATTCAGACATTTACATGTTACGCCTCCAGCGTTGCAGGTGAGTTCCTACAGTCAAATTCATTATATTATTATCAAATCTCTAAATCATTAAACAATATAATTTAACCCTTAGTAGGATGTAATATTGTAAATGCGAAGGTAACTCTGTCAGCCTGTCTGTCATGGCACTCTAACTATGGTGCAATGATAGCGTCTGAGACTGCTGTGCTTGAGGTTTCGGGTTCGATTCCCAGATTATTTATCTGCTTGGTTTGGGACTAGATGGCGTTGTGTGTAAGATGTCCGAAATACTTATAAAAAAACTACTGAACCGATTTAAATAAAATTTGGTACACAGATAGTTTAGAACTGAGAAAGAATATAGGTTGCTTTTTACATGAGTAGAGCCCGAAAACAAGTTTAATATAAAATTTATCACTTGTGAGATACATTATTAAATAAAAATATCGACTTAAGAAAGAAGGTACAGTAATAATTTTTTTTTTTTTGCATTTTCAGGACTTCAAATCACCTCTACAAAGGCATCGAAAGCTATGGTTATCGCAACAAAAGAAATATTGAGTCCAGTTCCTAAACAAGATGGCGGCTCTGTTAGTATTCCGACCCAACATGGCTCCGTATGTTCGGCGACTGTCAGTTGCCCTGCTCCCTACACGTGTTCGGCATTTGGTTTATGCGTCTGTCCAGTTGGATATTATTGGTCTGGACGTGGAGATTTATGCTATGCTGGTAAGTCTGGATATATCCATCATCATCTTCCTAGCCTTATTCCCAATTTTATTTGGGGTCGGCTACTAGTTCAACCGGTTTTACCTGAATTTCAGTTTTTCCACGGAGCGAGTGGCATCGGACCTCCGCAACCCTAAGGGAGAACTGAAATTCGAAGATTGAACTAGTTGTCAGTATATTTGAGGGCACTGATTTCCCAATAACGATTGCCATAGATATTCATGACAACCGGGACCGACGGCTTTAC
Source organism: Phragmatobia fuliginosa (assembly GCA_932526445.1). Taxonomy (NCBI): domain Eukaryota; kingdom Metazoa; phylum Arthropoda; class Insecta; order Lepidoptera; family Erebidae; genus Phragmatobia; species Phragmatobia fuliginosa. The sequence goes on along the minus strand of OW052084.1, from coordinate 6,634,951 downwards.
GTGCTCTCCGAGGCACGGGCGTGAATCACCCGCCAAACTTCCAAACTCCGGGCAGCTATTAGGAAAATCCCTAAGAAAATCCTAAGAAAATCCCAAAAACACTTTTTGACCCGACCCGGGATTTGAACCCGAGACCTCTTGATTAGCAGTCGCATACGCTAACCACTAGACCAACAAAAGATATATCCATCAATACATATAAATAAATTGAAATGTCTGTTTGCAATATTAATGAACTAATAAAGCCCTCTAAGGGCAGGACAGTAAAAATAGCAAAAGACAAGAGATAGGAGTAGCTTGCGTAGACCCTGGCCATATTCACTCCCTAGGGGTAGTAGAAAAAAAATATATATCAATGAACGAATGAACAAATGAACCAATTCTTACTAAATACGCAATAGATCGAAACGGTTCGGCTGTTCCTTCCTATGATGATCAGTCAAAGACTGGAACTCACTATCAGCTAACGTGTTCCCTTCCCACTATTGATCCTCATCATCATCATCAACAGCCTTTAACAGTCCATTGCTGGATATAGGCCTCTCCTTTGAAAGGAGGTTTTGGCCTACTATACCACGCTGGCCAGACGGGTTCGTAAAGGGTTTGTTTCAAGTTTTCCTTCTCTTGGCAGTGATGTTAGCTGCTTATTTTGTTCCTTTAGTCTCCTCTTACGACACCCATGGAATGAATAGGGGTGGTGACACTTTGTATTCTTAATCCGTCACCACACAGAAGAATGTATCTATTGATCCTGGGTCCTTCAAACAGAGCGTGAAAAAGCGCATTAGCGTGGACCATGTGATGGCGCGGAGGCTTTGAATTCTGTCCATGCTTTCCATCAGGCAGGATAGAGACTCTTTGTTAGGCGAAATTAAAAAAAAACTCATGCTAGTATGTAAATACGATACTTACATCAAAACAGCAACCGAGTGGAGTCCAAGAGCAACAGTCACCTTCCTCATTGTCCATTCAGACTTGGTATGGTCACCCACACTTTAGCAGCCTATTGAGAAGCTTCTGCATTAGTACCCGGTCAAATCGGCTCATTCATTCTGAAGTTAGCGTAACTCTCTCCTCGGTATATATTTAATGCATCCAAGTAATAATACTGATGGTGATATTTCAGAATTGGGTTCCGTGTCTACACCAGAACAGTGTGTAGGATTTTTGGCTGAAGTGAGAAATGGAATTTGCACCTGTCGAGCTAATTTCTTCTTTGAAGAAGATATGAGGAACTGCATTAAAGGTAAATTTTGGGAGTTGAGAAGCAAAAATGGATTGTTTTTATATTTTGGCGACTTTTACACATATTTTTTAATGTATAGCGAGAGTTATTCGTGGTAAAAGTATTTAAAAGGTTACAATATCTTCTATAGTCCGACGTTTCGAACGGGTTATACCGCTCGTGGTCACGGATATCACGGATCTTTATTTTGCAAGTAAATGTTTTACAGATATTTTTACACGATGGACTTTATAGCGTTGAATTTATCAAGACATTCAAGGGTCAAACGAGCAGACCTGACATGTGACGGTAAGTGCCTACCGTCACCCAATGATACAAATAACTCAAAAGTCACAAACTACTTACCATCCTTCAAGTACCTCCCTCAAATCGTTTGGTTTTGACCTCAAAAATTCACTCAGTGAATCACGAAGCGTAGCTTTAGGTATCGGATTCAATTGCCGACCAACTGTCTGTATTTTTGGGTGTTGTCGATGTATACAGTATTATGTAAGTATTTACAAAAAACTAAGTATGTATGTATAATATCAGTTGTTTTTCATATTACAAGTTTTGCTTAGCTTAAGACTAGATGGCGTTGTGTTCAAATATATTAGTTTACAATTTCACGTAAATTTTAAGCAATTTTAAAAAGGTTATTTTTGTATATTTGCAGTTGCCCGTAACTTAAACGATTTCTGTCTTGACGATGTCATGTGTCACACCTTCGGGACAGCGGCGCGGTGTGTACCCTCAATCCCTCCCTGGGGACTCAGACACTGCGAGTGTATTCCTGGTATCTCAGTCTGGGACGAGGAAAGGAGCATGTGTCGGAGATTTGTAGGTTAGTTCATTGTATTTATACAAATAAATAATATTGGGGTGTCTGTATGTAATATCAAATGAACAGATTTTTTACTAAATGCATATCAAAGTTTATACGGTATAACATCAAAAAGGCATTTGTTTTTCAATTGTCTGTCGGTCCGTCTGTCTGTTTGTTCCGGCTAATCTAATGTGTAGAAACCTGATGACCTAGGACCTACTTGCGATTTGCATCAACGATCACAGGTGACACCGTGGAACTCAGCTAGCTTAAGAATATATATAATATATTATTATTTTTTGAAGTGACGAATTAAGATTGATTATTATTAATCAGTCGCGTGACCTGAAGAGTGTGACCTATTCATCCGGTGTGGGTGTCGTAAGAGACGCCTATTGAAGTAAACTAAGCAAGATAACAGGATTAAAAACAAAAGGAAATCTTGAAACTAATTTATACAATAGACAAGCTTAAGGACAAAATCTCCTTTCTAAGGTGAAGTCTATGTCTAGCAGTGAACTTCTAAAAGCAATGAATAAAACAATGCAAAATATTAATTCGTATGGGACTACATACAAACATACACAAAAGTTTAGATGGTGTTCCAACTTAACAAATTATTTGACAATGCCAGATTTGAAATTATCTTAACTTACTTTAAAAATAAGAGAGAATTTTGTTGTTTTTGTGTCTTTTATTAGTTAAGGCTTATGATTAGATTTGCAAAATACTGTTTTATTAAGAAGATAATACTTTCTGTTTGGTCCCATTCTAATTTCAAGAAAATACAGCACAGCTAATATTGGAAAATAACTGGATATCGATGTCAGAAAGTTAAAATGCGGTATCTAGAAAATTTACTAAGACTGTGTCTCATTACGTGGGGCTTAGGTGCAGAGAAATTTCTTTCAAATCTCAACTTTCTATCTTTATTTATCTACAAGATGAATGTGTGAAATGGTTTTTGGCTTTGGTGTTAATTGGAATATTTCGAGTTAGGACATTTCACTTGCCCTCGATGTGTTCTCCAAGAAGTTATTTTTAATCTTCTCATTTTGTTGTAAGGTATTGGCGAAACTTGTGGAGCAAATTCAGACTGTGTAGCTGGAACCCGTGAGATCTTATGCGTCCCGAATACAGCTGGCCAAGGAATCTGTACATGTCCTCCAAATACTATAGCAGTAGATGGATTATGCCTTTCTTCTGGTTTGGGTAAGTAACAGAAGGAAGATATTAATCATAAGGATTTCACATAAAATTTTCATTATTTTCTATCTTTATCATTTATTGCATCCATTGTTGGTCTATGGTAGTAAGCCTATGCGACTGCCGACCAATAAGTCTGGAGTCCAGTTCCTGGAACGGGTCCAAATTGTTGTGGGTTTTTCTTCAAATATATTCTTAATAAAAGCCAGGAATATGGAAGTTTGGCGGTGTTTGAAGCCCGTGCTTCAAGTTAAGCCATCGGTGCTGGATGTCATCAACATCACTGGCAATCGTTATTGGGAAGTCAGTGCCCTCAAATATATTATCCATATCGCCTTCAAGATTTCGCAATTTTGAAGGCGATATGATCCGATTCCCAGTTGCTTTGTCAAAAAACTGATATTACAATCCTCCTCTTGAAGCAATTCAGGCCGTTAAATTAATTCGTTGTGGATAAACTAAGAGTAACCTAGAAGTAATGGCCAAGTTATTATATTTATTTAAAACAAAAAGAAATTAATATGGATATGGTCACTATAAGATGTTGAAAGTTGGACTAATTACGTAATGAATTAAGACAGAAAGTTCCTTACAAGTTATGTTTTAGGTGGTAAATCATTAATTATTTTCATTTTTGCCATTAACAGTGTTGGGTGACGAGTGTCAAGTGACAAGTGAATGCTCAGCAATACCACACGCAGTATGTGCCGAAGGAATATGCTCTTGCGGTCTTGGATACTTGGAGACGGGAGGAACTTGTGCCCCAGGTAACACTTTTATGTGTTTTAAATTATTATAGGTAGTAGAACTATACTGATTTTGGCACAAACGGGCCGGCTAGACCATTTCGGTATTGCCCTCGCATAGGAGCAATGACAGCATTCGTGTGTCAAATATTATGCCAACTCGTCTGACCACCGTGGTATAATAGGCCAAAACCGGATTATTCAAAGTTTTTTATGATTATAAGCTAGAAATATATTTTGCAGTACTCGGCGGATCCTGTACAGCAGACGCTCAATGCATAATAACTAACAGTGTCTGCGTGTCATCTGACGCCGATCAGACCTGTCAATGTGCCGATAGTTTCATCGGAGTTAATAATATATGCTTCCCTGGTAAGTGGTATTTTTCATTTTACAAGCTTTTAGTAGCGCCTTTGTCCATGTGGTGACGGATTAAGAATACAAAGTGTCACCACCCCTATTCATCTCGCAGGTGTCGTAAGAGGCGACTAAAGGAGCAAAATAAGCAGCTAACATCACTGCCAAGAGAAGGAAAACTTGAAACAAACCCTTTACCAACCCGTCTGGCCAGCGTGGTATAGTAGGCCAAAACCTCCTTTCAAAGGAGAGGCCTATGTCCAGCAGTGGACTGTTAAAGGCTGTTGATGATGAGTAGCGCTATGGTAGCGTACGCGGCTGCTGTGTTTGAGGACTCGGGTTCGATTCCCGGTTCGGACCAAAAATTTGTGTGATCCGCAAATATTTGTTTCGGACTTTGGTTGTTTTTTATGTATCATATACACGACTAATTTTTAATGTCCAGAGAAAAAAATATGTGGTATTCAGCTTTCGATACTGAACATATTTATGTAATTAAAACAAAAAAAAATACATGTTAATATTTTCCCGAAAACTACCAAATTTTTGTTCATAACGCATGATATAATTCACGACAAGATATTACGTAACAAGAAAGTGTCAATGTCCTAGCCTGCGGGTTGCGGGTGCGAGCGGGGTACCTACGATGCGACGCGTGCGCCTAATGGCGGCATGCTTTGAACTTTGAACTGATTTGACATTATTGGGCGATGCGTCGCACACATTGAAACAGAAAATGTTATTCATTGATAATTGAAATACGCGTGTGTAAAATATTGGGGTGACAATAAATTATGGGCGTATTTTAACATTTTAAAAACCATAATAACTTATTTATTTTTATTTTTGGGTATTTGTTCTATGGTGTTTTATGTTAGTATATAAGTTCTGTATCTGCCCCTAGTTTTTCTTTGGTAATTAAAAACTAACCGTGTATATGTATTTACAAAAAAAATATTTATATATGGGAGGTGGATGGCGTTATGTGTAAGATGTCCGAAGTATTTATTTATTTACCTTCCCTTTCTAATGAAGTTTCACCTGTCCTTCCAAGTTAAATAAATCTTTTCCGGTTTCCGAATGACCTTATTAAGATAATATAGAGCTGATTTGATGTAGGAGCTTGAAGTTGGACATAGGAACTCCATAAAACAGCGACACAACCCCATCGAGTTTGGGCTCGTTTGATTTGTCTTGACGAGTATGATGTCATTTGATGTCATATGATAGCTTAGTGCATTTCAATAAAAGCTTGTTCTTAAAGTATTATCAAATAACATAGTAATAGTGCTTCAGTGGTACAGTAAAACTGCTGTGCTTGAAGTCTCGGGTTCAGTTGCCGGGTCGTGCCAAATGTTTGTATGATCTGCAAACATTTGGTTTGGATTTGGTGCAATTGTAGAACTCCGCCAACTCCCAATAACTTGAAACAAAATCTTTACTAATTTGTCTGGCTAGTACATATAGTAGACCAAAATATTATTGTTAAGGAGGAGTGATCGATGTCTATGTGTTGATGAGATGATCAAATAACATGTTTTCTTGCAGTACTGGAGAACGTAAACAGCAATTGCAGTGTGACAGAACAGTGTAATGAGTTGATGGGACAAAACAGTTTATGTGAACAGAATAGTTGTTCGTGTGAGACTCGTTACCATTATAGAGATGGACATTGTTGGCCACAAACTGGTGAGTGTACCCTATTTGTTTTTCTATGTATAATATGTATGTATTTACAAAAAAAAAGTATGTTTATGTATTTATATCAGTTGTTTAGTACCCATAATACAAGGTCTGCTTAGTTTGGGACTAGATGATGTTGTGTGTAAGTTGTCCGAAATATTTATTTATTTATTTAGATTCAAATTACTTGTCGCAAATTGTCGAGTGTACCTAATATAGACTCGAATTTTTAGCCAGAAACTTGTGCGTGTACTTTATATAGACTTAAATTACTGGTCGCAAATTGGCGAGTGTACCCAATATAGTCTCAAATGACTGGCCAGAAATTGGTGAGTATACCCTAATGATGGGCTGAATAGTTGTAGTATTTAATATTGTTAGTAAGACAAAAAGTTTTAATCTATATAAATGAATAAAATTGGAGTGTCTTTTTGTAGTTTCACATTAATTTTTTAACTAAATAGTATTATATGGTACTTACATCATAAAAATAATTTTAACAAAAACAAAATCTGTCTGTTGCGCCTAAACGGCTGGCGTTTCAGAGCTTTTAACGGAACTTTCACAGCTGATGCCATAAGGAGTAACTTAGGGTAAATTTTAGGGTTCCGAAGTTTATGACTTTGAACCCCTTATAGATTCGTCATGTCCGTCCGTTCGTCCTCGACTTACCGTCCAAACGGTAAGTGCTAGAAAGATGAAACTTTGCATGAATATGTATTGTAATTACGTCGACAAAGTGTAACAATAAAATTATGAAAAATATTTTTATTTGGGGTACCTCAGACTACACGTAAAGTGGGGATGTAATTTTTTTCTCGCGGCTACCCCAGCGCGTGGGGTATCATTAGATAGGTCTTTTAAAAACAACAAAGGTTTAAAGGCTCCACTTTAAACTCCACTTACCTTTTTACCTTTAAGGCCACTTTTTTGTAAAAACAGGGCGTCCCCCTCCCCCCCTCTAAAAGCTGGCTGGCTCAAAAAATCTGCATTTTAAAGGAAAACTATAACGGATTAGATAACTTTGTTAGTTCAGGAGTTTTTACAATGCGCTTACTTGCAAAACGTCATACAAAATTAACGCATTAATACGTAAACATAACAATTATCCATTGGATACGATTTCTAATCCACGTACCATTATGGGTGACTGACGAACCCTTTCCTGTGCATGGCCTGACACGCACTTGGCCGATTTTTTTGACTAAACATAGCTAGTCAAATAAAAGGGTAATAATGAAATTCGTATGTTTTCCCAGGTTTATTTGAAAGCTGTTCGAGAACCAGCCAGTGCTTCTTACAAGACATGTCTGAACGGGTGGTCTGCAGGAACAGCATGTGTCAATGCTCTTTCGACTTTCCGTACTCCGAGGAATTACATACATGCAGTACGTATTTTTAATCTATTAGTATGTATTTAAAAAACAAGTATGTTTATGTATTTAATATCAGTTGTCTAGTACCCTTATTACAAGCTCTGCTTAGTTTGGGACTAGATAGCGTTGTGTAGGATGTCCGAAATACTTATTTATTATTATTATTGCGTCGTTGGTCTAGTGGATAGCGTATACGACTGCTAATCAAGAGGTATCGGGTTCAAATCCCGGCCAAAAAGTGTTTTTGGGTTTTTGTAAGGAAATTCCTAATAGCAGCCCGGAGTTTGGAAGTTCGGCGGTGATTCACGCCCGTGCCTCGGAGAGCACGTACAGCCGTCTGTCCCGTCCCGGTTGTCATGAACATCTATGGCAATAGTTACTAGGAAGTCAGTGCCCTCAAATATACTGACAACTAGTTCAACCTTCAAATTTTAGTTCTCCCTTAGGGTTGCGGAGGTCTGATGCCAGTCGCTCCGTGGATAAACTGATATTCAGGTAAAACCGGTTAAACTAGTAGCCGACCACAAATAATATTGGGAATAAGGCTAGGAAGATGATTATCTGTTGAATAATTCAGTCTCACCATGCCTATTAATTTAGCTGGTATCGTAAGGCAATGGTAGCAAATTACGTAGGACAACACTGTCAAGACAAGGAATATTTGAAATAAACCCTTTTTAACCCCCGACGATATAGTAGGCCAACACCTCCTTGCTAAGGAGAGGCCTATGTCCAGCAGTGGACTGTTAAAGGCTGTTGATGATGATGATGAACCCCCGACACAAAAAGACAGGGGTGTTATAAGATTAACGTGTCTGTCTGAAGTATCGTAGCTCCCAAACAGATGAACGGATTTTCGTTTAGTTATTTGTGTCATAGATAATTTTATCCCGAGTGTGCTTAGCCATGTTTCATGCCAATTAGTTCAGCCGTTAGAAGATCATCAGCTCTTTTATAGTTGACGAGGTTATCTGACTACCTTCCATATATCGATTCGAAATATGGTACAGTATTACTGATATTGAAACAACATGTTATGGTAACCATGACTTTAAAAAGGACAAAATAGAAGTAAAATTAAAAATTTAAATAACCCAAAACACAAAAATTAAACTCTATGAACTAACAAATTAAATTTTAAACCTATTATAATTATTAACTTCACATATGTATGTATATATTATGTAAGTTCAAATATTTTTATTTTCCAAGCGTTGCCGCCATTTGACATTTACATTTGTTTTTTTTTACAGGCTCTGCAACTTCAATAACAATGGGGAGTCTTTTGACAGTTCTACTTGCATTAAATTATTTATGGTCACATTAAGGTTCTACTCATATATCTGATAGTTATATTTTTATAAATAATACGTTTTTTAAGAGTTACAACGGACTGTGAATAAGACGTTGGTGTGAAAACTTCGTGATGTAATTAATTGAATGTAAAGAATGCTTAATATACGATTTATTTATATATTTTTGAATTTTTATTTATTTTTAACCGACTTCAAAAAAAAGGAGGAGGTTCTCAATTCGTCGGAATCTTTTTTTTTTTTATGTATGTTCAGCGTTAATTCCGTCGTTTATGAATAGATTTCAAAAATTCTTTTTGCATTGGAATGAGCGTAGCTTACTGGTGGTCCCATTGTCACCATATCGAGATCTGATGATGGGATCCCAAGGAAATCGAGGGAACTCCTTAAATATCATAGTCACAATTGTCGCGATTTGGGTACTCGGAATAGTTTTTCATTGAAGTCGGTTCCTTTTTGTTAAAATTATTGTAATATATGTCTTATCTTATACAGTCTTCCACTTCAGCGTATGGTCGGTAACTCTAGCTCTCGGCTGTACAACCCGTAATGTCCCACTCCTGCGCTCAGGTCTCCTCTCAAGAGAGGGTTAAGGCCATACGTCCCCACGCTGGCCGAGTGCGGGTGGCTACGTAATCTTGCCGTTGTTTTTTTTTTTTATATTTAGCCTACCAAAGTGACTCTACCCTGCCTGATGGAAAGCATGAGCAGAATCCAAGAGTGGGGGAAACCATACATCATTGCCGCACATGCAGACAGTAAAGTATGCCGGCCCTCACTATGGCGGCTTAGTAAGATGCTTTTTCACGCCCCGCTTAAAGGACCCGGGATCATAGTGGGAAGGAAACACGTGGGCTGGCAGTGAGTTCCAGCTTTTGACTGCTCGGCATTAGAAGGAAGAGCCGAACCGTTTCGTTCTGGTGCGTATTTCCTCTACCCTGAAGCGGTGACTTCCAAGTCCAGCACGTGATGTCCTGTAAAGGAAGGGAGAAGGTGGGACCAGTTGGAAGAGCTCTTCAGAACAAATGTTTTTAAGCTTCACGACTGCTGTCTTATGATAACAACCGGGACCGACTGCTTAACGTGACCTCCGAATCACGGAAACGTTCACAACATGTCATGCATCAAACGATCACCCATCTAGGCCATCTAAGTCTGACTGGTGACCCTCAGTGATTGCTTCCAATTACCTAAGGCCACTCGGATGTAAGGGCTTCCACAGAGAATATTATACTGTTTTGTATACATATAGCAAGTCTTGAGAGTCTTTAGTCGTTTAGTTCGCCCTCTGTGGTATATAATTGCTCCTTAATATTGTTTAGGCACGAAAACATCGTATTACTGCTAAGACTGTAATTAATTTATAAAAAGCCGTGTATTAAATACTAGCTGACCCGGCGTAATGCCTTACAATATTTCATAATTCATAATAAAATATAGTGTTTAGTTTAGTTATTAACTGATAGTGACAAATCGACAGCAGCGTCAACTAACGGGCCCCGGCCGGTACCGCCACAATCGCTTTGTTCCTGCATTTTAAATCTGTAATATCTTCAAAAGTATTAATTTAAATTACACACTGTAAAGGGCCATATTAGTCTATATTAAATACACAATGTACTTAAGTTGGATAAGGATTAAATAATTAACTGTATTACTTAAAATCGCTTCGTAACTATGATATTATTTCTCGTAAAAAAAAAAAATGGTTATTGTGGGTTATCCTTTTTGAAGACCTTTTTAAGATGTACAATACTGTAGTACATTATTTTGATTTATCTCGTAGAAAAAACTCAACAACAACAACACAAGTAAAAAACACACATTAGAAACCTCTAAAATTATTATCTACTATATTATGCATGTATTATGCATAAAAACCTTCCTCTTGAATCACTCTATCTATCTACTAAAGAAAACGGCATCAAATCCGTTGCGTAGTTTTAAAGATTTAAGCGTACGTGGGGACAGAGAAAGCGAATGTTTAATACTATGTAGTGATGTATTGTGATGGCATAAGAATGATAAAATACTGTTGAGTGTGGTTCATTATATTTGTCGTAGATATTTTGTCAAAGCTGTGATATTACAATGTCACTAAAACTAGCAGTTCAATGAGGTCTAACGCGAGTGAATTCACCGCCTGAGGCGCTAGTGTAGAATAAGGTCTGAATTGTCAAACTAGATTGTTTCTGAAGGCGAGTTTAGTTTCGAATAAAAATTAAATCTCTAATTATGTTTGTAAATACTTTGCCGTACGCGACATTAGTTATGAAATTTACAAATTACGACTCAATGACTGTATGTACTTTAAAAGCGGAGCTGTGAAAAAGAGGTGCAAAATTAAGCGGTAAAACTTTGACAGCTAGGACCTCAGTCTACAGTTGCGCCCACTGGCGAGCACTTTTTGTGGCTCTCATTGTCCTTACTACTCATTATACACAATAATTACTACATATTATAAACGAGTATGTATGTAAGTATGTAAGTTTGTTGCTGTTTCACGCAAAAACTACTGAGCGGGTTTGGATGAAACTTTACAGTAATATAGCTTAAATATCAGAACTTGCTGACCCAGCGAACTTCGTACCGCCTTAGAATATTAATTCTTATTAAAGTATTATGTTTAGTATAAATCGGCCAAGTGCGTGCGGGCTACGCACAGGAAAGGGTTCCTCAGTCACCCATAATGGTACGTGGATTAGAAATCGTATCCGTTAGATAATTGTTATGTTTACGTATTAATGCGTTAATTTTGTATGACGTTTTCCAAGTGAGCGCATTGTACAAGGTTAGCCTCTATAACTCCTGAACTAACAAAGTCATCTAGTCCGTTATAGTTTTTCTTTAAAGTTCATTATAAGGGCCATCATCACAAATTTTTACAGATTATTTGAGTCAGCCGTTTAGCTTTTAGAGGGAGGGGGGACGCCCTGTTTTTACAAAAATGTGCCCTTTAAAGTCGAATTTCTCTCAAACGGATACCTAAATCAAAACATTGTCTCAGAAACTTTTTATTGTTTTTAAAAGACCTATCTAATGATACCCACACGATAGGGTAGCTGCAAGAAAAAAATATCACCCCCACTTTCCAACCCCAAATAAAAATATTTTTCATAATTTTATTGTAGCACTTTGTCGACGAAAGTACAACACATACTCATGCAAAAATTCATCTTTCTAGCAATTACCGTTTGGACGGTAAGTCGAGGATGGACGAACGGACATGACGAATCCATAAGGGTTCCGAGTCATAAACTTCAGAATCCTAACAGGGCGTCCCCCCCTCTCTAAAAGCTAAACGGCGGGGTCGAAAAATCTGTAAAAAATCATGATGGTGGTCAATATAATGAACTTTAAAGGAAAACCATAACGGCTTAGATGAATTTGTTAGTTAAGGAGTTATAAAGACCTAACTTGTACAATACGCTTACTTGGAAATCTTCGTACTAAAATAACGAAATATTATAAGTCATTATGGGTCACTGCGGCACCCTATACTCTGCATGGCCTGACACGCACTTGGCCGATTTTTTTATAGTAAAGAAATTTGTTGCCGCGGCATAACACAACGTCGTATATATATAGAAGTCGCAGACGGGGCTGCTGCGTGTCATCATCAACAGCCTTCAACAGTTCACTGCTGTACATAGGCCTCTCCTTAGCTAGTTATTTATAAAGTGTCAGGACCACGGAGCAAATACAAAGAGAAAATTCCCTAAAGAGATTTTTGTATGAAACAATGCGGGGCGAGGGGGTTTTAAGCTCCCTACACTTTTATCTTTTCCATCCACCAAACAATATCAAAACTACTTGCAAAGAAGATTATGTATTCTTCTTCTTTCTTTTTTACCCTTTTTTACCCTTTGTTTTATATATTTAGCCATCCAAAGTGATGTGACTCTACCCTGCCTGATGGAAAGCATGAGCAGAATCCAAGAGTCGGGGCTACTACACTTGCTGCGAATGCAGACAATAATGCGGCTTAGTGAGATGCTTTTTCACGCCCCGCTTAAAGGATCCGAAAACCTCCCCCCCTACCCCTTCGCCTTCGACCTCAGATCGCCCGTAAATTATTTTTCCTTTCATTAGGGTTCCGAAGTTCATCACTCGGAACCCTTATAGATTCGTCATGTCCGTCTGTCCGTCCGTCCGTCCGTCCGTCCTCGACTTACCGTCCAAACGGTAAGTGCTAGAAAGATGAAACTTTGCATGAATATGTGTTGTAACTACGCCGACAAAGTGCTACAATAAAATTATGAAAAATATTTTTATTTAGGGTACCTCCCCTACACGTAAAGTGGGGATGTTTTTTTTGTCTCGCGGCTACCCCATCGTGTGGGGTATCATTAGATAGGTCTTTTAAAAACAATAAAGGGTTTCTAAGAAAAATTTTTGATTTAGGTATCCGTTCGCGGGATATTCCACTTTAAAGGGCACTTTATTGTAAAAACAGGGCGTCCCCCCCCCTCTAAAAGCTAAACGGCTGGCTCAAAAAATCTGGGAAAATTCGTGAAGGTGGTCCATATACTGAACTTTGAAGGAAAACTATAAAGGATAAGATGACTTTGTTATTTCAGGAATTATAGAGGCTTAACTTGTAAAATGCGCTGACTTGGAAAACGTCATACAAAATTAACGCATTAAGGCCTCAATCACACGAGAGTTTTTTTAACGGACGTTAAAAAAGCGTTCAAGTATGAAGTTGCATAATAATATATGGTCTATTTTCAACGCCCAAAGTTGAAAATGCAACACTGCTCGATAAAATAGCGTCGTGTTTTAAATACGCTGTCGTGTGAATATATACACTCATTTGCAAAAAAAACGATTTTCTTCCTGGCTGAAAAAAATAAAATAACAAAAAGGTTTTAATCATTTAAACATGTTACTGGCCAGTTATAAAAGTGCCATAATGTTTATAAGAGTACCTTCCAAATTCAATTTTTTGACTGAGCCTGGTTTTCAAAAAAAACAACTTATATAGTTAAGTTAATATCGACTATAACTAACTTTTAACCGCGGTAGGCGGTGAAGCGGATCTCATGTGATATTGGGATCTACTGAATCCGTTGATGCATAACACACGTACACCGACCGACCGCGCGGTCGAGCGGTGTTCTCACCGACTCTCGCCGACCTTACCGCGGCGGTGCGCGGTGCCGTGTGTTATTCCCCTAACAATACTTTTAAATGTCCTTGACATTTAAAAGTATTGTTACTGCTGTTCAGCAATCTCGGAAATGGTAGATAAATTGATAAAAGCGAGCAAAATTATTGCGCTGCTTGAAGAAGGTTGCAGCCAATGCTTCGTGGCTCAGAGGCTAAATGTGAGTCGGTCGACAGTTCAAAGGACCTGGCAGCGATATCAAGAGACCGGTTCCGTCAAGAGAAGGCCTGGTTCTGGCAGAAAGACATGTACCGTTTTCTAGTTAGTCAACCGTTGAGAAATCGCAAATCTTCTTATGTGGACCTCAAGAACAGACTCGAAGAAGTAAGAAATGTGCAAATTAATCTATGGATGGTCAGGAGGAGGCTTCTCGCTGCTAATATACACAGTCATCGCCCGGCACGCGGCCCTAAATTACTCATGAAGAATGTGTGTCATGGACTCACGAAGACTGGAATAGGGTATTGTTCTCCGATGAAGCCCGAATATCCCTGGATGGTGAAGTCCGAAGTCGGCGAGTGCTACGTAGACGAGGAGAACGCTTAGCAGAGGCATGTTTAAAAGAAATCACACCTTATGGAGGGGGCTCTGTTATGTTTTGGGCAGGAATAAATTCTATGGATCGTACGGAGTTAGTCTTCATCGAAAACGGTACACTGACTGGATACCGATACATAACGGAAGTTCTAATTCCTTATGCACAACCTGCTTTAATCGCTCTTGACGAAAACTCAATTTTTATGGACGACAACGCTCGCGCCCACCGGTCTGGCGATGTGGAAGCGTATATGTTAGAAGTCGGAATTCGTCGTTTGGACTGGCCAGCTAGAAGTCCGGACCTCAATCCCATAGAGCATGTCTGGGATGTTCTGATGCGACGAGTGAGATCAGTGCAGCCGACTCCGCAGACCATCAGAGAGCTAAAGAATGTCATTACCGCGGAGTGGGAACGTATTCCCCAAGAAACCATAAAAGTTAAACTTGCTAGCATGCCCAGACGAATGCAAGCCGTGATTTCAAGAGGGGGTCACACTCAATACTAAACTTTTATCTGCTTTTAATGTATTCAATAAAAAGAAAGAAATTAACGCGTTTCATTTTTATTCACCGAGCACGTACAATAATAGTGTTTTGAGCTTAAATATTATTTCTCAATTATTTAATTTAAATGTTATGATAAAACTGATGGAAACTATTCCTTCCTAATTAATTTATAACATTCTGAGGATAAAAATACCTAAAATTGTCAAACAAACAAATGGTAACTAAAAAATAGTTCTTTGCTTAGGTGCCCGTTTTTTTTGCTAAAGAGAAAATGCATTTGTTGAATATGAACGCTTGTTTAACGTCCGTTAAAAAAACTGTCGTGCGAATGAGGCCTAATACGTAAACGTAACAATTATCTATTGGATACGATTTTAAATTACTGAGGAACCCTTTCCTGCGCGTGGCCTGACACGCACTTGGCCGATTTTTTTATAATATTCTCCTCCTTTCCAATAGGTTTCATCCTACTACAATTTTATTTGTTTTCAAAAATTATCTACCCTGGTCCCTTTACTGTTTCTACCCTTAAGTACCCTGGGACCAGTAGGTCTAATCTCATTTATAAACTATCATTATGGTTGCTATGCAAGTGTGTCATGACTAGCAACCTGTGAAGTTTTGACAGGAGATAAACAGTGATACATTTTGACATCTACGATTTATGTATTTTTATAATCACCTAGCTTTGGCCTTTGTATCTCGATTATTGCAGCAAAAAGTAACCTATGTCCTTTCTCAAGTTCAGTTCTATCTTAACACTAAATTTCATCAAAATCGGTTCAGTGGTTTAGGCGTGAAAGCGTAACAGACACACAGACAGAGTTACTTTTGCATTTATAATATTAATATATATATTATATATATAGTAGGGATTAGTAGGGAAGTAGGGATTAGTAAAATGTAAAGGTGCACCGCTGAGTACAATTATTTTTAAGTATAGTCCATCTTAATGTTGCCTGGAAGAGATCGCAGTCTGCGATAAGGCCGCCCATTGTACCTCTGTTTTGATTGGATTGTATTCTACAATGTATCTTCTGTATTAAGGTGTGCAATAAAGAGTACCTATCTATTTATAATATTGTCATTATTCAATAACAAGCCGCGTCGACTGCGATGACGTCAGGACTCATCTTTAGTCACAGTGCACATCTGCGTATACCCTCTCCTTTTTGTATTTGCTCCGTGGTCAGGACGACGTACATAACCTCGAAATAATAGTATGCGTATTTCCCGCCTATTTCTCTGTCAAGTACGTACAGTGAAGCAAAGGCCGCGACCTGGCGTGCGGCCAGTAGCGTTGCGTGCAGATAACAATCAACTAATCAAACCGAAGGAAGTCTACAGGACTTACAGTTTTACAGCTAAAAACGTTAAATAACGGATGAGAGAATTATATACAACATTTCGCTGTTAAATGTGCGTTTATGTTTCATGTATTTGGTAGCTGTTAGTGTTTTTTTTTTAAGTTCCGTAGGTAAGAATAATGAAAATCGGTCAAGTGCATATCAGGCCAGGCATAGAATGGAGTTTCGAAGTCACCCATAGTGGCACGTGGATTTCAAATTGTGCCCCATCGACAAATTGTTGTTTATTTATTTTTCACAAGGTTTTTTAAGTAATCACATAACATATATATAGTCCATATGATGAACTTTACAAAGGAAAACTATAACGGCTGAGATAGCTTTGTTAGTTT
The DNA here is from genome assembly GCA_932526445.1 of Phragmatobia fuliginosa. Classification (NCBI taxonomy): domain Eukaryota; kingdom Metazoa; phylum Arthropoda; class Insecta; order Lepidoptera; family Erebidae; genus Phragmatobia; species Phragmatobia fuliginosa. Next base: position 6,618,306 of record OW052084.1, on the reverse strand, counting down.
AAGAGTTATAGAGGTCTTTAATTGTAAAGCACGCTTACTTGGAAAACTTCGTGCATAAATAACGAAATAAGTAAAGTTAATAATTATCTATTGGACACGATATTAATATCACTCCCCACTGTATATGACTACGAAAACCTTTTCTATGCGTGGCCGCGGTTCCGCTTGCTTACAATTCATCAATTATTACCTATTTTCAGACCTACTGAATCTACTTCTTCTTCCTAGGCTTATTCCCAATATTATTTGGGGTCGGCTACTAGTTCAACCGGTTTTACCTGAATATCAGTTTTTCCACGGAGTGACTGGCATCGGACCTCCGCAACCCTAAGGGAGAACTGAAATTTGAGGGCACTGACTTCCCAACAACAATTGCTATAAATGTTCATGACAACCGGGACTGACGGCCTTACGTGCTTTCCGAGGCACGGGCGTGAATCACCGCCAAACTTCCAAACTCCGGGCTGCTATTAGGAAATTCCTAAGAAAAATAACTTTTTGGCTTGACCTGGGATTTGAACCCGAAACCTCTTGATTAGCAATCGCATATGCTATCAACTAGACAAAGCTACTGAATAAACACACAAAGCTTAAGATTCAATCAGGTCGTTTCGGAGGAGAATGGTAACTAACATTGGAAAAACACCAGAACTTTACATACATATATATATCAATAGAGCAAAAGAATATCCATAAAATATTCATACCTTAGTAAGGTTAGGATAATAAACGTTTAAATAATTAATAAATATGGCTGCAATCGTATATACTGTCGTTGTAATTCGATTCCAATATAAGTTCGCTATAATCGGTGACCCCGACAAAAGAACAAAGAATGAAGGACCCGACAATTGAACAAGGACCCGACAAACTGAACAATGAAGAAACCGACAACTGAACAATGAAGAAAACGAAAATTTAACAATGAAGAAACATAGTTGTTTCTTCATTGTTAAGTTGTTTCTTAGTAGGCGATTTACACACGGCACAGCCTTACCACGCGGATTTCACCCACCGCTTCACCGCCTACCGCGGCGGTGCGCGGTGCCGTGTGTTAAACTGTTAATCGCCTAATCGCACCTTCCGTAGGAGAATTAATAGTGACTGCCTTGTTTGGTCTAGTGGTTAGCCTATGCGGCTGCTGATCAGACGGTTTCGGTCTCGGGTTCGATTCCCGGGTCAGATCAAAAATTTTTGTGATCCACAAATATTTGTTTCGGAGTGTTGGTGGTACGAAAAGTATGTTTATGTATTTATATCAATTGTCTAGTACCCTTAATACAAGCTCTGCTTAATTTGGGACTAGATGACGTTGTGTGTAAGATGTCCGGAATATTTATTTATTTATAGTGAACTAGTATGGCAGTATTGCATAAAGGTCCAGCCACGTTTATAGTTCATGCAGTGAGGCTATCGTCACTCTCCAAAAACAGCAGTGATCAATTCAAGTCTCAGCCAGCCAGCAGCCTCGGTTGTGTGAATATGTCTGTCCGCCGGAATCTTTCAGGCTGAATGCATATGTCTACGTCTGAATATGTCTGCCCCCCGGAATCTTTCAGGCTGAATGAATATGTCTGAAGCAGTCTGGCAGCCAGAAACTCTGCCGCCTGAAACTTTCTGACCGTCTGAATATGTCTAACCGTCTGAAACTTTATGACCGTCTGAATGTCTGCCGTCTGAAATCTAGCCGTCTGAAGCAGTCTGGCTGCCAGAAACTCTCTGACCGCCTGAATATGTCTGACCGACTGAATATGTCTAACCGCCTGAAACTTTCTGACGTCTGAATATGTCTAACGGCTGAAACTTTATGACCGTCTGAATATGTCTAACCGCCTGAAGCAGTCTGATCGTCTGGATATGTCTAGCAGCATGAAGCAGTCTGGCTGCCAGAAACTCTCTGACCGCCTGAATATGTCTAACCGCTTGAAACTCTCTGACCGACTGAATATGTCTAGCCGTCTGAAGCAGTGTGGCTGTCAGAAACTCTCTGACCGCCTGAATATGTCTAACCGCCTGAATATGTCTAACCGACTGAAACTGTCTGACTGCCTGAATATGTCTGACCGTCTGAATATGTCTACCCGTCTGAAGCAGTCTGACTGCCAGAAACTCTCTGACCGTCTGAATATGTCTAACCGCCTGAATATGTCTAACCGTCTGAAACTGTCTGACCGCCTGAATATGTCTGACCGACTGAATATGTCTAGCCGCCTGAAGCAGTCTGACTGCCAGAAACTCTCTGGCCGCCTGAATATGTCTGACCGTCTGAATATGACTGACCGCCTGAATATGTCTAACCGGCTGAAACTTTCTGACCGTCTGAATATGTCTGACCGACTGAATATGTCTAACCACCTGAAACTTTCTGACCGTCTGAATATGTCTAGCCGCCTGAAACTTTATGTCCGCCTGAATATGTCTGACTGCCTGAATATGTCTGACCGTCTGAATATGTCTAGCCGTCTGAAGCAGTCTGACTGCCAGAAACTCTCTGACCGTCTGAATATGTCTAACCGCCTGAATATGTCTAACCGCCTGAAACTGTCTGACCGCCTGAATATGTCTGACCGACTGAATATGTCTAGCCGCCTGAAGCAGTCTGACTGCCAGAAACTTTCTGACCGTCTGAATATGACTGACCGCCTGAATATGTCTATCCGGCTGAAACTTTCTGACCGTCTGAATATGTCTGACCGACTGAATATGCCTAACCACCTGAAACTTTCTGACCGCCTGAATATGTCTAACCGCCTGAATATGTCTAACCGACTGAAACTGTCTGACTGCCTGAATATGTCTGACCGTCTGAATATGTCTAGCCGCCTGAAGCAGTCTGACTGCCAGAAACTCTCTGACCGTCTGAATATGTCTAACCGCCTGAATATGTCTAACCGTCTGAAACTGTCTGACCGCCTGAATATGTCTGACCGACTGAATATGACTGACCGCCTGAATATGTCTATCCGGCTGAAACTTTCTGACCGTCTGAATATGTCTGACCGACTGAATATGTCTAACCACCTGAAACATTCTGACCGTCTGAATATGTCTAGCCGCCTGAAACTTTCTGACCGCCTGAATATGTCTGACCGCCTGAAACTTTCTGACCGTCTGAATATGTCTAATCGCCTGAAGCAGTCTGGCTGCCAGAAACTCTCTGACCGCCTGAATATGTCTAACCGCTTGAAACTGTCCGACTGAATATGTCTAGCCGCCTGAAGCAGTCTGGCTGTCAGAAACGTTCTGACCGACTGAATATGTCTAACCGCCTGAATATGTCTAACCGTCTGAAACTGTCTGACCGTCTGAATATGTCTAACCATCTGAAACTGTCTGACCGTCTGAATATGTCTAACCGTCTGAATATGTCTGTGCGCCTGAAACTGTCTGACCGTCTGAATATGTCTTGCCGCCTGAAGTGATATTTGGCTGCCTGAAACCCTCTGACGGAAAAACAACTAAATTTGCACCCGCTAATCTATTGTGATGTAATAACTCTAGTAAATAACAAGTTACTTTGTTGATCTCTAATACCAAACAAAAGTGTTACACAGAGTGACTGACAAAATCTGTCTGTCCGCATGAATCTGTCTGTATGTCTGAATATGTCAGAGGCGGCCTTCTACGTCTCTCCGACTCTATTCAAAAGGTTTCCTTTCATTAAAAGAGGCCGTGTTACATTTCGAATTGTTTATATTTTACATTGCTTACAATATTTACAACCAGTAATTAGTAAACTGTCTTATTATTATTAATTAGTAAAAAGGATCTGTCTAGCTGTCTGAAACTGTCTGACCCTCTGAATATGTCTAACCGACTGAAGCAGTCTGATCTACTGAATATGTCTAACCGCCTGAAGCAACTGACCGTCTGAATAGGTCTAATTACCTGAAGCAGTCTGACTGCCTGAAACTGTCTAACCATCTGAATATGTCTAGCCGCCTGAAGTAATCTGGCTGCTTGAAACTCTCTGTCCATCTGAATATGTCTAACCGACTGAAGCAGTCTGGCCGTCTGAATATGTCTAGCTGCATGTATCAGCCTGACCGACTGAATCTGACCAGTTGATAGTCTGGTCATCTGAAATTGACCGAAATCTGTATAACTGGCTGAATCTGTCTGGTGTCATAATCTGTTTGGCAGACTGAATTCGATTCAGATAGATCTGGCCGGCTGAATCTGTCTAACCACCTGAAGCAGTCGGGCCGTCTGAAACTATCTGACCGTCTGAATATGTCTAACCGCCTGAAGCAATCTGGCCGTCTGAATATGTCTAGCTGCTTGAATCAGCCTGACCGACTGAATCTCTAGCTGCCTGAAACTGTCTGTTCGTCTGAATATGTCTAACCGCGTGAAGCAGTCTGGCCGTCTGAATATGTCTAACCGTCTGAAGCAGTCTGGCCGTCAGAATATGTCTAACGGCCTGAAGCAGCCTGACGTCTAAAATTGTCTGAACGTTGAATATGTCTGGTCAACTGAAATTGACCGAAATCTGTTTAACCGGCTGAATCTGTCTGGCGTCATAATCTGTTTGGCAGTCTGAATTTGATTCAGATAGATCTGGCCGGCTGAATCTGTCTGGCCCTCTGAATTTGTTTGTCCGTCTGAATCTGTCTGACACACAAGCATGTTCTAAAATATGCTCAATTTGGTTCAAACCAGGACTCATAGTTTGAACATTTTTAGATTTTTTCGCGACAAGGCTTCTTTCCTCTCATTTAAAAGGGGGAAAATATTTTTTTCGTCTGAAACTGTATAACCCATCTGAATCTGTCTGGCTGTCTGAATCTGTCTGGGCGTCTGAATCTGTCTGGCCCACTGAATCTGTCTGGTCGACTGAAACTGACCGTCTGAATCTGTATAGCCGGCTGAATCTGTCTCTTCGTGTGAATCTGGCTGTCCGTCTGAATCTGCCCGTTCGGCTGAATCTGTTTGTCCGTCTGAGTCTGTCTGACACCCAAGCATGTCCTAAATACACGGTGATTTTATAGACGTTTTGAAAACGAAACATTTTAATTAGTAATCATCTATAGTACCAATAAAAATGGATAAATCAATTGTAATGTTGACTATAAAAAAGTTTCAGTTTTAATATTCATTTTTACTCGATCGACTTGGAAAGTAGTAATGCACTGCAAAGTAGTATGAATTAAACACGCCGCGCGCCGGTGACGCTAACAGCTGATTTACAAGTTTACCTATGCGCGAGCTAGCGAGTAGGTACTTCGTAGTTTGACTCCAGTTTGTTCTTCATACTTAATACGGGCTTAGGACTGTCGTATTGTCGGATATACTTATTTATTTAAACTTCTTTTCGATTATTAACCACGAATCACATCAAATCAATTTATCAACGGATTGTAGGACTGCGGCGTTAATACCTATTTTTTTAAAACTTCTTTTCGATTTATTAACCACGTGAGGCGTGTTAAAAATCGGAGCTATCTACAGAATAATTAGCTTACATACCTATTTACAGTTTATTTAACACTTCTCTGTATCGAAGCAACTGCTCAAAATGGAATCCGCGTTCAACACACAAGCGTCCACGTTTGATACAATTGTATTTTAATTTTCTTAATGTGTCTCTATCACTTTTCACTTTATCAACTTCATCACTTAACAATTAACATCTCTAAGTACGAGTTGCCGGTTAGATGACCTTTGGTCCGTGGTTAGATGACCGTGACCGACTGACGCCAAGGACGCGTGACGATTGAGTCCCGCTGCGCCCGCGGGGCAGGGGCACAGTCAATCGTTATTGGTTGAAAGACGAAATCGTTGATTTTATTGGCGATTAACGATTTACGATATAAAACGCATAGTATATCTGTTTGTAGTATGTACCTACGTGTGATTGAATAGTGCTACTACAGGTTCTCACTTTTTATCTGTAAACGATTTGAATATCGACTTTGATGATTTTTTTTTTATATATTTTATTAAATTAACGTTATATATAGCTTCTGTTATTGATTACTAATTCAAAATTTTCGGTTTCAAAACGCTTTCAAAATCACCGTGTATATGCTCAATTGGGTTCAAATCAGGACTCATAGTTTGAACTCATTAACCGACTTCAAAAAAAGGAGGAGGTTCTCAATTCGTCGGAATCTTTTTTTTTTTTTTTTTTTTTTTTTTATGTATGTTCAGCGATAATTTCGTCGTTTATGAACCGATTTCAAAAATTCTTTTTGCATTGGAATGGGCGTAGCTTACAGGTGGTCCCATCGTCACCATATCGGGATCTGATCATGGGATCCCAAGGAAATCGAGGGAACTCCTCAAATATCATAGGCACAATGTCGCGATTTGGGTACTCGGAATAGTTTTTCATTGAAGTCGGTTCCTTTTTGTTAAAATTATTTTTAGATTTTTTTCTCCTTTTTTTTGCCCTGACTTTTGTATGAGTTGCTAAAGCTAAAATATAAATATGATGTTATTAAAATCGGTAGACAGCGCTAACTGTCATAGTATATTTGAAGTTTATAAAAAGGGTATTTTATTTAAATTTGGTAAAAAAAATAAAACCTGTCCAGCCTTTGCGTATAGGTCTAATCAAATATTTTTATTTAATAAATGTAGAAGGGTTTGAAATAGGGGACGTAAGTTTGTGTCGAAGTTCCATAATAACAAACATAAAATCATGTAAGATTGTTTAATCTACCCTTACTGTCTCGCGCGATATATACGAATTCCACGCGGGCGAAGCCTCGGGCGGAAAGCTAGTAGCTAATAATATGCATTGAAATTACTCAAAAAATATGACCATGTAAGCTGGTGAAAATCTGTTCTACATAATCGAAATTAATGTAAGCGTAAACTTGCAAGTCAAGTTTTAAATAGAAAAAAATAATGTAATCTATTTTACATCTCTCATGTTCGGTAGGTAGGTTCTTATTACCTCCAAATGGGGCTTGTAGGTGACTAATTAGCGCTCTAGGGTAATAATGTAGCTAGAAACGCCCTAGGGCGGTAAGTAATTAAAAAAAACACTTCTTTCTTTCAAAAAGTTCGCGTACATCTAACCATCATATTGGCAATAGACATCATGCATTCAGCCCAATGACCAAGAGGTCGCTTTGCTATTCAGCCTCGTCTTCGTGTGAGTATATTAGTCATCAATTTTAAATATCGAACGGCGAAGCTCAATTTCGTTCTTGAAAAAAAAATTGAAAAGTTCTGTACCTGATTCTTTTTAAAGAAAAAAGGCGGGAATAGAAAACTTTTACTTTAAATACATATTGTTTGTTTTTGGGATATTTTTTATAATTACGTACTACTTAGGAAAATACTTGAGTCTCAAACTATTAACATACCCAAAAAAATACCTGTCCTTTAAATTTGAAAATTGTTCTCATTTCACTATGAATTTCAACAAATAAAATGATTTATTCTTATAATGCCGGTTTTTTTCCACTTACCTCAGTCGAGATGTAAAGCACCACTTACCTCAGTCGAGATGTAAAGCAGAATAGTTAGCTCGGGTGTAAGTACCAATTGCACCCTCTAACTATAGGCGGGCGCCTAAATATCTCAAACTGCAATTGATGCCTTACAGCCCTTGGCTACTAATCTCCTATTACATGCTAAAATAATATATATCAGACATTCAGTTAGACATGTGCATTAACAGAATATTCAATATCGAACATTCCCTAAACCTATTTTGGAGACGGTACGCACGGTTTTGTCCCATAGTGCGCCGTTTTTAGGGTTCCGTAGCCAAATGGCAAAAAACGGAACCTTTATAGATTCGTCAAGTCTGTCTGTCTGTCTGTCCGTCCGTATGTCACAGCCAATTATTTCCGAAACTATAAGAGCTATACTGTTGAAATTTGGTCAGACGATGTATTCTGTGAACCGCATTAAGATTTTTACATAAAAATAGAAAAAAAACAATACATTTTGGGGGTCCCCATACTTGGAACTGAAACTCAAAAATTTTTTTTTCATTAAACCTACACGTGTATGGATAGGTGTTCAAAAATGATGTTGAGGTTTCTAATACCATTTTTTTCTAAACTGAATAGTTTGCGCGAGAGACATTTCCAAAGTGGAAAAATGAGTGTCCCCCCCCTCTAACTTCTAAAATAAGAGAGTGATAAAACTAAAAAAAATATATGTTGTACATTACCATGCAAACTACCAACGAAAATTGGTTTGAACGAGATCTAGTAAGTAGTTTTTTTTAATACGTCATAAATCGTAACACGCAATTTACCTTTCATCCAATCAATACACTAGTATAAAAACATCGATGAAAGTTACAACGAACTACAAGAACTTTTATAACATGTTACTTGCTGATACGGAACCCTTCATGGGCGAGTCCGACTCGCACATGGCCGCTTTTTTTTTTAATGCGTCAGGTGTCGTGCCGTGTGTCAAATGTTATTCTGTCTCTCTGGACGTTCTTTGTGTTTGTTTCGTGTATGTTTATAAAGTCCCCCGCAAAAGAGGATTTATATTCCTAATGCGGAAGATATCTTGGTAGTGTATGTGGCGACTTCTACATACCGCGCAAGCGAAAAACATACAACAGCGCCATCTACCGATGAAACACTGAACTACAAAGACAACACGGAATTATCTATACTGAGTAACTACTAATCCTGAATCGCGAAAGTAACATTCTCGCGCCGATTAGCATATATACAACATCCCAACATCAACTGTTGGGCAGTGGCCCACCATGCATGATCACCTCGCCTGGTCGGAGGATCCTCCCTTTGTGTTGGAGGAACACGATTCCCGTTCCTCCACAGTGTATGTGACTGCTGGTTTCGGATTCAAGTCTCAAGTTGGGCCAAATGATCTACAGATGTATTTGTTTCGGAGTTTGGATACTTTCTATGTGTAATATGTATGTAATCTAGCTTTCAGAGTTCTAGCTCTGCTTAGTTCGAAGGTAAATGGCGTTGTGTGTAAAATGTCCTAACTATTTATTTATTATTTACTAGCATCAGCCCGTGACTTCTGTGTGTATGTTGGTTATCGCGGTGAAAAGCTATGTCCTTTCCCAAGGTTCTATCTACATCTATAACAAAATTCATCAAAATCGTTGAACGGTTTAGACGTAAAAACGTAACAGACAGACGGACAGAAATTTATTTAACAATTTTATTAGTGAATTTGAATATGCATTAACAGAAAAGATATGTATATAATAATATATAGATGAGTCATCATCTGATCATCAAATTCAAACTATATTATGAACACCATTTTGAAACAGCAACCAAAACACCTCATGCATTAAAAAAAATCGCCTTTGTCCAAATTTCACGAAAAATATCAACCCGTAAATTGTATTTCTTTATTTCTTTTGATACTTACTCCATTCCTAACATAACTCTTGGTATTTAAGCGCCATAATACTACATCCACGTTCCTAATTAGTGACTAAAGGGTACCCACGCATCGCGTGGCTTGAAAGAAGGCCAGCTAAAGAAAAACCTCTTTGGTAAAGCGTACGAAACTAAACTCTATATAATCTGTGGTAAGTTTGACAGTTCTTTGCGGAAGGTTGGCAGGGTTTACTTTTTTTAAATTAGAGGTAATGCAAAGCATGTGTCGTGTTATGCCAAAGGTCAAATTGTTAAACATACTGTGCCCTTTCTATAGTGATGGGGAATTTATATTTTGCGTCTGAAATTTAGACCTTTTGTTGTGTTAAAGGATTAAAATAATGTTGCTTTTCAGGGTAGCACTAGAAATTGGTATCTTCTATTATTCTAAGGGTAGTAGAGAGTGCTGACTTCAGCACGACCGTGGAAGTATCAGCCTTACACAGAATGTAGACACACTAAAATTGACAGCATTAGTGTTGTTCTATTTCGTAGGCGAGAGTGAGACCGGAGGCCCAATGATTGAGTTGAATCTCAATAGGCCGCCAAAGTTAGGGTCACCACGTTGCACTATCTGCACTCACAATGAGGATGGTGACCCCTACTCTTGGATTCCACTCATGCTTTTAATCAGCCAGAGTCGAGGCACTTTGGTAATCCAAAACATAGAATAATTTTTAAAAAACAATAAAATTGGCCAAGTGCGTGTCAGGCCACGCCGAGAATAGGGTTGTCACCCATAATGGTAGGTAGTTTCAAAATTGTATCCAATAGACAACTGTTGTTAACTTGTTTTTTTTTTTATAATAAGTTAACGAAAAAGTTTAAAGTTCATTATATGGACCACCATTACGAATTTTTCCAGAATTTTAAGGCCATCCGTTTAGCTTTTGGCGGGGGGAGAGTGCCCTATAAAGTGGAAGTTGTCGCAAACGGATAGCTGAATCAAGAAATCGTCTTAGAAATCCTTTATTGTTTTTAAAAGACCTATCTAATGATACCCCACACGATGGGGTAGCCGCGAAAAAAAAACATCACCACTTTAGGTGTAGGGAAGGTACCCCAAATAAAAATATTTTTCATAATTTTATTATAGCACTCTTTCGATGTAATGACAACACATATTCACGCAAAGTTTAATCTTTCTAGCAATTACCGTTTGGACGGTAAGTCGAGGACGGACGGACGGACATGACGAATCATAAACTTCGGAACTCTAAAAAGTTGTATCTCATGTGAGTTGTAATTATGAGAAATAAAGAGTATAAACCTGACTGACTTGGTGGCGCAGCGTGTGTGCTTGAGCTCTCGGTTTCGATTCCCGGGTCGGACCAAATGTTTGTGTGATCCGCAAATATTTATTTAGGAGTCTGGGTGTTTTCTATGTACATAATATGTATGTATGTATTTAAAAAACAAAGTATGTTTATGTATTTATTTCAGTTGTCTAGTACCCTTAATCTGCTTAGTTTGGTACTAGATAACGTTGTGTGTAAGATGTCCGCAATATTTATTATTTGTTTATTATTTATAAAGCTATGTACTCTATGGTAAATGTCAAAATGTCACGTCAAGATTCGGTTAATTGACCACCAGGGGCTATTAAACGGTTAAAGCTTTCAGAGTTTATGAACCTCTTTTGTTGGAACACGATTTTTGGAAGCACGCATTTGTTTTTATAGTTTCCGGTGATTTTTTTAAGCTTCCGGAGCATTATATGATGTACTAGTCATGCCCCTCGGTGTTGCTTGTACGGTGTAGAAAGCTAAAGCCGCGGTACGAAGCAAGTCTATAAAAGAAACCTAAACTACTTCTTTTATCATCAGCTCTCTTTTTCAGAGAAAGTTCCATCAAAATCAGGCTAGCAGTTACAGAGATATGTCGGATCAAAGAGACAGATAGACTTGATAACTGCCTCGTTAGTCGAGCAGTTAGCGTATGTGACTGCCGATCAAGAGGTCTCGTGTTCGATTCACGGGTAAAAAGTTTTGGTAAGCGATTTCTGATAATATTTAATAACAACCCGGAGTTTAGAAGTTGGAATTTTGATCCCCATCGCGGTTTACAATAACAACCGCTTGACTCAGCTAGTATTATGAGTATAATATCTCCTGCGCAGTTGATTGGTTGAAATCGGCTAAGCCAGCAGCTATATTTTTTTTTGAAGCAATTATTTCGTTTTCACAGAGGCAGTCAGGTTATCGGAGCCAATTCAGAGGGCTGCCTTCCTCTGATTCCAAAGGGGGAGGGACTCGGAGACCTCTCGTGTAGAGTTTTTTTTAAATACCTACATATTATAGAGAGACACCAAAATTATACAAAAACAAATATGTTCATTTTACTAAACAATACTTTAAAAAAGTATTTGATGAATTTGATGCAAGCTGGATTATTCAATAGGTTCTTTCAATAAGCTCAAACAGATGCTAAATTAAAAAAAAAGCGGCCAAGTGCGAGTCGGATTCGCCCATGAAGGGTTCCGTATCAGCAAGTTACATCATATAAAAGTTCTTGTAGTTCGTTGTAACTTTCATCGATGTTTTTATACTAGTGTATTGACTGGATGAAAGGTAAATTGTGTGTAACGATTTATGACGTATTAAAAAAAAAACTACTCACTAGATCTTGTTTAAACCAATTTTCGTTGGTAGTTTACATGGCAATGTATAACATATATATTTTTTTAGTTTTATCACTCTCTTATTTTAAAAGTTGGAAGTGTCTCTTCATAGATCCATAGATAACCCCACACGTATACGTTTGATGAAAAAAAAATTTTTGAGTTTCAGTTCCAAGTATGGGGACCCCCAAAATGTATTGTTTTTTTCCTATTTTTATGTAAAAATCTTAATGCGGTTCACAGAATACATCGACTGACCAAATTTCAACAGTATAGCTCTTATAGTTTCGGAAATAATTGACTGTGACATACGGACGGACAGACAGACAGACTTGACGAATCTATAAGGGTTCCGTTTTTTGCCATTTGGCTACGGAACCCTAAAAAGTCTAACTTCGACTTCAAAGGTACCTACCAACATAATCGACTTGCCCTTTACGAATCACTTTTTAATCAAACTGTTTAGGCGGGAAATCTGACAGGTGAAGTGTCAGTCAGCCGTCCAATATGGCCGATTGGAAATCATTTGAATAATGAATTTTCTAACCTTTTAACTAAATGAATGAGCTCACGGCAGGGTGTTGTGAACGTAATAAAATGAATATATTTTTGCATAATCTTCTATTTTCAGTATTATATGAATGACTAGCTTTCACTTGCGGCTCCGCTCGCGTGTAAGTTCGGTCCTCCGCCTATGTCCTTTTTCAGGGTCTAGACTATTTGAGTTTCTTGTGTACATTTAAATAGATTCAGTAGTATTAGCGTGAAAGCGCGACGGACAGTTGGACAGGCAGTCAGAATTACTTTCGCATTTTTATTATTAAAAGTAAGGAATACAACATCTTACACACAACACCATCTAGTTTCAAACTAAGCAGAGCTTTTATTATGGGTTCTAAGCATCTGATATAATATAAATACATAAAGATACTTTTTTTATGCAAATACAATAGTACATTGTTCACCGAGGGACGAAAGAGACCGATTACTAGCGAGGGAGCAGTTTGTGGCCCGAAGGCGCAGCCTAGGGCCACAATACTCCCGATTTAGGAATGGGACTTTCACCCGAGTGCTACACAGTGCTTTATACTACACCTGTGAGAAACATTTAAAGTATTTTTAAAATAAAATCAAAACGTAAGACACAATCACTGCACGGTTATGTGGCTTAAGCGGTCGCCACGCCGCTTCCTACTGCGCCAAGTGTCGTGCGTTCAAATCCCACGTAGGACAACACTTTGTGTGATTCATAATTTGTTGTTCTGAGTCTGGGTGTTCTTTGTGTCCGTTTACTCCGTTTCATGTATGTTTGTGAAGTCCCAGCGACACAGGAATTTATATTCCAAATGCGGGAGTTGTCTTTTTAAAAAAAAAAATTAGCTTAGAATTTGACCAATATTTCGCGCTTCTTTTGTTTTTTTTAATTCTTCACAAAAGGATGTCAGTGGCACGGAGATTCCATATTTAAATTATATGAAAACTCCTTGGTCCGGCGCACGCCATAGATAAGATAACACATGAGAAATGAAAATTCATACAACTTTCTCTCCCGCTATAACACGTTAGAAATGGATTTTTATACATTTTTTCCTCCCGCTTATTCAGGTCAAGGAAAGAGAACGTTAGTCTTTCTAACGTTCTCTTTTCATTTTCAGGGAATATTGACTACTGTTCCGATCAGGTGTAGTATAAACATATTATACATAGAAACCACCCAAACCCAAAATGCTATCAATGCATTCTAAGCTGTATTGTATCTTACATTACCTTAGTACCTAAAAAGAAAAAAAGGGAACCAGGATCACTTCGTTGTCCGTATGTCTGTCAAGACCCTTTTTCTCGCTTGGACTTATCAAACTGAAGTTCTAGTTTTAGTGCATAAAGTTTATAAATAAATAATTTCATACCAAATACTCAAATCTACAACACCTATCGCGGGTAACACTGCGGGACTCAGCTTGTATTACGAGTACTTTGAGACTGGCCCGTCACAGTTGAGACTGACCACTGTGGTCGAAGTCGGCTAAGTCAGCAGCTTCGACCTCCATGGAGTTAACGATAGATTAACAGAAATTAGTTTTGAAGCAAATATTTCGTTTTAACAGAGGCAGTCAGGTTATTGGAGCCAATTCAGAGGGCAGCCTTCCTCTGATTCTGGATGGGGAGGGACTCAGAGACCTCTCGTGTTGAAGCTATTTTGTAATAAAAATGACTTAGGTTGTACAGGAAACCAACCGGTTGAACTGGCCCATTCGTGCTTCAATCAGCGTGGCTCTACCACCCGTATGTTTATTGATGCTAATCTCTGGAACGACTGGACTGATTTCGACGTAACTTTCATTGGCAGATAGCTGATGTTACAAGGAGTAACTTGGGTATAACACCGCGATACACAGCTAGTCCCAATATTTAAAAGGTAGACATTTTTATTACAAGTAAAATGTCTTCGTAATCTGTCATTGTTGAGTGGAATAAAGAAATTATAACGAATCCACCCTTGTAGCTCGCGTGACCGTAAGCTGTTATAGTAGCCTGAGATTGTAACAACATACCTATTATTACACGCACATTTTTTTTTTGAAGACGGTGTGGAAAAATCCTTTTGGTTCTTCGGTTCCTCGGGGTTTGAGTTTGTATCTGGTGAAGTGAAAAAAAACACCCCGTTGACGGCCTGTCTCAAACACCCTGCTCTAAGGAGGACACGGGCCATGTTATTTCAGATCCTCCTCAGGCTACCTCCTGAATCATGGCCTCATGGCCTCACAAGTAGTTGTAATAATCCAAGCGATTACGGCCATGGCGACCACTTCGACCCCTTATAGGGCTTGGCGCTAATGCGCCTGTTGATGGCTAATATAACTGATTTTCGCAGCAAGCTCCCTTTCACAAAATGGGCAAGTGAGCTTACCGCTCTCATAATTATAGTGAATGGCGGCGAGTGGACAGGATTCAAGCTCATCGCGCTTGGTGCTTCGCTTCGCTACTTCACAATCTCGCGCCATTCCGGTCACTGTGCTGCCAAACTCTCCCAGTGAGAGGGCTCTTTTTGGCCTCACAAGAATTGACTAAGAAACCGTAGTATATGAAAAGTATTGTTTTTCGGACATTTGCGTCTCCTATATTGTCTCGTTGGTCTGGCGGTACATATTGATACATTAGTACAAGCTCTGCTTACTTTGGGACCAGCCCCAAAGCTGCAAACGTTTTTGGCCTTTCATTCTGTTCTCTATTCTATTCTCTTGTTTTATTAGTTAGTCACGTGATTAAAACAAACAACAAACAAAATATTAACCAATCAAACAAGAGAAAAGAGGCTTCAGCGATAGTAGAATGAAAAACGCTTACAACTTGGCTGGGTTCCAGGGATTTCCTTTCGAGGGTGCACCTGGTTCCTTGGTTTCTAGTATCCGAGACGGCGGGCGATTTTGGACAGTTCGAGTCCGACATAACCACTAGTTGATGGCTGGTGATATCTGTAGGGATTTCCACACTGAAAAAAAGACAAGAGGGGGTATGGTGTCGGATTAAGAATACGGAATGTCAGGTGTTACCATAACTATTCATCTAAGGGAGCAAACTGCGTAAGACAACAGCACTGCAAAGACACAGATTAATAAATAGCAAAGAGAAGAAAAATTTGAAAGAAACCCTATACTAACCAGCGTGTGATCTGCATGGTATACTAGACCATAACCTCCTGTCTAAGGAGATGCCTATGTCTAGCAGTGGATTACTAAGAGCTTTCTTCCGAGCCTTTATTCCCAAGTTTTTTGGGGTCGGCTACTAGTTCAACCGGTTTTTACATGAATTTCAGTTTTTCCACGGAGCGACTGGCATCGGACCTCCGCAACCCTAAGGGAGAACTGAAATTCGAAGATTGAACTAGTTGTTAGTATATTTGAGGGCACTGACTTCCCAGTAACGATTGCCATAGATGTTCATGACAACCGGGACCGACGGCTTAACGTGCTCTCCGAGGCACGGGCGTGAATCACCGCCAAACTTCCAAACTCCGGGCTACTGTTAGGAATTTCCTAAGAAAAACCCAAAAACACTTTTTTGGCCCGACCCGGGATTTGAACCCAAGACCTCTTGATTAGCAGTCGCATACGCTAACCACTAGACCAACGAGGCAGTAACTAAGAGCTTGGATGTAAATATTTTTTTAAGCCTGCCAAGGGAATCTATTCTGCCTGATGGAAAGCATGAGTAGGCAATACAGCAACCTAGCGAAAGGACGAGCGTATGCGACTGTTGTGCTTGATGTCTAGGGTTCGATTCCCGGCTCGGACCAAATGCTTCTGTGATTAGCAAATATTCTTTTTGGGGTTTGGGTGTTTTCTATGTTTGTATTTACAAAAAAAGTATGTTTACGTATTTTATATCAGTTGTTTAGTATCCATAATACAAGCTCAGCTTAGTTTTTGACTAGGTGGCGTTGTGTGTAAGATGTCCGTAAAAAAAACGTAATTCAGATACCTACTTTGCTATGGGTACGTATTGTACACACTACACACTCACGCTTGCGTGTATGGTATTTGAGTATGTATGAGTAATTACATCGTCAATGAAACGTCAGCGGGCGTAGACTGATGGTGGAAGGCAATTAATGTTTATTTTTAAGAGAGAGTCCAGTTCAGAGTCCAGTGTATCTCCTTTTGCCCGTAGCTTAAAAAAAAGTTACAAACATTAAATAAATTATAGTTTAAAAAAACTAAAAAAACTACTTTTGAGTTTTTAAGGCGTGGTTTTATTAAAGACCAAAAAAGACTAATTTGTTTAAACATTTCTTTTTTAGTTTTTTTTTCAAATTAGTGTATTGTCATCGGTCCTCGAGAAATCTACAAAGTTTGAACGAAATCTGGCTGTTTAAAGTGGGTCAAAATCGCACCCAAAGATTCATACATTCATACAACCCAAGCTAATAAAAGCGTGGTAAAAATTAAAAACCTACGTAGTCACGATACATAGAAACGTACCAAAACACTTAACAACGCGTGACTACGGCTTTATAAACGTGAATATGCGTATCTCTGTACACTGATAACTGTGTACGAGTACTATTTTGTTTAAAACTTGTTTCATAGTTCTTACACGCTTTATATTATCTTCATCTGTATGTTTGTCTGTAAACGACTCCTTTGGGTGCGATTTTGACCCATTTTCAAAGGCCAGAATTCCTTCAAACTTTGTAGATTTGTCGAGGACCGATGACAATACACTAATTTAACAAAAAAAATAAAAAAAATTTAAACAAATTGTTTTTTTTTAGTCTAGAAAAAAATAATAGTTTTAAAAAACTAAACAAACGCGCTTTTGAACTGAAAATGAGAAACTAATTTTAATGTAACAAAGCGTGGGGTGCTTTCTGAAAATATTACAATAACATCGTAGTCGTAGTCGATAGTAGGTAGTGTGCTGTGGCCCTAAATAGATAACAGATTGTCGTAGAAGCATAACCGTCCCAGAGACCATAGCTTGGTCTTTGTGACTGTTATCACTAGGTTTTAGGAATATTTGTAGTTTTTAACACAATACACTCTATATTTTACGTGGTAGGTTAACTAACAATAGACATTAGCGTAAGAATTATTTCCCCTCCTTTCAGACCCCACCACGGCCCCGAAACGTTACGTAGGATATAATATAGTGGGGTGGTACAACCCCTAATTTAATACCATATAGAGGGTGTTTGCAACTTGCATTTTTTATTAATGTAAAAATTCAACAATTACTTTGTAAAAATATTATTTCAAGCTTTTTAGGTTCGTCCGGCCGTTGTCCATCGTTATATCATGAATTACGGAACCCTAAAAATTATCAATTGGGTACGATTTTAATTCCAACTTCTTTGCGTGGCCTGACAAGAACTTGCCAGATTTTTCCTACTTTCTCGTCAAGTCTATTAAGATACCGCAGTGACCACCCCTATTCATCTTATTGGTGTCATAAGAGTCGACTGACGCGTCAGTCAGGATAACAGCACAAACAGACCATTCAATTATATTTATATATATATAGATTTTATAGATATACTCCGTGTGGTCATGGATAAAGAATACAGAGTGTCACTACCCTTAATAAATAAGTAGCTAACATCACTGCCAAGAGAAGGAAAACTTGAAACAAACCCTTTACCAACCCGTCTGGCCAGCGTGATATAGTAGGCCAAAACCTCTTTTCAAAGGAGAGGCCTATGTCCAGCAGTGAACTGTTAAAGGCCGTTGATGATGATGATGACTACCCTTAGTCCTCATGTGGGTGTCATGACAGCCCACTAAGGGAGCAAACTACTTAGAACAACAGCACTGTAAAGAGGAGGAAAGCTTGAAGCAAACACTTTACTAACTCGACTGGTTAGCGTGATATAATAGGCCAAAACCTCCTTTCAAAGGAGAGGCCTATGTCCAGCAGTGAACTGTTAAAGGCCGTTGATGATGATGATGACTACCCTTAGTCCTCATGTGGGTGTCGTGACAGCCCACTAAGGGAGCAAACTACTTAGAACAACAGCACTGTAAAGAGGAGGAAAGCTTGAAGCAAACACTTTACTAACTCGACTGGTTAGCGTGATATAATAGGCCAAAACCTCCTTTCAAAGGAGAGGCCTATGTCCAGCAGTGAACTGTTAAAGGCCGTTGATGATGATGATGACTACCCTTAGTCCTCATGTGGGTGTCGTGACAGCCCACTAAGGGAGCAAACTACTTAGAACAACAGCACTGTAAAGAGGAGGAAAGCTTGAAGCAAACACTTTACTAACTCGACTGGTTAGCGTGATATAATAGGCCAAAAGCTCCTTTCAAAGGAGAGGCCTATGTCCAGCAGTGAACTGTTAAAGGCCGTTGATGATGATGATGACTACCCTTAGTCCTCATGTGGGTGTCGTGACAGCCCACTAAGGGAGCAAACTACTTAGAACAACAGCACTGTAAAGAGGAGGAAAGCTTGAAGCAAACACTTTACTAACTCGACTGGTTAGCGTGATATAATAGGCCAAAAGCTCCTTTCTACGTCTATTGAATGATGATGATGACTTTATGGCAGAACTTCGATATTAAGGCGGATCGACTGTCAATAGATCAGAACTCAAGTACTAGGCAATGTTTAAATTCTATAGAAAGACTATTACAATAACAATGTGGAGGAAAGGGAATCGTGTTCCTCCATCACAAAGGGAGGATTCTCCGACCAGGCGAGGTGATCATGCCTGGTGGCCCACTGCCCAACAATTGATGTTGGGATGTTGTATATATGCTAATCGGCGCGAGAATGTCACTTTCGCGATTCAGGATTAGTAATTACTCCGAAAAGATCGTTACGTGTTTTTCTTTGTAGTTCCGTGTTTCTTCGCTAGATGGCACTGTCGTATGTTTTCGTCGCGCTGTATGTGGAAGTCACCACATCAACCCACTGCTGGGCACGGGTCTCCTTTGAGGAGATGGTTAAGGCCATACATCCCCACGCTGGTCACGTGCTTGTTGGGAATCATATCATGCCATATCATGCCACAATCGGTTACCCATCTAGGTCTGCCCGCGTCATCGTCGCTTACCCTCAGTGAACGTTTCCAATCACCTAATGCCACTTGGCTATGACCTTAAGAAAGACTATTGCTAAACATTTAAGGACTCCTGTAACGAATGCCACAGATGTTCATGACAATCAGTACCCACGGGTTAACGCGCTATTAAAGATACGGAGAAACCTCAATGTGTTAACAATGGTAACCAATCTTTTACTAACCTGCTTAAGGTTGCTTAGCTTTGCTATACTTTAGAGTAATAGAAATACGCTATAGAACTAAACAATTCGACTCTATCTTTCTGTGCCGAGATGATTGAGATATTAAATCTATTTAGGACCTCTTTCTTTAAGTAGCCGTAGTTTTCATCATCATCCCTATTCGTCCCGTCGGTTTTATAAGAGACACCTAAAGGAGTAAAGTACGCAGTACAACATAGCACGGCAAGGAGAAATAAGATTTCGAGCCATCTTGGTTTATCTATATATATCTTCACGAGAAGTTTGTTTAGCAGTGGACTATTGACGGCCGTTGATGTGATGACTCATGAATTATACCAAAAAAATAACCATTTAAAAATCCTAATATCTAAATTCTAATAGAACATAATTACGTTATATATGATGCCCACAAGAAGTTATACCCGCGTTAATTTTTCAAACAGCCTGTATTTGAAGAAACTAACCTTGCTTGGCTTAAGCCTTGGTTAGTACCGCGTCAAACTTCGTCCCACAACCACGAGTACTGCGTGCAACCTCTTAGCAACCATTGTAACTAGCCCCAGTCTTATTCTAACCACCACAACGTTGTGACAAAAACTAAACCTAAAAGCCAAAGTTTTAAACTACATAGTTAAAATAAAAAAAAGTTTGTCTTTTAAAAGATGAAATTCCAAAATTAAAACTACTTATTAAATTACTTTTCTAAATGCCGCTGCACGCTTTGGCACTGTTATTTTTTTTAATTTATGTTCCGCTTTTGAATTCTGTTTCTAAGATGTTGTCAAGACATAGAATTTCTATAAAAAAAAAACAATTTACTTTTACTAATGTTATGAAAGTGTCAAGAAACAGAATTCTTACGAAATACTAAGGGAATTCTTTTGATTTAATGAATACTTAACAAAGTGTAAAGGAATTCTAGATTCGAATACTCAACAAGAATGTTCGCCCCAAGAATATGTGGTATTAAATAGTTACACTACATAAAGTTTTATATTTTTATTTAACTTTACTACCATTTTAACTCGGAAATGCAACAACTATTATGGCAAAATGCGAGTATTCAAATCTAAAAAGTTTAAGCTTTTTAAATGTAAAATCACAGCTGCTTTTTGCACGATTTTAAAAAAATATGAATACTAGCTATGATCGATCGACTGTTTTGTTCATTCTGTGATCAGGATAAAAAGTTTGACAACTTATTTTACAGTTCTATGTTTCAAAACGTTTTTATTATAATAGTAATTATTTATTTATACTACATTAATTAAATTGACTGCAAATCAAAATAAAAAAATCTATATTAAATTGTTTTAAAAGATCATTTTTATAGACCATAACAAAAACGTATCCCGTCATCTGTAAAATAAGTATAATATTTGTCGATGGTTCATAGCTAATATAGTTACTTGTTTTTAAGCAAAAAAAAGTGTACGAACGACAGTTTTTATATAAATTATTATTATTTCATCAATTTAAAGGGTCTTTTTGTGTATTAGTTTAAGCTATATTTAAAATTAGTAAATTTTTTGTGCAATGTCAATATAGCGAGTCTGTCTGGTAGATCAGAGGCCGTGGGTTCGATTTCCACTCAAGACTAAATAATTAGAAATATAAAAGTACTACATTTTACCTGCCGCGTGAGTGTCGGTTTTCGCGGTAAAGTCCTAAGCCTATGTCCTTGAGAATTAAAGTATCTTCATACTAAATTTCATTGAAATCGATGTAGCGGGCGTGAAAGTTTAACAGCCGACAGACAGACAAAATTACTTCAGACATCAAAAGGCCACAACTGACATAATATGTCAAGATCTTCACGTCTTCTTAATTAACGTCGACACGAGACAACACTATGTGCGATTCAAAAATTGTTGTTCTATGTCTGGGTGTTCTTTATGTTCGTTTTATATATGTTTGTAAAGTCCCCCGCGACATAGAAATATTTCCAGAACTAGGCACATGATAGACGTTTTATTATTATTTGAAGAAAAAAGATTATAAAATGTCGTAATCATAGATTTAGAATACAGAGTGTCACCACCCCTATTCATCCTGTGGGTGTCGTAAGAGTCGACTAAGGGAGCAAAAAGCTTGACACAAACCCTATCAATCTTATTACAATCTTATAGTAAGC
Organism: Phragmatobia fuliginosa; assembly: GCA_932526445.1. NCBI lineage: Eukaryota > Metazoa > Arthropoda > Insecta > Lepidoptera > Erebidae > Phragmatobia > Phragmatobia fuliginosa. The sequence continues at coordinate 6,596,456 of OW052084.1, read as the reverse complement.
AAAAATCTCCATTCAAAGGAGAAGCCTATGTCCAGCAGTGGACTGTGTAAGGCTGGCGATGATAATAATAATAAGACAGAGATGGAACGTACTCATCTATAGAAATCAATAAAATTTAATTGTATATGTAATATCAAATGAACCATTTCTCACTAAATGCATATCAAAGTATATACGGTACTTAAATGAAAATATCATCATCATCGTCATCAACAGTCCACTGCTGGACATAGGCCTCTCTTTAGAAAGGAGGTATTGGCCTACAATACCACGCCGGGCCAGATGGGTTGGTATAAGGTTGGTTTCAAGTTTTCCTTCTCTTTGCATCTGAGACACCTGCGGGAGACACCTGCGGGATGAATAGGGGTGGCGACACTCTGTATTTTTAATCCGTCACCACACGGACAAAAGCATACTTTATATTATATCCCGAAATATATTTTCATTTGGAGATCCTAGTCTAGTGGACACGATTTTTAATCCAAGAATCCTATTCTATGCGTAAACGCAGACGAAGAAGAAGAATCGAACCCAAGCCATGGCCTAGCACTCGCTAATCTACAGACTAACGGGCTTTCTGTGTAAAGGAAATAACTAATTCTAGGCCCTTTTGATTGATTACTCAAACATCAAAACTGTTTGTCGTAAACACATATATATATATTTTCTATCCCATAATTGATAATCTTCGTGTACATATCACATTAATCATCTTTATGTTTAGTACGTATCCATTTATAATAATTTATTATTCTGACAGCTATACATAGACAAATAAAGACCACGAATTTAATTGTTAATACCATAGAGTCTAAACATTTTTCATTCATTGACGTATAGTTTCTACATACCATAGAGTGCTGTCATATTTCGTTGGTGAGTATGAGATCGGAGGCCCAATGAAGTAGAAACATCTCAATATTATGCCATTGTCTGGGTCACCATGATGCAAGATCGCCTGTAAATAGTGTTAGTTAACTCTACAATTTACTACAACAATATCTTTTTTTTTATTATTATTTATAATTGTTTTTATTTAATGAACGAATGCTGTCAGAATAATAAAATCGCGCCAAATAACTTGAAAATAAATCACGCGTACTCATTTCGTCTAGAAATTTCTTGTAAATACAATTTCAAATTTATTGTCGCTTTATTTAGATCTGTCATTTTCGTAGCTGACGCTAAGTTGTTTGACGCCAAATCAAATCGCAGTTCCAAATTCGAATACGTTCGACAAACCATAGACACGGACATAGGACGTAAAATTGCTACGTTTCAATACCGATAATGTTTGGAATTTTCGAGATGTGCCGGAAGCAGGTTGCCGCGCTCATTCTGTCACTGGTGTTGGCATCCTTGACTGGATACTCTTCAGAGGCCCTCAGTACTTTCGGGGTATCGAACACGAAGCCGCCACCATCAGCCGCACCCACTCCACCACCTGGTAAATATTTTTTATATAATGGGACATTCACACAGCACAACATTCTATTGGTTTTGATTATTAGATGACAAAAAAACACAAATTATATCACAGTTGCGTGTTCTAACAAGAATATAGACAAAGACACATTTTTTTTAATTTTTGACACGTCTTATTGAACTTTTTATAAATGTCATTGAGTAACATTAATGTTTGAGCATTACAGGTACATACCGAGGATTCCATTGTCCCATTATATAAAAAAATGTTTACCGTTAGACGACCTAGGCGTAACACAGGACGAGTTGTAGACAACCTTTTTAAATAACGACCTTTTTGATTACAATAACAAAAATCAATAGACAAGGATACAAAGGCTTTTTGTTTTTGGAACAAAAAAGTTTTTGATTCAGACTGTATACATTAATAAAAGTATTTGTTCTGCTTTTAAAATTAGGCTTTCAACGATTTACAGTTGATATGTAAAATATGTGGAAAGGAGTTCATTGTTATTTGATGGTTTTTGTTACATTATGGTTAATTGGACATTCATTTAGTGCGTTTAGTCCTGTTTTTGGTGTAATTAAAACTGAAAATCCTATCAAAATACCATCGCCAACGCCACCTTCCGGTAAGATATTTTTATATAATGGGACCTTTTTTATAATTTCTTTTTAAACATTCTAAAGCGATGATAACAAGTTTCTGTATATAATTAAAAAAATAAACAATTTAAAAACATTTTTGATTTCTAAGCTTGTATATACACTGAATGTAATATTTTAAATTTTGTGCATAAGTTTATTGATATTTCTTTTCAATTTACATTTAATTTACTAAGGCGTTAAATTTTATTAAAAATGCAATATTAAATCTTAATATTAATAGGGAAAATTAAACGACTTCAGTTATAAAACAATTTTTCTAAGGAATACATAGTTTGTTCACAATAGCCATTAAAAAGGTAATTACACATTATTTCTCCAATTACAAAGCTAATACATACGAAGTAAAACTTATGGTCGTTTAAAAAAAAATCGGACATAGTCTCGCTAAACATGTGATGCACTTTGAGTCAGCCAGCTCGCTGTAGGTAGAGGCAATAAAAGAAAAAACTTCTTAAAGCAAAAGCTTTTATTGAAATGCACTAAGCCACCATAAAGAAAATCAAAGTACTCGTCAAAACAAATCAAATGAGCCCAAACTCGATGGGTTTGTGTCGTTTCTTTGCGGAGCTCCTATGGCCACCTTCCAGATCCTTCTCCATGTTATCATAATATTGTATTGTTACGCAATGTACATCTTTTTCCTAGCCTCTTTTTTTTGGGGTCGGCTACTAGTTCAACCGGTTTTACCTGAATATCAGTGCTGACGGCATCGGACCTCTGCAAATTCTTCCCTGGAATTCGAATGTTGAACTTGTTGTCAGTATATTTGAGGGCACTGACTTCCCAATAACGTTTGACATATATATTCATAACAACCGGGACTTAACGTGCTCTCCGAAGGACGGGCTTATACATAAGCTTGCAAGATTTGAAAATTTTAAAACCAGAAGTGCGTCAAAATATAACTTGCAAGATTTCATTACAGACAAAGGTATAGGTGAAACTAAATAAAAACTTGTAAAATACTATGTTTTATGTCATAAATATTAGTTACTTTCCCACGCTACATTCATTCAAACATTTAGAAACATCCCCATTACGTTACCCCAGTTTAGTCTTAGCGAGAGTTCCTTCTGACTTTTTTTTATACGTCCATGATCTTAACAAACAGTAATTGAGAGAAAGAAAATCAACATACCATTACAATCATTGCATATCGTCAAAAATACATTAATACACTACAAATATATATATTTTTGCCTAAAATTAACACCGCTTCACAATATTACACTTACCAATTAGAGAAAAATATTTGGCGGGCTTTATAAAGTCTTTTTATCCATAGAGACATAGATTAATATTAAATCTATGATCATAGACAAATAACTTTTATAACATATCAGAGTCAAGGTATCACTTGGACAAGGCCAAAGCATAAAAGTGACTATAAGGATGTGCAAGCGAAAAGCAGTCGCTGTATTGTCTGTAGTTATCGTGGGATGGTTGAACGTACAACCTATCCAAGGGTTTGGCATTTCGTCGTTCGGGAAGGCGAACACTGATGCCCCAAAACCTGCAACGACTACTGTATCTCCTGGTAAGAAATGAAAATTAATAAGCATTTAAAAACATGCTTTCATATAAATCATACAGAATGCGAACACTCTCATTACACTTACATACATACCCAAATATGTACCTAGATTAGTTCAACTTAAAGGTTACTTTTCAATGATGGCGAACGGTAAGATACAACAATATGATAAACAACATTTATTTCAGAATATTCCAGAAAGATATACGTTAATAATGTCTACATTAAATCCGTGACAAACAACTCAATTTCATATAAAAACTACAGTTGACATAATATATTACATATTTAAACTAAATAACTTCCAGAACGAAATTGGAATGAATTGGAATTTTTACCATAAATATTTTCCTACAAGTTTTGGATGTGCGATTTGACTCAAAAAACATATAATTAATTAATCGCTTCTGTAAATAAACGTAGTACAAATGTTTTACAATGTATGGTATTTTATAATCATTCTAAATTGTGTTTTGCATTAGAGTAAAATTATCATTGGAGTCATAATAAAATCCACATCATTAGAAATAACACCAAAATTCATAAACAATTGTCGTCCCAAGTATAGAGGCAAAATTCTCAAAAAAAAATAAAAATAAGACGGAAAAAAGAAATTAAATTTTGAATACAAAAAAATAGCAGAGACAACTATGCGTACTTTTACGACGTGGACTAGGATTCAGGCAGCAGCGGCCATCTTGTCGTTGTTTGTCACATGGCCAAGTTCATCAGAAGCTCTGACTACGTTTGGCAAAAGTGCCACTCAAACACCAAAACCTGCTCCTGCGTCAAAACCGGGTAAGTCTTATTAAACTGTAAGTTCGGAATATTTTAAACTGGTTTTACAAAGCCGGTAAATTTGAGAGTTTTTAATCTAGAATTCGGGTTCAAAAACAAATTAAAATGTTCCGAACTATTTTTTTAAAACTTATAACAACATTGTCTATTATAATTCTAACATAAACATCACAATGCATGATTTATGAAATGGCATTGAAAACATTATGACATAGCTTCTGCATGCATTGCATTTTTGACTCAACCATGTATAAAACATTATAACTCGTGCGACCTAAGATGGCACCTGACTCAAATGTCAGTCGTTTAAAGTACTGAGTGAAAGAAAAATATAATTTATTCTAGTTTTTTAAATTTTATTTTGCTTGAATTAGTTTCTCATAACATACTACTTTATCATAAGTGGTACTTTACCACCTGAGTTAAGAAAATACATATGCATACCAATATGAAGCAGGCCTCATTCATTATTTACCCGAATGCATTCTTCGTGCAGTGATTTAAATAATATTAGGTAATACCTAATATCATTTTAAATGAAATTAGGAACTGAAATATGGTTAAAAAATACAATTTTAAATCCTCATGATAAGCCTTTTAATCGTAGTCTTTAAATATCATATGTATATGGATATTCTTTATTTTAAACTATTGCGTCTCATTGTCGTCATGCTGCTTTTTTTCGTGTGACCTTTCTTAAAACAATTGGGTTTTCCAGACGAATCTAATGATGTGTTAATAAAATAAATTCGTGGAATGATTTATATGACATTAGGTAATACCTAATAAACTAAATTTATTATGGAAAGATTCGTGCAACGGTAATAGTGATGCTAACGCTACTCGCAAGACGGCAGAGGGGTATCACGCGGGGGAACAGCATCAGGTTTCGTTTTGAGCCAGGTGCCATCTTAGCTCGCACGAGTTATATGTTTAAAAATACACAATTTTTTATTGTCTATTTTTTTAAATACATATACACTTCCTTATTAGCGGAACAAAACTATTTTGTAAAGGGGTAAGTTGTGTTAATTTATTTATCTTAGTGATTAAGTTTATAAGTAAGTATATTAAAAATTAAGCCTACTATTCACATTGTCTGAAGCTGAAATACCTCAGTTTGATTTTAAATCATAACGAACTCTGTTACGCAATTTAAAAAAACAGCCCCTAAGTCAATCGTTAGTTTTTTAATAACGTTAACGTTTATAGAATATCAACTTGGCTAGATAATTTAAACAAAACCAAAGAAATTTGCCAAATATATCGTAATACCACACCGTACTATCCGTTTGATGATGAACTGTGAATACAGATTGCCTCCACCTCTAATCATCCCGTGGGTGTCGTAAGAGTCGACTAACGGACCAAACCACGTAGATCAATATCACTACAAAGAGACCGAAAACTTTAACCATTCTTGAACAGACCCTGAATCAATTCTTACCTAGCGTTTCCAATGAGCCAAAATATTATTTCTAAAGAGAGGCGTATGACCATTTTATTTAAGGTTGTTGAAGATTTAGTTACAGACTAATATTTTACAATTTAATGTCAATAATTTCTAACTTGGTAACAAATCTAACAAAATCCCGCTATTTACTACACCAACTGTCAAACTTTGACAAGATGGCCGAATAATTATCGGCTATTTCTGCCAGTGTCAAGTATTTAAAAGTTTTTTGAAAAGACGGTCCCCATTTCATCTCATGTGTCCTATAAAACTTGATCTCATTTCATTTGCCGCATAACTAACTAACTAAAATAAACTTCATCCTTTAAAAAGTTAGCGTGTTTCTCTATTCTTAGCGTTGAAGTGCACGACCCGGAAAGCTGTAATCTATGGAAAATGTAGCTATAAGTCTAAATTTATGTTGACCTACAAACTTTACGGGTATTATTACACTTCGTATAATAATATACTAACAACCTATGGCTCTGCATACAAAAAAGCGGCCAAGTGCGAGTCGGACTCGCCCATGAAGGGTTCCATAGCAGTAAGTAACGTCATATAAAAGTTCTGTTAATTCGTTGTAACTTTGATCGATGTTTTAATAATAGTGTATTGATTGAATGAAAGGCAAATTGTGGCTTACGATTACAACGTATTAAAAATAAACTACTTACTAGATCTCGTTCAAACCAATTTTCGGTGGAAATTTGCATGGTAATGTATACCATATATTTTTTTTGTATTATCATTCTCTTATTTTAGAAGTTACAGGGGGGGAGGACACATTTTACCACTTTGGAAGTGTTTCTCGCGCAAACTATTTAGTTTAGAAAAAAATGATCTAAGAAACCTCAATGTCATTTTTGAAGACCTATGCATAGAAACCAAACGTACGGGTTTGATGAAAAAAAAAATTTTGAGTTTCAATTCTAAGTACATATAGGGACTCCCAATTTTTTTTATTTTTCCTTGTTTTGCGTAAAAAATATAAATGCGGTTCACAGAATACATCTACTTACCAAGTTTCTACAGTATAGTTCTTATGGTTTCGGAAAAAAGTGACTGTGACAAACGGACGGACAGACAGAGAGACATGACGAATCTATAAAGGTTCCGTTGTTAGCCATTAGGCTACGGAACCCTAAAAAATCGGCCAAGTGCGAGTCGGACTCACGCACAAGGAGTTCCGTACCCATTATCTATACAACTTTAGATACTTTAATATATATTTTAACAATAAATAGTATTGTTGCACGGGAGCCCCTATTAAATAGTTATTTTATTCTGTTTTAAGAATATTTTATAATAGCGCCAATAGATATATTATTCATCATCTCTGAAAACTTTGACAGTCTATCACGGTTCAAGAGAGTCTTAGTAATAGGGTTCCGTTTTTACCCTTTGGGTACGGAATACTAATAACCAAAATGCAAAAATTATCTGTTACGCTTTCTCGTTTAAACCGCTGAACTAATTTTATTGAAAGGCATAAAATTATTCGAATTTGACGAAGGACATAGATTTCTTTTCACTGTGGTAAACGATATTCACACAGCCAAAGCAGCGGACGGAAGCTAGTTATAAAACATATATATTACTCAAATCAATTCTAGATTGAAATCTATCAGATATAAGTACATGATAAAATTTGATGAATATGATTTCCAACTACGGTCTAAATGTCTTACGAAACAAACGTCAAAAGCAATTTTGACAGTAAAATATTTGATATCCATAAATTTATGGTAAGTTTTTTTTATCACAACACTGGCATGCGATTTGGATTCGTACCCTATCGTACCATAGATTTTTGACCTCACATTAACATTTATTGAAATGAGGTTTTATTCGGAAAAAACTTCGAAATATAATATCATATGTATTATTTCTTAGTTTGTTCGTGTTTTGCTTAGACGTTTAAAGGTAGTAGAGCCATGCTAACTTTAGCACAGACATGACGAATCTACCGTCATGTCCGTATGGTGACGGATTAAGAATACAGAGTGTCACCACCCCTATTCATCCAGCGGGTGTCGTAAAAGGCGACTAAGGGATAAACTACGCAAGACAACATCAATGCAAAGAGAAGGAAAACTGAAAACCAACCCTATACCAACCCGTCTGGCCAGCGTGGTATAGTAGACCAAAACCTCCTTTCTAGGAAGAGGCCTATGTCCAGCAGTGGACTGTTGAAGGCTGTTGATGATGATGATGATGAACTTTAGCACGAATGGGCCGGCTTCACCAGGACAGTACTACCATCACACAGACGACAGACCTAAATTGATAGAATGCGTATTGTCGTATTTCGTTGGTTAGTGTGAGACCGGAGGCCCAATCATTCTAGATCATTCTCCCGGCGGACTGTTGGGAGTCTAATTCTGATACAAAAGAGTCGGAGATACTAATGACTGCCACGGTGGCGCAGTCTCAGTCTAGGTCTCGGGTTGAATTACCGGGTCGGACCAAATGTTTCAGTGATACACGAATATTTGTATCGGAGTCTATGTTCTTTCTAAGTAGGTATAATAAGTATATTTTACAAAAAATAATATGTTTATAATTTATATCAGTTGTCTAGTACTCTCTTAGTTTGGGTCTAGATGATGTTTTGTGTAAAATGTCCGAAATATTTATTTATTCTTGAAGGAGGACGTAGGCTACTTTTTACCGCGAAAAGCTACATTTACTTGGGCGGAACCGCGGGCAATGCAAAAGATAGTAATTTAAACTTACAAATAAAAACATTTGAAATGTCTGTCATCATTATCATCATCAACAGCCTTTAACAGTCCACTTCTGGACATAGGCCTCTCCTTTGAAAGGAGGTTTTGGCTTACTATACAACGCTGGCCAGACGGGTTGGTAAAGGGTTTGTGTCAAGTTTTCCTTCTCTTGGCAGTGATGTTAGCTGCTTATTTTGTTCTTTTAGTCGCCTCTTACGACACCCATGGAATGAATAGGGGTGGTGACACTTTGTATTCTTAATCCGTCACCACACGGACATGTCTGTATGTTAAAGCAAATGACCAGTTTTTTACTGAATGAATATAAAAGTAGATACGATACTTCCATCTAAACAGAAATCTTTAAATTTTATCTATCTCTCTTTCTGTTTGTCCTAGCTAATCTCTGGCAAGGCTGTACCGATTTTGATGGGAATTTCACTGTCAGAAAGTTGATGACCTAAGGAGGAATATAGGTTAATTTTTTAGCCTAGCTTAGCTCGGAATTAATCACGATTAACAACAATAACATCAAGTAACTCCGCGGGACTCAGCAAGTATATAATATAACTGCAGCAATAAACAAGAGTTTGGTAATATCGATCGTTATAACAATACACCTCAATATTGTGTACATAATACCTTATTACTACGCGACCGTTATTTTATGCCAATCATTGTTTGTAATTTACCTTACAAGGCGGCGTGACGAATTTGAAAAGAAATTTATATCTTTATATATATAATTCTTGTGTGAGTGTGTATGTCACTGAACTTCTCTCAACGACTGGACCGATTTTGATGAAATTTTTTGTGTGTGTTCAAGGGGATCTGGGAATGGTTTAGATTCGCAATTGGATCAAGTTCTGGAATTTTAAAGTTGGGCGGTACGAAGTTCGCTGGGTCAACTAGTATGTATATAAAATCGGCAAGTGCGTGTCAGGCCACGCACAGGAAAGGGTTCCTCAGTCACCTATAATGGTACGTGGATTTGAAATCGTATCAAATAGTTAATTGTTATGTTTACCTATTAATGCGTTGTTTTTGTATGACGTTTTCCAAGGAAGCGCATTTTACAACTTAATTCTCTATAACTCCTGAACTAACAAAGTCATCTCATTTAAATTTCATTATATGGATCTCTATCACGAATTTTCCCAGTTTTTTAGAGCCAGCCGTTTAGCTTTTAGAGGGGGGGACGCCCTGTTTTTACATAAAAGTGCCCTTTAAAGTGGAATTTCTCGCAAACGGATACCTAAATCAAAAAATCATCTTAGAAACCATTTCTTGTTTTTAAAAGACCTAAGTATACTATACGTGTAGGGGAGGTACCTCAAATAAAAATATTTTTCATGACTTTATTGTAGCACTTTTTGAAGTGATAGAAACACATTCCTTACTAATATTATATACGCGAAATTTTGTGAGTATGTATATATGTATATATATATGTATGTTTATTGCTTTCTCACGCAAAAACTACTGAACGCTTTTGGACGAAACTTTACTGTAATATAGCTTAAATATCAGAAGAACACAAAGGCTACATTTTACTGCAATAATTGAGATACAAGCGGGCGGAACCGCGGGCGAAAGCTGGGGAATACACATATATAAATATATATACACATAAATGCAAGGTTCCATCATAATAGCACTGACCGTTTGGACGGTAAGTCGAGAACGGACGGACATGACGAATATATATTATACTAGCTGACCCGGCGAACTTCGTACCGCCTTAGAATATTAATTCATAATAAAGTATTGTGTTTAGTTCCGAACTGATAGCGACAAATCGACAGAAGCGTCAACTAACGGGCCCCCAATACTGTATTGCTTAAAATCGCTTCGTAATTTCTCGAAAAAAATAAAATAAAAAATGGTTATTGTGGGTTATCCCTAAGAGATAGACATATACCATCGCGGATTTTTTTGTAGAACTTTTTAAGATGTACAATACTGTAGTACATTATTTTGGTCAATCTCGTAGAGTACAGCCAGCGTTTGGAATGTAAGCGTAAAAAATGGGTTTACTTACATCACAATAGCAATTAATAAGTAGTGAAGGGTTCCGAGTAATGAACTACGGTCTCATGAAACACTCAAAGTCCGAAAAAAATATTTGCAGATCATTCAAGCGGGTGGTCCGACTCGAAACCTCAAACACTGCACTCGCATAAGCAGTCAAACTAAATTATCGTCATTGAGCAGTTTCATTTTCAATTTAAAAATAAATGCAACTACAAATCCTGCAGAAAGCCCATATACTGCTGCCATAAACTGATATTTTAAAACTAAACAGCTGTTTATTACTACTTAATTTGACAGTTCAGTGTTATATGGAAAAAAATGCATGCTAAACACCGTTTAAGTAGATAAAATAGTTTATACTCGAAATAAAATAATACTTCAAACCGAAATTATATCTATTGCATGACCATAGACAAATAAAAATAAGCGGCCAAGTGCGAGTTGCACTCGCCCATGAAGGGTTCCGTAGAAGCAAGTAACATCATATAAAAGTTCTTGTAGTTCGTTGTAACTTTGATCGATGTTTTTATAATAGTGTATTGATTGAATGAAAGGTAAATTGCGGTTTACGATTTATGACGTATTAAAAAAAACTACTAACTAGATCTCGTCCAAACCAATTTTCGTTGGAAGTTTGCATGGTAATGTACATCATATATTTTTTAGGGTTCCGTAGCCGAATGGCAAAAAACGGAACCCTTATAGATTCGTCAAGTCTGTCTGTCTGTCTGTCTGTCTGTCTGTCTGTCCGTCCGTATGTCACAGCCAATTATTTTCGAAACTATAAGAGCTATATTGTTGGAATTTGGTCAGTCGATGTATTCTGTGAACCGCATTAGGATTTTTACATAAAAATAGAAAAAAAAACAACACATTTTGGGGGTCCCCATACTTGGAACTGAAACTCAAAATTTTTTTTTTTCATCAAACCTATACGTGTGGGGTATCTATGGATAGGTGTTTAAAAATGATGTTGAGGTTTCTAATATCATTTTTTTCTAAACTGAATAGTTTGCGCGAGAGACACTTCCAAAGTGGAAAAATGTGTGTCCCCCCCCCTCTAACTTCTAAATTAAGAGAGTGAAAGAACTAAAAAAAATTTATGTTGTACATTACCATGCAAACTACCAACGAAAATTGGTTTGAACGAGATCTAGTGAGTAGTTTTTTTTAATATGTCATAAATCGTAAATTGCATTTTACCTTTAATTCAATCAATACACTATTATAAATACATCGATCAAAGTTACAACGAACTACAAGAACTTTTATATGATGTTACTTGCTGATACGGAACCCTTCATGGGCGAGTCCGACTCGCACTTGGCCGATTTTTTTAGTTTTATCATTCTCTTACACACACCTGGTTCCTCGGCTTATGGTACCCGGCGTGCGATTTTAGTCGGTTCCAGTCCGACATAGCCACCAACTGGTGGCATTCGGGGGGATCTCCGCACGAGATTTTTTCTCGATATTACGTACAGACACACCAATTTTATTTATTTGTATATATATACCTATATCAATTAGCTGTGTTATTCGCGGTTAGTGCTGTAGATTCAATTATACGATTAGATTTTAGTTCTCGGTAAAGAAATTTAAAGTTTACGAATAGCAAAAGATGTCGCCTCTATTGCAGTCCTCTATCGCCTTTACCATGGGGAGTGTTCCGAAGAGCTCTTCCAACTCATCCCACCCTCTCCCTTCCTCTACAGAACAACACGATCTGGCCAGGGAAGTCACCCCTTCAGAGTGGAAGACATACGCTCCAGAACTAAGCGGTTCGGGTCTTCATTATTGTGCCGAACAGTTAAAAACTGGAACTCATTTCCGGCTGATATTTTTCCTTTCTACTAAGATCCCGGGTCCTTTAAGCGGGGCGCGAAAAAGCATCTCACTAAGCCGCCATACTGCTAGCATTTGCAGTGAGTATGGCGACCCCCGCTTGTGGATTTTACTCATGCTTTCCATCAGGCATAGTAAAGTCACCTTTGCAGGAGTTGTATAAAAAAAAAGTATATCTCAAAATGAAATGCCAGCCTATATGTATATAAATTGGCAATTTTTCACTAAAAATATTCAATGTTCTTGAATTTAAGTTATTCAGTAACCTAGTTCTACTACTCGGCGTGAGATGGCGCTGTCAGATAACTTTCGGAAGCAGTTAGTTTACACGAAGCAATTGCCAGCATATCTTGATCTTCGATCGGGGCTATTTGTTAGGTACGCAGAGGTCAAGCTTTCCTGCCGCGCTGGCCACTGTATCTATGCTGGTTTGAAATTTTAATCAGCGTATAAATGTAGGTTGTGTAAGGTTTTGTGAAAATAGACCTTATTTTCTTGGTTTAAGTTACTATTTTGTATACTTGTATTTTATTGTAAGTAGGTTGGCTTAATGGTTTAATATGGAATACTAAAATCCCGATAAAACTTGGCCTAATAGACCAGTGCCGATAATGTCTGAAAACAAAATAAATTATAGTAGGATGAAACCCATTGTAAAAGGAGGAGAATATTACAAAAATTAAAGGAAAAATAATTTACGGGCGATCTGAGGTCGGGAAGGGAGGGGTAGGGGGGTTTATAGGGAAAAAAATGGCTTATCTCGATTTCCAGTAAAACTACAAGTCCTATGGAAAAAAGTTAAATGGCAAAGTTGTAGGTAATAAAAAGATCTACATCTTTTGTATTTACACTTTTTTCACCTCAAATTTTATGTGAAAAATTAAAAAAACCAAGTTATTTTTATTATATATATTTTTGTTATTTATGTTAAGTTGATTATTTTTTTAAGAAATTTAGTGAAAACTTACATTTTCATGTCCTGAATACACCGTAATTTGATTTGAAATATCTATTTTTTCACCTCATTTTGAATGAATACCGTAACAAAACCCTAATTTTCAATAGAAAATTCACCCGTCAAAATATCAACTTTTTTTAAAAAATGGGGTGTTTTCTATTCGATGAAATCTCTACATTCCGATGGTGTAAATATATATATATATATTACCATAGTTAATCTTCTCAGAAAATGCAAAAAATGAAATAACTCGAATTCGATTTTTTTCGTTATTGAGATATTTATTTAAATTTACACTTTAGTCACTCGAAAAACGTAAGATTAAATGTTACAATGATAAACAAAAATATTGCAAATCGAAATATACTACTATAATTAACAAACAAATAAATAATAAAGTTAATATTAAATAAAACATCTACAATATTTTGAGAAAGTTGCAGAATCATCTTTAAAGTATATGCGTAATTAAGTTTACATAAATACATACATAATAAACATAGAAAACACCCAAACTCCGGAACAAATATTTGTGGATCACAAAAACATTTGGTCCGACCCGGGAAACTAACCCGAGACCTCTCGATCAGCCGTCGCATACACTAACCACTAGACCAACGAGGCAGTCAAAATGTCACCATCGAGAAAGTGTTTGACTACATCTCGACTGAAACCACTATTAATTATGCTTTTAAAGGAAAAGCTGACCTACGCTGCCCCGTCTGCCTGTGTCTTTTATTGCACTTATCGTTATTTTATAGGAATTTGTTTACCATAAAAATTTTAACTAAAAGGAACCGCCTTCAAAGAAAAACTATTCCGAGTACCCAAATCGCGACAATTGTGCCTATGATATTTGAGGAGTTCCCTTGATTTCCTTGGGATCCCATCATCAGATCCCGATATGGTGACGAAGGGACCAACTGTAAGCTACGCCCATTCCAATCCAAAAAGAATGTTTGAAATCGGTTCATAAACGACGAAATTATCGCTCAACATACATAAAAAAAAACATTCCGACGAAACTATAAGAACTATACTGTTGAAATTTGGTCAGTAGATGTATTCTGTAAACCGCATTAATATTTTTACACAAAAATAGAAAAAAAAAACAATACATTTGGGGGGTCCCCATTCTGAGAACTGAAACTAAAAATTTGTTTTTCATCAAAACCATACGTGTGGATAGGTCTTCAAAAATGATATTGAGGTATCTAATATCATTTGTATGATGTACATTACCATGCAAACTTCCAACGAAAATTGGTTTGAGATCTAGTATGTAGTTTTTTTTTAATACTTCATAAATCATAAACCGCAATTTACATTTCTTTCAATCAAAACACTATTATTAAAACATAGATGAAAGTTACAACGAACTACAAAAACTTTAATATGATATTACTTGCTGCTACGGAACCCTTCATGGGCGAGTCCAACTCGCACTTGGCCGCTGTTTTGGATTGGCTTCTCCCCACGCCATTAGCCGCGTTTCTTGTTGTAAAGTACAACAAATAACACTATATCTAATAGGTATCTATAAATAACGTTTTATAACGTAACTTTCACGGTACAATTTAATATTAATTAAGATTAGTATATTAGGGAGGCATACTATTATATGTTTTTGCAAAAGTAATGCGACGCCATTCGAACACTCCATGTTTTGTAGTGATACCATGATTTTTTGCTCTTAAGGACAAGTCTTGTTAGTTCCCCCACTCCTTCAACCGCTCAACTTCATTTGTGTAGGTTTCAAGAACTGAAATATTTCTAAATCGATTAAGCTTAAACTTTGATATCATATAGAAACCGTTGCAAAGATTATTTTTCGCTTCAGTTTTGTTTCTTATTTCCGATTAACATAACTACAGAACATCGTGACATGTCAGAGTACAACTTGTTAATAACACAATAGCTTATGACGACTAGCTAGTGCGGTTTTATCGGGTATTATTGAGCTATATACATCCGAAGTTACTCTTTATATCATCAACTATTTGCCAGTGAAATTCCCGACAAAATCGGTCCACCCGAAATAAATAATAAATATTTCGGACATCTTATACACAGCATTGTCTAGTCCCAAAGTAAGCAGAGCTTGTATTTTTTTGTAAATAAATACATATTATACATAGAAAACACCCAAACTCCTTCACAAATATTTGTGTATCACACAAACATTTGGTTCGACCCGGGAATCGAACCCGAGACCTCTTAATCAGCATTCCCATAAGCCAACCACCAGACCAAGGAGGCAGTCAGTCATGATTAGCAAGAACAAATAGAAGGACCTTAATTTTTCAAATAGATATTTTCATGTAACCGTATAACCTAATTTCAATTTTGTATGCATTTCGGGTGGTCTGAGAGTCATCTATTTTTCATACCCCTACGACTCGAGCGGAGCCGCAATCATTAGCTAGTATATACACACACACACACATAAAAAAATGGTGAGTCTGGGTGCTTTCTATGTATAATATGTATGTATTTACAAAAAAAAGTATGTTTATGTATATATATCAGTTGTTTAGTACCCATAACACAAGCTCTGCTTACTTTGGGACTAGATGATGTTGTGTGTAAGTTGTCTAAATATTTATTATTATTTATTTATTTATAATAGATACTGTCCAGCTTTTCTTTCATGGTCACCCTAGTAACCTTTCCCAAACCTGTCATAAATAATGTTACAGCCGCCAATTTGCATATCTCGACACGCGACCCTTAGACCGGTGACGTTGGCCTACAAACGTTGGCCGCAAATATATGGTGAAGTGGCCATTTACTTTTATATACATATAAAAAAAGAATTAAAAGGCCGTTATTTGTTACTGGCTGGTATAGTGCTGCCAGCTTTAGATATTTCAGAAAAAATGATAGTTTAAAAAAACTAAACAAACACGCTTTTAAACTAAAAGTAGAAAATAATTTGAAAGTAAAAAGCTACTTTTTCTAGACTAAAAAAAACTATTTTATTTAAACTTTTTTTTTTTCAAATTAGTGTGTCATCGGTCCTCGATAAATCTACATAGTTTGAACGAAATCTGGCCGTTTAAAGTGGGTCAAAATCGCGCCCAAAGGAGTCGGTTACAAACATACAAACTAACATACAAACATACAAGTTAAGCTAATAAAAAGCGTTTAAAAAATTATGTATTCAAATCTATTCATGCAAATAACTAAAATTAAAGTGTCTTTTTGTCTGTTTGTCAAATGAATAGCTTTTACGAAAACGTTAAAACGATACTTAAATAAAACCACTCTCCCTCTAACGTAGTCCGGAAAAAATGAAATTATAATTATTTTAAACTACACCTAATCGGAACAGTAGTCAATATTCCCTGAAAACGAAAAGAGAACGTTAGTCTTTTCCTTGATCTTAATAAGCGGGAGGAAAAAATGTATGAAAATCCATTTCTAACGTGTTTTAGTGGGAGAGAAAGTTGTATGAATTGTCATTTCTCATGTGTTATCTTATCTATGGCGCGTGCCTGCCCAAGGAGTTTTCATATAATTTAAATATGGAATCTCCGTACCACTGACATCCTTTTGTGAAGAATAAAAAAAAAATACGCGAAATATTGGTCAAATTCTAAGCTAAATTGTGTCTTACATGGTGTCTTACGTTTTGATTTTATTTTAAAAATACTTTAAATGTTCCTCACAGGTGTAGTGTTTAAAGCACTGTGTAGCACTCAGGTGAAAGTCCCATTCCTACCTCGGGAGTATTGTGCACACAAACTGCTCCCTCGCTAGTAATCGATCCCTTTCCTCCCTCGGTGAACAATGTACTATTGTCTGTCTTTTACTGACGTCTGGAACGGCTGGATCGATTTTGAGGGTACTTATTTCACTGGTAGATAGCTGATGATACAAAGAGTAACTTTGGTTACTTTTTAGGGTTCCGAAGTTCATAACTCGGAACCCTTATAGATTCGTCATGTCCGTCTGTCCGTCCGTCCGTCCGTCCGTCCGTCCGTCCGTCCGTCCGTCCGTCCGTCCGTCCTCGACTTACCGTCCAAACGGTAAGTGCTAGAAAGATGAAAGTTTGCATGAATACGTGTTGTAATTACGTCGACAAAGTGCTACAATAAAATTATGAAATATAATTTTATTTGGGGTACCTCCCCTACACGTAAAGTGGGGATGATTTTTTTTTCTCGAGGCTACCCCATCGTGTGGGGTATCATTAGATAGGTCTTTTAAAAACAATAAAGGGTTTCCTAGACGATTTTTTGATTTAGGTATCCGTTTGCGAGATATTTCACTTTAAAGGGCACTTTTTTGTAAAAACAGGGCGTCCCCCCCCCTCTAAAAGCTAAACGGCTGGCTCAAAAATTTTGCAAAAAATCGTGATGCTGGTCCATTTAATGAACTTTGAAGGAAAACTATAACCGATTAGATGACTTTCTTAGTTCAGGAGTTATAAAGGCTTATATGGTAAAATGCGCTCACTTGGAAAACGTCATACAAAATTAACGTATTAATACGTAAACATAACAATTATCTATTGGATACGATTTTAAATCCACATACCATTATAGGTGACTGAGGAACCCTTTCCTGTGCGTGGCCAGACACGCACTTGGCTGATTTTTTAAGACTCGCGGCTTTATTTATTTTTGTAAGCACAGGTAACACCGTGAGCCTCAGTAACAAATAAACATTTGA
Source organism: Phragmatobia fuliginosa (assembly GCA_932526445.1). Classification (NCBI taxonomy): domain Eukaryota; kingdom Metazoa; phylum Arthropoda; class Insecta; order Lepidoptera; family Erebidae; genus Phragmatobia; species Phragmatobia fuliginosa. Next base: position 6,578,337 of record OW052084.1, on the reverse strand, counting down.
CAGTTCGGTATCTTTCCCGCTTAATTTACTATTGAATGTTAATCCGGGTTCCTTTCTAAATGTCAAATCTCGCGTTTTGGAATTTATATAAATATATTTTTATACAAGTTTTTAATATCAACGTACAGTACGTTTACATATCTATACGTAATTAACCAACAGACTTAAGTCCACCGCTGGACATGGACCTCTCATACCACGATGGTTAGATGTGTGGGTAGGTATATGTTTTGTTTCAAATTTTCCTTCTCTCTGCAGTGCTGTTGTACTGCATAGTTTATCCCTTAGTCGACTCTTACGACACCCGCGGGATGAATAGGGGTTATGACACTCTGTATTCTTATACCGTCACCACACGGCATAACTTAATCTTATTGTAAACACATAAATAAATGATTCTTAGGAAATTTTAATTATCATCAAGAAAAACCTTTAAAGTTCCACTGCTGGGCTCAGTTCTTATCAATTGTCTAGTACTCACAATTCACAATACAAGCTCTACTTAGCTAGGGACTGGATGACGTTGTGTACAAAGTCGAAAAATATTGTTATTATTGTAAAATATCAATTCTTCCTAGCCTTATTCCCAATATTATTTGTGGTCGGCTACTAGTTCAACTGGTTTTACCTGAATATCAGTTTTTTCACGGAGTGAGACTGGCATAGGACCTCCGTAACCCTAAGGGAGATCTGAAATTCGAAAGTTGTGTTGTCAGTAAATTTGAGGGCACTGACTTCCCAATAACGATTGTCATAGATGTTCATGATAACCGGGACCAACGGCTTTACGTCTCTCCGAGGCACTTGAGTGAATTACAATCAATTAATGTAAAATATCAATACTGTAATAATAATATTCGTTTTCTTCAACAGCCTATTTTTATGCTATTTGACGAAATTAAATAAAGCGTTATAAAGAAATTGTAATAACAGGTCACCGATAAATACTAAAAACAATACCAGCGGCAGCCATTTTGAAATTTAATATTTTTAATATTTTTTTATCATCAGCTCGACAATGTAATCGTCAAGCGGAGTGCGCCGGCATCAGTGGGAGCTCATGCGTACGAACCCAGAGCGATCCTGTGACGAGATGCCTCTGTGGAGAGAACCAGCCTCCGGTGAACGGACAGTGCGACGCCCAGCATAAATGTGAGTTACAATACTTCCATTATAGTCCTCTCTTTAGCCTTTCTAATTTCGTGACAACGTCTTATAATTCGATGGAGCCGGCTGCACGCACGAAAAATCATGACTCATGCTGCGTTACCTCGCTCTGAGGCGTTCCATTTTAGGCTTGAAGTGCAAGCGCGGAACGAGCGACAAAGAAAAATGCAACCATTCCATCAGTATTTTCTTATGACGTTGTCACGTTCAGCTATCGTCAGTAAACTTACTTTACAGACAAGTGATTTTTTTACACTAGCAATTTAAAAAGAATTTCCTCCATGTTGATATTACTGCAACACCTACCGATCGACCGGGGCAGTACTACTCTCTTACAGAAGACCCACTAAGAATGACAGCATTCGGGCTGTCATATTTTGTTGGTGAGGGTGAGACCATAAGCCTTATTATGCTGGAGAATCAATAGGACACCATAGTGCGGGTCATTGTACACATTCGCAATGAGAATGGTTGCCACTATTCCTGGATTCTAGTCATGTTTACCATAGAGTGGAGTCACTCTGGCAGATTTCTTCTTCTTCTTCCTAGCCTTATTCCCAACATTATTTGGGGTCGGTTATTAATTCAACCGGTTTTACCAGCTTCGCCACGGAGCGACTGGCATCGGGCCTTCGCAACCCTAAGGGAGAACTGAAATTGGAAGGTTGAACTAGCTGTCCCTGGGAGGGGTCCAGAAGGAAATGCCTTCCCTGGACTCCTCCCGAAATATAGGAGCAGAGAAATCACACCATGTGGATTTAGTCGGTTCGAGTCCGACACACTGCCCCGCCGCAAATCCCGGCGGGGTGACGGTCCTAGGGAATTTCCAAACGTTACAAAAAAAAAGAAGCTGTCTGAGGGCACTGACTTTCCAAAAACAATTGCCATAGATGTTCATGTCAACACGTTGGCAGACTCATTTTAAAAAGAAAAATGGCTCGCAGCGCCACCAATACTTCACTATATTGAATAGATATTTTTTATTAAGATAAACGAAATAGTTTCTTTAGAAATACAGAAGTGTTAATATTGATTACCCTCCCATCTAAGTGTACACAAATGAAAATGGAAGTAATATCAAAGGAACAGTTTTTTTTTTACGAAATGCATATTTACGATACATCTAAATTCAATTCGGGCTTATGTTTTGACAGGGGGGAACACCATTCTCTGTTACAAAATCAACGTTTTTCAAATTAAAACGGAACCTTGAAACTGTTTAAAACATCTACGATGTTGACCGACGGTTTCTAATCCATATTTTTCATTTCGTGACACAAAATTAACAAAATATGCGCGCCGTTACGTGTTATTTACAAATAAAAGATGTAATCTGTGTTTAAATATCGCTTGCTACTTTAATATAGTATATAATGTTTGTGAGTTACCAATTATTACTATATAACACGACAACTATTAACGGGATAAAATTGTAAGCAAAAGAAATACCTACTTAATATTATAAATGCGAAAGAAACTCTGTCTGTTACGTTTTTATGCCTAAAGCGCAAAACCGATTTTGATGAATTTAGGTATAGAGTTAGATGGAGCCTTGGAGAAGGACATAGGCTACCTTTTACCGCGAAAACCGAAATACAAACGGGCGGAGCCGCGGGCAAAAGCTCATCAACAGCCTTCAACAGTCCACTGCTGGCCATAAGCCTCTCCTTGAAAAGGAGGTATTGGCCATACCACGCTGGCCAGACGGGTTGGCATAGGGTTGAGTTCAAGTTTTCCTTCTCTTTGCATGGATGTTGTCTTGAGTAGTTTATCCCTTAGTCGCCTTTTACGACACCCGCGGGATGAATAGGGGTGGTGACACTCTGTATTCTTAATCCGTCACCACACGGACAGCACGGACAGTGGTAAATATATGAAGGTGTAGACAGTATGTTGCCTGTGGGGAAATCCCCCAGGATACCACCAGTTGGAGGATTTGTCGAACTCCAACCGACTAAAACCGGCACACCGTCTCAGGTAATAGAAGCCGAGAGACCAGGTGTACCTTCGAAAGGAAATCTGTGGGATTCCTACCTAAAAGAATATACGCATTATAAACTACGAGTAACGCCTAGGAGCTGAGCTAGTCTACAAAAATAGCCTATGACTGCAGCTATCTTCCAGTAAACCATCGAAATCGGTCCATCGTCCTAGAGGTTACCCCGAACACTGACAAAAGGTTCAAAAATTGGTTTTTTGATGTAATGTTTGATGATTACTCAGATGCATTTAGAAAATAACTTTTCATTTGATATTACAAACATACACTTTAATTTTATTTATTAGGGTTCCGTAGCCAAATGGCAAACAACGGAACCCTTATAGATTCGTCATGTCTGTCTGTCTGTCCGTCCGTATGTCACAGCCACTTTTTTTTTGTATATTTACCTTCACAGCTGTTTCATGCGTTAACACTGTGTCGATGATGAACCTGCTTGGAATTTTTCATCAAAAAAAATATTACAATATCTTTGGCAACATAAAAAAAAAAGAATTGTAACAACGTTTTATGAACCCCCTAAAATCAAGGCTTATCAGAATTATAAAGGTTAAATAAATTATATTTTAATTATAACTATAAAATAATACAACACACGCGAGAGAGAGATCGTCGCGATAAGACTTGACTTTGTAATTGAATAAAATTATAGAGTTGGCAACATTATTCGTTCAGAAACTTAACCTTTTAATTTAATGATAAGGTTTTTCGTTTATAAGTTATTAATGTTGACCACTGAGCATGAAGGTCATGAAATAATTTTATGGTTTTTGCAAAATAATTTAAAAAAAGTTTTAGTTTTTTTCAAGACTAGCCAGCTTTAGCTAACAGTCGCGGTATTACTCGCGGTGTTGCTTTTGAATCGATTGTTTTTTTTTTTTAAATGTGGTCTAAATGACTTCAGACTAACCGTTCCAGTGATTCACCAGAATAAACCGTCAACAAGACATAAACTTTACCAGTCCCAACCCGCACTTGGCCAGCGTGGGGTCGTATAGCCTTAACCCTCTCCTGAGAATATTATTAGTATAGCTTTATTTATTTTTATTTTGTCTCTGGCAGTTCTCTACCACGCCTGTTCGAACAGCGATGAATGCAACGTGGATCTCGTTTGCGCCACCCCCAACATCACCGGCACAGCCCCTCTCCATCTGCGGGTCTACGCTCCGACCGACAAGATCTGCCTCTGTGACACTGAAAATGGATATGTCGAAAAAGACCACACTTGCAGCGGTAAGAGAGCCTTTTCTTCTCCTTCTTCCCAGTATTTGTTTCCAAGAATATTTGAAGTCGGCTACTAGCTACCGTTTGGACGTAATATCAGTTTTTCCATGGAGCGATTGGCATCGGACCTCCGCAACCCTAAGTGAGAACTGAAATACGAAGATTGAATCAGTTGACAGTATATTTGAGGGCACTGACTTCTTAATAACGATTGCTAGATGTTCATGACCACCGGGCCCGACGGTTTAACGTTTATTTATTTATTTATTTTCATATCACAAACAGACGCGTCAATTTAATTGTTTGTATAGATTACTAGTCGTGAGTGACACTTCGTTTAGTGACAGATTAAGAATACAGATTGTCACCACCCCTATTCATCCCGTGGGTGTCGTAAGAGCCGACTGAGGGAACAATCTACACAGGACTGTTGTCTAGTTAAACAGCACTGCAAAGAGAAAGAAAACTTTTTTTTTTAATCTGTGATCGGTCAAGCAACTATAAGCAGATGAGTTGAAAGGAGAGAACGTTTTGGGTAGTTTGGGCCACTGCTACAAACTTCCCTTACTGGAATAGCACATTGGCTCTTTTCAGGCTATTTATTTGATTTTTCACTCAAAGCAGTTTTGTTAGGGGGTTTGGATGACCTTCCAGTCATTCTAGGTACTTTCCAGAATATCTTTGAGCTTCCTGAGTAAAAACAACAAGGAAAACTTGACACAAATTCTATACCAACCCGTCTGGCCAGCGTGGTACAGTAGACCAAAACCACATTTATAGAAAGTCGTATATTTATATGTAAAGCAGTGGGATGCTTACATCAGCAGTGGGATGAAATGGCTGTTGTAAATCGGCCATTCATAAAAAGTAGCCCATGTCCTCCTCAAGAATCGAAGTATCTCTATGTAATTTTTTTTTAAATCGTTGCAGCTGTTTAGCTCCAAAACCGTAAAAAATAAATAGACATTATATATAACATTTATTTGGAATTTTTCAGATGCTGATATCCTGAAAACTTCGCTGTTCGCCATCTTCGTAGTGTCTTGCATAAGAAAAGTTTTAGCTTACTAATTCATACCACAGAGAGTTTTTAATTCCATATAGTCTCGTGTTAGCTCATATTTGTAAATGCATTTGAAATAAATCGGTTGAATTTTAACATTATAATCTTAGCAAGAAATAAAAAAAAAGCTAACAGAAACTACAAACAATTTAAGTAAAATACACTGTTGTTCTGAATGCTTTGCACAATATAGTAGATGCTATGTAAAATGAATAAGAAATAATATTAATAAAAATAAATAATGAAGCTAAAATAATAATAAATTCAGTGTTAATCACTAGAATAAAAACTTAGAAAGAGTCACAAATGCTTGGTTAACGTTAGATAAAATGCTGATATAGATAAAATATTGAAATCAAATAAATCGTCCATTAATATAATAAGTATTAAATGTAAATAGGTTTAATATCTAAATGAGGTTTATAATTTAGTATAAGGATCATGTAACGCATGCATGTATATACGATTCTTTTCTACAAATTAAAATTTACAATAAACCTGCTTAGAAATTTTAATGAATTTTTACAATTACTCAGTATTCCATTCTAGAAACAATTTTTATTCTTTAAAAAAATATAAATGTCATTTTGTTCCCGCGTTTTTTGACAGCTACTTTTTTCACTTTGACACTGTGTTCACTATGTCTACGCACACTGCGAAATTAATTTTAAATATTGATTTCTAGTTTCCAAGCGTTTGGTATTAAAATAGCAAAATAGAATAATCACTAACGTATTAAAATTGTCATAAAATAATGTATTATGTTTTTGAAATTATAAGACATCATGAGCTGCGTCTTTAGATATCTCGATTGTATTTATGATTTTAAGAATATTTTTATTTATTCTTGAAATTAGCATTGCTATTAATTATTGCACGTAGGTTTGTAATTGTTTCTTTGACACAAATAGCAAGAAAATCTATAAATTATTAACTCACTGCAGTTAAAATTATAAATTTTGCACAAATAACCAGTGAAATAAAAACACTAGCTACAGTACTGGCTAATTTCGGCTTTTTAAAGCGTTTTCCCTTTCGCATGAAATTCTATTCCTCCGGTTTTGTCGAACAACTGACAAAACGTAACACTTATAGTGTGCGAAAAGGACAATGCTCTATAAAGTCGAATTTCTCTGTCTAGAAGTCGATGTGCATCATTTCTTGCTCAGTACTGTAAGTCCCGTGGTGTTCTATTGTTGATGTGCGAGACGCAACTAGTAGATTTCTAAATTGTATATATAATTCGACTACGTAACATAGCACAACAGAGGCCAGCGGAACATATCCTTTGTTAACATGCATAAGAGCCAACAGTTTAGTCATGCGAGTGGAACAGACGGACAGACATTTTTTTTGCAAATCAAGATGACTGGGCGTTCCTGCCTATTCAGTTTCTCTCTTCTTCAGAAGGAAGAGGGGTGAAGGGATTGGACTCTGATTGCCCCACTTGCTATCGAGACACATGGACCTAGTAAATACTACCACTATTCTCGATTGCTTTTTTTACATTTATATGTTCTAATTGTTCATATAATACATATTTCGGACGTCTTACATACAACCCCCGGTTCGATTCCCAGGTCAGCCCAATTTTTGTGTGATCCACATATATTTGTTTCGGATTCTGGGTGTTCTATGTATAATATGAATGTATTTATAAAAAAAAAGTATGATTATGTATTTATTGTTAGTTTGGGACTAGATGACGTTGTGTGTAAGATGTCCAAAATATTTATGTATTATATTTTATTTATTTATATGAATGTAAATTTTATAAAGTAGTAACAAAATATAACTTAAAATTTTCTTTTTATTGACGACTAATGATAACAATCGCTGCAAAATTGAAAGCTCTATTCTAGCCGCGATTATTAGTAACATGACAGGCTATTTTTTATTTTATTTAAGCCTACATAGCGACTCTACTCTCTCTACTCTCTCTTACCTCATGGAAACTATGAGTAGAATCCAGGAGTAGGGGTCACCATCCTCACAGTGAAGGGAAGGCAATGCAGCATAGTGACCCATACCATGGCAACCTGGTTAGATAATTCTTCATTGAAGAATGATTGGGCCTCCGGTCTCACACTCACCAACGATAGCAAGATTGCTGTCAATTTTAGGATGGTCTCCTGTGTGAGGGTAGTACTGTCCCGTTCGTGCCGACCCATTCGTGCTGAAATCAGCGTGGCTCTTACGTAACTTACTGGTACTTTATAGCCATTTTTCTTATATTATATAAATTAATAGCGCACATTGATTTAAATATGTAGCTGTAGTATATGTGTCACTCAGTCATTCATTCACTCGTTCACTGTACTATCTGTGAATGAATGAGATGGAAGCATTGTGTCATCTCCAGCTCACGTGCGGTCGTGACACAATTTAGTCGACTGTTCACGACGATAGCGAGTGGGCGCGTGCGTCTGTGAGCCGACAATATAGAAGGATATTCTACAGTAGGTAATCGCATTTCTTCTTCATATTAGGTTAAATCGTTATAATGAGGGCCACCGTTTTTGTGCTTGCCAGTGGGCGCCAATGTAAAATGAGGTCCTAGCTGTCAAAGTTTAACCGCTTAATTTTGCACTTCTTCATCTCAGCTCCGCTTTTAAAGCACAGACATTCATTGAGTCGTAATTAGTAAATTTCATAATTAATGGCGCGTATTACAAAATATTCACAAACATAATGAGAGAGTTAATTTTCATTCGAAAATAAACTCTCGCGTACAGAAACAATGTGATTTGACATTTCAGACCTTATGCTACACCAGCGCCTCTGGCGGGGAATTCACTCGAGGTAGCTTTCATTACCATATATATTCTTTCGTTTGCAAAATTTGCTTAAAAACTCAATAAAGATCTACTTTTACGCATTATCACATAGATAATAAAATTTTCGTGCATAAATATATGAAATTAAAATTAAAAATTTAAATATTTAGATGAACTTTAATTAGTAATGTTTTGTGAAATAATTAGATAAATTTATGACGTGATTTGTAATTGAAAAGTAGAAAAGTTTATAGATTTTCATTATGTAAAATTATTTGAATTTAATAAAGATTTTAAAATGGTTTTTCTTGTTTCCTTTCACTGATCATAGTCCACTAGCTAATGCTTGCGGCTCCGCTCGCGAGTATGTCGGCTACCTATGTCCTTTCCCAAGGTTCCATCTATCTCGATACTAAAATTTATCTAAATCGATTCAGCGGTTTAGACGTGAAAAGCTGACAAACAGACAGACGGAGTAATTTCGCATTTATAATATTAGTAGGTATAGGGACTATCTCTAGACCAAAATTCATTAAAATCGGTTCAGCGTTTTAGGCGTGAAAACGTAACAGATAGATAGAAAGACAGAGTTATTATACTTTCTACTAGAGTACTTTCGCATTTAGAATATCAGCAGGAATTAAATACTATAGCTAAAACATTGACAACCACTTCAATAATAATTACCAAATGTACATAGCTCTCCAAACAATTTTTTTAATTTTTTTTATTGTTGTGGTGGTTATTGTTCTTAGTTACGAGTAACGCCGCGGAGGGAAGCTCTTCTAAAAAAAAATCGCCCAAGTTGCTTATTGTGTCATCAACTTTTTGCCAGAGAAAATCCCGCCAAAAATAATAATTAAGAAAATCACTAAATACATCTTATATATAAAATTCTCGTATCACAATGTTCGTTCCCATACCCCTACGAAACGGCTTGACCGATTTGTATGAAATTTTGTGAGCATATCGGGTAGTCAGAGAATCGGCCAACATCTATTTTTTATACCCCTGGAACGCGAGCGGAGTCGCGGGCATCAGCTAGTATTGTATAAAGATATTAATTTGATGTTGCAAGTAGACACAGGTCACTTCAATTTTATTTTTTTGTATAACTGTATTTAAGTTTAGGTATAAATGGATCGTAAAGATTGATTAAACTGATAAAAACAAAACTACGAAAGATATTTTTTTAACATGTTTTTTTATTCACCAGGCCATACTATGCCCTCAATCCAGTCCAAATAATAGGAAACCCTGGTATATACTGAAGGTGTCTGATACATAGCGCAGGACCAACCAAAAGATTTTATCCCTAATACATGAAACAAGCAGTGATTCTCCTTTAATGCCACCTGAATAGGGGAGCCGCCTTCGCTCTGAAATAAAATAAAAAAGAGTAAGTTATTTGGCATGATACTTTTTTTTTAAATCGATTTACGCCAAATGCACGCACGAAAAAGCATGACTCATTGACACGTTCCGCCTGAGCCGAGTGTGCAAGCGAGAGCGCAGAACCAGCGATAGAGTATCACAGTCGTCCGAAGCGTTCGGCTTGTGACGCATCTATCTCTCTTTCACTCCATCGGCCGATGCGTCCGAGTAGAAGAGAGACAGCGGCACATAACCTATACGTGAACGTATTTTGTCAACTGTTTATCAAGTAAAGGCCGCTGCATACGTGACGGGATATTACCTCGGACGGGACGTGGACGAGACGGGGACGTGGTTGACTCGTTATAAACGGGGACGTGATGTAAATGCATACGCACCGTGACTGTGATTCGGATCTAACGTGCTAGTGTTGTGAACAGGTAAAGATGGATTTTTCATTACAAGTATTGGCATTAATCCAATTCTTGTAATGAAACATCGTCGGCGACGATGTTTAGCTCGTCCCGTGCGTGCTACGTTCCCGTCCCGTCCGTGTCCGTGAAGTATGCATTTCCTTATACATTTTGTATGAAACGATGTTTGCAAAACTTCCCGTCCCGTCCCGTCCGTGTAAAAACCCGTCACGTATGCAGCGGCCTTAAAGTGAAAAGTTAATGTTTTCTTATAACTTTGATCGTCCGTAGACTGACTTTACAGACAAACATTTTTTGTTTTAGGGCTTACATCAAGAGCTCTAAACAGTTAACTTGGGGACGCAGTGGCAGTGTTCGTGACTGCTGCACTTGAGATCTGAGATCAAAATCCATATCGGACTAAATGTTTGTATGATCTATTTGTTTCGTAGTTCGAGTGTTTTCTAATAGTATAATATGGATGTATTTAAAAAAAATGTAACAAGTCCTCTAATCAGTTAATCTAATTTCACGATACAAGCTCTGCTTAGTTTGGCGTTGTGATTTAAATGCCCAAAATATTTAATTGTTTATTTAGATTTGTTAAGCTAATCTAAATTAAAAGTAGCGTATCAATATTACAAACATACAGTTCAGCTTGTAGTCTGTCCGTTTGTAATATCAATATTACAAATGTACACTTCAGCTTGTAGTCTGTCTGTTTGAAACATTAATATTACAAACATACAGTTCAGCTTGTAGTCTGTCCGTTTGTAATATCAATATTACAAATATACACTTCAGCTTGTAGTCTGTCCGTTTGTAATATCAATATTACAAATGTACACTACAGCTCGTAGTCTGTCCGTTTGTAATATCAATATTACAAATATACACTACAGCTCGTAGTCTGTTCGTTTGTAATATCAATATTACAAATGTACACTTCAGCTTGTAGTCTGTCCGTTTGTAATATCAATATTACAAGCATACAGTTCAGCTTCTAGTCTGTCCGTTTGTAATATCAATATTACAAATATACACTACAGCTTGTAGTCTGTCCGTTTGTAATATCAATATTACAAATATACACTTCAGCTTGTAGTCTGTCCGTTTGTAATATCAATATTCCAAATATACACTTCAGCTTGTAGTCTGTCCGTTTGTAATATCAATATTACAAATGTACACTTGAGCTTGTAGTCTGTCCGTTTGTAATATCAATATTACAAATATACACTACAGCTTGTAGTCTGTCCGTTAGTAATATCAATATTACAAACATACACTTCAGCTTGTAGTCTGTCCGTTTGTAATATCAATATTACAAACATACACTTCAGCTTGTAGTCTGTCCGTTTGTAATATCAATATTACAAACATACACTTCAGCTTGTAGTCTGTCTGTTTGAAACATTAATATTACAAACATACACTTCAGCTTGTAGTCTGTCCGTTTGTAATATCAATATTACAAATATACACTTCAGCTTGTAGTCTGTCTGTTTGAAACATTAATATTACAAACATACACTTCAGCTTGTAGTCTGTCCGTTTGTAATATCAATATGACAAATATACACTTCAGCTTGTAGTCTGTCCGTTTGTAATATCAATATTACAAATATACACTTCAGCTTGTAGTCTGTCTGTTTGAAACATTAATATTACAAATATAAACTTCAGCTTGTAGTATAAATTTCTGTTTGTAATATAAATATTACTTATGTCTGTAGTCTAAGTATGTAGATATATAAATAGATCTCACCAAACAAGAATCCCACTTCTGTTCAATTTCTCCAGCACACATCTGGGAGTCGTTGAATCCCATCCAGAGTATATTCTTAGCTTCCGACATCAATCTATCACAGAAGTTGTTCTCAAGCAAATTGATTGTAGCTTTACTTAGTTTTCTATTTTTTTCGGGTGCTAGAGGTTTTGAAACAAATAGAAAATCGTTAGGTGAAATACTCGCGGTTATTGTATTAAAGGGTGACTAACGCATCGGAGCAAAGCTAGTCAAAAAAATTGATCTATGTTACTCCTAAAGTCATCAGCTATCCGCTAGTGAAAGTCCTATCAAAATCAGACAGGCAGAAATTTTTTAAAATTAATTTTCTTGATGTGAGTACCGTGTATGTTTTCATCCACATATAATAAATACCACTTTGGAAGTATCTCTCGCGCAAACTATTCAGTTTAGAAAAAAATATATTAGAAACCTCAATATCATTTCTGAAGACCTATCCATAGATACCTCACACGTATGGTTTTAATGAAAAAATTTTTTTGAGTTTCAGTTATAAGTATGGGGACCCCCAAAATTTATTGCTTTTTTTCTATTTTTGTGTAAAAATATTGAAGCGGTTCACAGAATACATCTACTGACCAAGTTTCAACAGTATAGCCACTGATTAATAAATAGTTACTACGTAAGTATAGCTCTTATAGTTTCGGAAAAAAGTGGCTGTGACATACGGACGGACAGACAGACAGACAGACATGACGAATCTATAAGGGTATTCTATAAGTTTGGAAGTTTGGCGGTGATTCACGCCCGTGCTTCGAAGAACACGTAAAGCCGTCGGTCCCGGTTGTCATGAACATCTATGGCAATCGATATTGGGAAGTCAGTGCCCTCAAATATACTGACAATAACCTCAAATATAGTTCAATCTTCGAATTTCAGTTCTCCCTTAGGGTTGCGGAGGTCCGATGCCAGTCGCTCCGTGGAAAAACTGAAATTCAGGTAAAACCGGTTGAACTAGTAGCCGACCCCAAATAAACTTGGGAATAATGGCTAAGAGGATGATGATTTAAAGGAAAACTATAACGGATTAGATGACTTTGTTAGTTTAGGAATTATAGAGGCTTAACTTGTAAAATGCACTTTCTTGGAAAACGTCATACAAAATTTACGCATTAAAACGTATTAAAAAAAACTACTCACTAGATCTCATTCAAACCAATTTTCGTTGGTAGTTTGCATGGTAATGTACAACATATCTTTTTTTAGTTTTATCACTCTCTTATTTTAGAAGTTAGAAGGGGGGGGGGGGGGGACACATTTTTCCACTTTGGAAGTGTCTCTCGCGCAAACTATTCAGTTTAGAAAAAAATAATATTAGAAACCTCAACATCAATTTTAAACACCTATCCATAGATACCCTACACGTATAGGTGTGATGAAAAAAAAATTTAGAGTTTCAGTTCCAAGTACAAACTGTATTGTTTTTTTTCTATTTTTATGTGAAAATCTTAATGCGGTTCACAGAATACATCGACTGACCAAATTTCAACAGCATAGCTCTTATAGTTTCGGAAATAATTGGCTGTGACATACGGACGGACAGACAGACAGACAGACAGACAGACATTGACGAATCTATAAGGGTCCCGTTTTTTGCCTTTTGGCTACGGAACCCTTAAAACACAAAAAGATATGATTCCGGCCAGGATCGAACTGGCGGCCTTCTGCGTGTAAAGCAGATGTGATAACCACTACACCACGGAACCCGTTGACGTAAGACGTTGAAATTACTGTATCGGTATCGGCATTTTACTATAATTTAACAATTAATTAAGTAAAATAGAATAATATTAATCTTAATTAGTGGTAAAATTTACCTTGATAAACACAATATCTAAATGGATCTCCGGTGTAACCGTTAATACAAGTACACAAGGGCGCATGGTTTACGACTTGACAGTCAGCATTTGTGCCACAGCTGCCTGGGCAAGGGTCTCTGCACTTGTTATTGATACAAGCTCTACTAGATGGACAATCAGTATTTACAACACATTCTGGACGACAGCCATCGTATGGATTTCCTGTGTATCCGTCAATGCAAGAACAGGACCTTGCATTATTTCTTTCTTTGCATATAGCATTAGACCCGCATGGTGTGGGTGAACAGGGTGTCGAAATAGTTTCAGTGTGAAGTTTTTCCTCTATGCAGGAGATAAAGGGATCACCAGTATATCCGCGAGGGCATAGACAGACAGGGGAGTGGCTGACAACTCTACATTCCGCATTAGCACCACATGTTCCTTCGCACGGATTTGTACATTTATTATTAATGCATGATAAATGCACAGAACATTCTTCGTTGTTTGAACACTTTGGTCTGCAGTATGGTGCTTGGCCATGATAACCTGCTAAGCATGTGCAAGACGGTACTTCGTTTATAACTCGACAAAGAGAGTTCGGTCCACATGGCGACGGTGTACATGGATCCACAGTTACCGGTATATGTTCAGCTATAAAAGACAAGATAAATTAATTATTATTACTGCTACCAGTATCATATATTATATAATTATAACAAAAAGGAACCGACTTCAATGAAAAACTATTCCGAGTACCCAAATCGCGACAATTGTGCCTATGACATTTGAGGAGTTAACTCGATTTCCTTGGGATCCCATCATTAGATCCCGATATGGTTATAATGTGACCACCTGTAAGCTACGCCCATTCCAATACAAAAAGAATTTTAAAAATCGGTTCATAAACGACGAAATTATCGCTGAACATACATAAAAAAAAAAAGATTCCGACGAATTGAGAACCTCCTCCTTTTTAGGGTTCCGTAGCCAAATGGCAAAAAACGGAACCCTTATAGATTCGTCAAGTCTGTCTGTCTGTCTGTCCGTCCGTATGTCACAGCCAATTATTTCCGAAACTATAGGAGCTATACTGTTGAAATTTGGTCAGTCGATGTATTCTGTGAACCGCATTAAGATTTTTACATAAAAATAGAAAAAAAACAATACATTTTGGGGGTCCCCATACTTGGAACTGAAACTCAAATTTTTTTTTTCATCAAACCTATACGTGTGGGGTGGGGTATCTATGGATAGGCCTACAAAAATGATGTTGAGGTTTCTTATATAATTTTTTTCTAAACTGAATAGTTTGCGCGAGAGATACTTCCAAAGTGGAAAAATGTGTGTCCCCCCCCCCTCTAACTTCTAAAATAAGAGAGTGATAAAACTAAAAAAAATATATGTTGTACATTACCATGTAATCTACCAACAAAAATTAGTTTGAATGAGATCTAGTGAGTAGTTTTTTTTAATACGTCATAAATCGTAACACGCAATATACCTTTCATCCAATCAATACACTAGTATAAAAACATCGATGAAAGTTACAACGAACTACAAGAACTTTTATATGATGTTACTTGCTGGTACGGAACCCTTCATGGGCGAGTCCGACTCGCACTTGGCCGCTTTTTATTTTTGAAGTCGGTTAAAAGTCCGCGATGGTATATGTCTATCTCTTAGGGATAACCCAAAATAACCATTTTTTAGGGTCCGAAGTATATCACTCGGAACCCTTATAGATTCGTCAAGTCCGTCTGTCCGTCCGTCCGTCCGTCCGTCTGACCGTCCGTCCGTCCTCGACTTACCGTCCAAACGGTAAGTGCTAGAAAGATGAAACTTTGCATGGAAATGTGTTGTAATTACGTCGACAAAGTGCTACAATAAAATTATGAAAAATATTTTCATTTGGGGTACCTCTCCTACACGTAAAGTGGGGATGTAATTTTTTTACAAACAAACAAACACAAACGTGGTGGTACAAACGTGCTTATTAAGGAATATGCTTGAAATATCAAAATTATCAAAAAATAGTGGTTCTTACGATCAGGATTAAGAGTGTTCCAGCCAGTTGCAATAACTTTTTTGTATCTTGACAAATCCAGGCCGCTCCCGAGGCAGGCCGGTCGAATTCTGGAGTTGAATTCTACGTTTGTTGCCAGTTTAAATAGAGCAATATCGTTGTACCTAAATGGAGGACGATAATCAGGGTGACTGTAGATACGACTGATTGGTATCTGTAATACATAGATAGAAAGATAACTCTTTACTTGCACACCATATTACAGACTTAAATGAAAGAACATAACAAATCAAATATGTAGTGTACAATGCCTTATTGCCAAAAGAAATCACTTCCAGGCAACCTAAAGCCCGGTTTCCACCGCGAAAAGGTAATGAGCGGGAAATGGTAAGCGGATTGGACTCCTTTTAAACAAAATAGGCTTGCATTCCCTCCAACAAAGAGTTTTGCCTGTTGATTTCCACTGCGAGTGGATAATGGCAGAGCGGACCCGGCGGAGCGATCTGAACGGAAAATGAGAAATAAATAGTCAATTTCCACAGAGAGCGAGTTCAGTTGGAGTTTTGAACTGGTTAGTGCGGTAGTGTTCTGTTGTGTGAATCCGCGATCTTATCGAGTGATACGGAATCAAGTGAGGACAGTGATTATGTATACCGAAAGAAAAAGTATATTTTATTATATATGTATTATTATATGAGCGAGTCCGCTTCAAACTAGCCGGCGACGCAGCGGACGAAAAAATATATTTAATTAAACTAACGTTATATGTTTATAGCTTCTGTTATTGATAAATAATTCAGAATTTTCGGTTCCAAAACGCTTTCAAAATAACCGGGTATCGGAGTTTGACGATGAATCACGCCCGTGCCTCGGAGAGCACGTTAAGCCGTCGGTCCCGGTTGTCATGAACATCTATGGCAAACATTATTAGGTAAAACCGTGTAAAAACAGGTAAAACCGTTTGAACTAGTAGCCAACCCCAAATAATATAGGGAATAAAGGCTAGGAAGAAAAAAAGTTAAAAGAATTAACATATGAAAATCATTTACGTTACACCCGAAACCGTGACGGACTCAATTATGATACATAAAATTCCTGTACCATTTTCTTGAATCTGTTCAATGTTTGCGCTTGCCTGATTTTAAGCGGCAGTGCATTCCACAAGTGCACAGCTTCAACAATGAAGGACTGGTCATAAAAAAAATCTTGAATGCAGAGATATCTCCAGTTGTAAAGTTCGGATGACCGCAGACATTTTTCATGTGTGTCAATAAGGAACTTGAATCGTTCCTTGAGGTAGAAAGGGGAAATTATAAAACAGATGGTAGGGAGTTGCCACAGTGGCAGCGTTCCCCTCTGTCAAAGTTGACTGCCTAGTTGGCCTACTGGTTTAAATGGAGCCAAGAGTTGTGGGCACTTGAGGGTTCGAATCCTATATGGTACAAAACTTTGTGTTATCCACAAATTCTTGTTCTGAGTCTGTGCGTTCTTTGTGCCCGTTTCATGTATGCTTGTTGAGTCCCCCCCTAAACAGAGGATATAATCCTAATGTGGTCGTTGTCTTTTTTTAAAATATTATCCCAAATGAGCCTACGTATTATACTGTAATAACACAGAATGTGTATGTATGTGTGTGTGTGAAATTGTGAATGTTTTGCTGTAATTGTTGTGTTACGAGCCACTAGCACAAAACTCATTCCACTTTAAGCTTATCATTAAATAAAGCCATACTCACATCAACCGGAGTGACACCATCCTTTATATTTTCATTTAAATTGTGGTCTCCGAGTCTGACGAAGCTTGGCTGATCTTTGTTAGTAGAATAGCTGCATTGACCAGCAGTTAAGACAAATTTTTCGCTTATGAGGCTTCCACCACACTTGAATGTATTCTTAGGTTCCTTCCATCCTATGGCAACCTGGAAAGATAAATAAAATATAAA
This sequence comes from Phragmatobia fuliginosa, assembly GCA_932526445.1. NCBI lineage: Eukaryota > Metazoa > Arthropoda > Insecta > Lepidoptera > Erebidae > Phragmatobia > Phragmatobia fuliginosa. The sequence continues at coordinate 6,560,746 of OW052084.1, read as the reverse complement.
ATATATAAATAAAATACGAGTATGTTTCTGACCACACGACTGTAGTAAAACTGAAGTAAATACAGTATTCAGACAATAGGCCTGCACTGTGTCTTCAAAATATGAAATGTAACTAGCTATGAGAGGGAGAGAGAAAGAAAATGTGGGCACGCCCTGTTTTCTTTTGCTCCTACAGTAATATACAAAACGTATCTCTCTCTTTCCATCTTCACTAAACCTCTCAACGTGCGTTCGCCTCGCCTGATCACACATTTCGTAACCTTAGCATCACACATTCAACAGCTTAATCTCCAAGTCAAGCGTGCGTTAAGAAGCTTTTACGAAAATACTTTTATGACAATTTAAAAGACTAAACATTTTTGAAACCTTTAAATTATTACACACTCATTTCATCCTTAATGATTGCCGAGCACGCTCATATAATAATTTAAATCACTGGGATATTAATCTTACTATAGCTCAAATAGACTGAACTGTGATCGATGAAGTGCCTTTTATGTCGGAGTTCGCGGGCAATAATTTGTTATGGAAACTTTCAACTGTCACAGAACATAAGAACACGGCTGTTTCCGATAAGTGTAAACAAGCCTAATAAGCTAGAATCGATTCATATTCGACCTTACGTTCATTTTAGTAAGGTCCAATGTCGCAGTGCATTATTATGAGAACTTCTCTAGAATTTATACTTTCAAACAGAATGATTGCTGCTTTTTGAAATTTTCCTGATGCAATGTCTGGTGGTCACTGGACACGAACCGTATTAAAGTTAACGGTCGCTAGGAGGGAATCGATTCCCGCCTGCCACCACTGCGACTGCAATGAGGACTCGGCTCAGCATACGCTTGCGGTTTGTCCGGTATGGGCCACGCAGTGTCGGGCCTTCAATGCAGTCATCTTAGTTTATCTCTCGCTACCGGCCGTAGTACGCTCCATTGCCGGTAGCGGTTGTATAACCGCGATTGCAACCTTCTGCGAGGACGTAATCTCGCAGAAAGAGGCGGCGGAGAACGCCCGGGAGGACGACCTCCACTCGCCGCTGGCGAACCGGGTGGCGGAGGCGCGCATACCTGCACCTCATGCCGCCCTGAATGTGGCCGTAGAAGGGCGGGACGGGTTTTCCCGTCCATCCGCCGTAGTGGCCGTCGCCCAAATCGAGAGTAGGTATCAATGGAGATGGTGCCCGCATATGTATACGGTACCAATACAGTGCGGGCCGTCGCCGGGAGGGGTCCAGAAGGAAATCCCTTCCCTGGACTCCTCCTAACATACAGGCGCTTAGAGGTCAAAGCCCGTGCCTTTGCCGTGTGGATTTAGTCGGTTCGGGTCCGGCACACCGCCCGCCGCAAGCCCCGGTGTGGTGACGCTCCGAGGGGATTTCCACACGTTAAAAATAAAGGCGGTTAAAGTATGAAATTACCGTTTTATTGTAATAGGTACTTCGAATTGACATAGAACCTTCATGGTTTGAGATTTTTGAGTGAAACTTTTTCAAATCGTACCTATGAGGTTCTTCTTTTTAAAAATGTGCAACATTCGATTATCGACTTTCAGTTGTTTTTTTTATTAGGGTTCCGTAGCCAAAATGCAAAAAACGGAACCCTTATAGATTGGTCATGTCTGTCTGTCTGTCCGTCCGTATGTCACAGCCACTTTTTTCAGAAACCATAAGAAGTATACTTTTGAAATTTGGTAAGTAGATGTAATCTGTGAACCGCATATAGATTCTCACATAAAAATAGAAAAAAACAATACATTTTGGGGGTCCCCATACTTGGAACTGAAACTCAAAAAATTTTTTTTCATCGAACCCATACGTGGATATCTATGGATAGGTATTCAAAAATGATATTGAGGTTTCTAATATCATTTTTTTCTAAACTGAATAGTTTGCGCGAGAGATACTTCCATAGTGGAAAAATGTGTCCCCCCCCCTGTAACTTCTAAAATAAGACAGTGATAAAACTAAAAAAAATATATGTTGTACATTACCACGCAAAATATCAACGAAAATTGGTTTGAACGAGATCTAGTAAGTAGTTTTTTTTTAATACGTCATAAATCGTAAACTGCAATTTACCTTTCATTCAATCAATACACTATTATAAAAATATTGATCCAAGTTACAACGAACTACAAGAACTTACATGATGTTACTTGCTGATACGGAACCCTTCATGGGTGAGTCCGACTCGCACTTGGCCTTTTTTTTTTTATTCAGCATAGACAAGAAAGATGGATATTTCGAACACTCGAGTGATTTTTGAACGCTGCAGAAACGTTTGGAGAGGGGACTGCTTTGGCTTAAACGCTTTCGTGATGGAAATTTTGATTTGAAGAACGAACCACATGGAAGACCGCCCACGCATGTGAACCAACGATGAATTGAAAGAGATGGTGGAAGCCGATCCGATCCAAACTACCCAGGAATTAGCGGCGTGGTTTAACGTTACCTTACAAACAATATTGACTCATTTGCGTCAAATCAATAAAATAAAAGAATATGAAAAATGGTTGCCTCAAGATTTGACTGATCTGCAGAAAGAAACGCGTGTTGAAACTTGTGTTGCCTTGTTAAATCGATACAGAAACGAAAGAATATTGGATTGAATTGTGACATGGGTGAAAAGGGTATTCTTTACGATAACCGTAAGTAAAAAATGCAATGACTGACCCCAGGTCAAACGCCGCAACAGTGTCCTAAAGCAAAGCTTACCAATAAAAAGGTAATGGCAACTGTTTGGTGGTCTCAGCATGGTGTTATTCACTATAATTTTCTTCGATCTGTTCAAGCAATAAAGGCAGATGTGAACTGTACCGAACTCCGGAAAAATGATAGCAAAACTTGCAGCGAAACAGCCCCGACTCATGAATCGCTCTTCACCATTATTGTTTCATGATAACGCGAGACCTCATACAGCACGAGAAACCGCTTTAACTCTACAGGAACTGCAATTAGAAACAATTCGTCACGCTCCGTATTCGCCAGACCTTGCTCTAACGGACTACCATTTTTTCATGATTTGGACAATTTTGTAATGTTTTCATCCCAGGAGGCAGTATAAAGTATCAGTGGTTCAAGGAGGCGCGGGAGTTGGGTCAGAGTCCTGAGATCCGAGAAATCGAAATTCAGAAATCCCAGCTCCACCCGGTCCTCGTGGAGGAGTGGAAGGAACGACTTGGGCAACCGAGCGCTGGGCACGCCGTCATTGCGGCGGTAAGACCCGACATGGAGGATTGGCTCGAGAGGCATCACGGCAGCCTCTCATACCGGTTGGCGCAGGTGATCACCGGGAACCGAGATGGCGTCTTGAGACGCAGGGCCATGTCGTGCGGTGTTCCACAGGTGTCTGTCATAGGGCCACTCCTGTGGAACATGGGATACGACTGGGCCCTAAGAGGGCGTCTCCCCCCGGGCTGGGTCTAATCTGCTACGCGGATGATACCTAAGTCACGGCCCGGGGGGCTAACTTCCAGGAGCCGGCGCGCCTGGCCACCACAGAAGTGTCCATGGTGGTCGGGCGGATCGAGGCGCTGGGTCTGCGGGTGGCCCTGTATAAGACGGAGTCCCTACTCTTTCACGGGCCCCGTCGTGGTCCACCCGCCGGCGCCTCGATCGAGGTCAACTCGGTTTTCGTACCGGTCCGGGCCCAGATGAGGTACCTGGGTCTGGTCTTAGACGGTAGGTGGCTCTTCGACGAGCACTTCAAACAGCTAGCTCCAAAGTTGGTGGACACTGCCTCCGCCAGGGGCCAGTGTTCCCACTAGGCGGCTGTACACGGGGGTGGTCCGGTCGATGGCACTGGGGTGGTACGGTGCACCGGTGTGGGCGGCGGCTCTGTCCGCCCAGAATAGAGCGCGCCTCTGGTGCCCCCAGAGGATATTGGCGGTCAGAGCCATACGCGGATACCGCACGGTGTCGACCGAAGCGGCCTGCGCCTTGGCCGTTCCGGGGATTTGGAGGCGGAAGTGCTCGCTGAAGTCTATCGACGAGTGGCTGAATTCCGGGGGCGTGCGCGAGTGGCGCGGAGCCACCTTGGCTAGATGGTCGTTCCGACTGGAGACTCCACGCGCTAGCTTCGCCGCCCGCCACGGATGCGCGGGTGCGCGGTTGCGGGCGGAATGTGCGCGTCGCCCCGCGAGTCGCGCGAGTGCTCTATAGGCAGATTAGCGCATGCGTGTTGCGGCCACCGGCCGTTATCCGTTCTTCCTTGCTTTTGCTATAATACTAGTGTAAAAACTAATCACAAAATATATAAATGTTTTCTACTTTACACAATACATAGCGTCCGTGTCCTCCAGTACCGTCTATGTTTTTAGTGTTTTTTCATTCCATAGATATGCTCATATTACTATTATATTCTCTGTTTAGTTGTTATTGTCTTTCGGATAATAGGATGATTAAATGGTTTGACAATAATATTTTTAGAATGTATGTTGGTAAAAAGACAGTGTATATTGTTTTGTAAACTTAAATTAATTTCAAAGAAAAAAGAAATACTGCTTAAATAAAAAATAAATAAATAATTATAATTGCATAGGTAAGTTAGTAAAAATGATATGCCATAGCTTTACCAAGGCAGTCCCCGAGTGCCACACGACTTTTGCCAAATGGCAAAAAACGGAACGCTTATAGATTCGTCATGTCTGTCTGTCTGTCAGTCCGTCCGTATGTCACAGCCACTTTTTTCCGAAACCATAAGAGCTATACTTTTGAAACTTGGTAAGTAGATGTAATCTGTGAACCGCATTAAGATTTCCACAAAAAACAATACATTTTGGAGCTCCCCATACTTGGAACTGAAACTCAAAATTTTTTTTTACATCAAACCTATACGCGTGTGGGGTATCTATGGATAGGTGTTCAAAAATGATGTTGAGGTTTCTGATATCATTTTTTTCTAAACTGAATAGTTTGCGCGAGAGACACTTCCAAAGTGGAGAGTGATAAAACTAAAAAAAAAATATGTTGTAGGTACATTGCTATGCAAACTATTTACGAAAATTGGTTTGAACGAGATCTAGTAAGTAGTTTTTTTTAATACGTCATAAATCATAAACCGCAATTTAACTTTCATTCAATAAATACACTATTATAAAAACATTGATCAAAGTTACAAAGAACTAAAAGAACTTTTATATGATGTTACTTGCTAATACGGAACCATTCATGGGCGAGTCCGACTCGCACTTGGCCGCTTTTTTTTATTTCAGTCCTTGCACCTACCGCATCATATGTCTATATCGCCTGAAGGTTGACTGGGAGAGAATGCCTTATGGCATTAAGTCCACCTTTGTACAACATGTGCAGTAAGTTTAAATGAATAAATATTTTGATTAATTAAATATGTTAAAGGAAAAAAAACGAATTTCAATTTTTCAGTACAACTCGGCAATTTCATACTTTAAAACCTAACTTTAACCCATAATATTAAAAGATAGACACATGCTGTCACAGAGTTTTTTTTAAGACTTTTAAAGGTGAACAATTCTGTCATACATGATTTTTGTGTAACTTTAACCGTTTACACAGCACACGCAGCGGAAGCTCTCAAGAGGAATAATTTTAACGAAAAGGAACCGACTTCAAAGAAAAACTGTTCCGAGTACCCAAATCGTGACAATTGTGCCTATGAAATTTGAGGAGTTCCCTCGATTTCCTTGGGATCCCATCATCAGATCCCGATATGGTGACGATGGGATCATGCCCATTCCAATGCAAAAAGAATTTTTGATATCGGTTCATAAACAACGAAATTATCGCTGAACATACTTAAAAAATCGGCCAAGTGCGTGTCAGGCCACGCACAGGAAAGGGTTCCTCAGTCACCTATAATGGTACGTGGATTAGAAATCGTTTCCAATGAATAATAAAATTGTTATGTTTACATAATAATGCGTTAATTTAGTATGACGTGTTCCAAGTAAGCGCATTGTAAAAGTTAAGCCTCTATAAGTCCTGAACTAACAAAGTCATCTAATCCGTTATAGTCCTTTAAAGTTCATTATATGGACCACTATCACGAATTTTCCCAGATTTTTTAAGCAAGCCGTTTAGCTTTTAGGGGGGGGGGGCTGTTTTTCGGAACTTCGGAACCCTAAAAACTGAACAGAAATTATAGTAGGATGAAACCTATTGTAAAAGGAGGAGAATATTACAAAAATTAAAGGAAAAAAAATTTATGTGCGATCTGAGGTCGGGAAGGGGGAGAGGGGGGGTTTTAAGGGAAAATATGGCTTATCTCGATTTAATCGTGTTGAATTTTTCACATAAAATTTGACGTTATGTGAAAAAAGTTTGAATGCAAAAAATGTATATCTTCTTATTACCTACAACTTTGCTATTGAACTTTTTTCCATAGGACTTGTAGTTTTGCCGGAAATCGAGATAAGCCATATTTTCCCTTAAACCCCCCCCCCCTCTCCCCCTTCCCGACCTCAGATCGCCCGTAAATTATTTTTCCTTAAATTTTTTGTAATATTCTCCTCCTTTTACAATGGGTTTCATCCTACTATAATTTATTTTGTTTTCAAACATTATCGGCACTGGTCTAATTGGGGTATTATAGTTTTAGCGGACTTTTTAAAAACAACTTCCACACCAGGTACATTCTTGTGTAGCGGAGGACTTTACAAACATACATGAAATGGATATAAAGAATACCCAGCTTCAGATTAACAATTTGTTGTACACATAAAGTGTGGTACCATGTGAGGTTCGAACTCACAACACTTGGCGTTGTAGAAGCAGCGTGGCGACCGCTTAAACCACTAGACCAAATATGTCAAATAATTGTAAATGCATTGTAGTTAAATGAGGAACTTAGATGACTGCTTCGTAGAAATCAATGTTATCAATTAGCTTTTGCCCGTGGCTCTAACTGCCTACATGACGGTTATCGCGGTGAAGATTGTTCTATGTTCTTTTTCGAGAATCGAAAAGCATATCTATGCAAGATTTCATTGAATTACCTAAGCATAAAAAAACGTATACAATAGATAATTGTTACGTTTACGTATTAATTTTGTACGACGTATTCCAAGTGAGCGCATTTTAGCAGTTAAGCCTCTAGAACTCCTGAACTAACAAAGCCATCTAATCTCTTATAGTTTTCCTTCAAAGTTCATTAGATGGACCACCTCCACGATTTTTTTCAGATTTTTTGAGCGAGCCGTTTAGCTTTTAGAGGGGGGGGGACGCCCTGTTTTTACAAAAAAGTGCCCTTTAAAGTGGAATATCCCGCGAACGGATACTTAAATCAAAAAATTGTCTTAGAAACCCTCTATTGTTTTTAAAATACCTATCTAATGATACCACACTCGATGGGGTAGCCACGAGAAAAAAAAATCATCCTCACTTTACGTATAGGGGAGGTACCCCTAATAAAAATATTTTTCATAATTTTATTGTAGCACTTTGTCGGCGTAATTACAACACATATTCATGCTAAGTTTCAACTTTCTAGCTCTTACCGTTTGGACGGTAAGTCGAGGACGGACGGACGGACGGACGGACGGACGGACGGACGGACGGACGGACGGACGGACGGACGGACAGACGGACATGACGAATCTATAAGGGTTCCGAGTGATATACTTCGGAACCCTAAAAAAGGATTTCGACGAATTGAGAACCTCCTCCTTTTTTTGAAGGTTAAAAATAACGTCCGATTTTTAAACATACTTCATTGGTGCTCCGCTTTTATTGGTCTTAGCGCGATGATATATGCCTTCCTCAATAAATGGGCTATCTAACAGTGAAAGAATTTTTTGAATTGGACCAGCAGTTCTTGAGATTAACGCGTTCAACAAAGCAGACAAACAAACTCTTTGTAATATAAATATACTAGCTGATGCCCACGGCTCCGCTCGCGTCCTAGGGGTATAAAAATAGATGTTGACCGATTCTCAGACCTACTGAGTATGCATAATTTTGATGTGAAACATCTATAGCCGCACGTAAAACAGATTTCTGGCCTGGCGACGCGTCGCCACGGCACGCTATACGATGGTATATATATACAGTCTATATGCAGTAGTGTGTACTGTACTATTTTAATAATTAGTAATATTTTACTTTATCATTATGACATATTTAGTTCCTATTACAATATGTTCTTTTCTGCATATTACTTTTACAAAATAATGGCGATGTTTCACATCTGCCAGGCGTCCCGTGACGGCTCACATTTTTTTTTTTAAGAATCGGTCGAGCCGTTGCGGAGGAGTATGGGAACGAACATTGTGACACGAGAATTTTATATTTAAGTTAATAAGGGCTGATGATGTTGTATTTTTGGTCATTTATTTTATGGATTCTTACCATGTGAGGGAATTCCCCTAGTTCAGCTTCCTGCCAGGGTAGAGTAGAAGTGTGATCATCACACTGGTTCACTGATATTGAAAAAGTTTCTCCATTTAGCAGGAGTAAGGAAAACTCTATTCTTTTGACTGCTAATTGGCTGTATTCCTCGCATTCTGTAATAAAGTCAAGCAGTTTTTTTTTATAAATATTTTGGACATCTTAGGGCCACAGCACACTAGCTACTTTTAGCATCGGCGATCGGCAACTAGTCGCTTTTTAGAAGCGCGACACAGCAGCTGAACGCTACTCTCCGCACACATTCGGATGCCGGTAGCATCGATTTGGCATCTGAGCAGTCGCTAAAACGCGCGTTTCCGATACCGCGATCGAACGCAGGAAGTCGCTAAAACGCGATGCAGCATCGATGCAGTCGCGAAATCACCGATCGCCGATGCTAAAAGTAGCTAGTGTGCGGTGGCCATTACACAAAACATCATCTAGTCCCAAACTAAGCAGAGCTTGTATTATGGGTACTAAACAACTGATATAAATACATAAATATACTTTTTTTTTGTAAATACATACATATTATATATAGAAAACACCCAGACTCCGAAACAAATATTTGTGGATCACACAAATATTTGGTTCGACCAATCGAACCCGAGACTTGTTGATCAGCAGCCGCATACGCTAACCACTAAAGAGTTTCAGTTTAAGTATAGGGACCCCCAAAATGTATTGTTTTTTTTCTATTTTTGTGTAAAAATATTAATGCGGTTCACAGAATATATCTACTGACCAAGTTTCAACAGTATAGCTCTTATAGTTTCGGAAAAAAGTGGCTGTGACATGCGGACGGACAGACAGACAGACAGACTGACATGACGAATCTATAAGGGTTTCGTTTTTTGCCATTTGGCTACGGAACCCTAAAAATAAATATTTCAGACATCTTACACACAACGCCGTCTAGTCCCAAACTAAGCAGAACTTGTACTATAGGTACAAGACAAGATATATTTTTTGTAAATACATACATATAAAACATATAATTGCCTCGGTGGCGCAGTGATAGTGTATGCGACTGCTATGCTTGCGGTCGCGGGTTCAAATCCTGAGTTGAAACAAAATTTTGTATGTTCTACAGATATTTGTATCGGAGTTTGGATGTTTTCTATGTATAACATTTATGTATTTATAAAAAAAACTTTTATGAGAACTCTATTAGTCAATTTAGCTTTCATATTACAAGCTTTGCTTAGTTTGAAGGTAGATGGCGTTACGTGTTACTTGTCTGAAATATTCAATTACTTGTATAAAACGCTCAAACCCCGAAACAAACAATTCTCCGAGACCTCAACCACAGCAGTCGCTTATGTTACCGCTGCGCTACCGAGGCAATCCTACTAATATTATAAACGCGAAAGTTTGTGAGTATGTATGTATGTATGTATGTTTGTTGCTCTTTCACGCAAAAACTACTGAACGGATTTGAATGAAACTTTACAGTAATATAGCTTATATATCAAAATAACACATAGGCTACTTTTTACTGCAATAATCAAGATAAGCTAGGTGATTATAAAAATACATATATCATGTTTACCTCCTGTCAAGTATGATAACACACTTGCATAGCAACCATAATGATATACGCGGGTAACACCGTGGGGCGCAGCTAGTATATGTATATATTTACTAGCTGGGCCCGCGGCGTCGACCGCGTGTTATTATGATTTATAACTTTGATTGTCTTTTTTGTTGATTTTTAGTATTTACATATGTTCTATGTATTAATCGTTTAATATAAACATCTTCCAATTTGTTTAATCATTTATTGAGAGCACACATACGCCATTTTAGTTCAAGTGTTTCACTGTCAATTTTTCACCTCTTTAGGGGTGGAGATTACCAAAATCCTCTCTTACTGCTCGCCTACGTTTCTCAAGGAACACACGTGCCAAATTTTAGCTTCCTGCGCCTAGTAGATTTAGCTGGGAGTTGTCTATTAGCCAGTGGGTAACGGAATCGTTTTATATACCAACATGTAAAGAATTGATGATTTTTCCTCGCGTCTATCCCATCGTGTGGGGTATCGTTAGATAGGTCTTTTAAAAACGTTGCAAGGTTGCTAAAGCTACTTTTCAATTTAGGTATCCGTTTGCGAGTTATTCAACATTAAAGTGGTCGCCAAGGAGTGAAAATTGGCCCATAATTAATTTGAATTATAAGTGGCAACATTAATAAGGTTTTATAGTCAAAGACTATAACTTCTTTAATCACAGATTTCGCCATGACAAAAGCGTTTATACTACACCTGATCGGAACAGTAGTCAATATTCCCTGCAAATGAAAAGAGAACGTTAGTCTTTTCCTTGACCTGAGTAAGCGGGAGGAAAAAATGTATGAAAATCCATTTCTAACGTGTTTTAGCGGGAGAGAAAGTTGTATGAATTTTCATTTCTCATGTGTTATCTTATCTATGGCGCGCGCCTGCCCAAGGAGTTTTCATATAATTTAAATATGGAATCTCCGTGCCACTGACATCCTTTTGTGAAGAGGTATATTGGTTAAATTCTAAGCTAAATTGTGTCTTACATGGTGTCTTACGTTTTGATTTTATTTTGAAAATACTTTAAATATGTTCCTCACAGGTGTAGTAGTATAAAACACTGTGTAGCACTCGGGTGAAAGTCCCATTCCTACCTCGGGAGTATTGTGGCCCTAGGCTGCGCCTTCGGGCCACAAACTGCTCCCTCGCTAGTAATCGGTCCCTTTCCTCCCTCGGTGAACAATGTTCAATTCTATGCGTGTGTGTCAAATAGGTAAATGGTATGTGTGACGTTTTATTTATAAATTTAATGTAGTTTATATAATTTTTTTTTTTAATAATAACTTCCCCCACTCTTTCTACACATAAAGTATAAAGTGGGCGAAATTTCAAACTACTCCGTACACGCGATTTTCGTAAAAAGGGTTACAATATTTATTTTATACTAGCTGCGCCCCACGGTGGTACTCGCGTATCATTATGGTTGCTATGCAAGTGTGTTATGCATAGCAACCTGTGAAGTTTTGACAGGGGATAAACAGTGATACAATTTGACATCTACGATTTAATGTATTTTTATAATCACCTAGCTTTCGCCCGTTCATCTCGATTATCGCAGTAGCATATGTGTTATTCTGATATATAAGCTATATTACAATAAAGTTTCATCCAAATCCGTTCAGTAGTTTTTGCGTGAAAGAGCAACAAACATACATACACACATACTCACAAACTTTCGCGTTTATAATATTAGTAGTATTTATTATATCGCATTTATATTTAAAAGATTGATTTCTTTCACTTACTTCTTTCACTAACTCTCCTCGTCACGTCCCTGAAAAGAAAAAAAAATTGACATTACATTTTGCAAATCCGTTGAACTAGAAGCCGACCCCAAATATTCTTGGGAATAACAAAAGCTAGGAATATGAATTAAGTTTTGCAATATTTTATACACCTTCCGAACCTTTATTCCCAAGTTTATTTGGGGTCGGCTACTAGTTCAACCGGTTTTACCTGAATATCAGTTTTTCCACGGAGCGACTGGTATCGGACCTCCGCAACCCTAAGGGAGAACTGAAATTCGAAGATTGAACTAGTTGTATATTTGAGGGCACTGACTTCCCAATAACGATTGCCATGGGATGTTCATGACAAACGGGACCGACGGCTTTACGTGCTCTCCGAGGCACGGGCGTGAATCACCGCCCAACTTCCAAACTCCGGGCTGCTATTAGGAATTTCCTAAGAAAACCCCTAAAACACTTTTTGGCCCGACCCGGGATTTAAACCCGAGAGCTCTTGATTAGCAGTCGGAGACGCTAACCACTAGACCAACGAGGCAGTTGCAATAATCTATATAAATGAATAAAATTGGAGTGTCGGTATGTAATATCAAATGAAATTTTTTTCACTAAACACATATGAAAGTATATTTGGTACTCACATAAAAAAAAACGACTTTTTAGTTTCTTGTCTGTCTCTCTGTTTGTTTGTTCCGGCTAATCTCTGGAACAGCTAGTCCACTTACAAGGTAAGGAGTATTTTGACTAGCTTCACTCTGCGGTGTTACTCGCGATTTACAATAATAACCACGGGTAACATTGCAGGTCAGCTGGTAATTAAATTTAATTAAAAATTCACTGTGTGTGTGTGTGTGTGTGTGTATGTCTGTATTACACGCTATTAGTGTACATTTGCAGGTATCTACCTAGAGTTGCTGTCATTTTTAGGGTTCCGTAGTTCATGACTCGGAATCCTTATAGATTCGTCATGTCCGTCCGTCCGTTCTCAGCCTACCGCCCAAACGGTTAGTGCTAGAAAGATGAAACTTTCCATGAATATGTGTTATAATAATGTCGATCAAGTGCTATAATAAAATTATGAAAAATATTTTTATTTGGGGTACCTCCCCTACACGATGTGAAGCACAAGTGTTTTGAAGAGCTCTTTCAACGGACGGTTAGTGCCGGTGTGTGTGTGTGTGTGTGTGTGTGTGTGTGTGTGTGTGTGTGTGTGTGTGTGTGTGTGTGTGTGTGTGTGTGTGTGTGTGTGTGTGTGTGTCAATCAGTCGGGTTTTTTTTAATTTAAAATTTTACTTGTTAATAGTAGCTCTTGCCGTGACTAAAGTGTCAAAAATCTTGAGTCCATCTCTGCAGCAGACTACTGGACTCCCGAAGGGTATGCGCGAGCAGAACGTGGGCTGAATACCGCTTTCTCTGAAAATCACACAAGCGATCATCAAAAAACCATAACGAAAATTAAAAAGCGGCCAAGTGCGAGTCGGACTCGCCTATGAAGGGTTCCGTATCAGCAAGTAACATCATATAAAAGTTCTTGTAGTTCGTTGTAACTTTCATCGATGTTCTTATACTAGTATTGATTGGATGAAAGGTAAATTGCGTGTTACGATGTATGACGTATTAAAAAAAAACTAATCACTAGATCTTGTTCAAACCAATTTTCGTTGGTAGTTTGCATGGTAATGTACAACATATATTTTTTTTAGTTTTATCACTCTCTTATTTTAGAAGTTAGAGGGGGGGGGACACATTTTTCCACTTTGGAAGTGTCTCTCGCGCAAACTATTCAGTTTAGAAAAAAATGATATTAGAAACCTCATCATCATTTTTGAACACCTATCCATAGATTATTTTGTTTCGATGTCACATCTAGATTTGACTAGTCAGATCTAGATGGCAACAATCACCGAGAGCAAACTCTCGGTGATTGTTGCCAATCACCTTTTTTTTCCTGTAGAAAATCATCACAGACCGTCACCCTGCCGGGGTTTTCGATTCGGCGGGGCGGTGTGTCGGACTCGAACCGATTAAAAACCACACGGTGTGACATCTCTTTTATGAGAATGAGGATTCCAGGGTGAGATCTCCTTCTAGACTCCTCCCAGCGCCTGCCTACTCCTGATGCGGGCTCCGTCTCTGTTCGACGATCCTCTCTTAGGCAGCGTCCGGCACACACGGAAGCCGCCCCCTCGCGGCTGGCCAACTAATGCGGATGGAGTGGAAAACCCGTCCCTTCCACCCGCGACCACACTCAAGGCGGCACGAGGCGCAGATGTGTTGGTTTACGGCAGATCTGGTCCGAGTGGAGATCGTCCTCCCGGGCCTTCTCCGCCGCCTCCTTCTGTAAGATGACGTCTTCGCAGAAGGTCGCGACCGCAGTAAAACACTCCGGGAACTCGATACTCAGCTGGAATAACTATAATTTAACTCACTGCAGGTCTTGTCTGGCTGTGACGCAGTCTTCCACCGACCTGCATATGCCTGCTGCACTGGTATACTGATCTGTACAGGCTTCACCTTCTGCAAATATAAAAGTAACGACATATTTGTAGTATCAAATGAACAGCTTCATTAAATGTATAGAACTTGGGCGACCGAGCTTTGCTCAGTTGTTACTATATAGCTGTAGTGCTGCTATGTTGGAGTATCAACCACCAACCAACTAAGTGTCACTCAAAGAGTAGGATAAACGTCGCAAGCAATGCTAAAAGTAATGTTGTATCCAAAAGCATTATCGTTCCTCCGGTCTCATACTAACCAACAAAATACGACAACACGAATACTCCACGCTCTTTTAACACGCTTAATATTAGCTTCACCATGTTTGTAACTGACTCCCTTGGGTGCGATTTTGAACCACTTTAAACGGCCAGAGTTCGTTCAAACTTTGTAGATTTATCTAGGACCGATGACAATACACTAATTCGAAAAAGAAACAAAAAAGAAATGTTTAAAAAAATAGTCTTTTAGGTCTAGAAAAATAAAATAGTTTTAAAAACTAAACAAACACGCTTTTGAACTAAAAAGTAGAAAATTATTATTATACTACACCTGATCGGAACAGTAGTCAATATTCCCTGAAAATGAAAAGAGAAAGTTAGTCTTTTCCTTGCCCTAAATAAGCGGGAGGAAAAAATGTATGAAAATCCATTTCTAACGTGTTTTAGCGGGAGAGAAAGTTGTATGAATTTTCATTTCTCATGTGTTATCTTATCTATGGCGCGCGCCTGCCCAAAGAGTTTTCATATAATTTAAATATGGAATCTCCGTGCCACTGACATCCTTTTGTGAAGAATAAAAAAAACAAAAGAAGCGAGAAATATTTATAAATATTATGTCAAATTCTAAGCTAAATCACATACAGTCGTCCCACGAAGACGTCTAGACAGGGCAATCGTGCGGGGCGTGAGGGGTGAGACGGGGGAACGGCTGCCCCGAGCTGCATACATTTACAGTGTTAGCAGCTCGGGAAACAACTTTCAGGGCTGTCGTGTGTCACTTTAAAATATTATTATTTTGAAAAATAATTCAAATGGTGCATACGACGTGTGTTGTGGAAGATTGCAAGTCGTCATCTGAAATGAAAATCCAAGATGGCGATAATTTGCAAATTTTTTGACATGGGTATCATGTCCATGGTTTACGAAGTCACTGAAAACGATTATGGGGTTGAAATGAAAATCCAAGATGGCGCCTACTAAAATTTGCAAATTTTTCGACATGGGTATCATGTCCATGGTTTACGAAGTCATTAAAAACGATTATGGGGTTAAAATTAAAATCCAAGATGGCGCCTACTAAAATTTGCAAATTTTTCGACATGGGTATCATGTCCATGGTTTACGAAGTCACTAAATACGATTATGGGGTTGAAATGAAAATCCAAGATGGCGCCGACGAAAATTTGCAAATTTTTCGACAAGGGTGTAATTTTTAAGATTTGCGAGGTGCCTGAAAATAAAAATGAGATCAAGTGTCTTTCGCGGATTTTTTTTTCATAGCTACGTGCAAGTGTACTAGATCCAACAATATTTATATATAATAAATAAATATTTATTATTATTTATTTATTATTATTATTTTCAAATTCAAGATATCCAAATCCGGATATTTCTTTAAATTAAATTACATATGTTTGAAACTAGAATACCAAATTTCAGACTAATCCGGCAACAGGCCTTTCCTGTTGACGGGTTGACCCCCTTATATATTTCAATTACTTGATTTGACCCAAACAAGGCAAGCTAAATGAAACTGTTAAAAAAAACTATATTTTTGATCATTGTTAATTATTGCTTATAATAATAATCATAATGTTGATGACGATGTTGATCTAAAATAAATAAATTTATTAATAAATATTGTTTACTTGAGACAACCCTAGCAGTTGCGACAATGTCTAGACGTTGCCGGCATTTACCACGAGATCAAAGGCGTCGTCCTACTGTATGTTTCTTTATACTGTGGCTAAATTGTGTCTTACATGGTGTCTTACGTTTTGATTTTATTTTATAAATACTTTAAATGTTCCTCACAGGTGTAGTATAAAGCACTGTGTAGCACTCGGGTGAAAGTCCCATTCCTACCTCGGGAGTATTGTGGCCCTAGGCTGCGCCTTCGGGCCACAAACTGCTCCCTCGCTAGTAATCGGTTCCTTTCCTCCCTCGGTGAACAATGTACTATTTTATTATATAATTATATATATAATTATTTTCTACTTTTTAACCGACTTCAAAAAAAGGAGGAGCTTATCAATTCGTCGAAATCTTTTTTTTTTTTTTTTATGTATGTTCAGCTATAATTTCGTCGTTTATGAACCGATTTTAAAAATTCTTTTTGCATTAGAATGGGCGTAGCTTACAGGTGGTCCCATCGTCACCATATCGGGATCTGATCATGGGATCCCAAGGAAATCGAGGGAACTCCTCAAATATCATAGGCACAATGTCGCGATTTGGGTACTCGGAATAGTTTTTCATTGAAGTCGGTTCCTTTTTTAAATTATTAGTTTAAAAGCGTGTTTGTTTAGTTTTTTAAAACTATATAATTATGAAGTTGGTCTTCTGTATTATTAGTACCTCCCATTCATGCTGAAATCAATGTGGCTCTACTTTTTTTCTTCCAAGCCTTCATCATCAATCAACAGCCTTCAACAGTCCACTGCTGGACATAGGCCTCTCCTTCGAAGGGAGGTTTTGGCCTACTATACAACCCTGGCCAGACGGGTTGGTAAAAGGTTTGTTTCAAGTTTTCCTTCTCTAGACAGTGATGTTAGCTGCTTATTTTGTTCCTTTAGTCGTCTCTTACGACACCCATGGAATGAATAGGGGTGGTGACACTTTGAATTCTTAATCCGTCACCACACGGAATTTGAAATTTCGAAATTTCCAAGCCTTATTCCCAATATTATTTATGTTCGGCTACTAGTTCAACCAATTTTACCTGAATATTAATTTTTCCACGGAGCGACTGGCATCGGACCTCCGCAACCCTAAGGGAGAACTGAAATTCGAAGGTTGACAACTAGGTAGGTAAATTTGAGCGCACTGACTTCCCAATAACGATTGCCGTAGATGTTCATGACAACCTGTACCGACGGTTTTACGTGCTCTCCGAGGCACGGGCGTGAATCACCACCAAACTTCCCAAAAATCCCAAAAACACGTTTTGACCCGACCCGGGATTTGAACCCGAGACCTCTTGATTAGCAGTCGCATACGCACTAGACCAACCAGGGTGGCTCTACTAACCTACTAATATTGTGAGCGTGAAAGTTTGTGAGTGTGTATGTATGTATGTATGTACTAGCTTTTGCCCGCGGCTCCGCCCGCGTGTAGGTCCGTCAAGGCGATAAATAGTAGCCTAGGTATGTGTTATTCCGATATGTAAGTTGTATGATTGTAAAACAAACATACATACATACATCCTTACTAATATTATAAACGCGAAAGTTTGTGAGTATGTAGGTATGTATGCATGTTTGTTGTTCTTTCACGCAAAAACTACTGAACGGATTTGGATAAAACTTTACAGTAATATAGCTTACTAGATGACCCAGCGAACTTCGTACCACCCAACTTTAAAATTCCATAACTTGATCGCAGCGCCACCTACCGGGTCCAATTGCGAATCTAAACCATTCCCAGATCCCCTTGAACACACACAAAAAAATTCATCAAAATCGGTCCAGTCGTTTGAGAGAAGTTCAGTGACATACACACTCACAGAAGAATTATATATTTAAAGATATATCAGAATAACACATAGGCTACTATTTACCGCCATCACTACATGCGAGGGAGCCGTGGGCAGAAGTTAGTCTTAGCAAGTCATCTCTCTCACCTTTTTGTCCACACACCGTGGCGATCAGCCCCAGTATGAAGTAGATACAATACATGTCTTCAGATGGCCTGGTTACATTACTCTGTCATCCATTCAAATGAGACCTGGAAGAAAATTGACAGCTTTTTAGAGCAGTCTTTACCCGACGAATTCAAAAAGAAGGTAATGTTTTTGGAGTTAATTTCAATGATTACATATATTTCGTACTTTTTTTGTATTTAAGCCTACTCTGCGTCATGGAAAGCATGAGTACAATCCAGGAGTAGGGGTCACCATCTTCATTGTGACGATAGGCAATGCAGCATGGTGACCCATACCATGGCGGCCTGGTTAGATATTTCTGTATCATTCTCCCTGCCCCTGGAGACCGGGAGAATGTTGCAGTTGAATGGTCCTCCGGACTTACAATCACCAACGAATAACAACATCAAGAACGCTGTCATTATTAGGATGGTCTTTTGTGTGAGGGAAGTACTGCCATACCCATTTGCTATATTTATCTATAATATATATTATCTATCTATATACCAACTCTATCTATGTCTAATAATGTACATCCTTCACCTTAAGCGTCTTGTATTATCCTCAAAACGCTGTATAATTTTATACATAATCAAAAATCAATCAAAATCAAAGCCTTTATTTCAAGTAGGCCAGTTACAGGCACTTTTGAATTGTCGAAACAAAAATGTAGCTACAGTCCCAGTCACAAGACATAAAAGCGGCCAAGTGCGAGTCGGACTCGCCCATGAAGGGTTCCGTATCAGCAAGTAACACCATATAAAAGTTCTTGTAGTTCGTTGTAACTTTCATCGATGTTTTTATACTAGTGTATTGATTGGATGAAAGGTAAATTGCGTGTTACGATTTATGACGTATTAAAAAAAAACTACTCACTAGATCTAGTTCAAACCAATTTTCGTTGGTAGTTTGCATAGTAATGTACAATATATATTTTTTTTAGTTTTATCACTCTCTTATTTTAGAAGTTAGAGGGGGGGGGGACACTCATTTTTCCACTTAGGAAGTTTCTATCGCGCAATCTATTCAGTTTAGAAAAATATGATATTAGAAACCTCAACATCATTTTTGAACATCTATCCATAGATACCCTACACGTATAGGTTTGATGAAAATAAAATTTTTGAGTTTCAGTTCCAAGTATGGGGAACCCCAAAATGTATTGTTTTTTTTCTATTTTTATGTAAAAATCCTAATGCGGTTCACAGAATACATCGACTGACCAAATTTCAACAGTATAGCTCTTATAGTTTCGGAAATAATTGGCTGTGACATACGGACGGACAGACAGACAGACAGACAGACAGACTTGACGAATCTATAAGGGTTCCGTTTTTTGCCATTCGGCTACGGAACCCTAACAAACATCAAGAACGCTGTCATTATTAGGATGGTCTTTTGTCTGAGGGTAGTACTGCCGGCCCATTTGTTATATTTGCTATATTTATCTACATATATTAACTATCTATAAACCATGTCTATCTATATCCAATAATGTACATCCTTCACCATAAGCGTCTTGTATTATCCTCAATACGCTGTATAATTTTAAACATACTCTTATACCCTATAGCACCAATACAAAAGACCCAATGTGCCAAAAGCGTTCAAATAAATTACAACTCTATTCACTACAGTTTAAAAGTCAATTTAGATTGCACAGTCTTAATCACTTACTGGTTTATTGCCGTAGTAATCTTTGACCTTTCTCTTCTGACGACGCTACTTTTAAAAAACAAATAAATGAACATGAAACCTGATTCTATATAATATAGCTTTTGTCCGCGACTCTGCCTGCATTTAAAATCAATTATCAAATCATCAAGACGCTTCTAACGATACCTCACAATCGTAAGGTTATCACCTTTGTCCAGTTCTAATAATTAGTTGAGGATCTATAAGGGAGCAGATGAACAAACATACATAGCCTGTCAAAACCATAACCCTCCTTTAGCTTTTCCGTAGTCGGGTCAAAATAAATCTTTATTTCAACAAGACAAATTACAAAGTTTCGAATTAACTTCGAATCTTTGTTCACGCCTCGCTAACAGTATTATATGATAACTATCTGCGCCCCGTGGTGTTACCCGCATATATCATTATGGTTGCTATGCTAGTGTGTTATGCATGGCAACCTGTGAAGTTTTGACAGGAGATGAACAGTGATACATTGTGTCATCTACGATTTAATGTATTTTTATAAGCACCTAGCTTTCGCCCGTGTATCTCGATTAATGCAGTAAAAAGTAGCCTATGTGTTATTCTGATATATAAGCTATATTACTGTAAAGTTTCATCTAAATCCGTTCAGTAGATTTTGCGTGAAAGAGCAATAAACATACATACACACATACATACTTACAAACTTTCGCGCTTATGATTAGGTCTTTACCTATGAAATTGCCTTTCTTCAGTACTGGTCATTTCAAATAAAAAAAAAGTTTGTAATGGTTCTGTATTCTAAATTCAAATTTATTTTGTTCTAAAACTATGACATTCTATTTACAAACTCAGTCTTTTGTTTTTTGATTAGCGTTGTGGACCAAGAGCCCAGAGCCGCCAGACCTACGTCATTAATGCAAAGCTGAAATTTTCCGGATTATTAGTACAATGTATTGTTAAGATGTATGTGTACCCATTAGCTTGAAAGCGGGGCCGTTTCTGAGGTAGCGCGAAGTACAGATGGATAAAAACCTTACTTACCTACGTTAATGGTGCAAAGCTAGTATTTACATATTTTTATTTATTTTTATTTTATTTTATTTTATTTTTTTATTATCAATTATATTTTATCAAGAATATTATTTAAAACTTAAATTCATTACTGCCAGACACTTTCCGTGGGCCATTACTTCTGCCAGACGTCTTGAAAGTTGTGAAAAAATTAGGTAAACTACGATAAAGTAGCAAACCTAAATTTTAAAACTATTCTTTTAGAAATATACTAATTTGTTTAAAGATTTTTTAGTTTTTTTTTTCATATTAGTGTATTGTCATTTTCTGTGCGTGGCCTGACACGCACTTGGCCGATTTTATAATCTACTAGATGACCAACACAGCGCCATACCCATAAACGCGAAAGTTTGTGTGTATGTAAGTGTGTATGTATGTTTGTTGCTCTTTCAAGCAAAAACTACTGAACGTAGTGGAGATAAACGGGGGAAAGCTAAGTGATTATAAAAATACATTAAATCGTAGATGCTTAGAATAATTACACATAGAAACCTAGTCCGCGCGCCCATTTTGAAGCACTTGAAATGGAGCCATATGGCTCCAAACGACGCGCCGCTCCGTTAGTGTTCAATGTCAAAGCACGCCGAACGTGTGTCGCGATAAAAATAATTATTATGACGGTTTGTGCAGTCAAATTGTGTCACAACAAATCTGTTAAACATAATAACTGTAATAACATCACTTTTCACAGGTAAGCTTTCAATGTTTCATAGTATATTATAGTTAATTAGGTCAAAATATAAATGTTTTGTTTCATTGCTCGGTGTTGCCCGAATATGAAAATATTTTCCCTTTTTAACTGACTTTATTTCTCCGACTAATTAATTTTAGAATAGTTGTTACTGATTTTTACGCAGGTATATAATATGTTTTTTAATGTAGGTATTTGTGTGATTTAGCGATATTATATACTATTAAAACTAATTAACAAATTTTATTTTCACACGTTTTAAAATGATAACAGTTAGAATTATTACGTGTTGTTGTTCAAAGGATTCCTATCCACCCTGTTATTGCTGACAAGTGGATCAAAAATATGAGGCTTAGTCGTGGAGAAGAATATTCATGCACAGGCGTAGATAATCTGTTTGAAGATTGGAATTCGTAATAAAAATAAACGTTCTCGTATTATAACAACTACATTACCATACCCATACTTTACCACAGGTTGCTAATAATGTATTATTGCCAATAACAAATGATTATCAGCGACCCAATCATTTCCCTTCAATCGGGAGCTGGACCTTCACTGACAACATTACTCAAGTGTATATGTGTGCGTGTCGCCGAGCGTAAGCAAGTAATCGACACGCCTGTGTAAATCGGTTCAGAGCTTCACTTTTGACACAGCGCTTGTATGTAGACTATCTTTCTATGTGTTATTATTCTAAGCGTAGATGTCAAAATGTATCACTGTTTAAATCGTGTTAAAACTTCACAGGATGCTATACATAACACACTTGCATAGCAACCATAATGATAGTTTGTAAATGGCTAAAAATGAGTTCTGTATAATCACATATGTAGGATACTTTTTATCCAGAAAATACGCGGGTAACACCGCGGGTCGCAGCTAGTATGATATATAGATATTCTTCGATAAATGGGCTATCTAACACTGACAGAAACTTTCAAATCGGACCAGTAGTTCTTGAGATTGGCGCATTCAACCAAACATAGAAACAAGTTCCAGAGCTTTAATATATAAGTTTAAATAGAAATATACTATAAAACTGGCTTTCGCCCGCGGCTCCGCCCGCGTGTATGTCGGTTATCGCGGTAATAAGTAGCCTATGTCCTTTCCTAAGGTTATGTCTATATCTATGCCAAAATTCATCAAAATCAATTCAGCGATTTAGGCGTGAAAATGTAATAGACATACAGACAGAGTTACTTTCGCATTTATAATATTAGTAGGGAATAAAGTATCTGCAATATTAAATGAACCATTTTTTTTCTAAAAACATTTGAAAGTACTTATATCAAAAAACAATTTAATTTTTTGTATACTGTTTGTATGTTTGTTCCGATGTATAATGGGCCGATTTTAACGTGACTTCCACTGACTTTTGTTTCCAACAACATCCGTAGGCAACAGCGCGGGATTCAGCTAGTTCATAATTAGCTTTTTAACCGACTTCAAAAAAAAAGGAGGAGGTTCTCAATTCGTCGGAATCTATTTTTTTTATGTATGTTCAGCGATAATTTCGTCGTCTGTTTGCATTGGAATGGGCGTAGCTTACAGGTGGTCCCATCGTCACCATATCGGGATCTGATGGTGGGATGTCAAGGAAATCGAGGGAACTCCTCAAATATCATAGGCACAATGTCGCGATTTGGGTACTCGGAATAGTTTGTCTTATAAGTCGGTTCCTTTTTGTTAAAATTATGAATTCATTTAATTTTTAAACCAACTATATCGAACTCGTTATAAGCCGTCAACCTGTTTATCGTCCTTGGAACCGAGACTTGCAATAAAACTATTAACATTACAGACACAAATGGCTTAACGGCTAGATCGATTTTTAGCGTTCCTTAGTTCATGATTCGGAAACCTCATAGATTCGTCATGTCCGTCCGTCCGTCCTCGACCTACCGCCCAAACGGTTGGTGCTAGAAAGATGAAACTTTGCATGAATATTATTGTAATTACGTCGACAAAGTGCAACAATAAAATTACGAAAAATATTTTTATTTTGGGTACATTTAAAAAAAAGGCGGCCAAGTGCGAGTCGGACTCGCCCATGAAGGGTTCCGTACCAGCAAGTAACATAATATAAAAGTTCTTGTAGTTCGTTGTAACTTTCATCGATGTTTTTATACTAGTGTATTGATTGGATGAAAGGTAAATTGCGTGTAACGATTTACGACGTATTAAAAAAAACTACTTACTAGATCTTGTTCAAACCAATTTTCGTTGGTAGTTTACATGGTAATGTATAACATATATTTTTTTTAGTTTTATTACTCTCTTATTTTAGAAGTTAGAGGGGGGGGGACACACATTTTTCCACTTTGGAAGTATCTCTCGCGCAAACTATTCAGTTTAGAAAAAAATTATATAAGAAACCTCAACATCATTTTTGAACACCTATCCGTAGATACCCCACACGTATGGGTTTGATGAAAAAAAAAAATTTTGAGTTTCAGTTCCAAGTATGGGGACCCCCAAAATGTATTGTTTTTTTTCTATTTTTATGTAAAAATCTTAATGCGGTTCACAGAATACATCGACTGACCAAATTTCAACAGTATAGCTCTTATAGTTTCGGAAATAATTGGCTGTGACATACGGACGGACAGACAGACAGACAGACAGACAGACAGACAGACAGACAGACAGACTTGACGAATCTATAAGGGTTCCGTTTTTTGCCATTTGGCTACGGAACCCTAAAAACAAATAAATGAACATGAAACCTGATTCTATATAATATAGCTTTTGTCCGCGACTCTGCCTGCATTTAAAATCAATTATCAAATCATCAAGACGCTTCTAACGATACCTCACAATCGTAAGGTTATCACCTTTGTCCAGTTCTAATAATTAGTTGAGGATCTATAAGGGAGCAGATGAACAAACATTCATGGCCTGTCAAAACCATAACCCTCCTTTGGCTTTGCCGTAGTCGGGTAAAAATAAATCTACATTTCAATAAGACAAATTACAAAGTTTCAAATTAACTTCGAATCTTTGTTCACGCCTCGCCAACAGTATTATATGATAACTAGCTGCACCCCGCGGTGTTACCCGCGTATATCATTATGGTTGCTATGCAAGTGTGTTATGCATGGCAACCTGTGAAGTTTTGACAGGAGATAAACAGTGATACATTGTGACATCTAAGATTTATGTATTTTTATAATCACTTAGCTTTCTCCCGCATGTATCTCGATTATTGCAGTAAAAAGTAACCTATGTTATATTACGGTAAGGTTTCATCCGAATCCTAATAGTAGTTTTTGCGTGAAAGAGCAACAAACATACATACATACATACTCACAAACTTTCGCGTTTATAATATTTACGAGTTAAGCCTCTATAACTCCTGAACTAATAAAGTCAACTAATCCATTATAGTTTTCTTTCCAAGTTCATAATATGGACCACCATCACGATTTTGTCTAGATTTTTTGAGTCAGCCGTTTAGCTTTTAGAGGGGGGGAGGAAGCCCTGTTTTTACAAAAAAGTGCCCTTTAAAGCGGAATATCTCGCAAACGCATACCTAAATCAAAAAACTTGTTTTGAAACACTATGTTGATTTTAAAAGACGTATCTAATGATACCCCACACGATGAGGTAGCCGCAAGAAAAGAAAAACATCCCCACTTTACGTGTAGGGGAGGTACCCTAAATAAAAATATTTTTCATAATTTTATTGTAGCACTTTGTCGACGTAATTACAATACATATTCATGCAAAGTTTCATCTTTCTAGCACTTACCGTTTGGACGGTAAGCCGAAGACGGACGGACGGACATGACGAATCTATGAGGGTTCCGAGTCATAAACTTCGGAACCCTAAAAACTAGTAAACAGTATTGTATATTTAAGCTTGTCATTAAAATAAATTAAATATTTAGTACATGTGTGTGCATTAATTCTACTTCCTACTAATAATAAACGCGAAAGTTTGTGAGTATTTATGTATGTTAGTTGCTCTTTCACCCAAAAACTACTGAACGGATTTGGATGAAACTTATCAGTAATATAGCTTATATATCAGAATAACATATAGACTACTTTGTCCGCAATAATATCGAGATAAACGGGCGAAAGCTAGGTGATTATAAAAATACATTAAATCGTAGATGTCAAAATGTATCACTGTTTATCTCCTGTCAAAACTTCACAGGTTGCTATGCATAACAAACTTGCATAGCAACCATAATGATAGTTTGTAAATGGGTAATTTAATAATTTTAACAAAAAAAGCGGCCAAGTGGGAGTTGGACTCGCCCATGAAGGGTTCCGTATCAGCAAGTAACATCATATAAAAGTTCTTGTAGTTCGTTGTAACTTTCATTGATGTTTTTATACTAGTCTATTGATTGGATGAAAGGTAAATTGCATGTTACGATTTATGACGTATTAAAAAAAAACTACTCACTAGATCTCGTTCAAACCAATTTTCGTTGGTAGTTTGCATGGTAATGTACAACATATATTTTTTTTAGTTTTATCACTGTCTTATTTTAGAAGTTAGAGGGGGGGGGGATACACATTTTTCCACTTTGGAAGTGTCTCTCGCGCAAACTATTCAGTTTAGAAAAAAATGATATTAGAAACCTCAACATCATTTTTTAATACCTATCCATAGATACCTCACACGTATAGGTTTGATGAAAAAAAATATTTTGCATTTCAGTTCCAAGTATGGGGACCCCCAAAATGTATTGTTTTTTTTCTATTTTTATGTAAAAATCTTAATGCGGTTCACAGAATACATCGACTGACCAAATTTCAACAGTATAGCTCTTATAGTTTCGGAAATAATTGGCTGTGACATACGGACGGACAGACAGACAGACAGACAGACAGACTTGACGAATCTATAAGGGTTCCGTTTTTTGCCATTTGGCTACGGAACCCTAAAAAGGAACCGACTTTAATGAAAAAATATTCCGAGTACCCAAATCGCGACATTGTGCCTATGATATTTGAGGAGTTCCCTTGATTTCCTTGGGATCCCATCATCAGATCTCGATATGGTGACGATGGGACCACCTGTAAGCTACGCCCATTCCAATGCAAAAAGAGTTTTTGAAATCGGTTCATAAACGACGAAATTATCGTTGAACATACATAAAAAAATAAAAAGATTCCGACGAATTGAGAACCTCCTCTTTTTTTTTAAGTCGGTTAAAAATGAGTTCTGGATAATCACATATGTAGGCTACTTACCAGTACGTAGTTTGTAAATGGGTAATTTAAAAATGAGTTCTGGATAATCACATATGTAAGCTACTTACCAGTACGTAGTTTGTAAATGGGTAATTTAAAAATGAGTTCTGGATAATCACTTAAGTAGGCTACTTACCAGTACGTAGTTTGTAAATGGGTAATTTAAAAATGAATTCTGGATAATCACATATGTAGGCTACTTTTTATCCGGAAAATACGTGGGTAACACCGCGGGTCGCAGCTAGTATGATATATAGATATTCTTCGATAAATGGGCTATCTAACACTGACAGAAACTTTCAAATCGGATCAGTAGTTCTTGAGATTGGCGCATTCAACCAAACATAGAAACAAGTTACTGAGCTTTAGTATATTAGTTTAACTGGAAATTTATATACAACTAGCTGACCCGTGCCCACTTCGTTGGGCATAACTTAAATATAAAAGTTAGACATATGCTGTCGTTGACTTTTTTGTAGGCATTTTCAAGCTCCACATCTTTTCTTTAGAACTCAAAAATATATCTTTCATAGTTAAGGAGCGTTCGTAAGAAACGCTTTCATTCGACCGTTTTTTCTCCGATTCACTTTGCAAAACGGACTACCACGTAAAAGTCTTTTTATTTTTCGGTTTATAATGTGGCTTTCTATTGGTGAAAGAATTTTTAAAATGGGTTCAGTAGATCCCGAGATTACCCCTTACAATTTAACAAACACACAAACTTTACTTCTTTATAATATTAGTATAGATTAAAGTATCTGCAATATTAAATGAACCATTTTTTCTAAAAACATTTCAAAGTACTATATACGGTAGTTAAATCCAAAATTTTTTTTTTGTATACTGTTTGTAACATAAAAATGTTCCGATGTGTATTGGGTCGATTTTAACGTGTCTTCCACTGACTTTTGTTTACAACAACATCCGTAGGCAACAGCGCGGGATACAGCTAGTTCATAATAAGCTTTTTTAACCGACTTCAAAAAAAAGGAGGAGGTTCTCAATTCGTCGGAATCTTATTTTTTTTTATGTATGTTCAGCGATAATTTCGTCGTTTATGAACCGATTTCAAAAAATATTATTGCATTGGAATGGGCGTAGCTTATGATGGGATGACAAGGAAATTGAGGGAACTCCTCAAATATAATAGACACAATGTCGCGATTTGGGTACTCGGAATAGTTTGTCTTTTAAGTCGGTTCCTTTTTTTTAAAGTTATGAATTCATTTAATTTTAAAACTAACTATATTGAACTCGTTATAAGCCGTCAACCTGTTTATCGTCCTTGGAACCGAGACTTGCAATAAAACTATTGACATTACAAACAGACACACATGGCTTAACGGCTAGATCGATTTTTAGGGTTCCTTAGTTCATGATTCGGAAACCTCATAGATTCGTCATGTCCGTCCGTCCGTCCTCGACCTACCGCCCAAACGGTTGGTGATAGAAAGATGAAACTTTGCATGAATATGTGGCAATTACGTCGACTAAGTGCAAGAATAAAATTTCGAAAAATATTTTTATTTTGGGTACTTTAAAAAAAATCATATATATATATATAGGCCTTTTATAAACATTGCGAGGTTGCTAAAACCATTTTTCGATTTAGGTATTCGTTTGCGAGTTATTCAACTTTAAAGCGCAGTTTTTTGTAAAAATATTTAGAGGGGGGGGGGGGGCCTCTAAAAGCCAAACGGCTGTCTCAAAAAATCTGAAAAAAGTCATGTATAATCCATATACTGAACTTTATATTTCCATATATTTTAGAAAAACTGTAGCCGTATAGATTACATAAGTATTTTAATAGTTATAGTGGCCTAACTTGTAAAATGCACCCACTTGCAAAACTTCGTACAAAAATAAAGATCATCATCATCATAATCATCAACAGCCTTTAGCAGTCCACTGCTGGACATAGGCCTCTCCTTTGAAAGGAGGTTTTTAAAATCTAATATATAAAATTCTCGTGTCACAGTTTTCGTTGCCATACTCCTCCGAAACGGCTTGACCGATTCTTATGAATTCTTTTATGCATATTCAGTAGGTCTGAGAATCGCCCAACATCTATTTTTTATACTATATAAACATAACAATTATCTATTGTACACGATTTTAAATTCACTACCATTATGGGTGACTAGGGAATCCTATTCTATGGCCTCACACGCATCGAATAGGGTTCAAAAATAACTTAGCCAATTTTTGTATACTTTCATTGGTAGATAGCAGATAATACAAGAAGCAACAGCAGGTCACAGCCAGTCACTAATAACATAGCTTTTGCACGCGGCTCCACCCGCGTGTATGTCAGTTATCGCGGTAATAAAAAAAAATTAAAAAAATTAAAACCCCCGACTGAATGGATCGATTGCCATCAAACATAGCTAAGAACACTCCCAACTCATTCAAACAAAAAAAGCGGCCAAGTGCGAGTTGGACTCGCCCATGAAGGTTTCCGTAGCAGCAAGCAACATCATATGAAAGTACTTGTAGTTTGTTATAACTTTCATGGATTGTTTAATAATAGTGTTTTGATTGAAAGAAATGTGAATTGCGCTTCATGATTTATGTTATGACGTATTAAAAAAAACTACTTACTAGATCTCGTTCAAATCAATTTTCGTTGGAAGTTAGCATGAATGTACATCATATATTTTTTTTAGTTTTATGATTCTCATATTTTAGAAGTTACAGGGGGGGGGACACATTTTCCCACTTTGGAAGTTTAGCAAACTATTCAGTTTAGAAAAAAATGATATTAGTAATCTCAATATCATTTTAAAGACCTATCTATAGATACCCTACACGTATGGTTTTGATGAAAAAAAAATTTTTGGGTTTCAGTTCTAAGTATGGAGACCCCCAAACTCTATTGCTTTTTTTTCTATTTTTGTCTTAAAATATTAATGCGGTTTACAGACTACATCTACTGACCAAGTTTTAACAGTATAGCTCTTGTAGTTTCTGAGAAAAGTGACTGTGACATACGGACGGACAGACAGACATGACGAATCTATAAGGGTTCCGTTTTTTGTCATTTGGCAACGGAAACTTAAAAACAAAATCGAAATCGGTTCATCCTTTCGGGAGCTACGATCACAGACAGACACACACACTGATAGGTCAAACTTATAAAACCCCGTCGTGTTTACGTCGGGGGTTAAAAAGTAGCCTGTATCCTTTCCCAAGGTTCCGTCTATTTCTATGCCAAAATTCGTTAATTTATTTCACCGGTTTAGGCGTAAAAGAGTGACTTTTGCATTTATAATATTAATAGGAATTAAAAACATACCCAACTTATGTTTTGCAGTTCCTCTTGATTGTAATGACGATGTAAAAACAAAACAAATGTTTCATTATACGTAACACTTTTAGCATAAAACCTTTTTTATGTTTTTGTTCTTTAAAACTTGTCTAGAATTAAGTATTCTATTAAATATTGCAATAAACTTTAAGTATTAATGTATTTATAACACGTCTACCCTTCACTAAGTAATGATACAACTGGTTGCTATTTTTTTACGTAAAAAAATTCATCTTCGTAATATATTTACGAAACCAGTTTTTGTTATGTGGTATTTACACTGCACACATGGTTTGTTTTGAATCTATATTTGATACTAAACTAAATTTAAATGTTTGTAATATAAAATGAACAGTATTTTTAACCGACTTCAAAAAAAAGGAGGAGGTTCTAAATTTTTTTTTTTTTATATGTATGTTCAGCGATAATTTCGTCGTTTATGAACCGATTTCAAAAATTCTTTTTGTATTGGAATGGGCGTAGCTTACAGGTGGTCCCATCGTCACCATATCGGATCTGATGATGGGATCCCAAGGAAATCGAGGGAACTCCTCAAATATCATAGGCACAATGTCGCGATTTGGGTACTCGGAATAGTTTTTCATTGAAGTCGGTTCCTTTTTGTTAAAATTATACTAAATGTATATCAAAGTATATACGGTACTAACATCAAAACGGTAATTTTTAAATTTTTTGCCCATCTGTTTGTTTGATTGGCTCTTCTGATTTTGACGGGATTTTCTATGCCAGAAAGCTGATGACATAAGGCTAATTTATTTTACACTAGCTTCGCTCTGCGGCGTCACTCGCGATTTACAACAAAAACCGCGGGGCATAGCTACTTTACAAATAAATTAAATTTAAATGTCTGTTAGTAATATCAAATAATCAGGGTTTTGCTTATATTTATGAAAGTACTAGCTTTCCGCCCGCGGCTTCGCCCGCGTGGAATTCGTTTATATCGCGCGACACGGCAAGGGTAGATAAAACAATCTTACATGATTTTATGTTTGACTAGCTGACCCGTGCCCACTTCGTTGGGCATAACTTAAATATAAAAGTTAGACATATGCTGTCGTTGACTTTTTTGTAGGCATTTTCAAGCTCCACATCTTTTCTCTAGAACTCAAAAATATATCTTTCATAGTTAAGGCAGCGTTCGTAAGAAACGCTTTCATTCGACCGTTTTTTCTCCGATTCATTTTGCAAAACGGACTACCGTGTAAAAGCCTTTTTATTTTTCGGTTTTTTATATAACCTATGACACTCAGCAATAATGTGGCTTTCTATTGGTGAAAGAATTTTTAAAATCGGTTCAGTAGATCCCGAGATTACCCCTTACAATTTAACAAACACAACAACTTTACTTCTTTATAATATTAGTATAGATTATTATTATAGTATAGATAATAAGGAACTTCGACACAAACTTTCGTCCCCTATTACAAACCCTTCTACCTTTATTTTCGCGATAAAAAGTATCCTATGTCCTTTCCCAAGTTCCGTTCTATCTTCGTACCAAATTTCATCAAAATCGGTTCAGTGGTTTAGGCGTGAAAGCGTAACAGACAGACAGAAAGACAGAGCTACTTTCGCATTTATAATATTAGTAGGGATCTATATACGGTACTTAAACCAAAATTTGCTTTTTTTTTTTGTCTAGATTTCTCTGTCGGTTTGTTCACGGTTATCTCTGGAACGACTGGACCAATTTTGATGGGTCTTCAGAAACAGATACTTCAATTTTATTTCTTTCTTTCTATAGATGTTATCTAATGTTATCTAAATTTTTTTTTTTTTTTTTATATTTTGGACATCTTACACACAACATCATCTAGTCCCAAAGTAAGCAGAGCTTGTGTTATGGGTACTAAGCAACTGATATAAATACATAAACATACTTTTTTTTTGTAAATACACACATATTATACATAGAAAAACACCAGAAAGATACATTTCTTTGTAGGTAGTAAAACCATGCTGATTTCAGCACAATTGGGCCGGCTCTACCGGGCCAGTACTACCCTCACACAGAAGACCATCCTAATAATGACAGCATTCTTGCCGTCGTATTTCGTTGGTTAGTGTAAGACCGGAGACCCAATCATTCTGCATCATTCTCTCGGCCTCAGGAGACCGGGAGAATGATGCAGAATTATTTTACCAGGCCGCCATGGTATTGGTCACCAATCTGCATTGTCTATACTTACAATGAGGACGGTAACCCCTTCTCCTGGATTCTTCTCATGCTTTCCATCAGGCAGAGTAGAGTCACTTTGGTAAGCTTGAATATAAAAAAAAAATACCACTTCGCTATATCAATCGTTAGGCCGTGGCATGCCAGGTACGATCACCTCGCCTGGTCAGCTGGTCCGAGGACTCGGAGGATCCTCCCTTTGTGTTGGGAGGGACACTACACCCGTTTACGGGAGGAATACGACCTCAGTTACTGATATATAAGGAGAGGCCTATGTCCAGCAGTGGACTGTTAAAGGTTGTTGATGATTGATGATACTAATGTATAAGGCTCTTAAGATGACTTTATCCATACATCTATATATATAAATAAAATGTAGGTATCTGTTTGTTTACCAATAAGCTGTCAATGAACAGTTATTTCCTCAAATGCATTTGAAAGTATATGCGGGTATTTACAGTAAAAAAATCGAGCAAGTGCGTGTCATAATTGTTATGTTTACTTATTATTTCGTTATTTTTGTACAAAGTTTTCCAAGTAAGCGTATGTTACAAATTAGGCCCCTATACTCCTGAACTAACAAAAAAAGCGGCCAAGTGCGAGTCGGACTCGCCCATGAAGGGTTCCGTATCAGTAAGTAACATCATACAAAAGTTCTTGTAGTTCGTTGTAACTTTCATCGATGTTTTTATACTAGTGTATTGATTGGATGAAAGGTAAATTGCATGTTACGATTTTTGACGTATTAAAAAAAAACTACTCACTAGATCTCGTTCAAACCAATTTTCGTTCGTAGTTTGCATGGTAATGTACAACTACAACTTCAATGTCATTACAATTGTCGTTAAGTAATATTTGCTGGACAGGGTATTGTGACCGAACTGCTAACAACACTCCTCCCCAACCAGCATCGTTAGCGCGATCACGGCGTATTACGGTATACCCGTCAGGAAATATTTCACCGTCGTGTATACTACTCACTAAGAATGTCTCTGTTAGTGCATAAATATCAGCCGATTAGTGGTTAAGCGAATCGGCTGATATTTATGCACTAAGAATGTCTCTGTTAGTGCATAAATATCAGCCGATTAGTGGTTAAGCGAATCGGCTGATATTTATGCACTAACAGAGACATTCTTAGTGAGTAGTATACACGACGGTGAAATATTTCCTGACGGGTATACCGTAATACGCCGTGATCGCGCTAACGATGCTGGTTGGGGAGGAGTGTTGTTAGCAGTTCGGTCACAATACCCTGTCCAGCAAATATTACTTAACGACAATTGTAATGACATTGAAGTTGTAGCTGCTATCGTTAGTTTAAAATATAAGCGTTTGTTACTTTGTGTTGTGTATATACCGCCAAATTCTGGCGATGAAAAATACTTGAATACATTTTCATTTTTGGAAGACGTCTTTGAAAGCTATTCAGAGTTAGATATTCTCATATTAGGTGACTTCAACTTGAATTCGTGTACTCAGAACGTAAACTTATACTATACCTATTTTATGTCGTTTTGTAAATTGACTCAACACAACACAGTCACGAATGTTTATGGTAACATGTTAGACCTGGTATTGAGCAGTCTAGGCGATGGGCACGTGTCTGTTGCCGACGATGTGGAACCGTTAGTGCTTGCGGACGCGCATTACCCACCGCTCGGTGTCCGGCTGAGCGTCCCGCGGCCGGCGGCGGCCCGAGCTCGGTCACAGCTACCCTCATTTACTTTAGGTAACTGTTCACCTCAGTGGAACTTTAAAAAAGCAGACTTTCCTAATCTATATAAAAGTCTTTCGTTATTGTCTTGGTCAGAAGTATTGTCTGTAACCGATGTTAATAACGCCTTAGATATCATGTATACGAAATTGACAGCTGTTATAAATGCACATGTACCTTACAAAAAACATTTTACCGAGTATACTAGGTATGTGTACCCGTCCTGGTATACTCCTGAAATTATAAAAAGTATCAAAAATAAATATTTTCATTTGATAAAGTATAGGCAGTTAAATCTAGATTTTAACAGGGAAATGTTTATCTATTACAGATCCCATACAAAAAAACTAATAAAATTAGCATATGATAACTTTATAGATCGTGCTGAGACGGACATACAGAATAACCTGAAAAGCTTTTGGAACTTTATTAAGTCACAACGCACTTTGCGTCAGTCCTGTTCTGAATTCGAGTACAATGGTCATACAGTCTCTGGACGCGATGCCGCGAATGCTTTCGCGACATATTTTGAATCGACCTTTTTAGCAGACCGGTTCAGTCCTCCATCTAGTACTACAACAATCGAACCTTCTAATACTTTATGTTCTTCGCGTGTCAGTATTGAGTATATTAGCGAAATTGACCTATTGCAGGCCGTTAAATGCCTACAGTCTCAATCTTCAATTGGACCTGATGATATACCTGCCTACATTATAAAGGACTGTATTAATATACTACAGGAACCTTTATTATATATTTTAAACGTAGCTATTAAAACTGCAACATATCCGGATTATTCGAAAATCTCTCGAGTAACACCTATACCCAAGGATGGCTCCAGGTCCCAAATCACTAATTATAGACCTATTGCCGTTCTGTCAGCATTTGGTAAGATCTTTGAAAGTATTTTAAACGCCCACATCACCAGACAAATTAAGCAACAACTGAGCGAATGTCAGCATGGGTTCAGAGCCGGTAGATCCACCTCGACCAATCTCATTAACTTTGTCGATTACTGTGTCACTGAAATGGACCATAGTAGGCAGGTGGACGCGGCATACTTTGACTTCAAGAAAGCTTTCGATCGAGTCGATAACGAAGTACTCATGAAGAAATTTGCAGCTTTTGGATTTACTCCAAATTTATTGAATTTTTTTGCCAGTTACTTTTCCAATCGTAAACAGTATGTGAAATTGGGTAATTATCAATCTGACCCATATGACACTCGATCAGGTGTGAGTCAGGGGAGCACCTTAGGACCGACGCAGTTTTTAATTATGATTAACGACTTGCCTAGCGTAGTTGAATACGCACAATGTATGATGTTTGCAGACGATCTGAAGCTGTACCTGAGAATAAAGAACCCCGATGATTGTAAGGCGCTCCAGCGGGACATCGATAGTGTTGTGGCCTGGAGTGAACACAATCGCTTGGAATTTAATGCATCTAAATGTAAAATAATGACATTTACTCGATCACGCTCCACATACACTTACAATTACAAATTGCTGGATGTCCCGCTGGATCGAGTCACAGAAATTCGTGATTTAGGTTAGACCATGGATTCGCGTCTCACTTTTAATACACATATCACTAATATTTGTAAACAAAGTTTCAAATCACTGGGATTCGTAATAAGAATGTCGGCACAATTCCAACACAGGGGCACTATCGTCGTTCTGTACTTCTCTTTTGTTCGCAGTGCTTTGGAGTATAACTCCATAATCTGGGACCCACACGAGGAGAGGTATAGAACGATGATAGAACGTGTCCAACGAAAATTCGCACGGCTCTTATATAAAAAAAGCGAGCAAGTGCGAGCCGTACTCGCCCATGAAGGGTTCCGTATCAGCAAGTAACATCATATAAAAGTTCTTGTAGTTCGTTGTAACTTTCATCGATGTTTTTATACTAGTGTATTGATTGGATGAAAGGTAAATTGCGTGTTACGGCTTATGACGTATTAAAAAAAAACTACTCACTAGATCTCGTTCAAACCAATTTTCGTTGGTAGTTTGCATGGTAATGTACAACATATATTTTTTTTAGTTTTATCACTCACTTATTTTAGAAGTTAGAGGGGGGGGGGGACCAACATTTTACCACTTTGGAAGTGTCTCTCGCGCAAACTGTTCAGTTTCGAAAAAAATGATATTAGAAACCTCAATATCATTTTTGAAGACCTATCCCTACGGAACCCTAAAAACTATATGGGTACTATCCTTATCTATATCCATCATTTTTAGGGTTCCGGTGCCAAATGGCAAAAAACGGAACCCTTATAGATTCGTCAAGTCTGTCTGTCTGTCTGTCTGTCTGTCCGTCCGTATGTCACAGCCACTTTTTTCCGAAACCACAAGAGCTATACTGTTGAAATTTGGTAAGTAGATGTGATCTGTGAACCGCATTAAGATTTTCACATAAACATGGACAAAAAACAATACATTTTGGGGGTCCCCATACTTGGAACTGAAACTCAAAAAAATTTTTTTCATCAAACTCATACGTGAGGGGTATCTATGGATAGGTGTTCAAAAATGATGTTGAGGTTTCTAATATCATTTTTTTCTAAACTGAATAGTTTGCGCGAGAGACACTTCCAAAGTGGAAAAATGTGTGTCCCCCCCCCTCTAACTTCTAAAATAAGAGAGTGATGAAACTAAAAAATATATATGTTGTACATTACCATGTAAACTACCAACGAAAATTGGTTTGAACTAGATCTAGTAAGTAGTTTTTTTTTAATATGTCATAAAGCGTAAACAGCAATTTACCTTTCATTTAATCAACGAACTACAAGAACTTTTATATAATGTTACTTGTTGATACGGAACCCTTCATGGGCGAGTCCGACTCGCACTTGGCCGATTTTTTTATTCTCGGCATGGTGGGACTGAACACTTTGATATTGCGACGTAAGTGTGCTTTAATGATGCACTATTACTTGCTATTAAATAATAAAATCGATGACATACATTCGTTATCCCGCTGTCTGTTATGGGTGCCAAACCAGTACACCCGGCTACGCTCTTGCCGTCTCCTAGCTGCACCACAGGTTCGAACATGTACGGCACAATATGCTCCCACTAGTCAGGCAGTTAGATTGCTCAACTCCCTGATTGCTCAATACCCGGACGTCGATTTATTTCATACTAATTTGAGTACATTTTTTAGATTCTGTATGCTCTTCTTAAATTTTAGTTTATAGTACACACGAGCCTGATGGTCAAGTGGTTGGTGAATCTGACTACTGAGCCAAAGATAGTGGGTTCGATTCCCATCCAGGACAAATCTTTGTGGATGAGCACGATCATTTGTTCTGTGTCTGGGTTTAATTTAGTTATATGACAACACGCAATAATTTAGTTATATGTACAACGGCAATTGATAATATCAATATTGATCTCCGGACGATCGAGAACTGGTCTGCGCGGTTCGGATTAGCGATCAACCCGACAAAGTGCCAGGCCATACTAATCGGTAGTAGGCGTTCAATGGACAGGACTAATTTAGAAATGCTCCCCAAAATAATGCTGAATGGTACCACTATACCGGTCTGTCAAACAGTGAGAGACTTGGGCTTGCAACTCGACAGCACTTTGAACTGGCGTGATCAAGTTGCTTATGTATGTCAGAGGGTCACCGGCATTCTCAGAGCACTATATCGCCTGAAAAATTTTCTGCCCGTGAAAACCAAGAAAATGCTTGTGCAATCTCTTATCTTCCCTTTGATCGACTATGGTGACGTGTGCTATTATGACCTGAATGCAGATCTCCTCAACAAGTTAGATCGTCTTCTCAATAACTGCATTCGATTCATCTTTAATCTTCGTAAGTATGACCACATTTCCAGTTTTCGTTCCCAGTTAGGTTGGTTACCGATTCGTCAACGCAGAAAAATGCGCGCACTCACATTCCTGTACACTATCCTCAATTCCCCATCCCCCCCCAGTTATTTAAAAACACATTTCCAACTCTTATGCAGTAATCACAACCGAAACCTTCGCTCGGCTAACAATCTCCTCCTGCTTTGCCCATCACACACTACTGGTTTCGTTGGATCCTCATTCTTTGTCCAGTCTGTCCACTTGTGGAATGCGCTTCCTCTCGAGGTCAGAATGGCGAAGAATCGAGACATCTTTAAGATGAAGGTAAAGAAGCTTTTATGGGGCGAATTGGCGGATTCAACAGGGTCTTAGTTTATCAAAAATTCTTCTTGGATTCTACGTTAATAAATATATGTAGGTACGTGTATGTATGTGTATAAATATAGACGTATATATGTATGTTTATGTAGGTATATTACTTATCATATTATATGTATGTATATTACCTATGACTTTTTGTACTATAATCAATCAATTCACCCTATATGCACCTACCTCATTTTTTCTCTGCATCGCCCAATCGGTCGACTGGCAGAAAATGCCTAAGGCATTAAGTCCGCCGATGCATGTATTTGTGCATAAAGTATATAAATAAAATAAATAAATAAATATGATGATGTATGTACATTTGTTTGGTAGTGTATCTATCAGTGGTCTGGTCACCAATGCGCGGGTCCTGCCTGGCTTGGTATCACACGACTATGAATAAAATGTTTAGAATATTATAAAGCACTGTAAATCATTAATTACGTTAATTGTAACACTACTGATGTAATGGCACACTACACGTGTTGGGTAACTGTAAGTGTAGTGAGCAGTTGATTAAAATAAATAAATAAATAAATAAAAACAACCCCAAATAAAATTGGGATAACGGCAGGCAGATGATGATGATGACTAAAAACTTTATGATGCCGCATGCGGTGACAAACATAGTTTGGGTAGACCTGCCTCTGCCCGTGGGTAACAAAAGGATAGTTGTCCCCGCTTGCAACACCATAAAGTGTTTAGCAATCCCCAGGGATTGTATAGAAGTTAGAAATACATAGGTATAGTATGTTGTGTGATTTTTTGATTGTTAGTTTTTAATGTAATACCTCGATATGATCTGAAAATATTTGTTTGGGAGTTTGGGTGGTTTCATAGCATACGGACGCCAATCAGAGGTTTCGCCAAAGTTATGCTACAAAGTCAATTTGAGAAAAGAGTAGAAGATGTCTGAAATATTTATTTATTTATTTGCAGAAGGAGACTCTTGTGTGGACGAGATAACGAAAGCAGTTGGTAAATGTAAGCTGTTTATTCAATGCGAAACAGCCAAGGTAGACTTCCGGTAAGAACACTTTAAAATTATAAAAAAATTGCCTGGAGATTCTCAATTGTGATTACTTCTTATTTCATATTAGCTGAGTCCCGCGGTGTGTTGTTGAATCGCGAGTAACGGCGCAGAGCGAAGCTAGTCAATCGACATCGTAAGAAATTATGTGTAGTATACATAACAAAAAATACGCGTCAAATAGACAAACTCCTCCGTTACTCTTAGTCAGTTAAAAACTATTTAAAATATATATATATGTCGCATCATGGGTGGCCAAGATGCGAAACATCGGGTCTTCATCGTGATCCGACATAGTTTTTGATAAATGTTAGCACTGACTTGGGTACTCGAACGAAAGATAATTTAAATCAAAATAACTTTATTTTACTAACGGTTTTTACAATATGGAAATAAACACGTGCGTTGGTACTGAGCGTATGCCAAGACTGTCCGAGGTAGAATGACCACCGCCATATCTTCCCGCTAGTCATCGCTGCACCTCCTCTACCCACGATCCTGACCAAGCGGGAGGGCGCCACTTGCGTTTCCGGTGACGATTTATTAATTCACTGAAATAATTCTTAGATGGCGCTGTCCGTCGGGCCATAGCATCAATCCACGACATTTCCGGTAACGATTTATTAGTTAACGATCAATCCACGACGTATATATAAATATATTCATAGGTATGCTTACTTTACTTTATGATGTTGGTTATTATTATCTGCTTTATTTTGAGCTGGATGCGACTAGCCGAGGATCGAACTAAATGGTGTGCAATGGGAGAGGTCCAGCAGTGAACTGCGATATGCAGCTGATGAAGATTTTTTGCTTTTCTGTGTTTTCGACGGTTTAATATTGTGCCAAAAATGTTTTTCATGAGAAGCTCCTACAGAACATAACTTGTTTTTAATTTCAGGACAAACGGAAAAAGACCTACATTATGTTCATTTCGAAATGAGCACCCTGTGATCTGCTGCAGAGAATCATCCAACTTTTCGACAGTAGAAAACGCCAACGACAATCAGTAAGAATTTAATAATAATAAAATATTTGGGCACAAGTAACACACAACGCCATCTAGCTTCAAACTAAGCAGAGCTTGTACTATGAAAACTAGATTGACTGGTATACATACTTTTTTTTGTGAGCACATACATATTAAGCATAGAAAACACTCAAACTCTAAAACAAATATCTGTAGATCATTTAAAATTTTGGGCCGACCTGGGATTTGAACCCGAGACCTCACATACTGCGCCACCGAAGTACTCAGCTAATCAATTCATCAATAGTCTTTAGCTGTCCACTGCAATGCTGGCCAGGTCTGACTTAGTATTTTTAACCGACTTCAAAAAAAAGGAGAAGGTTCTCAATTCGTCGGAATCTTTTTTTATTTTTTTATGTATGTAATCGATTTTAAAAATTATTTTTGCATTGGAATGGGCGTAGATCACAGGTGGTCCCATCGTCACCATATCGAGATCTGATGATGGGATCCCAAGGAAATCGAGGGAACTCCTCAAATATCATAGGCACAATTGTCGCGATTTGGGTTCTTGGAATACTTTTTCATTGAAGTCGGTTCCTTTTTGTTAAAATATTATTTATGAGCATGTCAAAGTGTCTCTACTATAACTGATGGTAAGCATGAGTAGAATCCAAGAGTAGTTGTCATCATACTTATAGTGAATGTAGACCATGCAGCACAGTGACTAGGGATGCAAGGTTTTAAATATATATATATATCGACCCCGTAGTTGGAAAATTCAATAACTCTGATTTCGTGGTTCTGAGATAAACGCGATTTAGTGTTTTGTGAGCGAATTTTTAAATTGAGGCAAAATTCAACAACTCATGTTATTTACATTATTAGATACTAGCTTTCCGCCCGCGGCTTCGCCCGCGTGGAATTCGTCTTACATGATTTTATGTTTTTATAATAAGGAACTTCGACACAAATTTTCGTCCCCTATTCCAAACCCTTCTACCTTTATTTTCACGATAAAAAGTATCCTATGTCCTTTCCCAAGTTCAGTTCTATCTTCATACCAAATTACATCAAAATCGGTTCAGTGGTTTAGGTGAGAGACAGACAGACAGAGTTAATTTCGCATTTATAATATTAGTAGGGATTACACCATCGGAAAGTAGAGATTTCATCAAACAGAAAACACCCAAATGTTTGAAAAAAGTCGAAATAGGGTGAAAAAATTAAATATTTCAAATCAAAATTAAAGTGTATTCGGGACATAAAAAGGTAAGTTTTCACTAAACTTCGTTTAAAAATTATTTTATTTGTAAAAGATAAAAATAGAAAACCAAAAACTTTTTTTAATTTTTCACTTATAATTTGAGGTTATGTGAAAAAAAGTATAAATAAAAAATCGGCCAAGTGCGTGTCAGGCCACGCACAGGAAAGGGTGACTGCACCCTTAGTGGTACGTGGATTAGAAATTGTATCCAATGGATAATTGTTATGTTTACGTATTAATGCGTTAATTTTGTATGACGTTTACCAAGTAAGCACATTGTAAAAGTTAAGCCTCTGTAACTCCTGAACTAACAAAGTCATCTAATTCGTTATAGTTTTCATTTAAAGTTCATTACATGGACCACTATCACGAATTTTTCATGATTTTTTGAGCCGGCAGTTTAGCTTTTAGAGGGGGAGGATGCCCGGTTTTACAAAAAAGTGGCTTTTAAAGTGGAATTTCTCGCAAACGGATTTCTAAATCAAAAAATTGTCTTAACAACCCTTTAATGTTTTTAAAAGACCTATATAATGATACCCCACATGATGGGGTAGCCGCGAGAAAAAAAACATCCACATTTTACGTGTCGGGGAGGTACCCTAAATAATTTCATAATTTTATTGTAGCACTTTGTCGACGTAATTACAAATCATGCAAAGTTGCATCTTTCTAGCACTTACTGTTTGGATGGTAAGTCGAGGACGGACGGACGGACGGACAGACGGACATGACGAATCTATAAGGGTTTGAAGTCATGAACTTCGGAACTCTAAAAAGTTGTAGATCTTTTAATTACCTACAACTTTGCCTTTTAACTTTTTTCCATAGGACTTGTACTTTTGCCGGAAATTGAGATAAACCGTTTTTTACCCTTTTATCTTCCTAGCCTTATTCCCAATTTACCCTTTGTTTTATATATTTAGCCATTCAAAGTGACTCTACCCTGCCTGATGGAAAGCATGAGCAGAATTCAAGAGTCGGAGCTACCGCACTTGCTGCGAATGCAGACAATAATGTATGGCGGCCCACACTATGGCGGCTTAGTGAGATGCTTTTTCACGCCCCGTCCGAGGAGGACCCGAAAACCTCCCCCCCCTACCCGACCCCCCTCAGATCGCAGATCGCCCGTAAATTATTTTTCCTTTCATTTTTATAATGTTCTCCTCCTTTTTCAATGGGTTTCATCGTACTATAATTTTGTTTTCAAAAATTATCTACCCTGCTCTACTGGTCTTTATGTCATTTACAAACTATCATTATGGTTGCCATGCAAGTGTGTTATGCCTAGCAACCTGTGAAATTTTGACAGGAGATAAACAGTGATACATTTTGACATCTACAATTTATGTATTTTTATAACCACCTAGGTAAAAAGGTAAAAACCTTTGTATCTCGATTATTGAAGTAAAAAGTAGCCTATGTCCTTTCCCAAGTTCAGTTCTATCTTCATACCAAATTTCATCAAAATCGGTTCCGTGGTTTAGGCATGAAAGCGTAACAGACAGACAGACAGAGTTACTTTCGCATTTATAATATTAGTATGGATTTTAAAAATATTTTTATTTATTCTTGAAATTAGCATTGCTATTAATTATTGCACGTAGATTTGTAATTGTTTCTCTGACACAAATAGCAAGAAAATCTATAAATTATTAACTCACTGCAGTTAAAATTATAAATTTTGCACAAATAACCAGTGAAATAAAGAACACTAGCTACAGTACTGGCTAATTTCGACTTTGTAAAGCGTTGTCCCTTTCGCACGAAATTCTACTCCATCGTATTTGTCGAACGACTGACAAAACGTAACACATGTAGTGTGCGAAAGGGACAATGCTCTATAAAGTCGAATTTCTCTGTCTAGAGGTAGATGTGCATCATTTCTTGCTCAGTACAGTACTGTAAGGGTGCCCGCACACACACAATAATATTGTTACAATAATATTGTGCACACGGCCCCGCACACTATAATCCACAATAATATTGTACAATACAGCCCGCACACACGCAATATTATCGGCAATACGTACTTTATTGCCAATATTATTGTGTGTGTGCGGGCACCCTAAGTCCCGTGGTGTTCTATTGTAGTTAACTGCGAGACGCAACTAGTAGATTTCTAAATTGTATATCTAATTCGACTACGTAACATAGAACAACACAGGCCAGCGGAACATATCCTTTGTTAACATGCATAAGAGCCAACAGTTTAGTAATGCGAGTGTAACAGACAGACAGACAATTTTTTGCAAATCAAGATGACTGGGAAGGAAGAGGGGTGGAGGGATTGGACTCTGATTGCCTCACTTGCTATCGAGACACATGGACCTAGTAAATACTACCACTATTCTCGATTGCTTTTTTTACATTTATATGTTCTAATTGTTCATTTAATACATATTTCGGACATCTTACATATAACCCCCGGTTCGATTCCCAGGTCAGCCCAATGTTTGTGTGATCCACATATATTTGTTTCGGAGTCTAGGTGTTCATTGTATAATATGAATGTATTTATAAAAAAAAGTATGTTTATGTATTTATTGTTAGTTTGGGACTAGATGACGTTGTGTGTAAGATGTCCAAAATATTTATGTATTATATTTTATTTATTTATATGAATGTAAATTTTATAAAATAGTAACAAAATATAACTTAAAATTTTCTTTTTATTGACGACTAATGATAACAATCGCTGCTAAATTGAAAGCCTATTCTAGCCGCGAGCTTTTATTTTATTTAAGCCTACATAGCGACTCTACTCTCTCTACTCTCTCTCACCTCATGGAAACTATGAGTAGAATCCAGGAGTAGGGGTCACCATCCTCACGGTGAATGGAAGGCAATGCAGCATAGTGACTCATACCATGGCAGCCTGGTTAGATAATTCTTCATTGAAGAATGATTGGGCCTCCGGTCTCACACTCACCAACGATAGCAAGATTGCTGTCAATTTTAGGATGGTCTCCTGTGTGAGGGTAGTACTGGCCCGGTCGAGCCGGCACATTCGTGCTGATATCAGCTTGGCTCTAGTAGCCATTTTTCTTATATTATATAAATTAATAGTGCACATTAATTTAAATACGTAGCTGTAGTATATGTGACACTCAGTCATTCATTCACTCGTTCACTGTACTATCTTACTATCTGTGAATTAATGAGAAGGAAGCATTATGTCACCTCCAGCTCACGTGCGGTCGTGACACATTTTAGTCGACTGTTCACGACGATAGAGAGTGGGCGCGTGCGTCTGTGAGCCGACAATATAGTAGGATATTCTACAGTAGGTAATCGCATTTTTCCTTTATATTAGGTTAAATCGTTACAATTAGGGCCACCGTTTTTGTGCTTGCCAGTGGGTGCTACTGTAGACTGAGGACCTAGCTGTCAAAGTCTAACCGCTTAATTTTGCGCTTCTTTGTCTCAGCTCCGCTTTTAGAGCACAGACATTCATTGAGTCGTAATTAGTAAATTTCATAATTAGT
This sequence comes from Phragmatobia fuliginosa, assembly GCA_932526445.1. Lineage (NCBI taxonomy): Eukaryota > Metazoa > Arthropoda > Insecta > Lepidoptera > Erebidae > Phragmatobia > Phragmatobia fuliginosa. Next base: position 6,515,920 of record OW052084.1, on the reverse strand, counting down.
GGCGCGTATTACAAAATATTCACAAACATAATGAGAGTTAATTTTCATTCGAAAATAAACTCTCGCGTACAGAAACAATGTAATTTGACATTTCAGACCTTCTGCTACACCAGCGCCTCTGGCGGGGAATTCACTCGAGGTAGCTTTCATTACCATATATTCTTTCGTTTGCAAAATTTGCTTAAAAACATATGTACTCAATAAAGATCTACTTTTACGCATTAACACATAGATAATAAAAATTTCGTGCTTAAATATATGAAATTAAAATTGAAAATTTAAATATTTAGATGAACTTTAATTATTAATGTTTTGTGAAATAAATAGATAAATTTATGACGTGATTTGTAATTGAAAAGTAGAAAAGTTTATAGATTTTCATTATGTAAAATTATTTGAATTTAATAAAGATTTTAAAATGGTTTTTGTTGTTTCCTTTCACTGATCATAGTCCACTAGCTTTTGCTTGCGACTCCGCTCGCGAGTATGTCGGCTACCTATGTCCTTTCCCAAGGTTCCATCTATCTCGATATCAAAATTTATCAAAATTGATTCAGCGGTTTAGACGTGAAAAGCTAACAAACAGACAGACGAAGTAATTTCGCATTTATAATATTAGTAGGTATAGGGACTATCTCTAGACCAAAATTCATTAAAATCGGTTCAGCGTTTTAGGCGTGAAAACGTAACAGATAGATAGAAAGACAGAGTTATACTTTCAACTAGAGTACTTTCGTATTTAGAATATCAGCAGGAATTAAATACTATAGCTAAAACATTGACAACCATTTCTATAATAATTGCCAAATGTACGTAGCTCACAAAACTAAATTAAATGTTTTTTTTATTGTTGTGGTGGTTATTGTTCTTAGTTACGAGTAACGCCGCGGAGGGAAGCTCTTCTAAAAAAAAATCGCCCAAGTTGCTTATTGTGTCATCAACTTTTTGCCAGAGAAAATCCCGCCAAAAATAATAATTAAGAAAATCACTAAATACATCTTATATATAAAATTCTCCTATCACAATGTTCGTTCCCATCCTCCTACGAAACGGCTTGACCGATTTGTATGAAATTTTGTGAGCATATCGGGTAGTCTGAGAATCGGCCAACATTTATTTTTTATACCCCTGGGACGCGAGCGGAGTCGCGAGCATCAGCAAGTATTGTATAAAGATATTAATTTGATGTTGCAACTAGACACAGGAAACTTATTTTTTTTTTTTTTGTATAACTGGGGTTTTTTAATACATCAATGTTATCTGTATTTAAGTTTAGGTATAACACGATCGTAAAGGTTATTAAAAGTGATAAAAGAAAAACAACGAATTTTTTGAAGTGAAACTTCTTTAGAATCGTAGTGATTTCAAACCGGATGCAACGAGAAACGACACGTAAGAGACACAAATATGAAATTGGTGAGTCAGAGCGAGAGAGCAAATGTCAGAGTGTACAACCAATCGGAAATGACGTCATGTAAATTCATGAGAGAGATTGCATTACCAATTGAGATGTTGGTAAAAAATACCAGATGTAAAATTAAACAATATTTTATTTATGTGTATCTATTATTTTACACTTTAAACAAAGTGTAAAAAAATTACACTATAATTTTGACCTTTCAAACAGAGATAAAAGTCGCGGCAAAGATGGCGTCCAGCTGTCAAATTTAAATGATTAATAGTGTAAATAAAGAAAAATGTATTTTATTAAAAAAAAAGCGTCGTTAAAAATATTCATCTGATTCTTTTGTCGATTTGCCGAAGTTTCACTTCTATCGTGTGTGAATCGCACACACACCTTTTTTTTTTAACAACATGTTTTTTTATTCGCCAGGCCATACTATGCCCTCAATCCAGTCCAAATAATAGGAAACCCTGGTATATACTGAAGGTGTCTGATACATAGCGCAGGACTTCCCAAAAGATGTTATCCCTAATACATGAAACAAGCATTGATTCTCCTTTAATGCCACCTGAATAGGGGAGCCGCCTTCGTTCTGAAATAGAATAAAAAAAGAGTAAGTTATTTGGCATGACACTTTTTTTTTAAAATCGATTTACGCCAAACGCACGCACGATAAAGCATGACTCATTGTCACGTTCCGCCTGAGCCGAGTGTGCAAGCGAGAGCGCAGAACCAGCGATAGAGTATAGTATCACAGTCGTCCGAAGCGTTCGGCTTGTGACGCATCTATCTCTCTTTCACTCCATCGGCCGATGCGTCCGAGTAGAAGAGAGACAGCGGCAGCACATAACCTATACGTGAACGTATTTTGTCAACTGTTTATCAAGTAAAGGCCGCTGCATACGTGACGGGATATTACCTCGGACGGGACGTGGACGGGACGGGGACGTGGTTGACTCGTTATAAACGGGGACGTGATGTAAATGCATACGCACCGTGACTGTGATTCGGATCTAACGTGCTAATGTTGTGAACAGGTAAAGATGGATTTTTCATTACAAGTATTGGCATTAATCCAATTCTTGTAATGAAACATCGTCGGCGACGATGTTTAGCGCGTCCCGTGCGTGCTACGTTCCCGTCCCGTCCGTGTCCTTGAAGTATGCATTTCCTTATACATTTTGTATGAAACGATGTTTGCAAAACTTCCCGTCCCGTCCCGTCCGTGTAAAAACCCGTCACGTATGCAGCTGCCTTAAAGTGAAAAATTAATGTTTTCTTATAACTTTGATCGTCCGTAGACTGACTTTACAGACAAGCAACTTTTGTTTTAGGGCTTACATCAAGAGCTTTAAACAGTTAACTTGGGTACGCAGTGGCAGTGTCTGTGACTGCCAGTGGCGGATTAACCACGTAGCAAGAGTAGCAAATGCTACAGGCCCCGCGCATTTAGGGGCCCCGCGCTTCAACTGCTAAAAAGTATCTACTTATATCGAATCGTAAAAAAGCGTGAAGTGTTGTGGGATACACGGGCAGTCTGATAGATCTAATTACAATCAAAACAACACGATGACACTGTTAGCTTCCATAGCCTCTATTTTTAGAAGTCCATATTAAAAGAGCTCAACATCACGACGCGGCTGTCTTCACTTTGTCGGAAGCGAGCCCTAAGCTTCTTCGGGCATATTATGCGGTCCTCAAAGCACAGCCTGGAGAAGCAGATCATTGTTGGGCAAATGGACGGCAGGCGTGCTCGAGGCAGGGCACCTACACGTTGGAGTGATACTGTGAAGGAGGCGGTGGGCGGCAGCATGCACCGTGCGGTCCACTCTGCGTATAACCGAACGAAGTGGAAGCTTGTTACTTGTGGTCGCGATCCTCAGCATTGAGGGAACGACAAAGAAGAAGAAGAAGAACTTATATAAATAGAACTTTTGTATATACATAAGTATATCAACAGTCTAAGTTCTCGGAAATGTACAGGTTTCTTTTTCTCTTTCATGACTACAAGATGTTCTTTATAATTATTAGCTTTGATATTTTGAAAAACAAATTTTTTTTCGTGTTTTCTTTTTAGCAGTTTGTCGAAGCGATAAAAACATTCATTTGCAAATTAAGTCGAGGACGGACCACGTGCATGTCGTAACTATAAGGGTTCTAACTATAAAGAATCCTATATAACGAACAGAACAGAAAAATAAAAAAGAATGAAAATAAATGGAATACTTTATCTCACCACTTAAGAAATATTTTTTCTGAAATCTGTCATTAGAACAGACAACGTACCCCACGACCGAGGTACCGAGGACCGAGCCCGGAGTTCCGAGCCGTGCCTATTAATCCCGCAGAGCATGCGGGCTCGTGGTCTCTTCGCCATTCCTACCGACAGAACGAATTTGAGATCGCGCCAGGATCGTCGACGCCTCGTACGGAATCGTGCGGTAGCCTCGTACGACCCGTATGGCCATCAGCCGCTGCAGACTCCTGAGTTAAACCTGACAGCGGGTGGAACCCATCAGGTCTTCAGACCAGATGGGCGCCCCATAGAGGACCATTGGAGGATAGCCTGTGCGCTTAATTATTGGGGTTCAATGCATTGCTAAACTCTGTTGTAGGTAGTGTAATTAACAGCAAGAAACAAGAACCGTTGGAACGGTAGATTTACAAGCTTTAATATAATCAATTCATACAATCTGCCTGCACGGTTGGCCTAGTGGCTTAAGCGGTCGCCACGCCGCTTCCTACTGCGCCAAGTGTCGTGGGTTCAAATCCCACGTAGGACAACACTTTGTGTGATTCCCAATTTGTTGTTCTGAGTCTGGGTGTTCTTTGTGTCCGTTTCATGTATGTTTGTAAAGTCCCCCGCGACACAGGAATTTATATTCCTAATGCGGGAGTTGTCTTTTTAAAAAAGAAAAAAAAAAACTTATTACCCGAACGTTGAAATTGCTTTGCACGTTTTTTTTTTGTAGCAGATGATCAGCAACTACAGTGGTTAATGATCTTGGACAGTGAAAATGAACTCGGAAACACGACGAACCCAAAACACCTGAATCTTCTCACTTTGACGAATATTGCATTTGATTAAACTGTAATGGCTGGGCTCGGTATAATCAAATGCCGCGAGGGGGCGGCGTCGGTGTGTGCCGGACGCCGCCTAAGAGAGGGTCGTCGTACCGAGACGGTGCCCGCATCAGGAGCGGGCAGGCGCTGGAGAAGTTCAGAAGGAGATCCCACCCTGGACTTCTCCTACTACTAAACGGAGAAGCGCGGAGAGGGCACACTGTGTGGTTTTTAGTCGGTTCAAGTCCGACACACCACCCCGCCGTAACCCCCGGTGGGGTGACGGTCCGATATAATCACATGGATATTTAGTCGGGATCTCAACTCTTGGGAGGACATTGATAGAATAAGGTGAGATGGTTCTCTTCACCCGAGGATCTCGTATGCAACACATAAGACACAAGTTGGTATGTGAAGTACTGTTCTCATCACTGATGAAGTGAATACGCTCAGTATTTGCTTGATGCTCTGGATCACTTGCACCAGCGAGCAGTACGCATACGTACGGTGGCCCACACTCTTGAATTCTACTCATGCTTTCCACCAGGCAACTAAAATCAAAAACCCAAATCAAATAATCGTCTTAACGATTTTGTTTACGAGTTATTTAACTTTAAAGGGTATTTTTTTCTTAAATCAGGGCGTCCCTGCCTCCCCGGTCCTCCTAAATGGTAAAGGGATGCTTCGAAAAAACTTTAAAAAATTATGATAGTAGACCATATGCTGAACTTTAAAGGGAAACTATAACGACTTAGATAACATTTTAAATTTAGGAGTTATAGAGGCCTAACTTGTATAATTTTAACAAAAAGGAACTGACTTCAATGAAAAACTATTCCGAGTACCCAAATCGCGACAATATTTCAGGAGTTCCCTCGATTTCCTTGGGATCCCATAATCAGATCTCGATATGGTGACTATGGGACCACCTGTAAGCTACGCCCATTCCAATGCAAAAAGATTTTTTGAAACGGTTCATAAACGACGAAATTATCGCTGAACATACATAAAAAAAAAGACGAATTGAGAACCTCCTCCTTTTTTTTGAAGTCGGTTAAAAATACGCTTCCTTAGAAATTTTCGTACAAAAATAACGAAAAAATAAATAAACCAATTATCTAATGGACACGGTTTAATACCATTATGGGTGAACCCTAATCTATGCGTGGCCTGACACGCACTTGGCCGGTTTTTAGAAACATAATATCATGAAACTATCCAAGGGCCCCGCGCTAGAATTTGCTACAGGCCCCGCGCTGGCTTAATCCGGCACTGGTGACTGCCTACACTTGAGCTCTGAGATCAAAATACATATCGGACTAAATGTTTGTATGATCTATTTTTTTCGTAGTTCGAGTGTTTTCTAATAGTATAATATGGCTGTATTTAAAAAAAATGTAACAAGTCCTCTAATCAGTCAATCTAATTTCACGATACAAGCTTTGCTTAGTTTGGCGTTGTGAGTTAAATGTCCAAAATATTTAATTGTTTATTTAGATTTGTTAAGCTAATCTAAATTAAAAGTAGCGTATCAATATTACAAACATACAGTTCAGCTTGTAGTCTGTCCGTTTGTAATATCAATATAACAAATGTACACTTCAGCTTGTAGTCTGTCCGTTTGTAATATCAATATAACAAATGTACACTTCAGCTTGTAGTCTGTCCGTTTGTAATATCAATATTACAAATGTACACTTCAGCTTGTAGTCTGTGTCTGTTTGAAACATTAATATTACAAACATACACTTCAGCTTGTAGTCTGTCTGTTTGAAACATTAATATTACAAACATACACTTCAGCTTGTAGTCTGTCCGTTTGTAATATCAATATTACAAATGTACACTTCAGCTTGTAGTCTGTCCGTTTGTAATATCAATATTACAAATGTACACTTCAGCTTGTAGTCTGTCCGTTTGTAATATCAATATTACAAATGTACACTTCAGCTTGTAGTCTGTGTCTGTTTGAAACATTAATATTACAAACATACACTTCAGCTTGTAGTCTGTCCGTTTGTAATATCAATATTACAAATATACACTTCAGCTTGTAGTCTGTCTGTTTGAAACATTAATATTACAAACATACACTTCAGCTTGTAGTCTGTCCGTTTGTAATATCAATATTACAAATGTACACTTCAGCTTGTAGTCTGTCCGTTTGTAATATCAATATTACAAATGTACACTTCAGCTTGCAGTCTGTCCGTTTGTAATATCAATATTACAAATGTACACTTCAGCTTGTAGTCTGTCCGTTTATAATATCAATATTACAAATATACACTTCAGCTTGTAGTCTGTCCGTTTGTAATATCAATATTACAAATATACACTTCAGCTTGTAGTCTGTCCGTTTGTAATATCAATATTACAAATTTACACTTCAGCTTGTAGTCTGTCCGTTTGTAATATCAATATTACAAACATACAGTTCAGCTTGTAGTCTGTCCGTTTGTAATATCAATATTACAAATGTACACTTCAGCTTGTAGTCTATCCGTTTGTAATATCAATATTACAAATGTACACTTCAGCTTGTAGTCTGTCCGTTTGTAATATCAATATTACAAATGTACACTTCAGCTTGTAGTCTGTCCGTTTGTAATATCAATATTACAAATATACACTTCAGCTTGTAGTCTGTCCGTTTGTAATATCAATATTACAAATGTACACTTCAGCTTGTAGTCTGTCCGTTTGTAATATCAATATTACAAATGTACACTTCAGCTTGTAGTCTGTCCGTTTGTAATATCAATATTACAAATGTACACTTCAGCTTGTAGTCTGTCCGTTTGTAATATCAATATTACAAATATACACTTCAGCTTGTAGTCTGTCCGTTTGTAATATCAATATTACAAATGTACACTTCAGCTTGTAGTCTGTCCGTTTGTAATATCAATATTACAAATGTACACTTCAGCTTGTAGTCTGTCCGTTTGTAATATCAATATAACAAGTGTACACTTCAGCTTGTAGTCTGTCCGTTTGTAATATCAATATTACAAATGTACACTTCAGCTTGTAGTCTAAGTGTCTGTTTGAAACATTAATATTACAAACATACACTTCAGCTTGTAGTCTGTCCGTTTGTAATATCAATATTACAAATGTACACTTCAGCTTGTAGTCTGTCCGTTTGTAATATCAATATTACAAATGTACACTTCAGCTTGTAGTCTAAGTGTCTGTTTGAAACATTAATATTACAAACATACACTTCAGCTTGTAGTCTGTCCGTTTGTAATATCAATATTACAAATGTACACTTCAGCTTGTAGTCTGTCCGTTTGTAATATCAATATTACAAATGTACACTTCAGCTTGTAGTCTGTCCGTTTGTAATATCAATATTACAAATGTACACTTCAGCTTGTAGTCTGTCCGTTTGTAATATCAATATTACAAATGTACACTTCAGCTTGTAGTTTAGTGTCTGTTTGAAACATTAATATTACAAACATACACTTCAGCTTGTAGTCTGTCCGTTTGAAACATTAATATAACAAACATACACTTCAGCTTGTAGTCTGTCCGTTTGTAATATCAATATTACAAATATACACTTCAGCTTGTAGTCTGTCCGTTTGTAATATAAATATTACAAATGTACACTTCAGCTTGTAGTCTGTCCGTTTGTAATATCAATATTACAAATGTACACTTCAGCTTGTAGTCTGTCCGTTTGTAATATCAATATTACAAATGTACACTTCAGCTTGTAGTCTGTCCGTTTGTAATATCAATATTACAAATGTACACTTCAGCTTGTAGTCTGTCCGTTTGTAATATCAATATTACAAATGTACACTTCAGCTTGTAGTCTAAGTGTCTGTTTGAAACATTAATATTACAAACATACACTTCAGCTTGTAGTCTGTCCGTTTGTAATATCAATATTACAAATATACACTTCAGCTTGTAGTCTGTCCGTTTGTAATATCAATATTACAAATATACACTTCAGCTTGTAGTCTGTCCGTTTGTAATATCAATATTACAAATGTACACTTCAGCTTGTAGTCTGTCCGTTTGTAATATCAATATTACAAATGTACACTTCAGCTTGTAGTCTGTCCGTTTGTAATATCAATATTACAAATGTACACTTCAGCTTGTAGTCTGTCCGTTTGTAATATCAATATTACAAATATACACTTCAGCTTGTAGTCTGTCCGTTTGTAATATCAATATTACAAATGTACACTTCAGCTTGTAGTCTGTCCGTTTGTAATATCAATATTACAAATGTACACTTCAGCTTGTAGTCTGTCCGTTTGTAATATCAATATTACAAATGTACACTTCAGCTTGTAGTCTGTCCGTTTGTAATATCAATATTACAAATGTACACTTCAGCTTGTAGTCTGTCCGTTTGTAATATCAATATTACAAATGTACACTTCAGCTTGTAGTCTAAGTGTCTGTTTGAAACATTAATATTACAAACATACACTTCAGCTTGTAGTCTGTCCGTTTGTAATATCAATATTACAAATGTACACTTCAGCTTGTAGTCTAAGTGTCTGTTCGAAACATTAATATAACAAACATACACTTCAGCTTGTAGTCTGTCCGTTTGTAATATCAATATTACAAATATACACTTCAGCTTGTAGTCTGTCCGTTTGTAATATCAATATTACAAATATACACTTCAGCTTGTAGTCTGTCCGTTTGTAATATCAATATTACAAATATACACTTCAGCTTGTAGTCTGTCCGTTTGTAATATCAATATTACAAATATACACTTCAGCTTGTAGTCTGTCCGTTTGTAATATCAATATTACAAATGTACACTTCAGCTTGTAGTCTGTCCGTTTGTAATATCAATATTACAAATGTACACTTCAGCTTGTAGTCTGTCCGTTTGTAATATCAATATTACAAATGTACACTTCAGCTTGTAGTCTAAGTGTCTGTTTGAAACATTAATATTACAAACATACACTTCAGCTTGTAGTCTGTCCGTTTGTAATATCAATATTATAAATATACACTTCAGCTTGTAGTCTGTCCGTTTGTAATATCAATATTACAAATATACACTTCAGCTTGTAGTCTGTCCGTTTGTAATATCAATATTACAAATATACACTTCAGCTTGTAGTCTGTCCGTTTGTAATATCAATATTACAAATATACACTTCAGCTTGTAGTCTGTCCGTTTGTAATATCAATATTACAAATGTACACTTCAGCTTGTAGTCTGTCCGTTTGTAATATCAATATTACAAATGTACACTTCAGCTTGTAGTCTGTCCGTTTGTAATATCAATATAACAAATGTACACTTCAGCTTGTAGTCTAAGTGTCTGTTTGAAACATTAATATTACAAACATACACTTCAGCTTGTAGTCTGTCCGTTTGTAATATCAATATTATAAATATACACTTCAGCTTGTAGTCTGTCCGTTTGTAATATCAATATTACAAATGTACACTTCAGCTTGTAGTCTGTCCGTTTGTAATATCAATATTACAAATGTACACTTCAGCTTGTAGTCTAAGTGTCTGTTTGAAACATTAATATAACAAACATACACTTCAGCTTGTAGTCTGTCCGTTTGTAATATCAATATTATAAATATACACTTCAGCTTGTAGTCTGGCTGTTTGAAACATTAATATTACAAACATACACTTCAGCTTGTAGTATAAATTTCTGTTTGTAATATAAATATTACATAAGTCTGTAGTCTAAGTATGTAGATATATAAATAGATCTCACCAAACAAGAATCCCACTTCTGTTCAATTTCTCCAGCACACATCTGGGAGTCGTTGAATCCCATCCAGAGTCTATTCTTAGCGCCCGACATCAATCTATCACAGAAGTTGTTCTCAAGCAAATTTATTGTGGCTTTACTTAGTTTTCTATTTTTTTCTGGTGCTAGAGGTTTTGAAACAAAAAGAAAATCGTTAGGTGAAATACTCGCGGTTATTGTATTAAAGGGTGACTAACGCCACGGAGCAAAGCTAGTCAAAAAAATTGATCTATGTTACTCCTTAAGTCATTAGCTATCCGCTAGTGAGAGTCCTATCAAAATCAGACAGGCAGAATTTTTTTTAAATTAATTTTCTTGATGTGAGTGCCGTGTATATTTTCATCCACATATAATAAATACCACTTTGGAAGTATCTCTCGCGCAAACTATTCAGTTTAGAAAAAAATATATTAGAAACCTCAATATCATTTCTGAAGACCTATCCATAGATACCTCACACGTATGGTTTTAATGAAAAAATTTTTTTGAGTTTCAGTTATAAGTATGGGGACCCCCAAAATTTATTGCTTTTTTTCTATTTTTGTGTAAAAATATTGAAGCGGTTCACAGAATACATCTACTGACCAAGTTTCAACAGTATAGCCACTGATTAATAAATAGTTACTACGTAAGTATAGCTCTTATAGTTTCGGAAAAAAGTGGCTGTGACATACGGACGGACAGACAGACAGACAGACATGACGAATCTATAAGGGTATTCTATAAGTTTGGAAGTTTGGCGGTGATTCACGCCCGTGCTTCGAAGAACACGTAAAGCCGTCGGTCCCGGTTGTCATGAACATCTATGGCAATCGATATTGGGAAGTCAGTGCCCTCAAATATACTGACAATAACCTCAAATATAGTTCATTCTTCGAATTTCAGTTCTCCCTTAGGGTTGCGGAGGTCCGATGCCAGTCGCTCCGTGGAAAAACTGAAATTCAGGTAAAACCGGTTGAACTAGTAGCCGACCCCAAATAAACTTGGGAATAATGGCTAAGAGGATGATGATTTAAAGGAAAACTATAACGGATTAGATGACTTTGTTAGTTTAGGAATTATAGAGGCTTATCTTGTAAAATGCACTTTCTTGGAAAACGTCATACAAAATTTACGCATTAAAACGTAAACATAACAACTATCTATTGGATACGATTTTAAATCCACGTACCATTATGGGTGACTGAGGAACTCTTTCCTGTGCGCTGCCTGAAACGCACTTGGCCGAATTTAAAAAAAAAAAAACCTAACCATTATTATGTGTGAGATGGAAAGGAGGATCTCAAGTCATAGGATTCTTTTTTTTTTATGTATTTCCAGCAATAATTTCGTCGTTTATGAAGCGATTTCAAAGATTATTTTTGCATTCGAATGGGCGTAGCTTACAGGTGGTCCCATCGTCACCATATCGGGATCTGATGATGGGATCCCAAGGAAATCGAAGGAACTCCTCAAATATCATAGGCACAATTGTCGCGATTTCGGTACTCGGAATAGTTTTTCTTTGAAGTCGGTTCCGTTTTGTTAAAATTATTCAAATTAACAGTGTAGCATAGCCTTGGCGAAATTCGTGATCACGGAACGATTCGTGTTTGTGTGATTCGTGTTCACAGAATACATCGACTGACCAAATTTCAACAGTATAGCTCTTATAGTTTCGGAAAAAAGTGGCTGTGACATACGGACGGACAGACAGACATGACGAATCTATAAGGGTTCCGTTTTTTGCCATTTGGCAACGGTACCCTAAAAAGCGGCCAAGTGCGAGTCGAACTCGCCCATGAAGGAATCTGTATCAGCAAGTAACATCATATAAAAGTTCTTGTAGTTCGTTGTAACTTTGATCGATGTTTTTAGGGTTCCGTAGCCAATGATTGATTGAATGAAAGGTAAATTACGGCTTACGATTTATGACGTATTAAAAAAAACTACTTACTAGATCTCATTCAAACCAATTTTCGTTGGTAGTTTGCATGGTAATGTACAACATATCTTTTTTTAGTTTTATCACTCTCTTATTTTAGAAGTTAGAAGGGGGGGGGGACACATTTTTCCACTTTGGAAGTGTCTCTCGCGCAAACTATTCAGTTTAGAAAAAAATAATATTAGAAACCTCAACATCAATTTTAAACACCTATCCATAGATACCCTACACGTATAGGTGTGATGAAAAAAAAATTTAGAGTTTCAGTTCCAAGTACAAACTGTATTGTTTTTTTTCTATTTTTATGTGAAAATCTTAATGCGGTTCACAGAATACATCGACTGACCAAATTTCAACAGTATAGCTCTTGTAGTTTCGGAAATAATTGGCTGTGACATACGAACGGACAGACAGACAGACAGGGTTCCGTTTTTTGCCATTTGGCAACGGAACCCTAAAAACACAAAAAGATATGATTCCGGCCAGGATCGAACTGGCGGCCTTCTGCGTGTAAAGCAGATGTGATAACCACTACACCACGGAACCCGTTGACGTAAGACGTTGAAATTACTGTATCGGTATCGGCATTTGACTATAATTTAATAATTAAATAAGTAAAATAGAATAATAATAATCTTAATTAGTGGTAAAATTTACCTTGATAAACACAATATCTAAATGGATCTCCGGTGTAACCGTTAATACAAGTACACAAGGGCGCATGGTTTACGACTTGACAGTCAGCATTAGTGCCACAGCTGCCTGGGCAAGGGTCTCTGCACTTGTTATTGATACAAGCTCTACTAGATGGACAATCAGTATTTACAACACATTCTGGACGACAGCCATCGTATGGATTTCCTGTGTATCCGTCAATGCAAGAACAGGACCTTGCATTATTTCTTTCTTTGCATATAGCATTAGACCCGCATGGTGTGGGTGAACAGGGTGTCGAAATAGTTTCAGTGTGAAGTTTTTCCTCTATGCAGGAGATAAAGGGATCACCAGTATATCCGCGAGGGCATAGACAGATAGGGGAGTGGTTGACAACTCTACATTCCGCATTAGCACCACATGTTCCTTCGCACGGATTTGTACATTTATTATTAATGCATGATAAATGCACAGAACATTCTTCGTTGTTTGAACACTTTGGTCTGCAGTATGGTGCTTGGCCATGATAACCTGCTAAGCATGTGCAAGACGGTACTTCGTTTATAACTCGACAAAGAGAGTTCGGTCCACATGGCGACGGTGTACATGGATCCACAGTTACCGGTATATGTTCAGCTATAAAAGACAAGATAAATTAATTATTATTACTGCTACCAGTATCATATATTATATAATTATAACAAAAAGGAACCGACTTCAATGAAAAACTATTCCGAGTACCCAAACCGCGACAATTGTGCCTATGATATTTGAGGAGTTCCAAGGTTGGGACCACCTGTAAGCTACGCCCATTCCAATGCAAAAAGAATTTTTGAAATCGGTTCATAAACGACGAAATTAGCGCTGAACATACATAAAAAAAAAATGTGAGCCGTCACGGGACGCCTGGCAGATGTGAAACATCGCCATTATTTTGTAAAAGTAATATGCAGAAAAGAACATATTGTAATAGGAACTAAATATGTCATAATGATAAAATAAAATATTACTAATTATTAAAATAGTAGTCTTTATGCAGTAGTGTGTACGGTGGGGCGCCCCACCGTACACACTACTGCATATAGACTGTATATATATACCATCGTATAGCGTGCCGCGGCGACGCGTCGCCAGTCGCCAGTCCAGAAATCTATTTTACGTGCGCCTATAGATGTTTCACATCAAAAACCGACGAATTGAGAACCTCCTCCTTTTTTTGAAGTCGGTTAAAAGTCCGCGATGGTATATGTCTATCTCTTAGGGATAACCCAAAATAACCATTTTTTAGGGTCCGAAGTATATCACTCGGAACTAGAGATGGGTTTCTGCCCGGGCGGATTGGGCACATTGAATAAGCGCCCGATAAATGCCCGTAAATGCCGAATAAATGCCCTTTACCTGGGCAAAAACTTCAATTTACATTTTATTAATTTAAATTGTGTGTAAATATATGTGTATGCAGCAAGGACTAATTAACAAAAAAATATGATATATTCCTGGATATAAATATGTTACTATTTTAGTTTTTTCTTTAAATCTATGGTCATGGGCGTATAAAAAAAACCAAACTGAGTATTATAATGATAGCAGTTCTTTTTTATGTTATACTTAGTTAGTAATCTGTAACATAAACACAGTATTTTTGTTTCGATAACAATAGTCGATAGTATAAGTATATACCTATTACATGTAAAACTGACATAATAGACCAGGGTAGAAGCGTCTTAAAATAATAAAAAGTGAACATAAATTGTAGTAGGATGAAAGTGATAAAACCCATTGGAAAAGGAGGTAAATATTATAAAAATGGAAGGAAAAATAATTAACGGGCGATCTGAGGTCGGGAAGGGGTAGGGGGGAGGTTTTCAGGGTAAAAACGGTTTATGTCGATTTCCGGCTAAACTACAAATCCTATGGAAAAAAAAATGGAGGCAAAGTTGTAGGTAATAAAAAGATCTACAACTTTTGTAGTTGCACTTTTTTCACATAACCTCAAATTTTATGTGAAATATTCAAAAAACTAGCAGATTCTTCTATGCGCATCGGTCTACGGATGAACTTGGATAAAACTAAGGTCATGTTCAATCAACATGTACAACCGGAACCGATTGCAATACACGGTACCGCTCTCGAGGTTGTTCAAAAATATGTCTAACTTAGGCAGACATTGCAGTTGGGTAGGAATAACCTCGAGGACGAGGTGAATAGAAGAATTCAGCTGGGTTGGGCGGCATTTGGAAAGTTACGTCGAGTCTTCTCATCGTCGGTCCCACAGTGCCTAAAAACGAAAGTTTTTAACCAGTGCGTCCTACTTGTCATGACATACGGAGCCGAAACGTGGACACTTACGGTGCGGTTGGTCCACAAGCTCAAAGTTGCTCAGCGTGCAATGGAAAGCACTATGCTTGGTGTTTCTCTGAGGGATCGTATCAGGAATGAAGTTATCCGTCAGAGAACTAAAGTCATCGACATAGCCCACCGGATTAGCAAGCTGAAGTGGCAGTGGGCTGGCCATATTAGCCGCAGAACTGATGACCGTTGGGGTAGAAGAGTTCTGGAGTGGAGACCGCGTCTCGGCAAACGTAGTGTAGGACGCCCACAGGCCAGGTGGAGTGATGATTTGCGCAAGATGGCTGGCAGGAGCTGGATGCGAGAAGCACAAAATCGATCAAAGTGGTGTGCAATGGGAGAGGCCTATATCCAGCAGTGGACTGAGATAGGCTGATGATGATGATGAAGCGTCTTAAAATAATAAAAAGTGAACATAAATTGTAGTAGGATGAAAGTGATGAAACCCATTGGAAAAGGAGGTGAATATTATAAAAATGGAAGGAAAAATAATTTACGGGCGATCTGAGGTCGGAAAGGGGTAGGGGGGAGGTTTTCAAGGTAAAAACGGTTTATGTCGATTTCCGGCAAAACTACAAATCCTATGAAAAAAAAATTTAAGGCAAAGTTGTAGGTAATAAAAAGATCTACAACTTTTGTATTTGCACTTTTTTCACATAACCTCAAATTTTATCTGAAATATTCAAAAAACCAAGTTTTTGGTTTTTTCTTTTTATCTTTTACAAATAAAATTATTTTTTCAAGAAATTTTGTGAAAACTTACCTTTCTATGTCTTGAATACACCGTAATTTATTTGATTTGAAATATCTATTTTTTCACCTCATTTTGACTTAATACCGAAAAAAAACTTGGTTTAGGAAAGACCTGTGCCGAGCCGTTAAAAACTAGAACTCGCTACCATCCCACGTCTTTCCTTCCCATTATGAACCCGGGTCCTTTAAGAGGGGTGTGAAAAAGCATCTCACAAAGCCGCTATAGTTTGGGTCAGCGTCGCCATACTTCCTCCATCGCAGGCAGTGTGGTGGCCCCCTCTCATGCTTACCATCAGGCAGAGTGGAGTCACAATGGTAGGCATCAAATAAAAAATGTTGTAAATTAAGACTTGATCAAGATCAACTAACTCAACCTACCATTATTCAACTTGAACGAGTCGGATTCAGAATTTGATGATTTTTCGATGATGTTGATGATGATAAGAGTCAAATTAATACGTCTCATGATGCTCAACCATCAAAATCAACCAGTCGAACCGAATTTTTTGATGTAACGTCTAACATCGACTTAAATGACGATGATAATGAAATTAAAGATTTATTATTGTTCTCTTTATTGACACTTGACATGTGTATACTGTTGAGGACTGATGGTAGTCTCCAAAAATGCCTGTTTCATAAAGCGCATGACTCTCGGTCGCGTATTACCAGATTCATAGGCAATTAATTTGGCGAGGAGTGTCCTGGACTCAGCAATACGTTTTATTCTACACTGCCGAGCTGCCACTTATTATTATTATTATTGTTCTCTTTATTAAAATCAAAATACTTATTCATTACATGTTTAAATATATAAATCTAAAAAATACATTTAAAAATATAAAAAATAACATTGAATGAAAAAATTAAAAATGTTATTATTATTATACATATTTAAAAGAGATATTTGTTAATTTTTTACGAATTTTCGACAAAAATAATGAAACGAACTGTGATTATTTGTGATTTTAATTACAAAAATGTATAATTAATCATTAATTATAAGTTTTAATTTACAACATACTGACTTTCATATAAATTAAGAAAAAATAGATTAAGAAAACATTTGTTTTTCACAAAACAAAGGTATTCGTTTTTTCTGCCCAGTGCTCGGGCATTTATTCGGTCGTAAACTTATTTATGCCCAATCTGCCCAGTTTATGCCTTTCCGCCCGTATTTGTTTTCGCCCTCGACCCATCACTACTCGGAACCCTTATAGATTCGTCAAGTCCGTCTGTCCGTCCGTCCGTCCGTCCGTCTGACCGTCCGTCCGTCCTCGACTTACCGTCCTAACGGTAAGTGCTAGAAAGATGAAACTTTGCATGGATATGTGTTGTAATTACGTCGACAAAGTGCTACAATAAAATTATGAAAAATATTTTTATTTGGGGTACCTCCCCTACACGTAAAGTGGGGATGTTATTTTTTTCTCGCGGCTACCTCATCGCGTGGGGTATCATTAGATAGGTCTTTTAAAAACAATAAAGGGTTTCTAAGACGATTTTTTGATTTAGGTATGCGTTTGCCAGAAATTCCACTCTAAAGGGCACTTTTTTGTAAAAACAGGGCGTCCCTCCCCCTTCTAAAAGCTAAACGGCTGGCTCAAAAAATCTAGGAAAATTCCTGATGGTGGTCCATATAATGAACTTTGAAGGAAAACTATAACTGATTAGATGACTTTATTAATTCAGAAGTTATGGAGACTTAACTTGTAAAATGCGCTCACTTGGAAAACGTTATACTTTTTTGTTATTGGAAACAATCACCGAGGGTAAGGAACGACGGTGCGGTAGGGCCTAGATGGGTGATCGCTTGTGGCGTGATATAATAAAAGCGTTTCCGTGGTTTGGAGGTCACGTTAAGCTGTCGTTCCCGGTTGTTATCATAAGATAACAGTCGTGAAGCTTAGATAGAGGCCTTCGGCAGCTTAAAAACATCCAACGGCAAAATTAGGTAGCCACTTGTCTTGCCAGTCCCTAACCCCACGCTTTAACCCTCTCCTGAGAGGAGACCCATGGCCAGCAGTGGGACGTTGTAGGTTGTTGTTGTTGATTTCCCAATAACGATTGCCATAGATGTTCACGACAACCGGTACAAACGTGCTTCGAGGAATATGCTTGAAATTTCAAAATCATCAAAAAATAGTGGTTCTTACGATCAGGACTAAGAGTGTTCCAGCCAGTTGCAATAACTTTTTTGTATCTTGACAAATCCAGGCCGCTCCCGAGGCAGGCCGGTCGAATTCTGGAGTTGAATTCTACGTTTGTTGCCAGCTTAAATAGGGCAATATCGTTGTACCTAAATGGACGACGATAATCAGGGTGACTGTAGATACGACTGATTGGTATCTGTAATACATAGATAGAAAGATAACTCTTTACTTGCACACCATATTACAGACTTAAATGAAAGAACATAACAAATCAAATATGTAGTGTACAATGCCTTATTGCCAAAAGAAATCACTTCCAGGCAACCTAAAGCCCGGTTTCCACCGCGAAAAGGTAATGAGCGGGAAATGGTAAGCGGATTGGACTCCTTTTAAACAAAATAGGCTTGCATTCCCTCCAACAAAGAGTTTTGCCTGTTGATTTCCACTGCGAGTGGATAATGGCAGAGCGGACCCGGCGGAGCGATCTGAACTAAAAATGAGAAGTAAATAGTCAATTTCCACAAAGAGCGAGTTCAGTTGGAGTTTTGAACTGGTTAGTGCGGTAGTGTTCTGTTGTGTGAATTCGCGATCTTATCGAGTGATACGGAATCAAGTGAGGACAGTGATTATGTATACCGAAAGAAAAAGTATATTTTATTATATATGTATTATTATATGAGCGAGTCCGCTTCAAACTAGCCGGCGACGCAGCGGACGAAAAAATATATTTTATCAAACTAACGTTATATGTATAAAGCTTCTGTTATTGATAAATAATTCAGAATTTTCGGTTCCAAAACGCTTTCAAAATAACCGGGTATCGGAGTTTGACGATGAATCACGCCCGTGCCTCGGAGAGCACGTTAAGCCGTCGGTCCCGGTTGTCATGAAAATCTATGGCAAACATTATTAGGAATTCAGTGTCCTCAAATATACTGATAACTAGTATTCGGACGGACCTTCGAATTTCAGGTCTTCCTCAGGGTTGCGGAAGTGCCAGATGCCAGTCGCTCCGTGTAAAAACAGGTAAAACCGTTTGAACTAGTAGCCGACCCCAAATAATATTGGGAATAAAGGCTAGGAAGAAAAAAAGTTAAAAGAATTAACATATGAAAATCATTTACGTTACACCCGAAACCGTGACGGACTCAATTATGATACATAAAATTCCTGTACCATTTTCTTGAATCTGTTCAATGTTTGCGCTTGCCTGATTTTAAGCGGCAGTGCATTCCACAAGTGCACAGCTTCAACAATGAAGGACTGGTCATAAAAAAATCTTGAATGCAGAGATATCTAAAGTTGTAAATTTTCGGATGACCAGACATTTTTCATGTGTGTCATTAAGGAATCGTTCCTTGAGGTAGAAAGGGGAAATTATAAAACAAATGGTAGAGAGTTGCCACAGTGGCAGCGTTCCCCTCTGTCAAAGTTGACTGCCTAGTTGGCCTACTGGTTTAAATGGAGCCAAGTGTTGTGGGCACTTGAGGGTTCGAATCCCATATGGTACAAAACTTTGTGTTATCCACAAATTCTTGTTCTGAGTCTGTGCGTTCTTTGTGCCCGTTTCATGTATGCTTGTTGAGTCCCCCCCTAAACAGAGGATATAATCCTAATGCGGTCGTTGTCTTTTTTTAAAATATTAGCCCAAATGAGCCTACGTATTATACTGTAATAACACAGAATGTGTATGTATGTGTGTGTGTGAAATTGTGAATGTTTTGCTGTAATTGTTGTGTTCCGAGCCACTAGCACAAAACTCATTCCACTTTAAGCTTATCATTAAATAAAGCCATACTCACATCAACCGGAGTGACACCATCCTTTATATTTTCATTTAAATTGTGGTCTCCGAGTCTGACGAAGCTTGGCTGATCTTTGTTAGTAGAATAGCTGCATTGACCAGCAGTTAAGACAAATTTTTCGCTTATGAGGCTTCCACCACACTTCAATGTATTCTTAGGTTCCTTCCATCCTATGGCAACCTGGAAAGAATGTTGCAATAAAATACGAGTATGTTTCTGACCACACGACTGTAGTAAAACTGAAGTAAATACAGTATTCAGACAATAGGCCTGCACTGTGTCTTAAAAATATGAAATGTAACTAGCTATGAGAGGGAGAGAGAAAGAAAATGTGCGCACGCCCTGTTTTCTTTTCCTCCTACAGTAATATACAAAACGTATCTCTCTCTTTCTATCTTCACTACACCTCTCAACGTTCGCCTCGCCTGATCACACTTTTCGTAACGCTAGCATTGTGACACATTCTTTGACTGCACGGTTGGCCTAGTGGCTTAAGCGGTCGCCACACCGCTTCCTACTGCGCCAAGTGTCGTGGGTTCAAATCCCACGTGGGATAACACTTTGTGAGATTCACAATTTGTTGTTCTGAGTCTGGGTGTTCTTTGTCTCCGTTACATGTATTTTTGTAAAGTCCCCCGCGACACAGGAATTTATATTCCTAATGCGGGAGTTTTAAAAAAAAACTAGAAAAAAACAAAACATTCAACACATTCACATTCGACACATTCAACAACTTAATCTCCAAGTCAAGCGTGCGGTAAGAAGCTTAAACAAAAATACTTTTATGACAATTTATAATTTTAACAAAAAGGAACCGACTTCAATGAAAAACTATTCCGAGTAAACAAATCGCGACAATTGTGCCTATGATATTTGAGGAGTTCTCTCGATTTCCTTGGAATCCCATCATCAGATCATAATATGGTGACGATGGGACCATCTGTGAGCTACGCCCATTCCAATGCAAAAATAATTTTTGAAATCGGTTCATAAACGACGAAATTATCGCTGAACATACATAAAAAAAAAAAAAAGATTCCGACGAATTGAGAACCTCCTCCTTTTTTTTTGAAGTCGGTTAAAAAGGCTAAACATTTTTAAAACCTTTAAATTATTACACACTCATTTCATCCTTAATGAATGCCGAGCACGCTGAGATAATAATTTAAATCACTGGGATATTAATCTTACTATAGCTCAAATAGACTGAACTGCGATCGATGAAGTGCCTTTTATGTCGGAGTTCGCGGGCAATAATTTGTTATGGAAACTTTCAACTGTCACAGAACATAAGAACACGGCTGTTTCCGATAAGTGTAAACAAGCCTAATAAGCGAGAATCGATTCATATTCGAGCTTACGTTCATTTTAGTAAGGTTCATTGTTCAATGTCGCAGTGCATTATTATGAGAACTTCTCTAGAATTTGTACTTTCAAACAGAATGATTGCTGCTTTTTAAAATTTTCCTGATGCAATGTCTGGTGGTCACTGGACACGAACCGTATTAAAGTTAACGGTCGCTAGGAGGGAATCGATTCCCGCCTGCCACCACTGCGACTGCAATGAGGACTCGGCTCAGCATACGCTTGCGGTTTGTCCGGTATGGGCCACGCAGTGTCGGGCCTTCAATGCAGTCATCGGAGTTTATCTCTCGCTACCGGCCGTATTACGCTCCATTGCCGGTAGCGGTTGTATAACCGCTGTTGCAACCTTCTTCGAGGACGTAATCTCGCAGAAAGAGGCGGCGGAGAACGCCCGGGAGGACGACCTCCACTCGCCGCTGGCGAACCGGGTGGTGGAGGCGTGCACACCTGCGCCTCATGAAGCCCTGAGTGTGGCCGTGGATGGGCGGGATGGGTTTTCCCGTCCATCCGCCGTAGTGGCCGTCGCCCAAATCGAGAGTATAAATGGAGATGGTGCCCGCAACAGTGCGGGCCGTCGCCGGGTGGGGTCCAGAAGGAAATCCCTTCCCTGGACATCCCTGGATGGTGATTGTTCCTATCCTTGACCACATTCTTCCAGCAATATCCCATATCATAAATTTTTCACTTGATTCTGGTATCTTTCCCTTGCTCTGGCCCAAGAAAACTAACCCCTCCCTCCCTGAACACTTTTGACCAATTTCTATATTTCCCTTTCTTTCCAAAGTGTTAGAGGCCTCTGTTTATAGGCAGCTTTCACAATTTGTTTATCGGTAGAACCTTCTCAGTCCTTTACAATCTGGGTTTAGACCCGGCTACAGTACAACCACCACTCTCCTCAAAGTGACTGGCGATATACGGCAGGGTATGGAGGACACAAAGTCACAGTGCTGGCTATGATTGATATCTCAAATACCGTTAATACCATATTTCACGAGATTCTTCTAGCCATCCTTTCAACAGTGTGTCCACATTGATGACTTGTCATCGAGTTGGTGTGATCTTCGCACTGGCTTCCCTCAAGGCGGTATATTATCTCCGTTGTTATTCTCAATTTTTATCAATCTCATAACCCAACATTTTCAGTGTTCGTCAACGAAGTGAACAAAGTCAACAAAGACTTGGACTTCATAAAGAACTGGTCAACGAGGTTTGGGTTGTCGGTAAATCCAAACAAATGTCAGGTTATTGTCGTGGGGAGCAAGTAAATGCTGAGTAGGTTGGATGTGACAGTCGCTCCACCAGTTATTTACAATAAAGTGACTATACCCCTGAGCACAGTGATAAAGAATCTGGGGCTATATCTAGACTAGATGTGTGTTATTTCGACCTGAATGGAGATCTCCTCAATAAATTAGACCGCCTTCTTAACAACTGCATTCGATTCGTTTTCAATCTTCGCAAGTATGAGCATGTGTCTGCTTTTAGTTCCCAATTACAATGGCTCCCAATTCGTCACCACCGTAGTTTACGTGCTCTGACTTTTCTCTTTTCTTTCCTCAACTCTCCATCATTGTCCAAATACCGGGTACCACACTTCCGCTTTTTATGCTTAAATCACGATCGAAGTCTTCGGTCAACTACTAACTTACTACTTCTTTGCCCTACTCACACCTCCAACTTCATCCATTCTTCCGTCTATGTGCAGTCAGTCCTACTCTGGAATGCACTGCCTACTGAAATCAGGATGTCCACAAACCACCTTCTTCACCTCTAAATTTCTTCAGGGTAAACTGGCAGTACAGTCACAACACTAGTGCCCGTCTGTGTATTTGAGATCGATTTAATATATGTATGTCGGAATATTCAACTATACGGGAGCTGATTTGACGACGAGTCGCAAGCGGTGAAACGTCATCGCTTCGGTGGAGTCTATATAAGTGTTCGTGCGGGCCGAGCGGGGAGCATTCACCGATCGACCACGGCGCGAATCACGTCTAGAAACTACCTTACGGCTCGTTGTTCTCACTTTAAGTTACCTACGTGTTGATAAAAGATTATTTAAATTAACTACTTTCGTTTTCTGCTCGAGAAACACCACGCAGCCCACACAAAATGTATTCCGGAGAGAGCAACGGCCCTGACAAACACCCCTATGCCGACATCAGAAGTGGGATCCGAGCAGACAAACGAAAACCGTAGTGAGATTGAGCCACGTGTTCTAGAGTGTTCGCTATCTAAAATTCAGTGTTCGTTGTATTTCTTGATTCAAATAGATAATTTAGTAAAGTTTTGGTAAGAAATAACTACCGGCAACAACAAGAAAAATAAAATTGAAAGTTAATTAATAACGCGGGAACATAGAAATCGTAAATATGTGCCCTTTAACTGGTTTTAAGTAACAATTGCAAACGATTTTAAATCGTTTTGGTTGTCTGGAATATTGTTAAACGTGTGGTATTTAAATTAAAAAATAATGTGGGTACTTCACTATGTTTCAGTGTGTTCGTGTGTGTAACGTTTTCTTTCCAGCTAGTAAACAGTGTGCCAAGCGATGGAAGCTGCATCCGTGCCTTGTACAGGATCGACAGAGAGTGAAATGTGAAAGAGGTGCAATGCAGTTCACCAGTGCCGACACGGTAATATGAGAGGTTACCGAAAAAGCTCGTGAGTTGTAATTAACGCTGCACTGACTAGTGACGGTAATCGTAAGCAGCCTAATGCCTATCACAGCATCTTCTCGCTGGCTACGCGAGCTGAGCGCGTGCTGTGATCTGCTGTCTGCTGCTGCCTGGTGAGGCGCGTATCTCCGGTCTACTCGCCGCCTGCTGAGGTGTGGACCAGCGGTCTGCACGCCGCTCTATGAGATGTGGACCTGCGGTGTGCGCGTCGTCTGCGTGACATGCAGAATACGGCCGGCTCATGCTGTGCGCGAGGCGCAACCTGCTGGCTACTCACTGTCTGAGGGAAGTAAAACCTTTGTTCTGTTCTCCGTCTAGCAATTGAACGCTGGATGCGTGCTCAGCCTTCTTCGAGAGAAGTGAGTGACGCTAGTGTTGCTAATGAGTTTAGGCCTTTGAGAGAGCACATACGAGAGTATGGATCTGTTTTTACAGCTGTGCTCCTAGGAAAAAGTTTTTATTTGTCACACATTAATAGTTTGCAATCCTTAAGGTCTATGCTATGTACGCGTGAAAATGACAAGCAAACTGTTGGCCTCTGTCGTGTAGCAGTATATGGCGGGTGATGGAAGTCCTTTATTTTTATTGGTGTCGAGTCTGAAGCTATTTAACACTTAGAGATAGACCCTTGTCTGTGGGCGCTTGAGTGCACGCTTGCGCCCATGGGTAAAAAAAAAAAAGAAACATTTTAAGAGGGTCATTTTCTTTTCTTTCCTTCCAAGTATATGCTTCAGATTCTAACACGAAACTGAGTAAATTACTTCAATGTTCTTTGTGTATTTCGGAACATAAGCTAAGTGATAATTATCAGGTAGGCGAACTTGGGTGGTGTTCTGGGTGCTGTGTCACTCTAGGGTGTCGCATCACGGACGACACGGGTTGTCATGGTGACAGCTATCTATTAAAGGCCCTTAACTAGAACTGTACGTATAAATGCGCTCATGATAAGTTGTAGATAAAAAAAAATACCGGATAACCAGGACATAACTGACGAGATCGGTGTAGAACAAAGTAATTCTGATTTTGAGGAGAGAACTTAAGTTTGCATGATGGTTGGACCGTACCAGGGGTTGTCGTGTAGCCGTAGCTCAGTAGAAATCGGCATCTACTTAAATGTAGTCCGTGAGTACGCGGTAGGCAGTCAACTCTGGCAGAGGTCGGGTTTCATTGGAAACAATAGAGTCCGGAGTAGACTCGGCGTTCCCATGTGGGGTTCGCACAAGGATGAGTAACTGGAGGTTACTGTGCTATAGTATAGCAAGATAATCACATGTAGAGCTTAAGTATTTTGGTTTGCCTAGTACGATTGATGTCTCTAGTGAGAGAGACAACGAGTAATCAAGTCAGTTGTGTTTTGAGTGTATCGATTACTGTTTTTGCTATTATTTGATCAGAAAAACATTGGTTTCATGTTAAGGGTTTTGTTTTGAACTTTTCTGATTTACTGCTGTAATGTCACGAGAGACAGAGCTATGTGATGCTGCTTGTTGAATTTTGTTTCAGAGTAACACACAGAGGCGTGTGTCCCGCAGGATGGCCGTGTCGGAATATTCAACTATACGGGAGCTGATTTGACGACGAGTCGCAAGCGGTGAAACGTCATCGCTTCGGTGGAGTCTATATAAGTGTTCGTGCGGGCCGAGCGGGGAGCATTCACCGATCGACCACGGCGCGAATCACGTCTAGAAACTACCTTACGGCTCGTTGTTCTCACTTTAAGTTACCTACGTGTTGATAAAAGATTATTTAAATTAACTACTTTCGTTTTCTGCTCGAGAAACACCACGCAGCCCACACAAAATGTATTCCGGAGAGAGCAACGGCCCTGACAAACACCCCTATGCCGACATGTATGTGTATTTATATTATACTAGCTGACCCGGTGAATTCGTACCGCCTTAGAATATTAATTCATAATAAAGTATTGTGTTTAGTTATTAACTGATAGTGACAAATCGACAGCAGCGTCAACTAACGGGCCCCGGCCGGTACAATACAACAATCGCTTTGTTCCTGCATTTTAAATCTGTAATATCTTCAAAAGTATTAATTTACATACTGTACTAGGCCATATTAATCTATATTAAATACACAATTTATTTAAGGTACTTAATTGGATAAGGATTAATACTGTGTTGCCTATAATCGCTTCGTAAATAAACCATTATTTCTCGTAAAAAGAAAAAAAAATGGTTATTGTGGGTTATCCCTAAAGAGTTAGACATATACCATCGCGGACTTTTTTGTAGACCTTATTAAGGTTTTGAAAAAAAATTTGATCTATCTCGTAGGGTACAGCCAGCGTTTGCAATATGAGCGTAAAAAACATCACATTAGAAACCTCTAAAATTATTATCTACTATATTATGCATGTATTATACGTAAAAACCTTCCTCGTGAATCACTATACCTATTAAAAAAAAAATCATAAAAATCCGTTGCGTAGTTTTAAAGATTTAAGTATACAAAGGGACAGAGAAAGCGACTTTGTTTTATACTATGTAGTGATATATATTAAGTCTGATGATGTTGTATGTTTGATCCTTACCATGTGAGGGAATTCCCCTAGTTCAGCTTCCTGCCAGGGTAGAGCAGAAGTGTGATCATCACACTGGTTCACTGATATTGAAAAAGTTTCTCCATTTAGCAGGAGTAAGGAATACTCTATTCTTTTGACTGCTAATTGGCTGTATTCCTCGCATTCTGTAATAAAGTCAAGAGTTTTTTTTTTTATAAATATTTTGGACATCTTAGGGCCACAGCACACTAGCTACTTTTAGCATCGGCGATCGGCAACTAGTCGCTTTTTAGAAGCTAAATACGGCGACCGAACGCTCTACACCGCACACTTAAAAACGCCAAATGCGGAGATTGAATCGCTTTTTAGAAGCGTAACACAGCAGCTGAACGCTACTCTCCGCACACATTCGGATGCCGGTAGCATCGATTTGGCATCGGAGCAGTCGCTAAAACGCGCGTTTCCGATACCGCGATCGAACGCAGGAAGTCGCTAAAACGCGATGCAGCATCGAGGCAGTCGCCAAATCACCGATCGCCGATGCTAAAACTAGCTAGTGTGCGGTGGCCCTTACACACAAATCATCTAGTCCCAAACTAAGCAGAGCTTGTATTATGGGTACTAAACAACTGATATAAATACATAAATATACTTTTTTTTGTAAATACATAGGTACAAATTATATATAGAAAACACCCAGACTCCGAAACAAATATTTGTGGATCACACAAATATTTGGTTCGACCAATCGAACCCGAGACTTGTTAATCAGCAGCCGCATACGCTAACCACTAAAGAGTTTCAGTTTAAGTATAGGGACCCCCAAAATTTATTGTTTTTTTTTTCTATTTTTGTGTAAAAATATTAATGCGGTTCACAGAATACATCTACTGACCAAGTTTCAACAGTATAGCTCTTATAGTTTCGGAAAAAAGTGGCTGTGACATGCGGACGGACAGACAGACAGACCGACAGACTGACATGACGAATCTGACTGACGACTGACATGACGACCCTAAAAATAAATATTTCAGACATCTTACACACAACGCCGTCTAGTCCCAAACTAAGCAGAACTTGTACTATAGGTACAAGACAAGATCTATTTTTTGTAAATACATACATATAAAACATATAATTGCCTCGGTGACGCAGTGGTAGTGTATGTGACTGCTATGCTGGCGGTCGCGGGTTCAAATCCTGTGTTGAAACAAAAGTTTTTATGTTCTACAGATATTTGTATCGGAGTTTGGATGTTTTCTATGTATAATATTTATGTATTTACACAAAAAAAAAATCTAAGAACTCTATCAGTCAATTTAGCTTTCATAGTACAAGCTTTGCTTAGTTTGAAGATAGATGGCGTTGTGTGTTACTTGTCTGAAATATTCATTTAGTTGTATAAAACGGTCCAACCCCGAAACAAACAATTCTCCGAGACCTCAACCACAGCAGTCGCTTATGTTACCACTGCGCTACCGGGACAATCCTACTAATATTATAAACGCGAAAGTTTGTGAGTTTGTGAGTATGTATGTTTGTTCCTCTTTCACGCAAAAACTACTGAACGGATTTGGATGAAACTTTTCACTTCAATAATCGAGATACACGGGCGAAAACTAGGTGATTATAAAAATACATAAATCGTAGGTGTCAAAATGTATCACTGTTTATCTCCTGTCAAAACTTCACAGGTTGCTATGCATAACACACTTGCATAGCAACCGTAATGATATACGCGGATGACACCGCGGGGCGCAGCTAGTATATGTATATATTTACTTTGATTGTCTTTTTCACCTGTTTAGGGGTGGAGATTACCAAAATCCTCTCTTACTGCTCGCCTACGTTTCTCAAGGAACACACGTGCCAAATTTTAGATTTAGCTGGGAGTTGTCTATTAGCCAGTGGGTAACGGAACCGTTTTTAGGGTTCCGTAGCCAAATGGCAAAAAACGGAACCCTTATAGATTCGTCATGTCTGTCTGTCTGTCTGTCTGTCTGTCTGTCCGTCCGTATGTCACAGCCACTTTTTTCGGAAACCATAAGAGCTATACTTTTGAAACTTGGTAAGCAGATGTAATCTGTGAACCGCATTACGATTTTCACATCAAAATAGAAAAAAAACAATACATTTCGGGGGTCCCCATACTTGGAACTGAAACTCAAAAAAAAAATTTTCATCGAACCCATATGTATAGGTATTCAAAAATGATATTGAGGTTTCTAATATTATTTTTTTCTAAACTGAATAGTTTGCGTGAGAGATACTTCCAAAGTGGAAAAATGTGTGTCCCCCCCCCTGTAACTTCTAAAATAAGAGAGTGATAAAACTAAAAAAAAAATATGTTGTACATTACTATGCAAACTACCAACGAAAATTGGTTTGAACGAGATCTAGTCAGTAGTTTTTTTTTAATACGTCATAAATCGTAAACTGCAATTTACCTTTCATTCAATCAATACACTATTATAAAAACATCGATCCAAGTTACAACGAACTACAAGAACTTTTATATGATGTTACTTGCTGATACGGAACCCTTTATGGGCGAGTCCGACTTGCACTTGGCCGCTTTTTAAACCAACACGTAAACAAGGGATAATTTTTTCCCGCGTCTACCCCATCGTGTGGGGTATCGTTAGATAGGTCTCTTAAAAACGTTGCAAGGTTGCTAAAGCTACTTTCGATTTAGGTATCCATTTGCGAGTTATTCAACATTAAAGTGGTCGCCAAGGGGTCAAAATTCGCCCATAATTAATTTGAATTATAAGTGGCAACATTATTAAGGTTTTATAGTCAAATACTATAACTTCTATGATCACAGATTTCGCCATGACAAAAGCGTTTATACTACACCTGATCGGAACAGTAGTCAATATTCCCTGAAAATGAAAACAGAAAGTTAGTCTTTTCCTTGACCTGAATAAGCGGGAGGAAAAAATGTATGAAAATCCATTTCTAACGTGTTTCAGCGGGGGAGAAAGTTGTATGAATTTTCATTTCTCATGTGTTATCTTATCTATGGCGCGCGCCTGCCCAAGGAGTTTTCATATAATTTAAATATGGAATCTCCGTGCCACTGTCATCCTTTTGTGAGAATAAAACAAACCAAAAGAAGCGCGAAATATTGGTCAAATTCTAAGCTAAATTGTGTCTTACATGGTGTCTTACATTTCGATTTTATTTTATAAATACTTTAAATGTTCCTCACAGGCGTAGTATAAAGCACTGTGTAGCACTCAGGTGAAAGTCCCATTCCTACCTCGGGAGTATTGTGGCCCTAGGATGCGCCTTCGGGCCACAAACTGCTCCCTCGCTAGTAATCGGTTCCTTTCCTCCCCCGGTGAACAATGTACTATTCTATGCATGTGTGTCAAATAGGTAAATGGTATGTGTGACGTTTTATTTATAAATATAATGTAGTTTTTTTAAGTATTTTTTAAAAATAATAACTTCCTCCACTCTTTCTACACATAAAGTATAAAGTGTGCGAAATTTCAAACTACTCCGTACACGCGAATTTCGTAAAAAGGGTTACATTATTTATTTTATACTAGCTGCGCCCCGCGGTGTAACCCGCATAACATTATGGTTGCTATGCAAGTGTGTTATGCATAGCAACCTGTGAAGTTTTGACAGGAGATAAACAGTGATACATTTAATGTATCTTTATAATCACCCAGCTTTCGCCCGTTCATCTCGATTATTGCAGTAGCATATGTGTTATTCTGATATATAAGCTATATAACTGTAAAGTTTCATCCAAATCCGTTCAGTAGTTTTTGCGTGAAAGAGCAACAAACATACATACACACATACTCACAAACTTTCGCGTTTATAATATTAGTAGTATTTATTATATCGCATTTATATTTAAAAGATTGATTTCTTTCACTTACTTCTTTCACTAACTCTCCTCGTCACATCCCTGAAAAGGAAAAAAAAATTAGAAATTACATTTTGCAAATCCGTTGAACTAGAAGCCGACCCCAAATATTCTTGGGAATAACAAAAGCTAGGAATATGAATTAAGTTTTGCAATATTTTATACACCTTCCGAACACTTATTCCCAAGTTTATTTGTGGTCGGCTACTAGTTCAACCGGTTTTACCTGAATATAAGTTTTTCCACGGAGCGACCTGCATCGGACCTCCGCAACCCTAAGAAGAGAACTGAAATTTGAAGATTGAACTAGTTGTCAGTATATTTGAGGGCACTGACTTCCCAATAACGATTGCCATGGGATGTTCATGACAAACGGGACCGACGGCTTTACGTCAATCACCGCCAAACTTCCAAACTCCGGGCTGCTATTAGGAATTTCCTCAGAAAACCCAAAAACACTTTTTGGCCCGACCCGGGATTTGAACCCGAGACCTCTTGAATAGCAGTCGGATACGCTAACCACTAGACCAACGAGGCAGTTGCAATAATGTATACAAATGATTAAATTGGAGTGTCTGTGTGTAATATTAAATGATTTTTTTTTCACTAAACACATATGAAAGTATATTTGGTACTCACATAAAAAAAACGACTTTTTAGTTTATTGTCTGTCTCTCTGTGTGTGTGTTCCGGCTAATCTCTGAAACAGCTAGTCCACTTACAAGGTAAGGAGTAACTAAGGATAAATTATTTTGACTAGCTTCACTCTGCGGCGTTACTCGCGATTTATCAATCAAAACAAATCAAACTGTCGAATTGAAAACCTCCTTATTTTTGCAGTCGGTTAAAAATATCAGTTTCGGAGCATATTAGGTTGTAACGAGTACTCATTCTCGAGATAGGACTGGTTTGCGATGAATGCATTGTTGAAAGAAGAAAGAAAGAAAACACGTTTATTAGAACTGTTTAAAGCAAAAAGTTGTGGAATACGCACTTATGCTTTGATCGTCATTATTTTTAAACCCCGACGCAAAAACGACGGGGTGATATAAGTTTGACGTGTCTGTGTGTTTATGTACCTGTGTGTGTATGTGTGTGTGTGTGTCTGTGGCATCGTAGCTCCCGAACAGATGAACCGATTTTGATATTATATTTTTTTTTGTCTGAAAGGTGAATTAGTCGGGAGTGTTCATAGCTGTTTTATGGAACTCGGTCAGGGTTTTTTTTAATTTAAAATATTACTTGTTAATAGTAGCTCTTGCCGTGACTAAAGTGTCGAAAATCTTGAGTCCATCTCTGCAGCAGACTACTGGACTCCCGAAGGGTATGCGCGAGCAGAACGTGGGCTGAATACCGCTTTCTCTGAAAACCACACAAGCGTTCATCAACAACCCATAACGAAAAATATAAAGCGGCCAAGTGCGAGTCGGACTCGCCCATGAAGGGTTCCGTATCAGCAAATAACATCATATAAAAGTTCTTGTAGTTTGTTGTAACTTTCATCGATGTTTTAATAATAGTGTTTTGATGGAAAGAAAGATAAATTGCGTGTTACGATTTATGACGTATAAAAAAAAAACTACTCACTAGATCTCGTTCAAACCAATTTTCGTTAGTAGTTTGCATGGTAATGTACAACATATATTTTTTTTAGATTTATCACTCTCATAATTTAGAAGTTAGAGGGACACACATTTTTCAACTTTGGAAGTGTCTCTCGCACAAACTATTCAGTTTAGAAAAAAATGATATTAGAAACCTCAACATCATTTTTGAACACCTATCCATAGATATCCCACACATATGGGTAGGATGAAAAAAAAATTTTTGAGTTTCAGTTCCAAGTATGGGGACCCCCAAAATGTATAGGTTTTTTTCTATTTTTATGTAAAAATCTTAATGCGGTTCACAGAATACATCGACTGACCAAATTTCAACAGTATAGCTCTTATGGTTTCGGAAATAATTGGCTGTGACATACGGACGGACAGACAGACAGACAGACAGACAGACAGACAGACTTGACGAATCTATAAGGGTTCCGTTTATTTGCCATTCGGCAACGGAACCCTAAAAATAGCTACAAAAAACAAAACAAAACTAAAAAGTAGAAAATAATTTTAATGTAAAATGCGTGGGGCGACGTTATTGAAATATTATCAGAAAGCACCCCACGTTTTGTAACATTTTTTTTTTCTTTTTTAGTTTTTTTTCGATGTCCCATCTAGATCTGAATAGTCTAGGTCTAGGAGTCTAGGGTGAGATCTCCTTCTGGACTCCTCCCAGCGCCTGCCCGCTCCTGATGCGGGCTCGTCGACGTTCGACGACCCTCTCTTAGGCAGCGTCCGGCACACACGGACGCCGCCCCCTCGCGGCTGGCCAACTAATGCTGATGGAGAGGAAAACCCGTCCCGTCCACCCGCGGTCACTCTCAAGGTGGCACGAGGCGCAGATGTGTTCGCTTACGGCGGATCTGGTCCGAGTGGAGATCGTCCTCCCGGGCCTTCTTCGCCGCCTCCTTCTGTAAGATGACGTCTTCGCAGAAGGTCGCGACCGCAGTAAAACAGCTCTCACTATCGGCCATGGTACGAACGACGGCCGATAGCGAGAGATCTCTTCCGATGACTGCAGTGAGGACCCGGCAGGACCGGCGGTGTGATGAGCCGAGTCCTCACTGCAGCCGCATTGGTGGCAGGCAGGACTCAATTTCCTCCTGGCGACCGAGTGCAAGTACTTCCCGAAGCAACCATGCCCGGAAAGAACCTGCGTCAGTCGAAAGGAAAGGGTCCCGTGCTGCCGCATTGCCCACTCGAGGATACCGGCTGGAGTGCCTCCACGGCGGCGAAGCCAGCACGTGGAGCCTGCAGCCGGATCGATCAACGAACTATCGTGGCTTGGCAAGCGGCTTCGCGCCAATCGCGCACGTCCTCGGGCGGAGGTCGTAAACCGCTCACCGCTCGGTAGTCAGCTACTCGCCGATAAACTTCGGTTTAAACGGCAATTTCATAGGCAAAGACCTATGAAATTGCCGTTTTGTATACAATAAGTGAAAGTACTTATTTTTTCAAACTTTTTTATTTCTGTAATCACCCATGCAATCGACGCATCTTTGCCAACGCATTGGCAGTTTATTGATGCCCTTCTTGTAAAAATCAGCTGGACGGGAGGCAACGAACTCTTCAAAGGCATTTTGAACTGCCTCTCGGGAATTTAATTATATGCCGTGTGGTGACGGATTAGGAATACAGAGTGTCATCACCCCTATTCATCCCGCGAGTGTCGTAAAAGGCGACTAAGGGATAAACTATTCAATGCAATATCAATTCAAAGAGAAGGAAAACTTGAAACCAACCCTATACCAACCCGTCTGGCCAGCGTGGTATAGTAGGCTAATACCTTCTATTCAAGGAGAGGTCTATGTCCAGCAGTGGACTGCAAAAGGCTGTTGATGATGATGATTGATATATATTACACCCAGATAAATTAGGCTAATTCTTTTTAGACTAGATTCACGCCATGGCGTTGCTCGTGCTTTACAACAATAACTCAGGACTGCAGGACTCAGCTGTTATTTACAAATAATTTAAATTTAAGTGTGTGTTTTTAATATCAAATGAATCGTTTTTCACTTCTAGCACATGAAAGTATGCAAGCATTTTTTTGTCTTTGGTCTGTCTGTCTGTCTCTTTGTTCCAGATAATCCCTGGAATGACTGTACCGATTTTGACGGTAATTTCACTAGATTATAACTGAAAGAATAAGGAATAATTTAGACAATTTTTAGGGTTCCGTAGCCAAATGACAAAAAACGGAACCCTTATAGATTCGTCATGTCTGTCTGTCTGTCCGTCCGTATGCCACAGCCACTTTTTTCCGAATAGAAAAAAAAAATAATACATTTTTGGGGTCCCCATACTTGGAACTGAAACTCAAAAATTTTTTTTTTATCAAACCCATACGTGTGGGGTATCTATGGATAGATGTTCAAAAATGATGTTGAGGTTTCTAATATCATTTTATTCTAAACTGAATAGTAACTTCTAAAATAAGAGAGTGATAAAACTAAAAAAAATATATGTTGTACATTACCATGCAAATTACCAACGAAAATTGGTTTGAACGAGATCTAGTGAGTAGTTTTTTTTTAATACGTCATAAATCGTAACATGCAATTTACCTTTCATCCAATCAAAACACTATTATTAAAACATCGATGAAAGTTACAATGAACTACAAGAACTTTTATATGATGTTACTTGCAGATACGAAACCCTTCATGGGCGAGTCCGACTCGCACTTGGCCGCTTTTTTTTCACTTCTAGCACATGAAAGTATGCAAGAATTTTTTTGTCTTTGGTCTGTCTGTATCTTTGTTCCAGATAATCCCTGGAATGACTGTACCGATTTTGACGGTAATTTCACTAGCATTTAACTGAAAGAGTAAGGAATAATAATTTTTTTTTAGATTAACTTCACTCCGGGAACTCGATACACAGCTAATATAACCATAATTTTACTCACTGCAGGTCTTGTCTGGCTGTGACGCAGTCTTCCACCGACCTGCATATGCCTGCTGCACTGGTATACTGATCTGTACATGCTTCACCTTCTGCAAATATACAAGTAATAATATATTTGTACTATCAAATGAACAGCTTCTTATTAAATGTATAGACCTTGGGCGACCGAGCTTTGCTCAGTTGATACTATATAGCTGTAGTGTTGCTATGTTGGTGTATCAACCACCAACCAAATATGTCTTACTGAAAGAGTAGGATAGATATTACAAGCAATGCCAGGAGTAATTATAAATGCAAATCATGAACGTGTCTCCGGTCTCACACTCACCAACGAAATACGACAATACGAATTCTGACATTTTCAGGTTGGTCTTCTGTATGAGAGTAGTACAACCCATTTTACTTTTTTTAGTCTTCCGTTGCCAAATGGAAAAAAATTCTGTCTGTCCGTCCGTATGTCACAGCCACTTTTTTCCGAAACTATAAGAGCTATACTGTTGAAACTTGGTCAGTAGATGTATTCTGTGAACCGCATTAATATTTTTCCACAAAAATTGAAAAAAAGCAATAAATTTTGGGGGTCTCCATACTTAAAACTGAAACTCAAAAAATTTTTTTCATCAAAACCATACGTGTGAGGTATCTATGGATAGGTCTTCAAAAATGATATTGAGGTTTCTAATATCATTTTTTTCTAAACTGAATAGTTTGCGCGAGAGACACTTCCAAAGTGGTAAAATATGTGTCCCCCCTTGTAACTTCTAAAATAAGAGAATGACAAAACTAAAAAAAAAATATAAATATTTTTTAAATATTTTGGACATCTAAATAAATATTTTGGACATCTTACACACAACATCATCTAGTCCCAAAGTAAGCAGAGCTTGTGTTATTTATAGGTACTAAACAACTGATATAAATACATAAACATACTTTTTTTTTTGTAAATACATACATATTATACATAGAAAACACCCAGACTCCGAAACAAATATTTGTGGATCACACAAATATTTGGTCCAACCCGGGAATCGAACCCGAGACCTCTGGATCAGCAGCCGCATATGCAAACCACTAGACCAACAAGGCAGTTAAAACAACCAAAGTCATGACAACCGGGACCAACGGTTCTATGTGCCTTATCAACACCAAACTTCCAAACTCCGGACTGCTATTAGGAATTTCCTAAGAAAAAAACCCAAAAACACTTTTTGGCCCGACCCGGGATTTGAACCCGAGACCTCTTGATTAGCAGTCGCATACGCTTATCCACTAGACCAACCAGGGTGGCTCTACTATCCTACTAATATTATAAGCGTGAAAGTTTGTGAGTGTGTACGTATGTATGTATGTGTGTATGTATGTATGTATGTATGTATGTATGTATGTATGTATGTATATATCTTTTGCCCGCGGCTCCGCCCGCGTGTAGTTCCGTCAAGGCGATAAATAGTAGCCTAGGTATGTGTTATTCCGATATGTAAGTTGTATGATTGTAAAACAAACATACATACATACATCCTTACTAATATTATAATAATCACTACATGCGAGGGAGCCGTGGGCAGAAGTTAGTCTTAGCAAGTCATCTCTCTCACCTTTTTGTCCACACACCGTGGCGATCAGCCCCAGTATGAAGTAGATACAATACATGGCTTCAGATGGCCTGGTTACATTACTCTGTCAACCATTCAAATGAGACCTGGAAGAAAATTGACAGGTTTTGATGTGAAATATCTATAGCCGCACGTAAAACAGATTTCTGGCCTGGCGACGCGTCGCCACGGCACGCTATACGATGGTATATATATACAGTCTATATGCAGTAGTGTGTACTGTACTATTTTAATAATTAGTAATATTTTATTTTATCATTATGACATATTTAGTTCCTATTAAAATATGTTCTTTTCTGCATATTACTTTTACAAAATAATGGCGATGTTTCACACCTGCCAGGCGTCCCGTGACGGCTCACTTTTTTTTAGAGCAGTCTTTACCCGACGGATTCAAAAAGAAGGTAATGTTTTTGGAGTTAATTTCAATGATTACATATATTTCGTACTTTTTTTTTGTATTTAAGTCTACCAAAGCAACTCTACTCTGCCTGATGGAAAGCATAACTACAATCCAGGAGTAGAGGTCACCATCCTCATTGTGACGATAGGCAAAGTAGCATGGTGACCCATACCATGGCGGCCTGCTTAGCTATTTCTCTATCATTCTCCCGGCCTCTGGAGACCGGGAGAATGTTGCAGATGAATGGTCCTCCGGACTTACAATCACCAACGAATATCAACAACTGTGGTGTTTAGTTGTGAATTTGTATACATTACTTGTAATATCTATTGTATTTGTTAGTATAAAGTATAATATTTTATTTGTCTTACAGTCACTATATCTAATTCTCTTTCCTGAAAACTACTCACTAGATCTCGTTCAAACCAATTTTCGTTGGTAGTTTGCATGGTAATGTACATCATATATTTTTTTTACTTTTATCACTCTCTTATTTTAGAAGTTAGAGGGGGGGGACACATTTTTCCACTTTGGAAGTTTCTCTCGCGCAAACTATTCAGTTTAGAAAAAAATGATATTAGAAACCTCAACATCATTTTTGAACACCTATCCATAGATACCCGACAAGTATAGGTTTGATGAAAAAAAAATTTTTGAGTTTCAGTTCCAAGTATGGGGAACCCCAAAATGTATTGTTTTTTTTCCTATTTTTATGTAAAAATCTTAATGCGGTTCACAGAATACATCGACTGACAAAATTTCAACAGTATAGCTCTTATAGTTTCGGAAATAATTGGCTGTGACATACGGACGGACAGACAGACAGACAGACTTGACGAATCTATAAGGGTTCCGTTTTTTGCCATTCGGCTACGGAACCCTAACAAACATCAAGAACGCTGTCATTATTAGGATGGTCTTTTGTCTGAGGGTAGTACTGCCGGCCCATTTGTTATATTTGCTATATTTATCTACATATATTAACTATCTATAAACCATGTCTATCTATATCCAATAATGTACATCCTTCACCTTAAGCGTCTTGTATTATCCTCAATACGCTATTTTTATGAACCAATAGAGGATGATTTAACAAAATAGATATCAGTACACACCAAAAGTAAACTTTAATTCTATTGTTTCCTAAACCTAATCACAACACGTAAACCTAGTCACAAAGCCTCTTGATACGTCTTGTCCGTGATGCCGCCGAGAAAAGAGAGAGCTTGACGCGTCGTCACTCGCCAGATGCGCCGGCGGCGATCCGCCCCTCTCTCCCCGATCTTCCCGCCGCTCACACCCTTGAGGTCAGGTACACGCAAACACGTGCGTTCGAGAGAGCTTGACGCGTCCCCCGCCAGATGCGCCAGTGGTGATTCGCTCCTCTCTCCCCGATCTTCCTGCCGCTCACACCCTTGAGGTCACGTATGCACAAACACGTGCGCTCATTGGTTCGATTTTCATAACACGGCCTCTCCTGATGGCGAGGCGTCCTCGACCGCATCTTGCCGAGATAGCTCCTCACGGTCCTAAAGATTATCGGGATCATCGTCATTTGAAAGACCACATCGTTATAACACTTAAAACAAATTATCCTGTAGCATGGTTTGTGATAATAGTTAAGAACTTTATTTACAACAACTACAACTGTAAGCGTGCACTCAAACAGTTGTAACCGGTGTACGAATTTTATTATTTAACAGAGAAAGATATTTAGAAATTATAACAAATAGACCGTTCTGTTTATCAAAACTTTGCCTATCATTAGATTGCCAGCACACACCATAGGTAGCTGCCCAGAGGCAAGCGCATGTGGCTGCGAGGTATGTAGATTGCCAGCACACACCATAGGTAGCTGCCCAGAGGCAAGCGCATGTGGCTGCGGGGTATGTAGATTGCCAGCACACACCATAGGTAGCTGCCCAGAGGCAAGCGCATGTGGCTGCGAGGTATGTAGATTGCCAGCACACACCATAGGTAGCTGCCCAGAGGCAAGCGCATGTGGCTGCGAGGTATGTAGATTGCCAGCACACACCATAGGTAGCTGCCCAGAGGCAAGCGCATGTGGCTGCGGGGTATGTAGATTGCCAGCACACACCATAGGTAGCTGCCCAGAGGCAAGCGCATGTGGCTGCGGGGTATGTAGATTGCCAGCACACACCATAGGTAGCTGCCCAGAGGCAAGCGCATGTGGCTGCGAGGTATGTAGATTGCCAGCACACACCATAGGTAGCTGCCCAGAGGCAAGCGCATGTGGCTGCGGGGTATGTAGATTGCCAGCACACACCATAGGTAGCTGCCCAGAGGCAAGCGCATGTGGCTGCGAGGTATGTAGATTGCCAGCACACACCATAGGTAGCTGCCCAGAGGCAAGCGCATGTGGCTGCGAGGTATGTAGATTGCCAGCACACACCATAGGTAGCTGCCCAGAGGCAAGCGCATGTGGCTGCGGGGTATGTAGATTGCCAGCACACACCATAGGTAGCTGCCCAGAGGCAAGCGCATGTGGCTGCGAGGTATGTAGATTGCCAGCACACACCATAGGTAGCTGCCCAGAGGCAAGCGCATGTGGCTGCGGGGTATGTAGATTGCCAGCACACACCATAGGTAGCTGCCCAGAGGCAAGCGCATGTGGCTGCGAGGTATGTAGATTGCCAGCACACACCATAGGTAGCTGCCCAGAGGCAAGCGCATGTGGCTGCGAGGTATGTAGATTGCCAGCACACACCATAGGTAGCTGCCCAGAGGCAAGCGCATGTGGCTGCGAGGTATGTAGATTGCCAGCACACACCATAGGTAGCTGCCCAGAGGCAAGCGCATGTGGCTGCGAGGTATGTAGATTGCCAGCACACACCATAGGTAGCTGCCCAGAGGCAAGCGCATGTGGCTGCGAGGTATGTAGATTGCCAGCACACACCATAGGTAGCTGCCGAGAGGCAAGCGCACGTATCAGAAATTAAAAAATCACACGCCATAGGTAGCTGCCGAGAGGCAAGCGCACGTGGATATAGTTCAGCATACGTCACAGGCCTCGGGCACACGGAGAACAGGCCGTAGGTCGCACGTCGCGCAGACCGAAGGTCCGCACCTCATAAGGCAGCAGCGGCTCACATGCCACAGCCCGCACCCAGCAGGCGGCGAGCAGACCGAAGATTCGCGCCTCAGCAGGCGGCGAGCAGACCGAAAGTCCGCATCTCACAGAGCGTCGTGCAGACTGGAGATCTGCGCCTCACCAGACGGCAACAGACCTGCGCCTCACCAGGCGGCAGCAGACGCCAGGTCACCACCCGCGCTTGGCTCGCGTAGACAGCGAGAAGACTGAAGGACTCTTCCACAGTGACGAGACAATCTCGTTGTTAACCTCTCAAAGCATTGTTGTCATGTAAGGAAAGCATGAAATATTGCATTAGTTTTGAATACGGCATTACTTTTACATCACCAATATGCTTCACTACCGTCATGAATAATCACAGAGCTTTTAAAAGGTGATACTAGCAAGCAGAGCTTTTAGGATATTTAAAAATAACAATGCCCTCAGTATGTACGCAGTGATACCGTCAAGAATGTTACTATCTTTCGCATATGTCTCAGGAAACAAGACCCGGAGGATGCCAGAAAATGTTACAAAAGTCTCAAGGTACTCGGTTAAGGATGTTCCCAATAATAGCAAAGCTCTCAGGATATGATACCGTGTTATGTCTGCAGCTTGACGATTGGCGTCAAGCAACTCCGAAGCATGTCCAAGTGTGCACGCAGTGAATTCGAGTTCAGACTGATTGCCCTCAAAGTCATTTTATGCACAAGGGCTTGTCCGACAGGTGTCGTTCAATCACTTACTGTAATAGGCCACCGTCTGCTTATCGTCCATCGTCTCGAGTCTGTAGTTGAACCTTATCATTTAAACCTTTCTGCTAGAAAATTAAAGCTAGAAAGCTGAAAATTATCTTTCTGGAACACTACTTGGTACTCTCACATTGACTAGTGCTTAAACCTTATTTTAGCTCGGTCTACCCTGACCATTAATCATTATCGTTTCACAAACAACATAAAGTTATCTCGCAAGCTTGCACTTAGTTCATTTAATACCTGACACTAGTGAGGGTATTTAAAACCTTTCATAATGTTTCTATAACATCAACAGTAGCATGCCTAAGTAGACGTACTAATGCACTTGGAAGGCACAACAAATAAATCCACTTCTATGCGTATCTCAGGAAATTCAACTACTGTTGTTACATAGCTTGTAGATTCTATTTCCTGACTACCAAAGCCACGCATTAATCGATATGATAAACGAACATGATTGCAATTTAGACGTTTGAGAACTTTATCAGAAATCAAAGAAATATCTGAACCACTATCAATTAAAACGTCTAACGGAATCTTATTAATTACAGCTGTCATTGTATTACTGCACCGGACATCGTTTGACAAAAATTTACGTTGCTACCATTTTACCTGGGTTCAAGGCGTTATTTGGCAAAACACTTTTCGACGGTATGCCCTTTTACAATATTTAAATGCATCAACGTCCGACGGGCATATTCGGCATACGAAAAGAAATTATTAGACTCCGTTTTCATTACGACAAATAAAACATTTGCGATATCTACGTTTCGAGGACATAGCGACCTGAATTCTACTTTAAAATTGGTCCATGAACGATCATTGGACACCCAATCGTCTAACCATAACCGCGCGTCACCTTTATGGCAACGCCCAATACGCGATAAACACTCATGGTCATCCCAGCGATTATTCTCACGAGCTTTATCAACCTCTGTACACCAAACATTAAAATCGTCGATACGTAATAATGACTAGGCTTGGTGATAAGTGATGTCAACGCGGTTACAATCTTATTAGTATCACAAACAGACTCAACCGGCGCGGTAACTGTATTTGAAACAACAGGCAACGGCTGAGTGTGATATCCACGTACAGAACGCGGAGGCTCAGATCCAGAGGTAGATAGTCTGTCCTCGATTGCATTTAACCTAACAAGAATCGTATCTAGTGCTTGATCGCGAGTACTGTCATGTTCAGTAAATGAATTATCGCGACGTCACTTACGAGTGTTACGAAGGATGCTATGACTATCAGATCTCTCATGAGACCGCGAACAGCGTCCCGACATTATAAAATTAAAGTTTACTTACGGCTTGTACGACGCACTGAGTTTAAAATTTGAAATTGTTAAAAATTTAATAGTAGCACAACTTTACAACTCAAAAACAATTACTTTGGATGACTAACAGAGACAGCAACGAGCACAGCTTCGCGGTGTATCGAATCCCACTTCTGATTTTATGAACCAATAGAGGATGATTTAACAAAATAGATATCAGTACACACCAAAAGTAAACTTTAATTCTATTGTTTCCTAAACCTAATCACAACACGTAAACCTAGTCACAAAGCCTCTTGATACGTCTTGTCCGTGATGCCGCCGAGAAAAGAGAGAGCTTGACGCGTCGTCACTCGCCAGATGCGCCGGCGGCGATCCGCCCCTCTCTCCCCGATCTTCCCGCCGCTCACACCCTTGAGGTCAGGTACACGCAAACACGTGCGTTCGAGAGAGCTTGACGCGTCCCCCGCCAGATGCGCCAGTGGTGATTCGCTCCTCTCTCCCCGATCTTCCTGCCGCTCACACCCTTGAGGTCACGTATGCACAAACACGTGCGCTCATTGGTTCGATTTTCATAACACTATATAATTTTAAACATACTCATATACCTATAGTTCTAGCACCAATACAAAAAACCCAATGTGCCAAAAGCGTTCAAATAAATAACAACTCTATCCACTACAGTATAAAAGTCAATTTAGATTGCACAGCGTTAATCACTTACTGTTTCATTGCCGTAGTAATCCATGACCTTTCTCTTTTGACGACGCGACGGTTAAAAAACAAATAAATGAACATGAAACCTGATTCTATATAACATAGCTTTTGTCCGCGACTCTGTATGCGTTTAAAATCAATTATTAAATCATCAAGACGCTGCTAACGATACCTCACAATCGTAAGGTTATCACCTTTGTCCAGTTCTAATAATAATTAATTGAGATTAGCGCATTCAACCAAACATGGAAACAAGTTCCTGAGCTTCAATATTTAAGTTTAAATAAAAATATATAAAATTAAAGTATCTACAATATTAAATGAACCATTTTTTTTCTAAAAACATTTGAAAGTACTTATATACGGTACTTACATAAAAAAATATAGTTTTAAAAAAAGCTGCCAAGTGCGAGTCGGACTCGCCCATGAAGGGTTCCGTATCAGCAAGTAACATCATATAAAAGTTCTTGTAGTTCGTTGTAACTTTGATCGAAGTGTATATAATAGTGTATTGATTAAATGAAAGGTAAATTGCGGTTTACGATTTATAACGTATTAAAAAAAAACTACTTACTAGATCTCGTTCAATTTTCGTTGGTAGTTTGCATGCTAATGTACAACATATTTTTTTTAATTTTATCACTCTCTTATTTTAGAAGTTACAGGGGGGGGGGGGGGCACACATTTTTCCACTTTGAAAGTGTCTCTCGTGCAAACTATTCAGTTTAGAAAAAAATGATATTAGAAACCTCAACATTATTTTTGAACACCTATCCATAGATACGCCACACGTATGGGTTTGATGAAAAAAAAATTTTTGAGTTTCAGTTCCAAGTATGGGGACCCCAAAAAGTATTGTTTTTTTTTCTAGTTTTATGTGAAAATCCTAATGCCGTTCATAGATTACATCTACTTACCAAGTTTCAAAAGTATGGCTCTTATGGTTTCGGAAAAAAATGGCTGTGACATACGGACGGACAGACAGACAGACAGACAGACATGACGAATCTATAAGGGTTCCGTTTTTTGCCATTTGGCTACTGAACCCTAAAAACGAAACAAACACGCTTTTAAAATAAAAAGTAGAAAATAATTTTAATGTTACAAAGCTTGGGGCGACGTTATTGAAATATTTTCAGAAAGCACCCCACGCTTTGTTACATTAAAATTATTTTCTACTTTTTAGTTTAAAAGAGTCTTTGTTTAGTTTTTTAAAACAATTTTTTTTTCAAGACTAAAAAAGACTAATTTGTTTAAATTTTTTGTTTTTTTTTTCAAATTAGTGTACTGTCATCGGTCCTCGATAAATCTACAAAGTTTGAACGAAATCTGTCAGTTTAAAGTGGGTCAAAATCGCGCCCAAAGGAGTCTATTACAATCATACAAACAAAGATACAAACATACAGGTGAAGCTAATATAAAGCGTGTAAAAATATTTTTATTTTTTTGTATACCGTCTGTATGTTTGTGGCGATGTATGATGGATCGATTTCAACGTGACTTCCACTGACTTTTGTTTACAACAACAACCGTAGGCAACAGCGCGGGATTCAGCTAGTTCAGAATAAGCTTTTTAATTCATTTAATTTTTCACCGACTTCAAAAAAAGGAGGAGGTTATCAATTCGTCGGAATCTTTTTTTTTTTTTTTATGTATGTTCAGCGATAATTTCGTCGTTTATGAACCGATTTCAAAAATTCTTTTTGCATTGGAATGTGCGTAGCGTACAGGTGGTCCCATAGTCACCATATCGGGATCTGATGATGGTATCCCAAGGAAATCGAGGGAACTCCTCAAATATCATAGGCACAATTGTCGAAATTTGGGTACTCGTAATAGTTTGTCTTTTAAGTCGGTTCCTTTTTGTTAAAATTATGAATTCATTTAATTTTAAAACCAACCATATCGAACTCGTTACAAGCCGTCAACCTGTTTATCGTCCTTGGAACCGAGACTTGCAATAAAACTATTAACATTACAGATTTTTAGCGTTCCTTAGTTCATGATTCGGAAACCTCATAGATTCGTCATGTCCGTCCGTCCGTCCTCGACCTACCGCCCAAACGGTTGGTGATAGAAAGATGAAACTTTGCATGAATATTATTGTAATTACGTCGACAA
Source organism: Phragmatobia fuliginosa (assembly GCA_932526445.1). Classification (NCBI taxonomy): domain Eukaryota; kingdom Metazoa; phylum Arthropoda; class Insecta; order Lepidoptera; family Erebidae; genus Phragmatobia; species Phragmatobia fuliginosa. The sequence continues at coordinate 6,471,079 of OW052084.1, read as the reverse complement.
AGTGCAACAATAAAATTACGAAAAATATTTTTATTTTGGGTACATTTAAAAAAAAGGCGGCCAAGTGCGAGTCGGACTCGCCCATGAAGGGTTCCGTATCAGCAAGTAACATCATATAAAAGTTCTTGTAGTTCGTTGTGACTTTCATCGATGTTTTAATAATAGTGTATTAATTGAATGGAAGGTAAATTGCGGTTTACGATTTATGACGTTTAAAAAAAAAACTACTTACTAGATCTCGTTCAAATCAATGTTTGTTGATAGTTTGCATGGTAATGTTCAACATATATATTTTTTAGTTTTATCACTCTCTTAGTTTAGAAGTTAGAGGGGGGGTGACACACATTTTTCCACTTTGTAAGTGTCTCTCGCGCAAACTATTCAGTTTAGAAAAAAACGATATGAGAAACCTCAACATCATTTTTGAACACCTATCCATAGATGTGTTCGATGAAAAATTTTTTTTTGAGTTTTAGTTCTAAGTTGGGGACCCCCAAAATGTATTGTTTTTTTTTCTATTTTTATATGAAAATCTTAATGCGGTTCACAGATTACATCTACTCACCAAGTTTCAAAAGTATAGCTCTTATGGTTACCGAAAAAAGTAGCTGTGACATACGGACGGACAGATAGACAGACAGACAGACAGACATGACGAATCTAAAAGGGTTCCGTTTTTTGCCATTTGGCTACGGAACCCTAAAAATCATCCCTACTTTACGTGTTTTTACCTTTTTTTACCCCATCGTGTAGGGTATCATTAGATAGACCTTTTAAAAACATTGCGGGGTTGCTAAAACCATTTTTCGATTTAGGTATTTCTTTGCGAGTTATTCAATTTTACAGCGCAGTTTTTTGAAAAACCATTTTAGAGGGTTTTTAAAAAAACTGCTCGGGGCCCTCTAAAAGCCAAACGGCTGTCTCAAAAAACCTGAAAGCGGTATAGATTACTTATGAATTTTGGTAGTTATAGTGGCCTAACTTGTAAAATGCACCCGCTTGGAAAACTACGTACAAAAAAAGATAAATATTAATATAATATATTAATATGTTTTTTAGAACAAGAAAATACACAAAGTATAATTTAAATGAAACGATGATGACAGCAGTAGTAAAAGCGGCCAAGTGCGAGTCGGACTAGCCCATGAAGGGTTCCGTATCAGCAAGTAACATCATATAAAATTTCTTGTAGTTCGTTGTAACTTTCATCGATGTTTTAATAATAGTGTTTTGATTCCATGAAAGGTAAATAGCGTGTTACGATTTATGACGTATTAAAAAAAAACTACTTACTAGATCTCGTTCAAATCAATTTTCGTTGGAAGTTAGCATGGTAATGTACATCATATATTTTTTTTAGTTTTATGATTTTCATATTTTAGAAGTTACAGGGGGGGACACACATTTTACTACTTTGGAAGTTTAGCAAACTATTCAGTTTAGAAAAAAATGATATTAGAAACCTCATTATCATTTTTAAAGACCTATCTATAGATACCCTACACGTATGGTTTTGATGAAAAAAAAATTTTTGAGTTTCAGTTCTAAGTATGGAGACCCCCAAACTCTATTGCTTTTTTTCTATTTTTGTGTTAAAATATTAATGCGGTTTACAGAATACATCTACTGACCATGTTTCAACAGCTCTTATAGTTTCGGAAATAATTGGCTGTGACATACGGACGGACAGACAGACAGACATGACGAATCTATAAGGGTTCCGTTTTTTGCCATTTGGCTACGGAACCTTAAAAACAAAATCGAAATCGGTTCATCCTTTCGGGAGCTACGATCACAGACAGACACACACACTGATAGGTCAAACTTATAAAACCCCGTCCTGTTTACGTCGGGGGTTAAAAAGTAGCCTGTATCCTTTCCCAAGGTTCCGTCTATTTCTATGCCAAAATTCGTTAATTTATTTCACCGTTTTAGGCGTACAAGAGTGACTTTTGCATTTATAATATTAGTAGGAATTAAAAACATACCCAACTTATGTTTTGCAGTTCCTCTTGATTGTAATGACGATGTAAAAACAAAACAAATGTTTCATTATACGTAACACTTTTAGCATAAAACCTTTTTTATGTTCTTTTTCTTTAAAACTTGTCTAGAATTATGTATTCTACTAAATATAGCAATAAACTTTAAGTATTAATGTATTTATAACACGTCTACCCTTCACTAATGTAATGATACAACTGGTTGCTATTTTTTTACGTAAAAAAAATCATCTTCGTAATATATTTACGAAACCAGTTTTTGTTACGTGGTATTTACACTGCACACTGGGTTTGTTTTGAATCTATATTTGCTAACAAATGAAATTTAAATGTTTGTAATATCAAATGAATGGTTTTTTACTAAATGTCAATCAAAGTATATAAGGTACTAACATCAAAAAAAGCGGCCAAGTGCGAGTCAGACTCGCCCATGAAGGGATCCGTAGCATCATATAAAAGTTTTTGTAGTTCGTTGTAACTTTCATCAATATTTTAATAATAGTGTTTTGATTGAAAGATGTAAATTGCCGGTTATGATTTATGACGTATTAAAAAAAGCGGCCAAGTGCGAGTCGGATTCGCCCATGAAGGGTTCCGTACCAGCAAGTAACATCATATAAAAGTTCTTGTAGTTCGTTGTAACTTTCATCGATGTTTTTATACTAGTGTATTGATTGGATGAAAGGTATATTGCGTGTCACGTATTTTTGACGTATTAAAAAAAAACTACTTACTAGATCTCGTTCAAACCAATTTTCGTTGGTAGTTTACATGGTAATGTACAACATATATTTTTTTTAGTTTTATTACTCTCTTATTTTAGAAGTTAGAGGGGGGGGACACACATTTTTCCACTTTGGAAGTGTCTCTCGCGCAAACTATTCAGTTTAGAAAAAAATGATATTAGAAACCTCAACATCATTTTTGAAGACCTATCCATAGATACCCCGTACATAGATATACGATAGATACACGTATAGGTTTGATGAAAAAAAAAATTTTGAGTTTCAGTTCCAAGTATGGGAGGACCCCCAAAATGTATTGTTTTTTTTCTATTTTTATGTAAAAATCTTAATGCGGTTCATAGAATACATCGACTGACAAAATTTCAACAGTATAGCTCTTATAGTTTCAGAAATAATTGGCTGTGACATACGGACGGACAGACAGATAAATAAATTAAATTTAAGTGTCTGTTAGTAATATCAAATAATCAGGGTTTTGCTTATATTTATGAAAGTACTAGCTTTCCGCCCGCGGCTTCGCCCGCGTGGAATTCGTTTATATTGCGCGACACGGTAAGTGTAGATTACACAATCTTACATGATTTTATGTTTGATAATAAGGAACTTCGACACAAACTTACGTCCCCTATTTCAAACCCTTCTACCTTTATTTTCGCGATAAAAAGTATCCTATGTCCTTTCCCAAGTTCCGTTCTATCTTCGTACCAAATTTCATCAAAATCGGTTCAGTGGTTTAGGCGTGAAAGCGTAACAGACAAACAGAAAGACAGAGCTACTTTCGCATTTATAATATTAGTAGGGATCTATATACGGTACTTACACCAAAATTTGCTTATTTTTTTGTCTAGATTTCTCTGTCGGTTTGTTCACGGTTATCTCTGGAACGACTGGACCTATTTTGATGGGTCTTCAGAAACAGATACTTCAATTTTATTTCTTTCTTTCTATAGATACATTTCTTTGTAGGTAGTAAAACCACGCTGATTTCAGCACGAATGGTCCGGCTCGACCGGGCCAGTTCTACCCTCACACAGAAGACCATCCTAATAATGACAGCATTCGTCTTGCTGTATTTGGTTGGTTAGTGTAAAACCGGAGGCCCAATCATTATGCATCATTCTCCCGGCCTCGGGAGACCGGAAGAATTATGCAGAATTATTTTACCAGGCCGCCATGGTATTGGTCACCATTCTGCATTGTCTATACTTACAATGAGGGTGGTGACCCCTACTCCTGGATTCTACTCATGCTTTCCATCAAGCAAAGTAGAGTCACTTTGGTAAGCTTAAATATAAAAAAAAATCCACTTCGCAATATCAATCGTTTGGCCGTGGCATGCCAGGTACGATCGCTACGATCAGCTGGTCGGAGGACTCGGAGGATCCTCCCTTTGTGTTGGGAGAGACACTACACCCGTTTACGGGAGGAATACGACCTCAGTTACTGATATATAAGGAGAGGTCTACATATGTCCAGCAGTGGACTGATAAAGGCTGTTGTTTATTGATGATACTAATGTATAAGGCTCTTAAGGTGACTTTATCCATACATCTATATACATATAAATAAAATGTAGGTATCTGTTTGTATACCAATAAGCTGTCAATGAACAGTTATTTCCTCAAATGCATTTGAAAGTATATGCGAGTATTTACAGTAAAAAAAATCGGCCAAGTGCGTGTCAGGCCACGCACAGGATAGGGTTCCTCAGTCACCCATAATGGTATGTGGATTAGAAATCGTATCCAATGGATAATTGTTATGTTTACGTATTAATGCGTTGATTTTGTATGACGTTTTCAAAGTGAGCGCATTGTAAAAGTTAAGCCTCTATAACTTCTGAACTAACAAAGTCATCGAATCCGTTATAGTTTTCCTTCAAAGTTCATTATATGGACCACTATCAGGAATTTTTCCAGATTTTTTGAGCCAGCCGTTTAGCTTTTAGAGGGGGGGGGACGCCCTGTTTTTATAAAAAAGTGGCCTTTAAAGTAGAATTTCTCGCAAACGGATACCTAAATCAAAAAATCGTCTTAGAAACCCTTTATTGTTTTTAAAAGACCTATCTAATGATACCCCACATGATGGGGTAGCCGCAAGAAAAAAAAAACATCCCGACGTTACGTGTAGGGGAGGTACCCCAAATAAAAATATTTTTCATAATTTTATTATAGCACTTTGTCGACGTAATTACAGTACACATTCATGCAAAGTTTCATCTTTCTAGCACTTACCGTTTGGACGGTAAGTCGAGGACGGACGGACGGACGGACGGACGGACGGACGGACGGACGGACAGACGGACATGACGAATCTATAAGGGTTCGAAGTCATAAACTTCGGAACCCTAAAAATCGAGCAAGTGCGTGTCATAATTGTTATGTTTACTTATTATTTCGTTATTTTTGTACAAAGTTTTCCAAGTAAGCGTATGTTACAAATTAGGCCCCTATACTCCTGAACTAACAAAAAAAAGCGGCCAAGTGCGAGTCGGACTCGCCCATGAAGGGTTCCGTACCAGCAAGTAACATCATATAAAAGTTCTTGTAGTTCGTTGTAACTTTCATCGATGTTTTTATACTAGTATAATGGATGAAAGGTATATTGCGTGTTACGATTTATGACGTATAAAAAAAAAAACTACTCACTAGATCTCGTTCAAACTAATTTTCGTTGGTAGTTTACATGGTAATGTACAACATATATTTTTTTTAGTTTTTTCACTCTCTTACTTTAGAAGTTAGAGGGGGGGGGGGGGGCACACATTTTTCCACTTTGGAAGTGTCTCTCGCGCAAACTATTCAGTTTAGGAAAAAATGATATTAGAAACCTTAACATCATTTTTGAACACCTAGATAGGTTTGATGAACACGTATAGGTTTGATGAAAAAAAAATTTTTGAGTTTCAGTTCCAAGCATGGGGACCCCCAAAATGTATTGTTCTTTTTCTATTTTTATGTAAAAATCTTAATGCGGTTCACAGAATACATCGACTGACCAAATTTCAACAGTATAGCTCTTATAGTTTCGGAAATAATTGGCTGTGACATACGGACGGACAGACAGACAGACAGACAGACTTGACGAATCTATAAGGGTTCCGTTTTTTGCCATTCGGCTACGGAACCCTAAAAATCATGTTAGCAACCTCTACATGTTTTTAAAAGACCTATCTAACGATACCACACAACAGGGTAGCCTCGGGAAAAAAACATCCCCACTTTACGAGTAGGTAAAAATATTTTATACTACACCTGATCGGAACAGTAGTCAAAATTCCCTGAAAATGAAAAGAGAAAGTTAGTCTTTTCCTTGACCTAAATAAGCGGGAGGAAAAAATGTATGAAAATCCATTTCTAACGTGTTTTAGCGGGAGAGAAAGTTGTATGAATTTTCATTTCTCATGTGTTATCTTATCTATGGCGCGCGCCTGCCCAAAGAGTTTTCATATAATTTAAATATGGAATCTCCGTGCCACTGACATCCTTTTGTGAAGAATAAAAAAAAAACAAAAGAAGCGCGAAATATTTATAAATATTATGTCAAATTCTAAGCTAAATCACATACAGTCGTCCCACGAAGACGTCTAGACAGGGCAATCGTGCGGGGCGTGAGGGGTGAGACGGGGGAACGGCTGCCCCGAGCTGCATACATTTACAGTGTTAGCAGCTCGGGAAACAACTTTCAGGGCTGTCGTGTGTCACTTTAAAATATTATTATTTTGGAAAATAATTCAAATGATGCATACGACGTGTGTTGTGGAAGATTGCAAGTCGTCATCTGAAATGAAAATCCAAGATGGCGAAAATTTGCAAATTTTTTGACATGGGTATCATGTCCATGGTTTACGAAGTCACTGAAAACGATTATGGGGTTGAAATGAAAATCCAAGATGGCGCCTACTAAAATTTGCAAATTTTTCGACATGGGTATCATGTCCATGGTTTACGAAGTCACTAAAAACGATTATGGGGTTGAAATGAAAATCCAAGATGGCGCCTACTAAAATTTGCAAATTTTTCGACATGGGTATCATGTCCATGGTTTACGAAGTCACTAAATACGATTATAGGGTTGAAATGAAAATCCAAGATGGCGCCGACGAAAATTTGCAAATTTTTCGACAAGGGTGTAATTTTTAAGATTTGCGGGGTGCCTGAAAATAAAAATAAGATCAAGTGTCTTTCGCGGATTTTTTTTTCATAGCTACGAGGACATTATTTAAAAAAATATAGTTATGAGTGTAAATTTTGAGGTTTTTTTGGGTTGACGATTATGAAAATAACAACTTTTTCAAATTCAAGATATCCAAATCCGGATATTTCTTTAAATTAAAATACATATGTTTGAAACTAGAATACCAAATTTCAGACTAATCCGGCAACAGGCCTTTCCTGTTGCCGGGTTGACCCCCTTATATTTCAATTACTTGATTTGACCCAAACAAGGCAAGCTAAATGAAACTGTTAAAAAAAACTATATTTTTGATCATTGTTAATTATTGCTTATAATAATAATCATAATGTTGATGACGATGTTGATCTAAAATAAATATATTTATTAATAAATATTGTTTACTTGAGACAACCCTAGCAGTTGCGACAATGTCTAGACGTTGCCGGCATTTACCACGAGATCAAAGGCGTCGTCCTACTGTATGTTTCTTTATACTGTGGCTAAATTGTGTCTTACATGGTGTCTTACGTTTTGATTTTATTTTATAAATACTTTAAATGTTCCTCACAGGTGTAGTATAAAGCACTGTGTAGCACTTGGGTGAAAGTCCCATTCCTACCTCGGGAGTATTGTGGCCCTAGGCTGCGCCTTCGGGCCACAAACTGCTCCCTCGCTAGTAATCGGTTCCTTTCCTCCCTCGGTGAACAATGTACTATTTCATGATTGTATACTACCACTTTGTCGACGTAATAGAAACACATATCCATGCAAAGTTTCATCTTTCTAGCACTAACAGTTTGGACGGTAAGACGAGGACGAACGAACGAACGGACGGACGTTACGAATCAATAAGGGTTCCGAGTCACGAACTACGGAACCCTAAAAAGCAACTAATAACAAATTTGTTTGTCTGTTTGTTTCAACTAATCTCTGGAACGCCCTTTTACTGGCAATTAGCTGATGACAAAAAAGTTATTTAGGCAATTTTTTTTTGGACCAACTTCGTTTCGTTACTCGCGTTCCACAACAATAACCACGGGTAACACCGCGCTAATTAGCTAGTTAATATATATTATTCATCAGATTCACATATGTGCTAAGACTAGTATCATTACAAGTCTCGGTTCGAAGGACGACAAACAAGTTGACGGCATACGGTGAGTCAGATATAGTTTTAATGTTTTAAGAATTTCAAAAGAATGTAATATCTGAATACCGCGGTTTTACTCGCGGTTGCTCTTGTATATGTCGTAGAATAGAAGCCTAAGTGACTCTTTATTTCATCAGCTATCTGCCAGTGGAAGTCCTATCAAAATTAGTTTATCCGTTCCATAGATAAGTCAGATCAAATTGATAGACAATATTTATAAAGAAAATGTTTTGTAAATGTAATTTCCGTGTATACTTTCATATTGATTTGACTACCTCGATGGCGCAGTGGGAGCGTATACGACTGCTGTGCTTGATGTCTAAGGTTCGATTCCCGGGTCGGAACAAATGTTTGTATCATCATCAATCATCAACAGCCTTTAACAGTTCACTGTTGGACATAGGCCTCTCCTTTGAAATGAGGTTTTGGCCACTATACCACGCTGGCCAGACGGGTTGGTAAAGGGTTTGTTTCAAGTTTTCTTTCTCTTGGCAGTGATGTTAGCTGCTTATTTTGTTCCTTTATAGCCTCTTACGACACCCATGGAATGAATAGGGGTGGTGACACTTTGTATTCTTAATCCGTCACCAAACGGAATGTTTGTATGATCTGCATATATTTGTTTCAGAGTTTTGGGTGTCTATAATACAAAAAAAGTATATGTATAAATATATGTATTTATATCAGTTGTCTATTATCCATAATAGAAGCTCTGCTTAGCTTGAGACTAGATGGAAATAAATCAGGTTTTTCCCCAGTGCGAGTACATTAAGGAAAATTCATGGCTTAGATTCATAGAGCAACATACTTTCTCTATTCTTGTGTTTCATTCGCTAATATTTTGTTCTGATCACGTAACTGAGTGACATTAGAATAGAATAGAATAGAAACTCTTTATTTGCACACTTTGTTACAGAGTTACAATACATTAGATGACATATATATGTAGTGTACAAAGGGCGGCCTTATTGCCATAGGCATTAGCCAATGAAACAAAAAAAAATAGTTTTAAAAAACTAAACAAACACTGTTAAACTAAAAGGTTGAAAATAATTTTAATGCAACAAAGCGTGACGTTATTGAAATATTTTTTGCATTAAAATTATTTTCTACCTTTCAGTTTAAAAGCGTGTTTGTTTAGTTTTTTAAAACTATTTCTTTTTCTAGACTAAAAAAGTTTGTTTAAGATTTTTTTTTTGTTTTTTTTTCAAATTAGTGTATTGTCATCGGTCCTCGATAAATCTACAAAGTTTGAACGAAATCTGGCCGTTCAAAGTGGGTCAAAATCGCGCCCAAAGGAGTCGGTTACAAACATACAAACATACAGGTGAAGCTAATATAAAGCGTGTAAAAATAGAGAAATAGAATTGATTTGAAATCGTGCCCATTAGATAATTATTGATGATCATTGTATGTTTACTTATTATTTCTTACTATTTTTTTACGAAGGATTCCAAGTGTTTCTACAAGCTATAACTCCTAAAAAAAAAAAGGTGTGTGCGCGATTCACACACGATAGAAGTGAAACTTCGGCAAATCGACAAAAGAATCAGATGAATATTTTTAACGACGCTTTTTTTTTAATAAAATACATTTTTCTTTATTTACACTATTAATCATTTAAATTTGACAGCTGGACGCCATCTTTGCCGCGACTTTTATCTCTGTTTCAAAGGTCAAAATTATAGTGTAATTTTTTTACACTTTGTATAAAGTGTAAAAAAATAGATACACATAAATAAAATATTGTTTAATTTTACATCTGGTATTTTTTACCAACATCTCAATTGGTAATGCAATCTCTCTCATGAATTTACATGACGTCATTTCCGATTGGTTGTACACTCTGACATTTGCTCTCTCGCTCTGACTCACCAATTTCATATTTGTGTCTCTTACGTGTCGTTTCTCGTTGCATCCGGTTTGAAATCACTACGATTCTAAAGAAGTTTCACTTCAAAAGTTGATCTAAACTGCTACAGTTTTCCTTTAAAGTTCAATATATGGACTATTATCATGAATTTTTTCAGACTTTTTGAGTCAGCCGTTTAGCTTTTCGTAGGGGGGCGATATTTGATCCAAATGTTATTTTTATTTCATTTCGCAGATTAAATTCCAGTTTAGAATTTGGCATACTGTGATGAGCAAGAATTGAAAATGCTTTACATAACATTAGCTTTAATCGCTGTGGGGGCAGTCAGTGGCCAACAAGGTAACCTCTATCAAGTTATTACTTATTTTAGAATAGAGTCCATTTGGATGTGTGGATGGACAAGGACAGAAATGAATACATACGAGGAAGTCTGAAAGTGCGCCACTGGATGAAGAGTTAAGAAGTAATAGGTTATCTTGGGATGGACATGTTATGCGGAGGTATGAGGAAAATGTAGCGAAGAAAATGTTGGGTATGGAAATTGAAGGTTACATGGCAAGAGGAAGACCAAAGAAAAGGTGGATGGATTGTGTGAAAGAAGAAATGAATAGGAAGGGAGTTAACAGTGAAATGACGAGTGATAGAGTAGAATAGAAGGATAAAACATACTGCGCCGACCTCAAATAAAATTGTGATAAGGCAGATGATGATGATGACTAAAAACTTTATGATGCCGCATGCGGTGACAAACATAGTTTAGGTAGACCTGCCTCTGCCCGGCGTGGTTAACAGGATAGTTGTCCCCGCTTGCAACACCATAAAGTGTTTAGCAATCCCCAGGGATTGAATAAAAATTAGAAATACATGGGTTAAGTATGTTGTGTGTGATTTTTTTTGGTTGTTAGTTTTTAGGGTTCCGTAGCCAAATGGCAAAAAACGGAACCCTTATAGATTCGTCAAGTCTGTCTGTCTGTCCGTCCGTATGTCACAGCCAATTATTTCCGAAACTATAAGAGCTATACTGTTGAAATTTGGTAAGTCGATGTATTCTGTGAACCGCATTAAGATTTTTACATAAAAATAGAAAAAAAACTATACATTTTGGGGGTCCCCATACTACGAACTGAAACTCAAAATTTTGTTTTTCATCAAACCTATACGTGTGGGGTATCTATGGATAGGTGTTCAAAAATGATATTGAGGTTTCTAATATCATTTTTTTCTAAACTGAATAGTTTGCGCGAGAGATACTTTCAAAGTGGAAAAATGTGTGTCCCCCTCCTCTAACTTCTAAAATAAGAGAGTGATAAAACTAAAAAAAATATATGTAGTACATTACCATACAAACTACCAACGAAAATTAGTTTGAACGAAGTCTAGTGAGCGGTTTTTTTTTAATACGTCATAAATCGTAACACGCAATTTATTTTATTTATTTTTATTTATATACTTTATGCACAAATACATGCATCGGCGGACTTAATGCCTTAGGCATTTTCTGCCAGTCGACCGATTGGGCGATGCAGAGAAAAAATGAGGTAGGTGCGTATAGGGTGAATGGATAGATTATAGTAGAAAAAGTCATAGGTAATATACATACATATCATATGGTAAGTAATATACCTACATAAACATACATATATACGTTTATATTTATATACATACATACACGTACATATATTTATTAACGTAGAATCCGATAAGAATCTGTGATAAACTAAGACCCCGTCGAATCCGCTAATTCGCCTAATAAAAGCTTCTTTACCTTCATCTTGAATGTGTCTCGATTTTTCGCCATTCTGACCTCGAGAGGAAGCGCATTCCACAACTGCACAGACTGGACAAAGAATGAGGATCCAACGAAACTAGTAGTGTGTGATGGGCAAAGCAGGAGGAGATTGTTAGCCGAGCGAAGGTTTCGATTGTGATTACTACACAAGAGTTGGAAATGTGTTTTTAAATAACTGGGGGGGGGATGGGGAATTGAGGATAGTGTACAGGAATGTGAGTGCGCGCATTTTTCTGCGTTGACGAATCGGTAACCAACCTAACTGGGAACGAAAACTGGAAATGTGGTCATACTTACGAAGATTAAAGATAAATCGAATGCAGTTATTGAGAAGACGGTCTAACTTGTTGAGGAGATCTGCATTCAGGTCATAATAGCACACGTCACCATAGTCGATCAAAGGGAAGATAAGAGATTGCACAAGCATTTTCTTGGTTTTCACGGGCAGAAAAATTTTCAAGCGATATAGTGCTCTGAGAATGCCCGTGACCCTCTGACATACATATGTAACTTGATCACGCCAGTTCAAAGTACAGTCGAGTTGTAAGCCTATGTCTTTCACTGTTTGGCAGACCGGTATAGTGGTACCATTCAGCATTATTTTAGGGAGCATTTCTAAATCGGTCCTGTCCATTGAACGCCTACTACCGATTAGTATGGCCTGGCACTTTGTCGGGTTGATAGCTAAACCGAACCGCGCACACCAGTTCTCGATAGTCCGGAGATCAATATTGATATTATCAATTGCCGTAGTTATGTTATCAACACTGGCCTGAGAGTACAGTTGTAGGTCGTCAGCATACAGGTGATACGCACTGCGAAGTTCGGGACATAGAAGATTAATAAAAATTGAGAAAAGCAAAGGAGAAAGTATACCGCCTTGAGGGACACCAGAGTCAACATCACACCATCTCGAGGAGAGATCGTCAACACGAACGGACTGTTGGCATCCCTGAAGATAGGATGAGAACCATTCCAGCGCCCCAGACGAGATCTTAAGATAGGAGAGGATGGCCAAGAGAATGTCGTGACTGACGGTATTAAAGGCGTTCGAAAAGTCGACCAGAACTAAAACTGTCACCTTTGTTTCTTCCAAGGCTTCTCTAATATCGCCTGTCACTTTGAGGAGAGCAGAGGTAGTACTATGGCCGGGCCTGAAACCCGATTGAAATGGGCTAAGCAAATTATTTTTGTATATATAATCAGATAGCTGTTTATATACACAGGATTCAAGAATTTTAGAAAGGAAGGGAAGAATTATTATGGGTCTAAAGTGGCTAGGAAGTGTGGGTTGTGTGATTTTGGGTAAAGGAATTATGTGAGCTTTACGCCATAGTGAGGGGAAGGTTCCGGAGTAAAGGGAATAATTGATGATATGTGTGATTACAGGCAAGAGCTCTTCAAGGGTGGACATGATCATACGCCTGCTGATTTGATCATAGCCAACAGCGTTGGATTTAATGGAAAGGATAATGTTTTTGATCTCGCCCTGCGCGACTGGAACAAATTGAAAAGGGTTAATATTAGGAGAAATAAGGCTCGCCAAGTGACTGACCGTGAGATTCTTGGTCTGAAGGTCCAAATAGGAGGACGAGGAGAAATGGCGATTAATGTCTTCCAAGCCAATCGGCCCCGACCAGCCAGAAGGCGCCTGTTTACCAACACCCAGGGTTCTAAGAAACTTCCAGGTGTTGGCGTGGGAAAGACAGGCAAGGTTGTTGTGAATATAACGGCGTTTAGCATTGCGTATCATCTGATTGCAAAGGTTTCTGGCTCCCTTGTACAAATTCCACTTTTCATCTGTGCGGTCCCTTTTATGTCTACAGTAAGCCCTATCTCTTCGCCTCATAGCTGATAGGATCTCCCTTGTCATCCACGGAGCAGGTGGCCTTTTAATTTTTATCCTTTGTATAGGTGCATGGGAATCGTACAAGGCAAAAATGACTTTATTGAAGGCTTCGACTTTATCGTCTAAACTAGAGGCCGTGGTAACTGCATCCCAGTTGAGTTTGGAAGCATCCTCTTTTTTTACTTTTTTTCTTTTTTATTTTTTTTCATTTATTTTTCTTTTCATCCAATCAATACACTAGTATAAACACATCGATGAAAGTTACAACGAACTACAAGAACTTTTATATGATGTTACTTGCTGATACGGAACCCTTCATGGGCGATTCCGACTCGCACTTGGCCGCTTTTAATGTAATACCCCGATATGATCTGAAAATAGTTTTTTCGGAGTTTGGGTGTTTTCTATATACGGTCGCCAAGTGGTCGAAATTCCATAATTTTATATGGCAACATTATTATGGTTCCATTGTCGAAGACTATAACTTCTTTAAACACAGATTTCGCCAAAGTTATGCTACAAATTCAATTTGAGAAAAGAGTATCTATGCATGTGTGTGTCAAATACGTGCTAGTGTGTGTGATGTTTTAACTATTGACTGCACAGTTGGCCTAGTGGTTTAAGCGGTCGCCACGCCGCTTCCTACTGCGCCAAGCGTCGTGGGTTCAAATCCCACGTGGGATAACACTTTGTGTGATTCACAATTTGTTGTTCTGAGTCTGGGTGTTCTTTGTGTCCGTTTCATGTATGTTTTTAAAGTCCCCCGCGACACAGGAAAATGTATTCCTAAAAGGCAGTTGTCTTTTTGGAGAAGAAGAAAAAAAAACTATTGATTGAACGTATTTCTGGTGTATATTTTCGAAAAAATAATAGCTTCCTGCACTCTTCCTTCACGTAAACTATAAGTGTGCGAAATTTCATACTCCTAAGTCAACACAATTTTCTTAAAAATGGGTACAAAGTTTTTGCTTCTCGTATTAATATGTAGATGCCTATGTACTGCCTCGTTGGTCTAGTGAATAGGGAATGCGACTGCTAATCAAGAGGTCTCGGGTACAAATCCCGAGTCGCGCCAAAAAGTGTTTTAGGTTTTTTCTTAGGAAATTCCTAATAACAGCCCGAAGTTTGGAAATTTAGCGGTGATTCACGCCCTCGCCGTGGAGAGCACGTAAAGCCGTCGGTCCCGGTTGTCATAAACATCTATGGTAATCGTTATTGGGAAGCCAGTGCCCCCAAATTTACTGACAACTAGTTCAAACTTGGAATTCCAGTTCTCCCTTAGGGTTGTGGAGATCCGATGCCAGTCGTTCCGTTGAAATATTGATATGACCACAAATTATATTGGGAATAAGGCTAGGAAGATGATGTATTATTATGTAGATAATATGTATGTATTTCCAAAAAAAGTATACATGCATTTATATCAGTTGTCTAGAACAAACAGTACAAGCTCTGCTTAGTTTGGGACTAGATGATGTTGTGTGTAAGATCTCCGAAATATTTATTTATTTATTTGCAGAAGGAGACTCTTGTGTGGACGAGATAACGAAAGCAGTTGGTAAATGCAAGCTGTTTATGCAATGCGAAACAGCCAAGGTAGACTTCCGGTAAGAACACTTTAAAATTATAAAAATATTGCCTGGGGATTCTCAATTGTGATTACTTCTTATTTTATATTACCTGAGTCCCGCGGTGTGTTGTTGAATCGCGAGTAATGCCGCGGAGCGAAGCTAGTCAATCGACATCGTAAGAAATTATGCGTAGTAATACATAACAAGCGTGTCCGTGTCCGTGTGGTGACGGATTAAGAATACAGAGTGTCACTACTAGTGTCAAACTACGCAAGACAACGTCGATGCAAAGAGAAGGAAAACAAACTTGAAACCAACCATAGGAGTATAGACCAACCCGTCTGGCCAGCGTGGTATATTAGGCCAGAACCTCCTTTCTAAGGAGAGGCCTATGTCCAGCAGTGGACTGTTAAAGGCTGTTGATGATACATAACAAAAAATACGCGTCAAATAGAGAAACTACTCCGTTACTTTTATTCAGTTAAAAAATATTTAAAATATAAATATATTTTATAGGTATGCTTACTTTACTTTATGATATTGGTTATTAAGGTTTAAAAATATTAGTTTATTATTATCTGCTTTATTTTGAGCTGGGTGCGAGTAGCTGAGGATCGAACTAAGTGGTGTGCAATGGGAGAGGTCCAGCAGTGGACTGCGAAACGCAGCTGATGATGATTTTTTGCTTTTCTGTGTTTTCGACGGTTTAATTTTGTGCCAAAAATGTTTTTCATGAGAAGCTCCAACAGAATATAACTTGTTTCAATTTCAGGACAAACGGAAAAAGACCTACATTATGTTCTTTTCGAAATGAGCACCCTGTGATCTGCTGCAGATAGTGATGGGTCGAGGGCGAAAACAAATACGGGCGGAAAGGCATAAACTGGGCAGATTGGGCATAAATGAGTTTACGCCCGAATAAATGCCCGAGCACTGGGCAGAAAAAACGAATACCTTTGTTTTGTGAAAAACAAATGTTTTCTTAATCTATTTTTTGTTAATTTAAATGAAAGTCAGTATGTTGTAAATTAAAACTTATAATTAATTATTATTTATACATTTTTGTAATTAAAATCACAAATAATCACAGTTCGTTTCATTATTTTTGTCGTAAATTCATAAAAAATTAACAAATATAACTCTTTTAAATATGTATAATAATAATAACATTTTAAATTTTTTCATTCGATGTTATTTTTTATATTTTTAAATGTATTTTTTAGATTTATATATTTAAAAATGTAATGAATAAGTATTTTGATTTTAATAAAGAGAACAATAATAATAATAATAAGTGGCAGCTTGGCAGTGTAGAATAAAACATATTGCTGAGTCCAGGACACTCATCGCCAAATTAATTGCCTATGAATGTGGTAATACGCGACCGAGAGTCATGCGCTTTATGAAACAGGCATTTTTGGAGACTACCATCAGTCCTCAACAGTATACATATGTCAAGTGTCAATAAAGAGAATAATAATAAATCTTTAAGTAATTTCATTATCATCGTCATTTAAGTCGATGTTAGACGTTACATAAAAAAATTCGGTTCGACTTATTAATTTGACTCTTATCATCATCAACATCATCGAAAAATCATCAAATTCTGAATCCGACTCGTTCAAGTTGAATAATGGTAGGTTGAGCAAGATCAAGTCTTAATTTACAACATTTTTTATTTGATGCCTACCATTGTGACTCCACTCTGCCTGATGATAAGCATGAGAGGGGGCCACCACACTGCCTGCGATGGAGGAAGTATGGCGACGCTGACCCAAACTATAGCGGCTTTGTGAGATGCTTTTTCACACCCCTCTTAGAGGACCCGGGATCATAATGGGAAGGAAAGACGTGGGATGGTAGCGAGTTCCAGTTTTTAACCGCTCGGCACAGGTCTTTCCTAAACCAAGTTTTTTTTCGGTATTAAGTCAAAATGAGGTGAAAAAATAGATATTTCAAATCAAATAAATTACGGTGTATTCAAGACATAGAAAGGTAAGTTTTCACAAAATTTCTTGAAAAAATAATTTTATTTGTAAAAGATAAAAAGAAAAAACCAAAAACTTGGTTTTTTGAATATTTCAGATAAAATTTGAGGTTATGTGAAAAAAGTGCAAATACAAAAGTTGTAGATCTTTTTATTACCTACAACTTTGTCTTTGATTTTTTTTTCATAGGATTTGTAGTTTTGCCGGAAATTGACATAAACCGTTTTTACCCTGAAAACCTCCCCCTACCCCTTCCGGCCTCAGATCGCCCGTAAATTATTTTTCCTTCCATTTTTATAATATTCACCTCCTTTTCCAATGGGTTTCATCACTTTCATCCTACTACAATTTATGTTCACTTTTTATTATTTTAAGACGCTTCATCATCATCATCAGCCTATCTCAGTCCACTGCTGGACATAGGCCTCTCCCATTGCACACCACTTTGATCGATTTTGTGCTTCTCGCATTCAGCTCCTGCCAGCCATCTTGCGCAAATCATCACTCCACCTGGCCTGTGGGCGTCCTACACTACGTTTGCCGAGACGCGATCTCCACTCCAGAACTCTTCTACCCCAACGGTCATCAGTTCTGCGGCTAATATGGCCAGCCCACTGCCACTTCAGCTTGCTAATCCGGTGGGCTATGTCGATGACTTTAGTTCTCTGACGGATAACTTCATTCCTGATACGATCCCTCAGAGAAATGCCGAGCATAGCCCTTTCCATTGCACGCTGAGCAACTTTGAGCTTGTGGACCAACCGCACCGTAAGTGTCCACGTTTCGGCTCCGTATGTCATGACAAAGACGCACTGGTTAAAAACTTTCGTTTTTAGGCACTGTGGGATCGACGATGAGAAGACTCGACGTAACTTTCCAAATGCCGCCCAACCCAGCTGAATTCTTCTATTCACCTCGTCCTCGAGGTTATTCCTACCCAACTGCAATGTCTGCCCAAGTTAGACATATTTTTGAACAACCTCGAGAGCGGTACCGTGTATTGCAATCGGTTCCGGTTGTACATGTTGATTGAACATGACCTTGGTTTTATCCAAGTTCATCCGTAGGCCGATGCCCATAGTTTTTTGAATATTTCACATAAAATTTGAGGTTATGTGAAAAAAGTGCAAAAAGTTGTAGATCTTTTTATTACCTACAACTTTGCCTTTAATTTTTTTTTCATAGGATTTGTAGTTTAGCCGGAAATCGACATAAACCGTTTTTACCCTGAAAACCTCCCCCCTACCCCTTCCCGACCTCAGATCGCCCGTTAATTATTTTTCCTTCCATTTTTATAATATTTACCTCCTTTTCCAATGGGTTTTATCACTTTCATCCTACTACAATTTATGTACACTTTTTATTATTTTAAGACGCTTCTACCCTGGTCTATTATGTCAGTTTTACATGTAATAGGTATATACTTATACTATCGACTATTGTTATCGAAACAAAAATACTGTGTTTATGTCACAGATTACTAACTAAGTATAACATATAAAGAACTGCTATCATTATAATACTCAGTTTGGTTTTTTTTATACGCCCATGACCATAGATTTAAAGAAAAAACTAAAATAGTAACATATTTATATAGAGGAATATATCATATTTTTTTGTTAATTAGTCCTTGCTGCATACACATATATTTACACACAATTTAAATTAATAAAATGTAAATTGAAGTTTCTGCCCAGGTAAAGGGCATTTATTCGGCATTTACGGGCATTTATCGGGCGCTTATTCAATGTGCCCAATCCGCCCGGGCAGAAACCCATCTCTAGCTGCAGAGAATCATCCAACTTCTCGACAGTAGGAAACGCCAACGACAATCAGTAAGAATTTAATAATAATAAAATATTTGGGCACAAGTAACACACAACGCCATCTAGCTTCAAACTAAAAAGAGCTTGTACTAAGAAAGCTAGATTAACTGGTTTATATACTTTTTTTTGTAAGCACATACATATTAAGCTTAGAAAACACCCAAACTCCGAAACAAATATCTGAGCCGACCCGGGGTTTGCACCCGAGACGTCACATACAACAGTCACATACAACAGTCACATACTGCGCCACCGAAGTACTCATTTAATCAATTCATCAATAGTCTTGAGCTGTCCACTGCTGGACGTAGGCCTCTTTGGGGCCTACTATACAATGCTGGCCAGGTCTGACTAAGTATTTTTAACCGACTTCAAAAAAAAGGAGGAGGTTCTCAATTCGTAGGAATCTTTTTTGTTGAATGTTCAGCGATAATTTCGTCGTTTATGAACCGATTTCAAAAATTATTTTTGCATTGGAATGGGCGTAGCTTACAGGTGGTCCCATCGTCACTTTATTGGGATCTGATGATGGGATCCCAAGGAAATCGAGGGAACTACTCAAATATTATAGGCACAATTGTCGCGATTTGGGTACTCGGAATAGCTTTTATAGTTATGAGAAAGAAAATAAACTTATTCTAACTTTTTTATCTGATTAATGAAACAAACTTCTTGAAACTAATATTAAGAAGTGATCTATGGTATAGAAAGTGTCATCCACGAAGCTGGGACGATGGGACTACCTGTAAGCTACGCCCATTCCAATGCAAAAATATTTTTTAAAATCTTTTCATAAACGACGAAATTATGGCTGAACATACATAAAAAAAAAGATTCCGACGAATTGAGAACCTCCTCCTTGTTTTGAAGTTGGTTAAAAATGATAGAAATTAGAAGCTCGTTCACGAGGGTTTACTAGTTGTTCATTATTTCGAAATCAAGTTACAATAAACGATGTACAATAGTAAATTAGTTCGCGAGGAAAGAGTTCCGCGTGCACAGGCCGCACAGTGAGAAAAGAGCGACATGGTATAGTAGGCTAAAATTTCCTTTCTAAGCAGAAGCCTATGTCCAGCAGTGGACTGTTCTAGAATGATTGTGTTGATTTATTTTTCAGGCAAATTCCTCTTTCGACCAGTGGGCAAAGGGATTCAAAAAGACTGAGTGACAGAAGTAAGTACCTCACATCTTCGTAACCTCTAGTTTTGGCCTACTATAAAACTCTAACCCTGTAAGTATTTTTTAACTTAAGATTTTGCCAATTGACTCTTGGCTGCCTGAGTGAGTGCAGGCAATGCAGCATGGTGAGCCACGCCTTGGCGGCTTAGTGAGATGTTTCTACATCAAAGGGCCTCAAACTCACCAACGAAACACGACAACTTAAATGCTATCAATTTAGATCGTTCTTCTGTATGAGAGCAGTACTGCTCTGGACGAGCCGATCCGTTCGTGCGGCAATCAGCGTGAATCTACTTCCCTGAAATCTATATACAAATAAATAAGATTGCAGTGTCTGTATGCAATATTACAGTACCAGTTTTGTACTAAATGCATCATCATCATCATCATCAACAGCCTTTAATAGTCCACTGCTGGACATAGGGCTCTCCTTGAAAAGGAGGTTTCGGCCTACTACACCACGCTGGCCAGACGGGTTGGTATAGGGTTGGTTTCAAGTTTTCCTTCTCTTTGCATTGATGTTGTCTTGCGTAGTTTATCCCTTAGTGGCCTTTTACGACACCCGCGGGATGAATAGGGGTGGTGACACTCTGGATTCTTAATCCGTCACCACACGGACACATATTATTATGAAACTAAATAATATTATGAATGTATTTACAGTAATTTCATCACAAAAACAAATTTTAAATTTTTTTGCCAGTCTTTCTTATTTCTATTTACTCGAAAAAGCCGACCTTCTGATCAGGAGAAGCGTCATTCTATTGCTTACCTAGTTATTCAAACAGCACGAGCAATCAGACACCATCAACCTATTGGTCTCGACCACAAACGGATCTGAAATGGAAGTACTTACCTACTAATTGTAGGAATTTACGCAGTTTGAGGCTTTCCGCAGATGCAGCAGTAGCGCTAGCTTTACTATTTTAGGGTTCCGTAGTTCATGACTTGGAACCCTTATAGATTCGTCCGTCCGTCCTCGTCCTACCGCCCAAACGGTTGATAAAGCATGTGAAGTGGGGATGACTTTTTTCTCACGTATACCCTCGTCTACTACATCGTGTGTGGTATCATTAGATAGATCCTTTAAAAATAAATGCTGTCATTATTAGGTTGGTCTTCTGTGTGAGGGTAGTACTGCCCCGGTCGAGCTGGCCAAATCGTACTGAAATCAGCGTAGCTCTACTATCTACTTGTAAGATATAGTATATCCTGTTTCTCTTTCAGAATGTGAAGAGTACAGCAGTCTGTACCCTCAAGAAGTATACCACATACCCCTCCTTCCGGACCCGGAGCCACTGCCCATGACATGTGATTATGACGTTATTTCCTTCATCGGAGGTGACAACGCCATACTCGGACAGTACCCACACATGGTAAATTAATGAAAACTTTAGAAAAAGATAGAATTACTAAGTTTTTTTTTTTTTAAAGACAACTCCCGCATTAGGAATATAAATTCCTGTGTCGCGGGGGACTTTACAAACATACATAAAACGGACACAAAAAACGCCCAGACTCAGAACAACAAATTGTGAATCACACAAAGTGTTGTCCTACGTGGGATTTGAATCCACGACACTTGGCGTAGTAGGAAGCGGCGTGGCGACCACTTAAGCCACTAGGCCAATCGTGCAGTCGTCGCAAAGTAAATGTACAGTAGGAGGGTAAGCGACGACGGCGCGGTCATACCTAGATGGGTGGCCGTTTGTGGCATGATATGCTATGGGCGTTTCCGTGATTCGGAGGTCACCTTAAGCAGTTGGTCCCGGTTGCTATCATACGATATCAGTCGTGAAGCTTGGTTGAAGGCCTTCAAGTAGCTTCAGTCATACAACGATAAGATTACGTAGCCACAACGTGATAGTATCCAACCCGCACTCGGTCAACGTGGGGACGTATGGCCTTAACCCTCTCTTGAGAGATGACCTGAGTCCAGCAGTGGGACGTTATGGGTTGTTGATGATTGATTTGATGTATAGGTATTATAATTTATAATATTACAAGTTGAGTCCCACGGTTATTGTTGTGAATCGCGAGTAACGCCGCGGAACAAATCTAGTCTAAAAAATAATAATAGCTTAAGGTACTCCTTGTGACATCAGCTTTCTGTCGGTGAAAGTTCTGTCAAAATCGGTTAAGCTGTACCATAGACTAAAGGGAACAAACAGACATACAGATAGACAGACCCGAATATGTATAAAATCTATTTTGATGTAAGTTTCGTATATACTTTCAAATGTATTTAGTAAAAAAAGTATAGTTTTAAAAAACTAAACAAACACGCTTATAAACTAAAAAGTAGAAAATAATTTTAATGTAGCAAAGCGTGGGGCGAAATTATTGAAATATTTTTAGAAAGCGCCCCACGCTTTGCTACATTAAAATTATTTTCTTCTTTTTAGTTTAAAAGCGTGTTTGTTTAGTTTTTAAACTATATTTTTTTCTAGACTAAAAAAGACTAATTTGTTTAAACATTTCTTTATATTTTTTTTTCAAATTAGTGCATTGTCATCGGTCCTCGATAATTCTACAAAAAGTTTGAACGAAATCTGGCCGTTTAAAGTGGGTCAAAATCGCGCCCAAAGGAGTCGGTTACAAACATACAAACAAATTATAGCGTGTAAAAACAGTTCATTTGATATTACAAACAGACACTTCAATTTTATTTATTTATATAGATACTAGCTTTCGCCTGCGACTCCGCCCGCGTCTATGTCCTTGCTCAGGCTTATGAGTTATGACTATCTGGGTACAAAATTTTAATTAAATCGGTGCAGTGGTTTTTGAGTTTATCGCGTACAGACAGACAGACTTTATTATAAAATATGTAATGACTAGCTTTCGCCCGCGGTCCCGCCCGCGTGTATGTCTGTTATCGTGGTAAAAAGTAGCCTGTGTCCTTTCCCAAGTTCAGTTCTATCTTCATGCCAAATTTCATCAAACTCGGTTCAGTGGTTTAGGCGTGAAAGCGTAACAAACAGACAGACAGAGTTACTTTCACATTTATAATATTATTAAGTAGGGATTTATACTTTTCTAACATTACAGGCTGCTATAGGATGGGAGGACTCTAATGACAAATACGTATTTTCGTGTGGAGGGAGTCTCATTAGTCCCAGGTTCGTTCTAACCTCAGGACTGTGCACCAGCAAAAGGGGTTCGAGACCTACTATCGTCAGACTCGGTGATCAGAACTTAGATGACGGAGTCGATGATGGAGCAAGCCCTATTGACGTAAGTATGATGTACTCTCCTATTCGATTCCACGATGACCAGTTTCAATGGAGACTAGAGACCATGAGATATTATATTGTACAAGTGTGTTTAAAAGGTGGACTCTCTGTCCCATCATCCTCCTAGCCTTTCCAAGACTATTCTGACTACTTCAACAGATTTAGCTGAATTTCAATTTTTAAACGGAGCTAATGCCGTTGGACCTCCGCAACCTTAAGGGATCACTGAAATTCGAAGATTGAATTAGTAATATTACTTGATACTTGATACCTATAGATTGAATTATTATTAATAGTAATAATACAAAAAATATATTTTTTGATGAATCGTTTATTAGTGTATTGTCATCGGTCCTCGATAAATCTACATACTTTGAACGAAATCTGGCAGTTTAAAGTG
This sequence comes from Phragmatobia fuliginosa, assembly GCA_932526445.1. Lineage (NCBI taxonomy): Eukaryota > Metazoa > Arthropoda > Insecta > Lepidoptera > Erebidae > Phragmatobia > Phragmatobia fuliginosa. The sequence continues at coordinate 6,447,293 of OW052084.1, read as the reverse complement.
GGTCAAAATCGCGCCCAAATTAGTCGTACCACGCCCATGCCTTTCCTTTACACTTCCCTTAATCTTCACCTTCCCTTATCCTTCCCTAATCCTTCCCTAACCCTTCCCTTACTCTTCCCCAACACTTCTCTTATCCTTCCCTTACCCTTCCCTTATCCTTTTCCTGCTTGTTTGCTGGCTTGCTATTTATCGTTTATACTTTTACAATGTTTCAGTAATCTTCGGGATTCTACTCATGCTTACCATCAGGCAGAGTAGAGTCACTTTGGTTATCTTCAATATTAAAAAAAACTGTTTATTAAATGTTACAAACATACACTTCAATTTTTTTATTTGTATAGATACCAATCCGTCAATTCCACGTACACCCGGAATATTTGCCACCGTCGCTGTACAACAACATCGCACTTCTGGAACTTGCGAAAGATGTTACTTTCAATAGAAATATTCGACCGGCCTGCCTCTGGACGAAACCTGACTTCCCAGGATACAAAATTGCTGTTAATTCTGAATGGGGAGAATCTTATTCGGGTGAGTTCTCAAAATTACAAATAAGTATATTTTAAAATACCAAACCATTTTATTTACGTGTGGAAACCCCTACAAACCTTCATCCCAACGGGGATTGCGGCGGGGTGGAGTGTCGGAATCGAGCCGACTAAAACTACACGGTGTACCACTCTGTACTTGCAATAGGAGGGGTCCAGGAATTGCTGAAAATACTATACCCTTCCCTAAGCCTACACTTACCCCTTCCTTACTTTTCCTTTTCACTTCCTTTACCCTTACCCTTCCCTTACTCTTCCTTTACTCTTCCCTTATCCTTTTCTACCCTTCCCTTACCCTTCACCTTCCCTTGCTTGCTTGCTAAGGTTAAGACAGCATTGAAGGTCTTTATCATTACTCTATCGTACACTTAAGACCCTAAGTTCCTTTTCATTCAATTTGAATGTTTCAGTAAATAATGTCCTGACGAAACAGCTGAAGAGGGTAGTACTCTCACTGCTGGAGAATGATGTTTGCCGGTCTATGCTGCCAGTAAAAGCCGACTATAAGCTCCTTAGGGACACCCAGCTGTGTGCTGCAAACCTTGGAGCACGGGATGCTTGTCAGGTTAGAAAAGAACATATTAACTGGCCAGCTTCTTCTTCAACTCCGTAAAAAGCAGAAAAGTCTGTCTGCACCTTTCAGCCTGTGGGCATATGCTACTTAAGGATGAAGGTAGGATTTGGGGTACCATTGATAGAGATTTTGAAGATAGATAAGAAGGGAAAGTAATAATTATCATCGTCATCATCAGCCTGAGAATGGACTACTTTACCACGCTGTCCAGATGAATTTGTTGAGGGGTTTGTTTCAAGTTATTCTTCCTTCTACAGTGCAGTTGTATTGCGTAGTTTTCGCCTATGATCAGCTCTTACGAGACACGGGATGGATTCTGGAGGAATAAGGAGTTTTGATACTTCGCATTGTGTAAAATGACTGACGTAGCAAAGATTTAGATGTGATCACCTGTTGACACAAAGTAAGAGACCAAGACCAAAATTCTAATTTTGTAACCCCAGCAATCTGCTTTGATAAATCAGTCAGTAATCATTTTGTATTGTCATCATCATTCTTTCGTAATTCATTGCTGGACGTAGGAGTCTCTAATTGCTCGATACTTGGTTCAATACCCGATTTCTCGGATCCAGCTCCTACTAGATTACTCCACCTGGCGTATGAACGTCCTTCATTGGCTCAGACGCAGTAGTCACTGAAGAACCTGTTTACCACAACGGTTATCGGTTCTACAAATAATATGGCCCTTTCATTGCCACTTCAACTTGTTAATCTTTTGGGCTATGTCGATGATCTTGGTTCTCTGCTTCCTCATACGATCCCTATGAGAAAAAAGTATGATGAAGATTCATTTTTAACCGACTTCAAAAAAAGAAGGAAGGTTCTCAATTCATCGGAATCTTTTTTTTTTTATGTATGTTCAGCGACAGTTTCGTCCGATTTCAAAAAGAATTTTTGAATCCGTGAACCGATTTCAAAAATTCTTTTTGCATTGCAATGGGCGTAGCTTAGAGGTGGTCCCATCGTCACCATATTTAGATCTGATGATGGGGTCCGAAGGAAATCGAGGGAACTCCTCAAATATCATAGGCACATTGAAGTCGGTTCCTTTTTGTTAAAATTATATTCTAAATATTTCAGAGGCAACCTGGATCTCCCCTCCAAGTGGCCTCAGTGGACTCTCCCTGTATCTTCCACGTGATTGGAGTTACATCAAACGGGAGGACATGTAGAGACAGCAAGATACCTTCGGTATACACAAGGGTCTCCAGCTATCTTGACTGGATAGAGAAGATAGTCTGGTCTGACGAATACGTTTAATAATGTTTTGAAAATAAATGTAATTGACAATTTGTTTTTTTATCTATATGTTATACTAGCTGCGCCCCACGGTGTCACCCGCGTATTTTCGGGATAAAAAGTAGCCTACTTATGTGATTATCCAGCACTCATTTTTAAATTACAAACTATCATTATGGTTGCTATGCAAGTGTGTTATGCAGAGCAACCTGTGAAGTTTTGACAGGAGATAAACAGTGATACATTTTGACATCTAAGATTTATGTATTTTTATAATCACCTAGCTTTCGCCCGTGTAGCCTTTGTGTTATTCTGATATATAGCTATATTACTGTAAAGTTTCATCCAAATCCGTTTAGTAGTTTTTGCGTGAAAGAGCAACAAACATACACACATACTCACAAACTTTCGCGTTTATAATATTAGTAGGAGTAACATAATATTAATACGTGAAGCAAAAACTTTGTACCCCTTTTTAAGAAAATTACGACAATGGAGAAGTACGAAATTAGCACACTTATAGCTAGCTTTCGCCCGCGGCTCCGCCCGCGTGTATGTCGGTTATCGCGGTAAAAAGTAGCCTATATCCTTTCCTTTCCTTTCCTTCTATCTTTCTCCTTTCAATATATATTCCTACTCCGTTCAGTTCTATCTTCATACCAAATTTCATCAAAATCGGTTCAGTGGTTTAGACGTGAAAGCGTAACAGACAGACGGACAGACAGACATAGTTACTTTCGCATTTTTAATATTAGTAGGGATGTAGAGAAGGAGCGCAGAATCTTATTATTTTTTTAATTGTGCATAAAAGTACATTCAATCAACAATAAAACATCACACAGACTAGCACGTATGTGACACACACACACGCATAGATACTGTTTTATCAAATTAATATTGTAGCGTAGCGTTGGCGAAATCCGTGATTATATAACTCGTGCGAGCTAAGATGGCACCTGGCTCAAAACGAAACATGATACCGCTCCCCCGCGTGATACCCTCTGTTGTCTTGCGAGTAGCGTTAGCATCACTATTACCGTTGCACGAATCTTTCCATAATAATTTTAGTTTATTAGGTATTACCTTATATAAATCACTCCATTTTTTTTATTAATTTATCATTAGATTCGTCTGTAAAACCCTATTGTTTTAAGAAAGGTTACACGAAAAAAACCAGCATGACGACTATGAGACGCAATAGTTTAAAATAAAGAATATCCATATACATATGATATTTAGAAACAACGATTATAAGGCTTATCATGATGATTTAAAATTGTATTTTAAAACCATATTTCAGTTCCTAATTTCATTTTAAATGATATTAGGTATTACCTAATATTATTTAAATCACTGCACGAAGAATGCATTCGGGTAAATAATGAATGAGGCCCGCTTAGTATTGGTATGCATATGTATTTTCTTAACTCAGGTAGTAAAGTCCTACTTAAGATAAAGTAGTATGTTATGAGAAACTACTTGAAGCAAAATAAATGTTGAAATTTAAAAAAACTAGAATAAATTATATTTTTCTTGCACTCAGTACTTTAAACGACTGACATTTGAGTCAGGTGCCATCTTAGGTCGCACGAGTTACAGTTACAGTCTTTGACAATAAAACTTATATAATGTTGCCACTTTTAATTATGAGGAATTTCGACCACTTGACGACCACTATATTATTAAAACAACCAAAATTAATCTATTCTGCCTAAAGGATAGCCTAAGACGAATCCAAGAGGTGTGGTCATCATATTCGTTGCGAATGTGTATTTGCGAAAACAATATAGCATTACATGGTAACCTTTACTAGGTCTAAGGAGATTCTTCTACATCATTGAGCCTCCGGTCTCGCACTCACCAACGAAAAATACTATATTTTAGGTCGATCTTTTGTGACGGTGGTGTGGTTGTGCGGTGACGGATTAAGAATACAGAGTGTCACCACCCCTATTCATCCCGCGGGTGTCGTAAAAGGCGACTAAGGGATAAACTACGAAAGACAACATCAATGCAAAGAGAAGGAAAACTTGAAACCGACCCTATACCAACTTGTCTGGCCAGCGTGGTATAGTAGGCCAATACCTTCTTTTCAAGGAGAGGCCTATGTCCAGCAGTGGACTGTTAAAGGCTGTTGATGATGATAATGATGACGAGAGGGTGGTACCGCCACTATTTATTTTCGGTCGAAATCTACCGAAATTTCTAAGTAACTGTACTGATTTCACTTTTTGACCCGGATCCACCCTGAGTCTGACTCTGAAAGGCCGCTACCACTTGAGACTGAGTTCTTGACAAATTTAATCTGTACTTCAGAGGTAGACAAAGTACATTATGTCGAAATTCCGTTTATTATACTATTAAAATCGGTTCAACCAGTTCAACATAATGGTATAGGTACAGCATTAAGTCCTACGTCGCCTATGAAAAAAGGCATACAATTAAAGGCATATAACTTTAATTGCATAAATATTAACAGGGTTTATTATTTAGATAATAGATAGATTTATCGTAATTATGTGTAATTCATGATACTTCCCTCTATTTATTAAAAATACAGCTAAATTAATTACCTGGCTTGACACGCACTTGGCCAATTTTTCTTTATTACTCTAAAATGGCTTGCAATACTAGCACATTTAAATACAATGGCAAATAACACAATTAATGGGACTTACTTTCATTCGAAAATAAATCAATTAAAGCATGAGGTGATAAATGTTAGTATAGGTATAAGTCTTAGGTACACAACTAAATATTATAGATATTAAAATTATGCATTATTTATATTTTGATAAATATATATAATAATAGCATAATAGGTATAAGAATAGATATTATATAACGCTGTATAAAAGCAGAAATATCGTTAGTGCTAAGTGTTAGATCAAACAACTATAAATATCCTTTAAATTGATAAGCTGTAAATATTAAGAGCCAAGTAAATAGTATATAACATACATCTACATACACAATGTAATATAAAATTAAGTAGTTATAAGATACTAAAATATAGAAAAGAAACATAAAAAATAAAAATAAAAATAAAAACATAAAAAACAAAAATAAAAATAAAAAACTATAAAAAGAAAAATATAGTATACAAACAGAAAAAGAAAAAGAGCATTTAAAAGTATATAAAAAAGTAAATATAAGAATATAGATCCCTAAAATAGTTACCTAAATTCAAATAGTAATGAAATATTCAAATAGATATAAATGTGTAAATGTGAACCCTCGTAAAAAGTGTAGCAAACGAAAAAGTGTTGAAATTAGCAAGAAGCTGTAATTATACGTAACATATATTACAACAGTATGAATATGGAGTAACCATAAATGTAAATAAATTATCTAAAACTAAGAGAATAAGAAATCACTTTTACTAAAGGGCCCAGATTATGTTTGAGGAGAAGACGCAGTCCGGACTCAGATCCGGACATTTAATACAAAAAAATAAAAAATAAAAAACATCTTGCAACATCTATCCTACTCTTTCAGAAATACTTAATTAGTGGTTAGTACTCCACACAGCAACAGCATCAGCTACTTGAGAGAACAGATGGCGCTCGCGCTGTTAAAAAATAAATAGTAACAACCGAGCTAAACTCGGTCACCCAGGTACTACGATTTAAATGTCAACTGCAAAAGACATGAAAATGAAAAGACCAAAGTAAATTTAATTATTTTTATTCTCCTGGCCACACTATACTCTCAATCCAGTCGATGTAGCTGGACACCCTGGTGTACACTCCAGGGCTGTCCCTCATCGCGCACTGTTTCCCAAACGACGTAATGCCAACCACATGGAAGATGCACTGGTTGTCTTTGGATGCCACTTGAAGAGGAGAACCGGAGTCACCCTGGAATTAAGAACGAATTATTATTAATTGGTCTAGTGGTTAGAGTATGCGGTTTTTCAAGCCGATCAAGAGGTCTCGGGTTCGATTCCCAGGTCGAACCAAATGTTTGTACGATCCGCAAATATTTGTTTCGGAGTTTAGGTGTTTTCTATTTATTTATTTATTTATATACTATGGCAAATTTACAGCTTTTACATTCAGAATACGAGCAGACAAGAAAATAGACAGCCTATAACAAATCCTCACATATAGAAACAGAATACAAATAAATAAAGTATACAAGACAATACAAAGAGATACAATAATAGAGCACTCCACAGACACTGACACACCAACTAGACATTTATATTGATCACAAACATCAGTCACTCGGACCGCTCATCATTGCCACCAAAGAATTTAAGGCTTAAACACCTCACTCTCGATACACTATCATTATTGACTTTTGAATTGTTCACACACACTATTAATGCTTCTACTTGCACGGATAATAAAGCTATTCCTTCTGTAGTTCGTCGATGCAAAAGGTATGCTCTGCGGTGGGTTATAGCGAGTTCTGGACGGAATATTAAAATTAAAGCTACTCAACAGTTCGCAGCAATCGACTTCACCCTCAAAAATTTTCACTAATAGGGTACAATCAGCGATCTCACGCCGAATTGTGAGCGGTAGTACATGGTACTTCTTACCGAGACTAGTGTAAAGTTCCGGGTGATACGTTACCTTTTGGTGAAAGCATAGATACTTTATGAACCTTCTCTGAATATTTTCTATTCGGTCCACATATTTTTGGTAGCAAGGGTTACATACTTCGCATGCGTACTCTAAATGGCTTCTAACAAAAGTGCAATAAATAATTTTTAGAGTTTTTGCCTGTTTGAAGCCCTTAGACAGTCGCATTACGAACCCTAGTGCTTTTGAAGCTTTATAATATGTATGTATTATGCAGTTGTATCAGTTGTCTAATACCCATTTAATATCATAAAAGAATAAGAATCTTACTTGACAAGTATCCATTCCACCCGCCAGTTCTCCAGCACACATTTGAGAATCCTGGAAGCCATACCAGTTCCTGTTCTTGAGCCAGTCCAGCAAGGAGTCACAACGACTGTTCTCGTGGAGAGTGAGAGCCACTTTCTTCAACTCTTTCGAAGTCTCTTGTCCCTCTGAAACATACGGAATAACCTGATATTTCCAATTTATATCTTTCTTCTTCTTCTTCTTCGCCTTATTACCCTAAAAACCGATTCCAAAGAAAAACTATTTCGAGCAGCCGTTTAGCTTTTAGAGGGGGGGGGGCCTGTTTTTACAAAAAAGTACCGTTTAAAGTGGATACCTAAATCAAAAAATCGTCTTAGAAACTCTTTTTAACCGACTTCAAAAAAAGGAGGAGGTTCTCAATTCGTCGGAATCTTTTTTTTTTGTTTTAAAAAGACCTATCTTATGATACCCCACACAATGGGTTAGCCGCGAGAAATAAAAAACCATCCCCACTTCACGTGTAGGGGAGGTACCCCAAATAAAAATATTTTTCACAATTTTATCCGCGGCGTTAGTCGCGATTTACAATAATAACCGCTAGTAACCACGGAAGTCAGTCCTTACTATCCCTAGGTACTAATATTATAAATTAATGCGAATGTAACTCTGTCGGTCTGTTTTTTTTTTTTTTTTTTTTTTTATGAGGTCTTTTTGTTTTGACCTCGCAACTTTTCCCCGTCCGTAGGAACGACAGGATCTTTTATAACAATTTATGTTTTTTATGCTAACTTACTTATAATTAGGTAATTGGGTATATACCCAATTTTTGTTTCATTTATATATTTACATTATATATTTTTTCATATTGTGTTACTTACATTCTCAGTTTACAGTACTATACATATTCTGACAATCTTCTTCATTAAGTCAGTCGGTTTACCATTTTTATTCAACGCTTAAAGTGCTTTCTCTATTGTTTACATTTGAAAGATATTATTTACATATTTGAAAGAAATTTTTGCATCTAGTAATTACAATTAAATTAATGGAATAAATATTAAAATAAATTAAATTAAAATAGAATAAATAATTAAAGTAAAGATAATATTTATATTCAAGGGTTATAGAGCTTTCCCTGTTATTTACATTGAAATTGTCAGCTTATTTAGTCAATTATTGCATTCAGTTGTAAAAATTTTAAAATAAAATAAAACAACGACATTAAATAAAAGGAATAAATAATTAATTTATGGATGATATGTATTTCAATTACTGAGCTTAGTTTATGTGTAAGTGTAAAGTATTTAATAGTGTAGTTAGCTAAGGTCAGTCCTGTTTGTATGGTACCGGTGGGAGTGGTTTTACCTGTTTCTTTTATTCTAAGTCTGTCTGTATGTTTGTCTCTTCTCACCGAGACGTCCCACTCCGATATTTGTTTCAACTCGCCATACTTATGACTCGTGTATTTGTGTATTTGTATGTTTAGCTAGTGTTTATGTTGTGTTAGTTCATATTCTGCCTATCTTTTTCAACAGAGTGTTTATATTCAAGAATATAAACAACTGTTGACACCTCTGTATTAACGATTTGTATTTGTACGTGTTATATGTTGTATGCATGTTTTTGATGTAATCATTTATATAATTATTATATATTTCATACATCAGTGTCTATGTATGTGTATGAGTGTTCTGTCTGTCTGTTACGTTTTCACGCCTAAACCGCTGAACCACTTTTGATGAATTTTAGTATACAAATAGATGGAACCTTGGAAAAGGACAAAGGGCTACTGTACTCGGGCAAAAGTTAGTTGTTTATTAAGATTTTTAAACTTACTAGGGTCGGTGACACCCCACCCAGTAGCGACGACTTTTCTGTACCCAGGGAAGTTGGGCTTGGTCCAGAGGCAGGCCGCTCGGACACTTGAACTGAACGTGACATCTGTGGCCAACTCAAAGAGCGCTATATCGTTGTACTTCACGGGGGGTTTGTAGCTGGGGTTTGTGTGGATTCTGCGGATTGGTACCTGAACATAAAAAAAAAAAATAGTTTCACTATCATCAACCACCTAAGTCCCACTGCGTTCGGATCTCCTTTCGGGTTAAGTCCATTAGTCCCCACGATGGCCGAGTGCGGGTTGGGGACTGACAAAACAACATGACTGCCTTGTTGGTCTGGTGGTAGGCGTATGCGGCTGCTGATCAAGAGGATTCCAGGGTTGGACCAAATATTTGTGCGATCTACAAATGTTTGTTGCGAAGTCTGGGTGTTTTCTATGTATAGATATATATGTATTTACAAAAAAAGTATGTTTATGTATTTATATTAGTTGTTTAGTACCCATAACACAAGCTCTGCTTAATTTGGGACTAGATGATGGTGTGTGTAAGATGTCCGAAATATTTATTTATTTATTGTGGCTACGTAATCTTGCCGTTGATTGCATTTATGCCACCTGAATAGTTTATTGCTTCTTAAGTTCTATTTAAGTAGTATAAATATGTAGATTTCAGCACGAATGTGCCGGCTCGCCCAGGGCAGAACCACCCTCACACAGAAGACCATCCTAATAATGTCAGTATTCTTGCTGTCGTATTTCGTTGGAGAGTGTAAGACCGGGGCCCAATCATTCTGTATCATTCTCCCTGCCACCGAAGGCCGGGAGAATAATGTAGAAACATCTGACCAGGCCGCCATGGTATGGGTCACCATGCACATCGAGGATGGTGACCCCTACTCCTGGATTCTATTCATGCTTTCCATCAGGCAGAGTACAATCACTTTCATCATCATCATCAACAGCCTTTAACAGTCCACTGCTGGACGTAGGCCTCTCCTTAGAAATAAGGTTTTGGCCTACTATACCACGCTGGCCAGACGGGTTGGTATAGGGTTGGTTTCAAGTTTTCCTTCTCTTTGCATTGATGTTGTCTTGCGTAGAATCACTTTGGTAGGCTTAAATACGAATACACAAAACCAAAGATGGCGTTGTTTGTTCATCAATCATCATCAACAGCCTTTAACAGTCCACTGCTGAACATAGGCCTCTCCTTGAAAAGGAGGTATTGGCCTACTATACCACGCTGGCCAGACGGGTTGGTACAGGGTTGGTTTCAAGTTTTCCCTCTCTTTGCATTGATGTTGTCTTGCGTAGTTTATCCCTTAGTCGCCTTTTACGACACCCGCGGGATGAATAGGGTACACTGTATTCTTAATCCCTCACCACACGGACGTTGTTTGTTAGATATCCGAAATTATTTATTTGAATACTCACATCAACAGGGTTGGCTCCGTCATTGACGTTGTTATCAATGTTCTGGTCTCCGAGCCTGACTATAACTGGTATCTCATTCCTTGCATTCTTGTTTCGGATGCAGTGGCCCGCAGTTAGGACGAACTTATGGCTAATGAGACTTCCCCCGCAAGAGAATAAATACTCATTATTGAAGCCCTCCCATCCAATAGCAGCCTGAAATAAATATACTGAGTCTAGAAAGCTGCTCTTAAAAAAATAGCATAAATTCCTCCTCAAGTCATCAGCAATCGTATCCAAAAGATAATTGTCATGTTCAATTATTAATGCGTTAATTTTTAACCAACTTCAAAAAAAAAGGAGGAGGTTCTCAATTCGTCGGAATCTTTTTTTTTTTTTTATGTATGTTCAGCGATAATTTCGTCGTTTATAAACCGATTTCAAAAATTCTTTTTGCATTGGAATGGGCGTAGCTTACAGGTGGTGCCATCGTCACCATATCGGGATCTGATGATGGGATCCCAAGGAAATCGAGGGAACTCCTCAAATATCATAGGCACAATGTCGCGATTTGGGTACTCGGAATAGTTTTTCATTGAAGTCGGTTCCTTTTTGTTAAAATTATGTATAAAATTGTCCAAGTAAGCGCATTTTACAAGTAAGGCCTCTATAACTCCTGAATTAACAAAGTCATCTATTCCATTAAAGTTCATATTATAAACTACCATCGAATATCGGAATAACTCGCAAACTATTACCTAAACCAAAAAATCATCTTAGCAACCTCTTAATGTTTTTAAAATATCTTTCTAATGATACCCCACACGGTGGGGTAGCTGCGAGTAAAAAATCATCCCCACTTTACGTGTAGGGGAGGTATCCAAAATAATTTTTTTTTCGTGATTTTATTCTAGCACTTTGTTGACGTGATAAAAGCACTTATTAGTGCAAAGTTTCATCTTCCTAGCACTAACCATTTCGACGGTAGGTCGAGGACGTACGGACGGACGGACACACATGACGAAGCTACAAGGGTTCCGAATCTTAAACTTTGGAACCCTAAAAACGTTCCAATACACTTTAAAAAGTATAAAAAAGATGTTTAAGGTCTATAAAAGAGCTGCAGTTCTTACCATGTGTGGGAACTCCCCAGGTTGAGCATTCTCCCCCCCAATGATCAGCTCAACAGTATTGTAGTCGCATTTCGCTGCTGATACCGACATAGGCTCGGCGTTCGGTATTAGAGCCATGAATTCCACCTTCAAGACCACGCCACGACTGTACTCCTCACATTCTAGAAGTACACAATGCACAATAACATATTCTTATACTCCTTCTCTCTGTGGTAATTGATTAAGAACCAGCTTTAGTCAGTCGGTTATCGCGGTAAAAAGTATCCTATGTCCTTTCCCAAGGTTCCATCAATGTCTATTATAACAAAATTCATCAAAATTTCAGCGGTTTAGAGGTGAAAACGTAACAGACAGACATTTCTTTCGCATTTATGACATCAGTAGCGATACAGTCACCACCCCTATTCATCCCATTGACTGTCGTAAATGACAACTAAGTGACTAAGGTAGAAAACTTTAAACATGGGGCAGGAAGATTTGGCACAAACCCTTATTTTTTAAACATGTGCAAACACCGACGGTCTATCACGGTTTGCGGTGGGGTGGTGTTTCGGCATCGAACCGAACAAAAGCACACGGTGTGCCACTCTGCGCTTACAATAGGAGGGGTCCGGAAACCGCTGTTATTACGAGATCTGGACCCCTTCTAGCGCCTACCCGCACTGAAGCGGGCCCCAATTTGGCTACAACTCTCAATTTAGGCTACGGCTTAGATGGAGGGGGAAACTCCTATCCTTCCACGCGGCCACACTCAGGCCAGACATGAAGCGCTGATATACTCTCCTCCGTCACCCGTTTCGCCGACAGTGGATTGGATGAATCCAATTTACCGTCGTGTGGAGATTGTCATCTTGCCTGCATTAGTTGTGTTGGGTGGACCACACTCTTTGGTTCTACTCAAGCTTTCCATCAGGGAGTGTAGAGTCACTTTGGTAGGCTTAAATAATACTAGCTGATGCCCGCGGCTCCACTCGCGATCTAACGGTATGAAATATAGGTGTTGGCTGATTCTCAGACATACACGATATGCATAAAAAAATTCATTTATGTCGGTCAAGCCGTTTAGGAGAAGTATGGTCACCAACATTGTGACACGAAATTTATATATTATAAGACTAGCTGAAGCCCGTGGCTCCGTTCGCGTTTGAAAAATAGATAGTAGCCGATTCTCAGACTTACGGAATATGCATAAAAAAAATCATAAGAATCGGTCAAGCCATTTCGGAGGAGTATGGGAACGAACATTGTGACAGGAGAATTTTATATTTAAGATAGAAGATAATACTGATATTCAGGTAAAACCGGTTGAACTAGTAGACCACAAATAATCTTAGGAATGAAGGCTAGGAAGGTGAAGATGACGTAAACTAAATTAATAAATGAAAATAAGCTGTATGGAAGGTCGTCATTTTCAGAGGTAAAATTGATGTCAAACTGACTGAACTTCTTCTACTCACTTCTTTCACTCACTCTTTTTCTTTGCTGGCTATTGGTATTGCCCCAAACAGGACGATTTCTGTAATACAAGGAACATAACATAGGTAAATTGCAAAAAACCGACCGATGGCTCAATTTCAAAGATAGTTATGAACACTCCCGATTCATGTCCATTTCAAACAAAATCTAAATCGATACATCCATTCGGGAGTTACGATACCATAGACAGACACACACAGAGTGACTTGTCAAAAATTAACATTTTTTTAACAATGGGTTTTGCCCAATCCAAGTTTTCCAAAATCCAATCAGAAATTCATTGAAATCCGTTCAGTGATGTGATAAGATGAATTTAGACGTGAGTTACTTTTTTTATATTAGCTGCCATAATGACTTTGCCCTGCCTGATGGACGAATCATGAACCGAATCCAGGAATGGCGGTTACCATCCTCACTGCATCTGCGGACAATGCAGCACGGTGAACCACACTATGGCGGCCTAGTAAGATGCTTTTCCTCGCCCCGCTTTAAGGACCCGGGGTCATAGAAGGAGGAAAACACATGCGCTGGTAAATATTTCCAGGTTTTAACTGCTCGGCACAGAAAGGAATTTAAATAAAACGGTTCGATTCCGACACACCACGTCACCACAAACCCCAGTATTGTGAAGGGCCATGAAGATTTCCACACGTTAAAGAAGAAAAGAGTTTCTTTCAAGATTTCCTTCTCTTTACAGTGCTATTGTCCTGCGCAGTTCGCTCCCTTAGTCGACTCTTACGACACCCACGGGATGAATAGGGGTGGTGACACTCTGTATTCTTAATTCCTCACCACACGAATTATGCAATACAAAACTTACTCATTACGAACTGGTTTAGGCTCTTGTAAGATGGTAGATCCGTCCCTGCAGCACACTAACGAGCTTCCAAAGGGCCTGTACTGGCAGTATGTAGTCCGGATACCACTTAACCTGAAAGGTAAAACCTCTTTTATATAAAATACTAAGTCGCCGTTCACGGCTCCGCAGGGGGACGTGAATTGAAAAAACTTGAAAATAGAAAGACAGAAACCTATACAACTATACAACACTTCGCTGAAAATCATGACATGATCAAATGCATAGTTTCCGATTCTATGAATGACATACAGACGTTTGTCTGTATGTCATTCATTTTTAACCGACTTTAACCGAAAAGGAGGAGGTTCTCAATTCGTCGGTTTTTTTATATATTTTTTTTTTGTGTATGTTCAGCGATAATTTCGTCGTTTATGAACCGATTTCAAAAATTATTTTTGCATTGAAATGGGCGTAGCTTACAGGTGGTCCCATCGTCACCATATCGAGATCTGATGATGGGATCTCAAGGAAATCGAGGGAACTCCTCAAATATCATAGGCATAATTGTCGCGATTTGGGTACTCGGAATAGTTTTTCTTTGAAGTCGGTTTATTTTTGTTAAAAATATTATATAGTTACATACAATATAGATATATATACGAATGAATTACAATAATTGAAGTGTATGATTGTAATTGCCTAAAATATAATATTAATTATGGATAGATATATTAATAATAATATTAATTAGTAATACATTGTGTGGTAATGGCTACCAGCTCAGTTTACGCTGTACTGAAGCACAGCACTGATTTTCAGCTGGCCCCTGACATTTGCACTGACAGTTGCAAAATGAGGTAACACACAAGATGAAACGCAACACAGTAAACTTTTAAAAATTTAACATAAAATCTAAGTAAATTAATCCAAACCGAAAATATATTAATAATGTAACCAAAAATTTTAAAAACAACGTTGGAAAAGAGTGTCCATGGAGTTTATTGTCTGTTCTTTACCATAGGATCTACGAATTGGAACAGACAATTAGCTTCACGACTGACTACTGACTGACTACTTGACGTTTCAAAAGTGCCGTTGTATGGTTTATTTGAAATAAAATTGCTGGATTTGAAAAAAAAAAAAATAAGTAACGTAATCCAAGTAAACTTATCACAACACAAAAAAAAAAACTGTACCTCAGAGGTAGACAATAGTAACTCCACATTTTGTCGAAATTACGTTTATTATACCATTAAAATCCCAAGAACCAGTTCTACATAATCGTATAAAGCATGAAATCCTACGTAGCCTATGAAAAGAGATACACAATGGTATATAACATTAATTGTAAAAATATTAACAGGGTATAGGATCTCAAATGATGTTACATACTAGATGATTTATCGTAACTATGTGTAATTCATGACACTTCCCTCTATATAACATAAAAAAATCAGCTAAGTTAATTACTCTGCCTTTATTATAAATTTCTCAAAATTACATTCAAAATTTCACTTTGCCTGTAAAATTTGACTTTGACTTAATGTTGTATAACTATAAGGCACAGATATAACTACCCAATTTTAAAAGTAAATAAAAATATAAGGCGATTAACACACGGCACCGCGCACCGCCGCGGTTGGCGGTGAAGCGGATCTCATGTCGTATTGAGATATACGAAATCCGTTGGAGCTTAACACACGTACACCGACCGACCGCGCGGTCCAGCTGTGTTTTCACCGCCGGTTTGGCGGTGCCTCACACACGGGCCGCCGCTTAACCGCGCGGCTCACTTATTTATTTATTGATTACACACATTGTAGACATATACATCAGCGTTGTATATGTCTACTATTGAGTAGAACACTGAAAAAAAGCATTACAACACAATATAGTTCTTATATGTAAACCAATAAAAGGCATACATAATGAACACCAATGAAATTGTGTTCTTAGCGGTTTGAGCAGAACAATGTAGTACTTAATATAACACTGTATTTGTAATTATACAGAGTGGAAATACAGTGCTTTATTTTCAATTAAAAATCATTGTTGGTGCAGGACGTGTTGCAATTTAAAAATGAAATTTGCCAACAAATAGTGAAATTAAGGAGTGGAAAAAAAGGATATTCGGGTATAGTTAAAAAATGTAAGTTTATTTTGTGTCGAACTTTTATAGAATAAAATTAATGCCCTATTTAGAGTTGTGCTTCGTAAAAATGGATGAACCCAATATCTTCTTTTTTTTTCTAAGAAACAACAAAATCGTATTAAGTAAGTAAAGTAAATAAAATAAAAGCCAGATTGCTGCCACCACTTCAGTCTATGATCGAAATGGTCAAAACCACGTTAAATCCAACCGCGCGGTAAGGCGCGAGAACCGCCTTACCGCGCGGTGCACCGCTACAAAATCCGCTCAACCGCCACCGCCCACCGCGGCGGTGCGCGGTGCCGTGTGTTAATCGCCTAATAAAAACAAAAGGGATAAAACGACAATCGGACATTTTACACACACACACAATGTTTAACAATACAAAGACGAGCGCGAAAGACACAGAGTTCTGCTACAGTAATGTCTGTTGAGCAAGCAATTTAGTACGTAAATGATTTTGCAAAGTTACTTGGGACAGAGAGTCAAAGTTACAATAACAAATGCGAGTAACACAGCGGGGCTAAGATTGTCTTAACTAACGTCGTAAAACGTATGTTTCATTGTTAAAAACTGCTAACATTATTATGGACTAGTTTTTAGACCCCGGCTCCGCTCGCATGTTATCAGTTATCAAGAATCGAAGTATTTGCGTGTGCAGTTTCATTGAAATCGTTTCAGCAATTAACGGTCAAACAGTAACAGATAGAGAGACAGAATTACCTTCGAATTTCATATACTAGTCTTCTTCTTCCTAGCCTTATTCCCAATATTATTTGTGGTCGGCTATTAGTTCAACCGGTTTTACCTGAATATCAGTTTTTCTACGGAGCGACTGGCATCGGAACTCCGCGACCCTAAGGAAGAACTGAAATTCGTAGGTTGAACTAGTTGTCAGTAAATTTGAGGGCACTGACTTCCCAATAACATGGATGTTCATGACAACCGGGACCGACGGCTTTACGTGCTCTCCGAAGCACAAGCGTAAATCACCGCCAAACTTCCAAACTCCAGTCTGCTATTAGGAATCTCGTAACAAAAACCCAAAAACACTTATTGGCCCGACCCAGGATTTGAACCCGAGACCTCTTGATTAGCAATCGCTTAAGCTATCCACTAAACAGTTATACTAGTATGGACATATATTTTTAGTATGGATATTTAATAAAAAAATTTTAGCTTACTGGTAGTCGGTTCTGGCTGTTTCACATTGCGCCACGGGGGTACACCTCCCCAATGTGTTCGCGTAGGGGTGGGTACATTCATCCCCCTCTAAAAATATAAATAAAAATAATTATAATCTATACAAATAAATAAAATTAACACTCGCAGGGCCGGATTTAAAGATATGGAGGCCTCGGGGCAACAAAGGAATGGCGGCCCCTTGGTTCCAAATTATATTCCAAATAAAATGAAGGGCCATTTGAGATTTTGATATTTTACTGATTTGACTGATTGGAGTGCAAAAATATAGATCGATGATTTTTGTTAATATTTAATGTAAACAATGCCTAAAAACGAAAGTTTTCAATCAGTGCGTCCTACCTGTCATGACATACGGAGCCGAGACCTGGACACTTACGGTACGGTTGGTCCATAAGCTTAAAGTTGCTCAGCGTGCTATGGAAAGGGCTATGCTCGGCGTTTCTCTGAGAGATCGTATCAGAAATGAGGTGATCCGTCAGAGAACTAAGGTCATCGACATAGCCCACCGGATTAGCAAGCTGAAGTGGCAGTGGGCTGGCCATATTAGCCGCAGAACTGATGGCCGTTGGGGCAGAAGAGTTCTTGAGTGGAGATCGCGTCTCGGTAAACGTAGTGTAGGACGCCCACAGGCGAGGTGGAGTGACGACCTGCGTAAGATGGTTGGCAGGAGCTGGATGCGAGAAGCCCAAAATCGATCACAGTGGTGTGCAATGGGAGAGGCCTATGTCCAGCAGTGGACTGAGATAGGCTGATGATGATGATGATGATGATAATGTAATCATGTTTGTAAAAAGTACTGTAGGTAAAGGTACAACGCGAAAAAAAATATGAAAGGAAAAGTTGTTTACTAGTCTGTTTTTTTTTTTTCTGAAGTCTATTGTGGGGGCCCCTCTTTTGTGGAGGCCCCGGGGCTGTTGCCCTTGTTGCCCTCCCCTAAATCCGGCCCTGAACACTCGCCTCAGAGGAGACCCGAGGCCAGCAGTTGGACATTACAAGTCACTGATACAATAATATTGAAGTGTAAGTTTGTAACATTAAATTAACAGTTTTTTACTAAATGCATATGTAAAGTATACACAGCACTTACATCAAAAAAATAATTTTAATATCACAAAGCGTGGGGCGACGTTATTGAAATATTTTCAGAAAGCACCCCACGCTTTAAAACCGTGTTTGTTTAGATTTTTAGAACTAATATTTTTTTTCTAGACTAAAAAAGACTAATTTGTTTGAACATCTTTTCGTTTTTTTTTTAATTAGTGTGTTGTCATCGGTTCTCGATAAATGTACAGAGTTTGAACGAAATCTGGTCGTTTAAAGTGAGTCAAAATCGCGCCCAAAGGAGTCGGTTACAAACATACAAACATACAGGTGAAGCTAATAAAAAGCGTGTAAAAAGCTTCTTTTTTTTGTCTGTCTGTCTTATTTTTTATTCTCTGGAAATCTCTGGAACTACTCTACCAATTTTGGCGGAACTCTCAGATGGCTGATGACATAAGAAGTAACGTATACATTTTTTTTGACTAGTTTCACTCGCTGGCGGGTAACACCGCGGGACTCAACTAGTAAAAGAATAAAACACTCACCTCTCTGTCCAGCGACCGTTACGAACAGGAAACATAAAAAGAAAAACATCTTTTTTTTTTATTTCAACTCCTTGGCATCATTCAAAATGTTACCTGCAAACAAAAATATACTCAAGTGAGTACACACTAAAAAGAACAGGTCAAGTGCCTTAAGTCTTAATCGCAGACCGGGGGTTCTGTACAACGTTTTAATTAACGTGACGTTAGTCCCTACGACAAACTCAACTACATACAACGTCATAAATCATGGCTACTATCAACATCATCAACAGCCTTTAACAGTCCACTGCTGGACATAGACATATCTTTAAAAAGGAGGTTTTAGCTGGCCAGACGGATTGGTATAGGGTTGGTTTCAAGTCTTTCTTCTCTTTACAATGATGTTGTCTTACGTAGTTCATCCCTCAGTCGCCTTTTACGACACCCGCGGGATGAATAGGGGTGGTGACACTATATTCTTAATCCCACACCACACGGACCATGGCTAGTATAACAATCACAAATAAATTAAAGATGGAATCACGCTGATTTCACCACGAATAGGTCGTCTCGACCGAGGCGGTGCTACCCTCGCATAGAAGACCAACCAGTATCCGTGCTTTTGTATTTAGTTGGTGAGGACGAGACCAGCGGCCCAAACTTGCAGACTCACTCGGCCGTCATGGTGTGGGTTACCAAGCTGCGTTGCACTCACAATGAGGGTCGTAAATTATTTTATATTAATTATTTTTATATTTATCTCATATATAAAATTTTTGCGTCACAATATTCGTTCCCATACTCCTCCGAAACGAGACAACAGAATCATTCCCACTTTACGTGTAGGGGAGGTACCAAAAATAAAAATATTTATTGTAATTTTTTTGTAGCACTTTATCGATACAACATATTCATGCAATGTGTCATCTTTCTAGCACCAACCGTTTGTGCAATAAGTCGAGGATGGACGGACGGACATGAATCAATAAGTGTTCCGAGTTATGAATTACGATAAACCAACAACAAAGAATTTTAGTGAACTTTTAGTTTAGTGATGAGCAGTACAGAATCATCACTAATATCTATCAAATAATCAGCGAACCGTTACCAATGTGAAAATCTTAAAGTGAATAGAAACCAGTTATATTAAGGTATTATTAATATTAATTTACAAGTTTTAAAACACACTAAAAACGAGTATTTATGAGGAAAATGGGCTTACAGTAACATGAGAACTTCTTTGTTTAATTTTGGAAATAATTTTTAACCGACTTCAAAAAAAGGAGGAGGTTCTCAATTCGTCGGATTTTTTTTTTATGTATATTCAGCGATAATTTCATCGTTTATTAAACGATTTCAAAAATTATTTTTGCCTTGGAATGGGCGTTGCTTTCAGGTGGTCCCATCGTCACCATATCGGGATCTGATGATAGGATCCCAAGGAAATCGAGGGAACTCCTCAAATATCATAGGCACAATTGTCGCGATTTGAGTACTCGGGATAGTTTTTCTATTAGGTTATTTTATTTACAAAACTGAGTCTGGCGTTGGAACCCGCGGTTATTGTAGTAAACCGCGAATAACGCATCGGAGAGAAGCTAGTCTTAAAAACTGTAGCACAAATTACTTATTATGTCATCGAAAGCGTCAGCGAAAGTCCCGTTCCAGCTGTTCCAGAGATTATCAGGAACAAACAGACAGAGACAAAAATGACAAAAAAGTGAACGTCTGTCCGTCCTCGACTTATCGCACAAACGGTAAGTGCTAGAAAGATGAAACTTTGCATGAATATGTGTTGTAATTACGTCGATAAAGTGCTACAATAAAATTATAAAAAATATTTTTGTTTGGGGTACCTCCCCTACTCGTAAAGTATGTTTTTTTTTAGTTTCCTTGATTATTATTTGTTAATCATTTCCTTATTTTTGAACGAAATTTTCCAAGTGGGTGCATTAAACAAGTTAGGCCCCTATAACTCCTGAAATAAAAAAGTTATCTAAATCCCTATAGTTTTTCCTGAAATTTCAATATATGGACTGCTATTATAATTTTTTTCAGATTTTTCGAGAAAGACGTTTAGCTTTTAGAGGGGGACGCCCTGTTTTTACAAAAAAATTACCAAGTAGCTCCTGTGATTAGAGCGTTTGTGTTTTAAACAAATTCTTCAGCTTTATAACATTACTAGCTTTCGCCAGCGGTTCCGCCCGCGTGTATATCAGTTATCACTGTAAAAAGTAGCCTATGTCCTTTTCCAAGTTCAGTTCTATCTTCATACCAAATTTCATCAAAATCGGTTCAGTGGTTTAGGCGTGAAAGCGTAACAGACAGGCAGAGTTACTTTCGCATTTATAATATTAGTAGGGATTATTTATGAGTGTACGTGATACAATAAACAAAGAAATAAACAATCAAATTATATTATTATCAAACTCCTTTTTCAAGTTAGGTCGTTAATAAACTAGTGGTCACCTAAAGGTCAACATCTATTATAAATCATTTAAAAAAAACTATAAAAAATGTAGTTTGTCTATTTGTTGCAGTAAACCTCTGGAACAGCGAGACCGATTTTGACCAGACCTTCACTGGGAATCTGCTAATGAAAGTTACACTTTATGGTGCCGCATGGGGTAGTTTTGGTTGATAATTGGCCAAAGGCCCGTAGGTAACAGTGTTGTTTGTCCCCGTCTGCAGCGCTTTTATATAGATGTTGTGATGCTTGTTTTTCTCTTTTAAGTTCATAATTTTTTTGGAAAAGGGTTTTCGTTTCTATAATAATTGTTTATTTGAAAAATCAATTTGTTGAGTTCAAAATTCGTAGTCGTTCCGACATTTTGTACGACTTTTATGAATTTATTTTAAAACGGTGATGTATATTGTTTGTACATTTGAAATGGTATTTTTTTGATTTCATTTGATTTCAATCTTGCTGGGGTAAGAAAAAAATCAAACCCATAGGTACCTCTATTTTCCCATTTGTGGGTGCCATTTTGATAATTTATATAGGTTAAATCACTACCACAATCCTAACGAATTTAATATCACCTCATATGTCAAAATCCGTCCAGCCGTTGGGGCTGTAGGGCGTGCCAAATCAATGGACATACAAACAGACATACATACAAACATTTGTTTTTATTTATTTATTTATTTTATAACACACTTACGTCTACCATTACAGATATGTAGAATCTAATCTAATCTAATCTACATACATACAAACATACATACATATACATACGCTATAAAAACATTGCCCTCCATCTGAAGCAGTCGGGTTATAAAATTGAAGGGTGTTTGTAATTTCAAATTAACACCTTTTCATTTAGGGTTCCATTTCATCATACAATTTATTTATTTGTATCTATAAATATAAATTAAATTAGAATGTCTGTTTGTAATACATAAATAACAACTTTTTAATCAATGCTTATCAAATCATATAATCTACAATTAGGTTACATGAACACTTTTGCAAGTTAAACTTTTTTTTTGAGCAGATGAGTTCGCCCTTTCCTAACTGGACTAGCCCTGAGAAGCAAGGACGAAACAAACTCAGGGATCACAGTCTCACTTAATACAGTATATACGGTAGGACTTACATCCAAAAAAAAATATATTTGTCCGTCTGTTTTGGCTAATCTCTTGAACGCCTGAACTAATTTTGACAATACTTTCACTGGTAAATAGCTGATGATATAAGGAATAACGTAAACGTACTTTTTTTCAAGCAAAAACCAGCATCAGTTGATGTGACCCCGCGGCACTCGGCTATTAGTGAACATAATACAAAACTTTTCCTTATAATTAAAATTTTGTTACCACTTACATATATAATATCGAAGATTTGAAGAAAACACTAAATATAATGCTAAAACACATATAACCTCTCTAACCGCCTGAACAAGACTGGTCTCAAACCGGCCGAGCGCTGACTGACTAATAAATTTTAAAAAAATAAAGTTAAGCGGCATGTACACTGGACACTTATTTTGATATTGATGAGTTTATTTATGTAATGTGTCGAGGAGATCGTTTGTTTTTTCTTCAGAAGAGGTTCCCCATTTCATCTCATCTACATTTTTAGGGTTCCGAAGTTCATGACTCGAAACCCTTTTAATTTCGTCATGTCCGTCCGTCAATCCGTCCTCGACTTACCGTCGAAACAGTTACGAAACTTTGCATGGATATGTTTTTATCACGTCTACAAAGTGTTAGTCGTGTTAGAATGAAATCACGTAAAATATTTTTATTTGGGATACTTCCCCTACATTTCAAGTGTGGATGTATCGTTAGATAGGTCTTTTAAAAACATTAAGAGGTTTCTCAGACGGTTTTTTGATTTAGTTATCCGTTGTCGTGTTATTTCACTTTAAAGGGCCTTTTTTTTGTGATAACAGGGCGTGCCCCCCTCCCCCCCTCTAAAAGCTAAACAGCTGGTTCAAAAAATTGGGAAAAATTCATGATGGTAGTTCATATGATTAACTTTAAAGGAAAACTTTAGCGGCTTACATGACTTAGTTGAAGACCTAGCTTGTAAAATGTGCTTACCTACTTGGAAAATTTCATACAAAGTTTACGCAACATTAAGTAAACATAACAATTATCTATTGGATACGATTTTAAATCTTCGTACCATTATGGGTGACTGAGGAACTGTTAGAATTGAAGACATTAAACACTTGACATTAGCAGAATTAGCTGATATTATTAGGCTGCTTGCTATCTCATCAAAAGAAGAAGAAGAAGTATTTTTATTATCAAGTATTCTTATGTTTGTACTAGGTTCTTCTTTTATATATAATTCTCGTGTCACAGTGTTTGTAATTAAACTCCTCCGAAACGTCTGGACCGATTTGTATGAAATTTTGTGTGCATATCGGGTAGGTCTGCGAATCAGGCAACATCTATTTTTCATACCCCTAATACGCGAGCGAAGCCGCAAGCATCAGCTAGCATTAATATAATTTTTTCTTGTTTTATTTAAACAGCTTTTTACTAAATGCATAATAATATGAAAGTACTAAATAGATACGTTTTTTTACATCAAACTAGCTACTAAATGTATTTAAATAAATTAGTTGAGTGCTGCTTACTCCTTATATTAATACTATTCCAGATATCGGCCGGCACAAACAGACAGGCAAACTATCAATAATTATATTGTTGACTATAAGAGTATCATTAATTTCATGAGCATATTACAAACATACACTTTAATTTGATTTACTAATAGATGATAACTTGAAACATATCGTACAAAATACAAAATTGTAGGGCAAAAAATTATAAACCGCAGTTGAAACTAGTTACAAACAAAAACTACGGAAACCCGTCTTCCACGTGAACCGATACGCATTTCACAAACTTTATTTAGTACTAGT
This sequence comes from Phragmatobia fuliginosa, assembly GCA_932526445.1. Taxonomy (NCBI): domain Eukaryota; kingdom Metazoa; phylum Arthropoda; class Insecta; order Lepidoptera; family Erebidae; genus Phragmatobia; species Phragmatobia fuliginosa. Next base: position 6,423,129 of record OW052084.1, on the reverse strand, counting down.
TTTTGCTCTCGGCTCCGCCCGCGTGTAAGTCCATCATGGCGGTAAATAGTAGCCTATGTGTTATTCGGATATGTAAGCTTTATTAATGTGAAGTTTCAACAAAATCCATTTAATAGTTTTTGCGTGAAAGAGCAACAAAATATATATGTACATACATACTCACAAACTTTAACGTTAATAATATTAGTAGGAAGTAAAACTTCTTTACGCACGCTTGACTTGGGGAGTAAGTTGTAAGCATTCGCGTGACACGAGCGTTACGAAAACTGTGATCGGGCGAAGCGAACGGACACTGAGAGGGAGATATATATGAGAGGGTAAGTGTAGATAGAAAGAGAGAGAAAGACGTTTCGTATGTTATTTATTTATTTATATAATTTAGAAAGCTCTGTCTATTACGCTTTCACGACTATGAATTGCGAATTAGATTTACAATGGAGATCCCTGAGAAGCGACATAGGCTAATATTTTCCCGGCCAAAAACTAGGTAATGAATATATATTATTCCGGATAGTGTATCAACTCACTTAAGTTACATCACTGACATAATATATTCGTCTACGCATCATCACAACTCGATGTGGTTTTCCGGTTTTACGAAGCATTAATTAAATGATTCAACCAAACATCATTTTGCGAAAATTTATCTAATAATATCTTGTTAACGGTTTTTTTTTTGTTTGTTAAATTAAATAATTTATGCTATTAATTTGTATCCGTGTGATGGCGGATGAAGAATATCATCACCGCTATTCATGTCGTTAGTATAGGCGTAGACGGGTGGGGGCAAGGAGAGGCACTGTCCCCCCCCCTCCCTATTTAACTCTCTCCCCCCCCCCCCTCCCTGCAAAAAGCTATAAAATTTTATACTGTATTCCGACTCAACCCTGTCAGTATCATTTATCGAGCACTAGCTTTTTCTCGCGACTCCGTCCGTGAGTATGTCGGTTGTCGTAGTAGTAAAAAGTAGCCTATATCCTTTTCCAAAGTTCAGTCTATTTCTATATCAAAATCGGTTAAGCGGTGTAGGCCTAAAACGTAACAGACATAGTTACTTTCGTATTTATAATATTAGTAGGGATTCAAGATCAGCATCATCAACAACAACAGCCTTTAACAGTTCACTGCTGGACATAGGCCTCTCCTTTGAAAGGAGGTTTTGGCCTGCTATACCACGCCGACCAGACGAACAACGGAACAATAAGTAAACTTAACAATTATCTATTGGACACGATTTTAAATCCTACGGAATCCTATTCTATGCGTGGCCTAACACGCACTTGACCGATTTTTAGGGTTCCGTAGCCAAATGGCAAAAAACGGAACCCTTATAGATTCGTCAAGTCTGTCTGTCTGTCTGTCTGTCTGTCTGTCTGTCTGTCTGTCCGTCCGTATGTCACAGCCAATTATTTCCGAAACTATAAGAGCTATACTGTTGAAATTTGGTCAGTCGATGTATTCTGTGAACCGCATTAAGATTTTGATATAAAAATAGAAAAAAAACATTACATTTTGGGGGTCCCCATACTTGGAACTGAAACTCAAAAATTTTTTTTTCATCAAACCTCTACGTGTGGGGTATCTATGGATAGGTGTTCAAAAATGATGTTGAGGTTTCTAATATCATTTTTTTCTAAACTGAATAGTTTGCGCAAGAGACACTTCCAAAGTGGAAAAATGTGTGTCCCCCCCCCTCTAACTTCTAAAATAAGAGAGTGATAAAACTAAAAAAAAAATATGTTGTATATTACTATAAAAACTACCAACGAAAATTGGTTTGAACGAGATCTAGCGAGTAGTTTTTTTTAATACGTCATAAATCGTAAATCGCAATTAACCTTTCATTCAATCAATACACTAGTATAAAAACATTGATGAAAGTTACAGCGAACTACAAGAACTTTTATATGATGTTACTTGCTGATACGGAACCCTTCATGGGCGAGTCCGACTCGCACTTGGCCGCTTTTTTGTAACTGATATAGGTATTTTATTTGAAGAATGCTATATTTTAAATGTTGAATATGCTGTTTAATATTCGGAGTAATGCTAAATGAATTGTCAAAATGTCGAGGTTAGAAGCTGGTTCCTAGAACATTGTGAACGAGTAAAAAAACTTAACGAATTAATTTGATTTATAAAAGAAAAAGAACATGTTTATTGGTCACACAAAACAATAAAAGCGGCCAAGTGCGTGTTAGGCCACGCATAGAATATGGTTCCTTAGTCACCCATAATGGTAGGTTGTTTTTGTACGAGGTTTTCCAAGTAAGTGCATTTTACAAGTTAGGCCCATTTAACTCCTAAAATTAAAAAGTTATCAAAACAGCTATAGTTTTCGTGAGTTCAATATTAGAGGCTACTCTCACGAATATTTTCAGATATTTTGAGCAAGCCGTTTGCTTTTAGTGGTGGGACGCCCTGTTTTTAGAAAAAAAATGCGCTTTCAAGTTGAATAACTCATAAACGGATACCTAAATCTAAAAAAAGCGGCCAAGTGCGAGTCGGACTCGCCCATGAAGGGTTCCGTATCAGCAAGTAACACCATATAAAAGTTCTTGTAGTTCGTTGTAACTTTCATCGATGTTTTTATACTAGTGTATTGATTGGATGAAAGGTAAATTGCGTGTTACGATTTATGACGTATTAAAAAAAAAACTACTCACTAGATTTCGTCCAAACCAATTTTCGTTGGTAGTTTGCATGGTAATGTACAACATTTATTTTTTTTAGTTTTATCACTCTCTTATTTTAGAAGTTAGAGGGGGGGGGACACACATTTTTCCACTTTGGAAGTGTCTCTCGCGCAAACTATTCAGTTTAGAAAAAAATGATATTAGAAACCTCAACATCATTTTTAAACACCTATCCATAGATACCCCACACGTATATGTTTGATGAAAAAAATATTTTTGAGTTTCAATTCCAAGTATGGGGACCCCCAAAATGTATTGTTTTTTTTCTATTTTTATGTAAAAATCTTAATGCGGTTCACAGAATACATCGACTGGCCAAATTTCAACAGTATAGCTCTTATAGTTTCGGAAATAATTGGCTGTGACATACGGACGGACAGACAGACAGACAGACATGACGAATCTATAAGGGTTCCGTTTTTTGCCATTCGGCTACGGAACCCTAAAAATGATTTTAGAAACTACACATTTTTTTTAAAAGACCTTTCCAATGATAACCCACACGATGGGGTAGATGCGAGAAAAAAAAACATCCCCACTTTACATGTGGGGCAGGTGCCCCAAATAAAAGTATTTTTCATAATTTTATTGTAGCACTTTGTCCACGTAATTACAACACTTATTCATGCAAAGTTTTATCTTTCTAGCACGAACCGTTTGGACGGTAGATCGAGACGGACGGACGGACGGACACGGCTATTATGGAGAATCTATTAGGGTTCCGAGTCATGAACTACGAAACCCTAATAAAACGAGTAATTATAGGTAGGTACAACTAGTTGTGTCCCGCGGTGTTTGCCGCGATTATTGTTGTAAGTCGCTAGTAAAGCCTTGGAATAAAGCTAGTAAAAAATTAGCCTTAGTAACTCCTTGTGTCAAGATGGTCAAAATCGGTCCAGCCGTTCCAGAGATAAGCTGGAACGGTATTTTTTGTGAGTACAGAATATATTATGTACTAGCTGCACCCCGCGGTGATACCCGCGTATCGTTATGGTTGCTATGTAAGTGTGATAAGCATAGCAACCTGTGAAGTTTTGACAGGAGATAAACAGTGATACATTTTGACATCTACGATTTATGTATTTTTAAAATCACCTAGCTTTTGCCCGTTTATCTCGATTATTGCAGTTAAAAGTAGCCTATGTGTTATTCTGATATATAAGCTATATTACTGTAAAGTTTCATTCAAATCCGTTCAGTAGTTTTTGCGTGAAAGAGCAACAAACATACATGCACACATACAAACTTTCGCGTTTATAATATTAGTAGGATTACAAACTTTCGCGTTTATAATATTAGTAGGATAGTAGGATTTTCATATTGAATGCCTCGGTGACGCAGTGTGAGCGTATGCGAATACTTGCGTGAGGTTTCGGGTTCGATTCCCGGCTTGGACCAAGTGTTTGTGTAATTCGCAAATATTTGTTTCGGAGTTTGGGTGTTTTCTATGTATAATACGTATGTATTTACAAAAAAATGTATGTTTTTACAATTTACATCACTTTTATAGTACCCATAATACAAGCTCTGCTTAGTTTGGGGCTAGATGGCGTTGTGTGTGTGACAGAAATATTTATTTATAAAAAACTATTAATTTGAGAACGCAAACAAACACTAAAATTTTATTTCTTTGTATACCTAGATAGATCTATATGGGTATATACAAGAAAAAGAGAATAATATAGATCGATACCAAAAAACAAAGATAATATCCCTACTTCCCTACTAATATTAAAAATGCGAAAGTCACTCTGTCTGTCTGTTACGCTTTGACGCCTAAGCCACTGAACCGATTTTGATGAAATTTGGTATGAAGATAGAACTGAATTTGGGAAAGGACATAGGCTACTTTTTACAGCGATAACCGACATACACGCGGGCGGAGCCGCGGGCGAAAGCTAGTTATATTAATAAAAATAAAAAGGTTTTGTGATAAAAAGGTCACAACAGCTCAGCAACGGAGCGTATTCATCCCCTGGGTGACGCAAGAGTCGACTAAGGGAGCCAACTGCGCAGGGCAAGCACTGCAGAGAGAAGGTAGTAGTAGTAGGTAGTAGAGCCACGCTGATATCACCACGAATGTCCCGGCTCGACCGGGGCAGTACTACCCTCACACAGAAGACCATCCTAATAATAACAGCATTCTTGCTGTCGTATTTCGTTAGTGAGTGTGAGACCGGAGGCCCAATAGTTTTGACTGAATTTTCTGACCTCCATGGTATGGGTCACCATACTGCATTGCCTACACTCACAATGAGGATGGTGGCCCCTTATCCTGGATTCTACTCTACTACTGGATGCTTTCCATCAGGCAGAGTAGAGTCACTTTGGTAGGCATACATAAATGAAAAAACAAACCCTATATCAACCCGTCCGGCCATCCTGGTTTAATAGCCAGGGGCGTCTTTACCTATAGAGCAGCGTGTGCAATGCACACGGGCGTAGCGCGTTTAGAGGCACCGCGGCGCACTTCCCCTTTCAACGAACACGCGACCGTGTTAATACTGGGCGTTATAATTCTAGCCACGTAAAGATAGGTTCATATGTGAGGTGTACTTTGAGTTCTAGGGCTCCACTATACCGTAATTTGACAAGAAAGAAGTATTTCAAAGGAATTAAGGTTCATATTTCAGTTGGTAAACGGGTAACAAAGGGCGCTCAAACAAAACAAAAAATCGGCCAAGTGCGTGTCAGGCCACGCACAGGAAGGGGTTCCTCAGACACCCATAATGGTACGTGGATTAGAAATCGTATCCAATGGATAATTGTTATGTTTACGTATTATTGCGTTAATTTTGTATGGCATTTTCTAAGTAAGCGCATTGTAAAAGTCAAGCCTCTATAACTCCTGAACTAACAAAGTCATCTAATCTGTTATTTTTTGAGCCAGCCGTTTAGCTTTTAGAGGGGGAGGGACGCCCTGTTTTTACAAAATAGTGGACTTTGAAGTGGAATTTCTCGCAAACGTATACCTAAATCAAAAAATATTCTTAGAAACCCTTTATTGTTTTTAAAAGACCTATCAAAGACCTATAAAAGAAAAAAAAACATCCCCACTTTACGTGTAGGGAGGTACCCTACACGTAAAGTGGGGATGTTTTTTTTATCCCAAATAAAAATATTTTTCATAATTTTATTGTAGCACTTTGTCGACGTAATTACAATACATATTCATGCAAAGTTTCACCTTTCTAGCACTTACAGTTTGGAAGGTAAGTCGAGGACGGACGGACGGACATGACGAATCTATAAGGGTTCGAAGTCATAAACTTCGGAACCCTAAAAAGGCGCTAAAGTACTGATTGCACACGGGCGCTATACTTAGGTATAGGCTAGAGACACATCTGATACTTGATAGTAAGCCAAAACCTCTGTTTGTCTGTTCTGACCGCAGTTTCGTAGTGTATGTACATACCTAGTGGGAAACTACATAATTATGTATAGTAATTATGTATAGTATATACATAATTATGTAGTTTCCTAAGTAATAACGTACCTTTTCCATTGAATATTAAAAATATTCAAACACTAGCTCCGCCCGCGTGTATGTCGGTTATCGCGGTATAAAGTAGCCTATGTCCTTTCCCAAGTTCAGTTCTATCAAAATCGGTTCAGTGGTTTAGGCGTGAAAGCGTAACAGACAGGCAGACAGAGTTACTTTCGCATTTATAATATTAATATAATAATATAATAGTAATAATAGTTTATTAGTATAGTATTAGTAGGGATTTTAAAAAACAAAAATATATGATTCCGGCCAGGATCGAACTGGCGGCCTTCTGCGTGTAAAGCAGATGTGATAACCACTACACCACGGAACCCATTGGTTAGACGTTGAAAATACTGTATGTGTATCGGCATTTGACTGTAACCTTTTTGTAACTTAACTAAAAAAACTATCATTTACGTAAATGGTTTTATCTGTTTATACGTCAAGACAATGCAATTGAAACCAAATCCTTTCAGAGACTTTTTTCAATTTTAACCAACTTTTAATATGATTTCTGATTTCATTCTTTTCGACAAAATATTAAAAAAACAACAACAAAATACTTTATCAAAAGGTTGTAAATGTTTCCTAATATTTCCTAAAGGTATTTTGTAGGCGTAAATTAATGTCATGCATCATTTTCCTACTAACAGCGACATCTTGCACGGACTAGCAGTATTTCAGCGTTTTTGATTTAGTTTCATACAAACACTGCTAATAGATGGCGCTAATTTTAATAAATGAAATTTAGTTTTTTAACGAAGTAGACGTATTAAAAAAAATTTTTATTATACCAATTTAACTAACTGAAAATAATTTGTGGGTTGTAATATTTTCAGTGATGAAAAGAAGAGGATTTGATAAAGATGAGAAAGAAAATATATACCGATTCGTGGTAAATTGATATCAAATTTCAAAAATGTAAACTTTTTCAATATTTGTAAACATCAAATGAAAAGGTTTTTTAAAAATAAATGCTTAAGTATAGACAATATTCATATCAAAAAGCAATTTTTATTTTTTTTGTACTACTCGCGGTTATTGTAGTAAATCAGGAGTAATTTACTCATTATTTTATCACCTCTCTGCTATTGAAATTCCCGCCAAAATCTTCAGTCATTCCAAAGCTTAACCGGAATAAAGAGACATACTGATTTATAAAAAATATTATTTTGTAAAAGTTTAAATTATTTTCATATACATTTAGAAGAAGCAGGAGCGAGAGGTATACCAGCAAAATCTCTCTATAACCTTCTGAAAGACCTTGCAGAGAAACTGCAATAAGTTCTATAGTATCTAAGGCTGCACTAACAGGTTCCTACCAAATTTGGCTAGGCAGGGCGGGCAACTCGAGCAGTGAAGGTCAGCGTTGATGATCATCTCAAAGGGGGCCTCCTTAACCCTACGCCTAGGTCGCAAGTCCTGGGAACTTCTCTGGGTTCCTCCCTCTGCCACACGATGGACCCGGTACCCGCACGGTGAATCCATGGAATGCTAAGAAGTTCGTCTCTTAAAAAAAGACACTACAATAGTATATAATTGTATATATATAGATACACAAGTAATAACAGTTCAGGTGGAACAAATCTTATCTCACAGTTAAAATACAATGAAGTACCGTATCGCCGATATCGAACCTTACGTGATAGTGGCTGAATGTAGATAATAAGAATAATAACAATAAAATGTACTACATATACCTACTAATAAATATATTAGGTTTGGATACCAATCAATGCATGTTCAAAATGAATTTTGTTTGGACTGTATTTGCCGTATTTATAACAAACTTACACAGAGCACACACAGTGGCTTAAGGTTCTTATCGGCAAAAAAAGGCTGGTAGAGCTAGCTGATTTCAGCACGAGCCGGCTTAACCGGGGCGGTACAACCCTCACACAGAAGACCATCATACAACAACAGCATTCGTAGCAGGGTTTTGTTGGTGTATAGGAGACCATTGACCCAATCATTTGACTGCCTCGGTGGCGCAATGCTAGCGTATGCGACTACTGTGCTTGAGGTATCGGGTTCGATTCCCGGACAAATGTTTGTGTGATCCGCAAATATTTGTTTCGGAATTTAGGTGTTTTCTATGTTATCTTATGTATGTATTAACGAAAAAAAAGATATGTTTATGTAATTATATCAGTTGACACTTAGTTTGGCACTAGATAGCGTTGTGTCAGATGTCCGAAATATTTATTAATATTGCAACATTCTGCCGACCTCTGTGGCCTCCACCATTTTCTGCACTCATCATGAGGATGGCACACCTCAATCTGGTTTTATTCATGCTTTCCATATGGCTGAGTAGCCATTTCAGTAGGCTTAAAAATATTAAGGGTTTTACAAAAGTAAAGATATAGCTATTTATTTTACTCTTTATTTACATTTCAGGAGTTCAGGTTTGCTCCGAATAATAAGTATTTTATAAAAGAAACCATTTTATTTAACTTATACAATATTTGGTCATGTCAGTCGGAATGTTTATTTTCACAATTTCACCAATTTCTGATAAATTTTCAGATAGTCTGCCAGTTAGAAACAATAATAATTCAAAAGTACATAGAAAGGATGGCCAGGATTTCTTGTGTAGATTCCCAGTGGGGGATTCACTGGGGGAATGTCCGTTTCTCTCGCACTCTCTTCTTCGCTTTGCAATGCGTAAGAGAAAGACAGCTGCCGTAGCGCGACTGCCGCGCCGCCAAACGACAATGTTAACGTAGAAAGCTTGTCTTCAGACTGCCCATAAGAACTGTGCTTCTATGTACGTCTGTGTATTCATTGCTATAGTCGTCACAAAATAAGAAGCCCGGTTTGACATTAATTTGTCATCGTGGCGTAACTAATACGATTAATTCGTGTTTTTGAGTGCATTTTTTCAATATACCTAAAGTTAAACTTGATACTTATTTATGATACGTGTTGTGATAGTGTATGGGTAACATAGTAATTAAATAGGATTATGAATTTTGATATGATTTTTCAATTTCTTACATGCGGCATGTCAAATGACAAATGTCAAAACGGGCTTCTTATTTTGTGACGACTATAAGGCATAGCTTGATGTCTTTGATATAACGCTAACCGCTATCCGATGGAGTTACTTTGACAAGATATTTTATTTACATGCCAGTTATAATACAAATGAAGTGCAATCCCTACTAATATTATAATTGCAAAAGTTACTCTGTCTGTCACGCACGATAAAACTACTGAACCGATTAAAATGAGGTACACGGATAGTTTAGAGCCTGAGAAAGGACATAGACTTTTTACAGCGGTAACAGAAAATTATAAATATAAAATTCACACCTCAAATGTATCTCCTACCTCTAAATGACATTAGTGACATCTGTCACAGAGATCAAACTTTATTAAAACGACTATAAATAGAGTAAGAAGAAATAGAGTGTTGCCAATCTAAAAATCTTTAAACCTGAGATGCACCTACCCGCAGTTTGCAAAATCCTGCGATCCTTACATTACGTTGTGTAGATATAGTGATGATTATAGATACATTAGTAAGGTTATAATACAACAACAATAATCTCTTCTTTGAAAATAAATATTTACCTCTAAACAACCAAAGTGTAATCAATATAAACAATATCAGTAAAATCGGTTTTAAATCTCAAATAAATATAAGCTATCACATGTGGTAACATAGACAGAAGAGAAATATATAAACCCTTGTCTATGGGCGGTGAACTCCCGAACGGGTAAAACCATAGACCACGTCTGTTCCCGTCGCGGATATGGTGGCTAGTAAACGCTAATATTAACATAAAACTTAGGATATAAATGTTAAGTTTCTTTTGAGAATAACTATAAAATAATAATATTGCAGTCAGCAAAAGCCAGAATGTTGTGCAGTGGAAGATGCCCCTTTGTTTCAGGTTCGTCAGGTCCTGAAAATAAAAAAAGTTCATTAATAATAAATATTTCGGACATCTTTTACACAACATCATCTAGTCCTAAACTAAGCAGAGCTTGGATTATGGGTAGTAAACAACTGATATAAATACACAAACATACTTTTTTGATCAGCAGCTGCATACGCTAACCACTAGACTAACAACATAGTAAGATTTTTAAATATCTAAGAGGATAAGGCCAGATGTTGTCCACTGTCTGAAGGACCACTCCAATTTTATCTAGGATGCTTCGCAGGAAACTAGGAGTGAGCCTTCTAAAGTGGAGAGGAATTTAAGAGCATTCAACATAAACATACTACAGCGCCATCTACCGAGAGCATAGCGAACTACGCAGTAGCTGCTAATCACGACATTGAAATTCTCGTGCCAATTAGCATGTAAATATTCAACTTTCGTGTCAATTTAAGGGCCCAGCCCGCCAGGGGCGATCACAAACATTAGCCCTAGTTACTCCTGATGTTATCAGCTACCGGCCAGTCAAAATCGGATCGAATCGGCAGATAGTCCCGTCAAAATCGGTCCAACCAATCCAGACATTAGCCGGAACAAACAGACAGAAAGACAGCTAAAAATTTTAAATATTAAACTTTTTATATACAATTGTAACGTGAACAACCCAGCGCGGTCGAGCCAACTACATCGACGCGCACACTCCGAGCTCCCGATCAACGCACGCGCACACCGACGCACACATCGAAGCGGCCGCCCGGTATATAAACCACCGAGCGAGCCTGCACTCGCCAGTGCTGTTGCGTACGGCGAAGCTTCCACAACTAAGTGGAACTAGCCGGACCAGTAGCCACAGTAGGGATTACGCATGCGTACAGAGGCGCTTCGTGTTAACGAACACCTTCTGGACCGTGCACTATTTGTTACGACTCTTATTCAAATAAAAATCTACAGAAGCTCAGTGTTGTTATTTTACACTGGCGCCCAACGAGAGGGCGACTCCGACCTACGTAAAGAAGTCAGGAAGAATTACAACGTATCCGGTGAAGCATCAAGACTCTGTAAGAGAGGCGAAAGCAGAAGCATACGAGATCGTAAAACAGAAGTTAACTTCTGTCCCAGTCCTAAGGCAAGCCGACTTCACCAAACCATATATAATAAAGACCGATGCAAGCGACTATGCAATCGGTGCCGTTTTAATCCAGGGGGAGGGTCCAGAAGAACACCCAGTTTGCCATCCTGAAACCAACCCAGTCGAAAGAAGGAATAGAGACTTGAAGACTCAGCTTGCCATTCTGGTAGAAGGAGAACACACCGGCTGGTCAACCAAGATTCCAGCGATACGTTTTGCTATGAATACTGCGGTATGCTCATCGACTAGTTACACACCTGCTTACCTGACTTTTGGAAGGGAGTTGAAGACTTCTGACGACGCCTTACACGATTTGAGAGCCATAATATCAAGTGAGAACTTTATCGCAGAGATTACCCCTAAGTTAATGCAGCTTGCTGAAGTCTTGGAAAGAGCCAAGGAAGTACAAGAAATGAAAGAAGAAGAGCGGAAAATTTGGGCAGACAAGACTAGAAGACAAGGTAAACAGTACTCACCTGGAGATTTAGTTCTCGTCCAGGTTCATGCAATAAGCAGAGCGGCTCAGGGGGTAAGCGCTAAGTTTGCTCCCCGCAGAGACGGACCATATGTCATTGCCAAGCAACATGGTCCGGCCTCATATCAATTGGCACACCCCGAAACTCCTCAAACTATCATCGGAGTCTATCACTCCTCTGCACTTGTGCCTTACCAAGGTACTGTAGCTGATTTACCTAAGCCCACACAACCAATTAGGAGGAGGGGTAGACCTAGGAAAAGCCCACGATCATAGACTTGCTGCACCAGACCGTCTCCTCGTCGAGGCGCCATCGGATCCGGAGGGGGAGACTGTAACGTGAACAACCCAGCGCGGTCGAGCCAACTACATCGACGCGCACACTCCGAGCTCCCGATCAACGCACGCGCACACCGACGCACACATCGAAGCGGCCGCCCGGTATATAAACCACCGAGCGAGCCTGCACTCGCCAGTGCTGTTGCGTACGGCGAAGCTTCCACAACTAAGTGGAACTAGCCGGACCAGTAGCCACAGTAGGGATCACGCATGCGTACAGGGGCGCTTCGTGTTAACGAACACTTTCTGGACCGTGCACTATCTGTTTACTTTACTTACGGAAATAAATCTTCAGAAATCTCAGTGTTGTTATTTTACACAATTATAATATACTAGCTGATGCCTGCGGCTCCGCTCGCGTTTTAGAGGTATCAAAAATAGATGTTGGCCGATTCTCAGATCTACTGAATATGCATATAAAGTTTCATAAAGATCGGTCAAGCCGTTTCGGAGGAGTATGGCAACGAAAACTGTGACACGAGAATTTTATATATTAGATAGAAGATAGATTAGTTTAGTTAACATTTAGTGAAAAGTTGATAATTTGAATTGTGAATTTGAATTCTTTGGTTAAAAAGTTTTTACGCAAAACTAGTATGTTGTATATATTATATTATTACGTTCATCCTATATATTTATTTGTTTATTATTAACGATTTGATCACAAATAGGCTGGCTCGAATGGTGTGGTACTACTCTCACACAAAAGGTCAAAATAAATGACATTTGTGTTGTCGTATTGTATTGGTGAGTGTGAGACCAGAGGCCCAATAACTGGAGTATCTCATTACGCTACCTAAGTGTAGATCACCATACCGCATTGTCTGCACTCACAATGTGGACGGTGACCTCTACTGGATCCTACTTAAGCTTTCCATTAGTCAGACTAGAGTCACAATTGGTAGATTTAAATCAGATCTAAGGGGGGCAAACCGGGAAGTTGCCCCCAGGCGACAGTTTCATGGGGGCGCCAAATTCTTAAGACAAGAATTCAAAATATCGAACAAATGAAGCCTCCTTTCCTACAATCTCATAGGTTTGTATCAAGTAATGGAATCTTAATATAATATGTTTGAAAAACAAACTTTTCTGTTTCCATACGCTCAGTTAGTTTTTGAACACATACTAAGTGACTTATGAAGGCAAAATGTAGTAGTATCACAAAAATACTACTCATTGGCAGTTTTTCTCAAACACTGAAAGAGAGGGGGCCACTTTCAAGGTTTTGCCTCGGTTCAAAATAATCGTAGATCCAGGGCTGTATATACTTCTGTACTTTATGAACAAACTTCAACTACTGACTGCCTGGTTGATCTAGTCACAGTCTAGTGGTTAGTGTATACGGCTGCTGATCAATAGGTCTCAGACATCAGGGACCTTAACATCAAAATCGTCTCTGATAGTGCATCCGTGCTTCAAGCCCTCCGCAACAACACAATAAACTCGGCCCTGATAATGGAATGTCACAAGGCACTCCAATCCATTGCAACAACAAACAGAGTAACTCTGCAATGGATAAAGGGACACAGCAACTCAGTGGGTAACGACGCCGCAGATGAACTGGCCAGGAAGGGAGCAAACAGGAAAGTGCAGGGCCCCGAACCTTTGCTGCCGATTCCTCAGGCCCAAGTTAAGACATGGCTGCGCGAAGGAACTCAGAAAACACACTTGACAGAGTGGACAAATAGCGAAGGATGTCGGCAAACTAAGAACGCCGTATCAGTTCCTAACAAGAAGCTTGCCCGCACCCTTATCAGACTGAACAGAGACAAACTCCGTAATGTTATAGGAACCCTAACCGGACATTGTCTCCTGAACAAACACCTACACACGATAGGAGTAACAGATAGCCCTCTATGCAGAGGATGCATGGAAGCAGAAGAAACGCCACAGCATGTCATCATGGAATGCAACAGTGTGGCCGAGCAACGGGCAAAATTTCTCCAGTCACCGGCAACACTCAGGGAGGCCTGCAGCAATCTTCAGAGGCTGCTCTCCTTCTGGACCGATCTGGGCTGGCTGGAGTAAACGGGAAATTTCTCACACGCACAATGGTCCAATAGTAGGGACTAAGTGCGGAAACCGCCCAGGACAACAATATATTGACAAATATTTGTGTGATCCACAAGTATTTGTTTCGGAGTCTGGGTGTATTCTATGTATAATATGTATATATATATACAATAAATTTTATGGAGTGACAGAGTTTTGTTTTAATAAAGGTAATATTAAAAAAAATTGTATGTCTGTTTGTTCGGCTAATCTCTGAAACGGCTGGAGTGATTTTAACGGGACTTGCTCATGCAAAAAACTGATGACCTAAGCAATAACTTGGTAATTTTAGTTTTGGACTTGCATTACAATTAAACTATGCACGTTTAATAAAAGCAGCTAAATAATAAATTTACTTACCTTCAAATAAAAAGTTTTGGCGACAAAAAAATGGTCTATATCAATCATTGACGATATAAACGTGCAAAATACAATATTAAAGATGTATGTTTGTAAATTTAAATTATTTTCATAGCTAAAAAATAGGACAGACGACAAAAATCCCAAACCTCCATGGAGGCAACTGTCAGCGAAGGCGCGAAATAGAAATGAACTTGAATATTTTGAATTAAATACTACATAATCTCCAATATATGCGGCAATTATTATGACTAAACTAAGTATTATTTTAAGTAATCTCATTATTTAGTATTTTGGAGTTACGTCGTCTCTCGACACAGACACATTTTTTTTCCAGGATTTTGTATTATTGTTACATGGTTTAAATGTAAACCATTTTTTTTTTTTTAACTTTCTTACAAAGTGTTGTAACTTGTAGAATTTGGAAAACTCAAAACTTTGACTTGTTTTGACAGTGTATCAGTGTGACATTCTCGACGCGCGTTCAAAAACTTAGTTCATTACTTTAATTTGTAAAAAAATCCTTAAACCATCAACTAACATAAAAAGGTTCTATTAAATTAAATTATAATGGTTTTAAATAGAATTGAAATAAGTGAGAAAATCATTTTACTAATTTTAATTTATATTATTGCCAATTGATTCGTCCAAAATAAATCCATAAAATTATCAGATAATGGAGTGTCAGGAATGTAGCTTCAGTTCAGTGATAACAACCTGCACAATTTTTTTTACAGATAAACCGGTTCTACTTTATATGTTCACAATGAAAACGTAATCCAATTGCAAATTTATTTATTCACAAAGTATCCTTCTAATTTTATAAACGAAAAAATTATATACGAAAGTTTGTGATGATGTATGTTTGTATGTATTTCTATTGCTCTTTCACACAAAAACTACTGAATGGATTTTAATGAAACTTTACAATAAAATAGCTTACATATCGGAATAACACATAGGCATCTATTTACTAATATTATCTACTATTAACTGCCATGACGGACCAACATTCAGGTGGGGTCGCGGGCAAAAACTAGTAATTTATTAATTCTCATCAAATGAGCAATGACCGCGACATGCATGACAAAAAACACTAAACGCAAACATGTCTAGCTGTAGGCATACATAGGCATACTAAAATGTAATCATAATTAGATAACGATTGGCTAAATTGCAAGGCATTTGTTGACGCCTGCGTTTATTTATAATCTACCTACATATATTTTTCCCAAGTACCTCCTACTAACTCATTTTCTACTCATCGATTCTACGCCTTGCACGAAACATCTAATTGTTATTGTAAAATACTTTACGGATATAAACCAAGTAAAAATTACGATTTGGAGTTTTTCTTGCTACAAAAGTGAAGCCCCAAACATCTGGCGACCGTGACAGGACGGTATATCGCGCGTCGCCGATATCAATACAATTCGAGGAACTGTGCGACGACCTCTAGTGCGCATCTGTCCTTTGCCAACCGAAGAGGAAATCATAGGAGGTTGAAAACTTGGGGTTTTCAACGGGGGGAGGATGTTGACGCCTGCGTTTATTTATAATCTACCTACATATATTTTTCCCAAGTACCTCCTACTAACTCATTTTCTACTCATCGATTCTACGCCTTGCACGAAACATCTAATTGTTATTGTAAAATACTTTACGGATATAAACCAAGTAAAAATTACGATTTGGAGTTTTTCTTGCTACAAAAGTGAAGCCCCAAACAGCATTGTATATTGCAAGGCATTTCATCACCATGTGGTAATGATTCAGTTTCTATACAAAAATTTGGTGTATTAGTATTTTTATTATTTTAGATCATGCATTAGGCATATAATAATAATGTTCCCATGCAAACAGTAGGTATAAGTATTCATAGAACGCCACACCTTATACCTAAACTGATTGAAATGCTCATCCAATGACAAATAATATAACCCATTTAACTTGACACTATAAATAGAACAGATGACTTGAATGCAGAGATCTTGATCACTGGTTAAGTCACCAACATATTATAAACCCTTTGGTTTCACATTTTCAATGAGCAAATGGTTCATAATAAGTGGTCGCCTGCTATATCTGTTTCCTTATCTTTTATCATTATCAGTAAAGTGCTGCATTACTTTATCTGGCGGTGTTACCACAGCGAGAAACTAAATTTACTCAATCTTTATTTTCCTTGGGTTGCCAGTACCATATTTTTATCTTTTATTAATAAGTGTATATCAGAGTCGCACCAATTACTACTATACAGTGTTCCGTTCACAAATGAGTAAATTATAGGGGACCTGAGGAATACCTACATTGGGCATTCTGATAACTAGGAGAACACATCATTGAGTATGGGAACCCTAGGGCCTCGGGTGGGTAGTCAGTTGTGTGGCCCTTCACTTTGTGGAATTAGTTTTAATGATGATGCTTGCAATCACACACAAGCAAGCATGAGCCCACAAAATTATAGGAGCAATGACTGCACGGTTGACCAGCCTCCTTAGCCAAGTTGCAAACGTGTTTCGTTTTCTATTCTATTTCTGTATTCTTTTGTTTCATTGGCTAATATTTTGTTTGGATCACGTGACTGACACTTCAGTGACAGCCAAATATTTTGGGTTGAAACACATACGACCACACTTTCTGTGATCTGCAAATTGTTTTTCTGAGTCTGTGTGTTCTTTGTGTCCGTTTTATGTATGTTTGTAACGTCCTCCGCGACGCAGGATGTTTAATCCTAATGCGGGAGTTGTCTTTTTAGGGTTCTGTAGCCGAATGGCAAAAAACGGAACCCTTATAGATTTGTCATGTCTGTCTGTCTGTCTGTCCATCCGAAAGTCACAGCCACTTTTTAGGGTTCCGTAGCCAAATGGCAAAAAACGGAACCCTTATAGATTCGTCAAGTCTGTCTGTCTGTCTGTTTGTCCATCCGTATGTCACAGCCAATTATTTCCGAAACTATAAGAGCTATACTGTTGGAATTTGGTCAGTCGATGTATTCTGTAAGCCGCATTAAGATTTTTACATAAAAATAGAAAAAAAACAATACATTTTGGGGGTCCCCATACTTGGAACTGAAACTCAAAAAAAAATTTTTCATCAAACCTATACGTGTGGGGTATTTATGTGGGGTACTAAAGCATAAAAATAAATTTAAAATTTGCTGTCAATATCATCCATCCAAGATGGCGGGTTGCGTTTCATTTCACGTTTTTCATATAAAACCTAAAAATCACATTTGAAAAACTGTACTAAAGCATAAAAATACGTTCCGTTTTGCATAATTGCAATCGTATTTGAGAATTTAGGAAACTGTTTGAAAATATTTAGACGCAACTCCGGCAGCCAAAATTACTTTGGGGGGATTAAGACTAACTCCCTTAAGCCCCCTACACCACCAAAACCCTCAAATTCAGGTGACTCGTTTCGAAATCCAACCCAGATTTTTACATAAAAATAGAAAAATAACAATACATTTTGGAGGTCCCGATACTTGGAACTGAAACTCGAAATTTTTTTTTTCATTAAACCTATACGTGTTGGGTATCTATGGATAGGTGTTCAAAAATGATGTTAAGGTTTCTAATATCATTTTTTTCTAAACTGAATAGTTTGCACGAGAGACACTTCCAAAGTGGAAAAATGTGTGTCCCCCCCCCCCTCAAACTTCTAAAATAAGAGAGTGATAAAACTAAAAAAAATATATGTTGTACATTACCATGCAAACTACTAACGAAAATTGGTTTGAATGAGATCCAGTGAGTAGTTTTTTTTTAATACGTCATAAATCGTAACACGCAATTTACCTTTCATCCAATTAATACACTAGTATAAAAACATCGATCTAAGTTACAACGAACTACAAGAAATTTTATATGATGTTACTTGCTGATACGGAACTCTTCATGGGCGAGTCGGACACGCACTTGGCCGCTTCTTTATGACACCTCTGATCATGATGATTTCTTTAGCCAACGTTACCTCGGAAAAGGAGACGATGGAATCGTATGAACTCTTATTTTGGACGATGTACAAACCCTTGGTCCCATATTTACTAAGGGAAGAAATGTACAAAAATTTAAGAAATTTCGCTTGATATCAAGAGACAAACGTAAGAATAAAAGCAAACTATTTATTATTTCTTTATCAAATATAAGGTTAATACATGGTACAACAAAGAAACATGAGTAGGTGTAAAAGTCGCTAAAGTCTAAAAACACAAATTACATGGTTGCATGTTAGAGATTATGTTTTAAGTTACCGTTGTAATTAATCTGGAGTACTATCAAGTAATATATTGTATTATTATAATTACATTAACATTTTAATTTCACTATTCTCACACAAACAGATGCTAGATAGTCGCTTGCAATAAAAATAATCAAATTCTTTATCTGTATCAACATTGTCACTCTTAAATTATACGGGTAAAAATCCCATCACAATTGTCGAAACTAGTATTCGTGTATCAAGATAGCAACGCAATACGCTCATTAACAAACAGTTTATACATCTAAGTGAATGTCACACCCACAATGTAAGGTAAATTCTTAAACTGGCAACACTATAATCACAACATACTGAGAAATGGACGATAATAACTTGATAAATCATTCCCGATTGTGTGTTGACGTGTTGGACTTATTTTATCGCAGGGCCAATCTTACCCGGTTGTGTGTTCAAAATGCGTGAAATAGTGCACGTACAAGCTGGCCAATGTGGGAATCAAATTGGATCCAAGGTAAATAGCCTTTTAATATAAAACATACTACATAAATAAAAATAAATTAATTAAAAAGTTGTGATTCACAAATTTCACAGACAACCTTGTGTTTGAATTTAGAACAGTTTTTTAACATTAGTCATAGTGCGTGAACGCCGGCTCTGAATAAAAAACATGTAATTACAAAAGGCATTCGTAGAAAGTTTTGTTTCCCAAGTCTCAGTTGACAATTAGATTTAAAATATTTTTTTACCACAGTTAAGATAAAACATATTTTTTGTGGATTGGTGATAGAACATGGTTCCGCTAAAGTAATTTTTCCATTACGTTTTCCATGCATGACGTTTAAATAAAATTTCTCATCATAATAATCATCGTCTTCCTGCCATTCGCTATTTATTTAACTCAATCTTTCTAAAACACTGTAAAGATGAAAGTTGATGCAAATATGATTGAAAGTACCTATCTGGATGAAATAAATTACCTCAGCACAGAGATAGATTATAATTTAGAATAGTAGGTACATAGACTATAATGGATGGGTAACATCGAGGAACACGACTAGTTGTTTTTTTTTTTTTTTTTTTTTATTTGGCAAAACTTGTGTTAATGTAAAACTCTTTTTTAATTTCTTTTATGGCTGGCAAAGACGGCAACTAAAAATAGATCCTACTTTGACAACATATATACGTTTTTGGGCGGATAACCCGTCCAAAAACGAATATGTATGTTGTTGTCGAACGGGAGTCGGGTCAGTTGTTGTCCCAGTGGTTATGTGACTACTCTTGAATGCCAAGTCAAAGTTCGTGTGTTAGATTCCAATACAAGACAAATAATAATACAATGAGTACAATTCTCTGTATGTTTGTATTTTATAATCTCAAATGAACATTTTTACTAAATTTACAAACAGTTAAAGTTGCATAAAGACAATGTATGAAGGTATAGTTAAACTTTAAAATTTCATAACTAAAATATACCTATATTATAGAAACTCAAAACCCGGCTGCTGAAAACTAATGAACTGAAAAGACAAAAACAAGTATATCAACACACAGCCCCTAATAATATTATAAATGCGAAAGTAACACGCCTGTTACGTTTTCACGCCTAAGCCGCTAAAACGATTTTAATGAATTTTTACCGCTATAACCGACAGACACGGAGCCGCGGGTATAACCTAGTATTAATATTAATTTCGATTGACTAATGCATTGTTTTATAATCTTACTAGTTTTCGCCCGCGGCTCCGTCCGCATGTATCTCGACTATTGCAGTAAAAAGTAACCTATGTGTTATTCTGATATATAAGCTATATTACTATAAAGTTTCATCCAAATCCGTTCAGTAGTTTTTGCGTGAAAGAGCAATAAACATACATACATACAAACTTTCGCGTTTATAATATTATTAGGATTCTCACACACACCACGGACAATGAGTTTCCCCAGACGATGTTGAGTGGGTCAGCCAGTACTTTCATAAGCATTTAGTGAAAACCTGTTAATTTAAAATTACAAACAGGTACTTTTTATTTGTTTTTAAAGATGTTTATCTTAATTTATTCAAATTATACAAATTAAATTAAATAATAAATATTTCAGACACGTACACACAACGACATCTAGCTTCAAACTAAGCAGTTCTGCTTTGCACTATAAAAGCTAGATTTACCGATAGTACACTTATGTAGGTACTTTTTAGGGTTCCGTTGCCAAATGGCAAAAAGCGGCCAAGTGCGAGTCGGACTCGCCCATGAAGGGTTCCGTAGCAGCAAGTAACATCATTTAAAAGTTCTTGTAGTTCGTTGTAACTTTCATAGATGTTTTTATACTAGTGTATTGATTGGATGAAAGGTAAATTGCGTGTTACGATTTATGACGTATTAAAAAAAAACTACTCACTAGATCTCGTTCAAACCAATTTTCGTTGGTAGTTTGCATGGTAATGTACAACATATATTTTTTTTAGTTTTATCACTCTCTTATTTTAGAAGTTAGAGGGGGCGGGACACACATTTTTCCACTTTGGAAGTGTCTCTCGCGCAAACTATTCAGTGTAGAAAAAAATGATATTAGAAACCTCAACATCATTTTTGAACACCTATCCATAGATACCCTACACGTATAGGTTTGATGAAAAAAAAATTTTTGAGTTTCAGTTCCAAGTATGGGGACCCCCAAAATGTATTGTTTTTTTCTATTTTTATGTAAAAACCTTAATGCGGTTCACAGAATACATCGACTGACCAAATTTCAACAGTATAGCTCTTATAGTTTCGGAAATAATTGGCTGTGACATACGGACGGACAGACAGACAGACTTGACGAATCTTTAAGGGTTCCGTTTTTTGCCATTTTGCTACGGAACCCTAAAAAGCAATAAATTTATGGGGTTCCACATGCTTGGAACAGAAACTCAAAAAAATGTTAGTTATTAGGGTTCCGTAGCCAAATGGCAAAAAACGGAACCCTTATAGATTCGTCAAGTCTGTCTGTCTGTCTGTCTGTCCGTCCGTATGTCACAGCCAATTATTTCCGAAACTATAAGAGTTATACTGTTGAAACTTGGTCAGATGATGTATTCTGTGAACCGCATTAAGATTTTTACATAAAAAAAGGAAAAAGAACAATACAGTTTGGGGGTCCCCATACATGGAACTGAAACTCAAAAATTTTTTTTTCATCAAACCTATACATGTGGGGTATCTATGAATAGGTCTTCAAAAATGAAATTGAGGTTTCTAATATCATTTTTTTTTTAAACTGAACAGTTTGCGCGAGAGACACTTCCAAAGTGGAAAAATGTGTGTCCCCCCCCATCTAACTTCTAAAATAAGAGAGTGATAAAACTAAAAAAAGTATATGTTGTACATTACCATGCAAACTACCAACGAAAATTGGTTTGAACGAGATCTAGTAGTTTTTTTTTAATGCATAATGAAAGTTACAACGAACTACAAGAACTTTTATATGATGTTACTTGCTGATACGGAACCCTTCATGGGCGAGTCTGACTCGCACTTGGCCGCTTTTTTCTATATTTGTGTGAAAATATTAATGCGATTTACAGAATACATCTACTTACCACGTTTCAACAGTATAGTGCTTATAGTTTCGGAAAGAGGCTGTGACATACGGACGGACAGACAGACCGACATTACAGTTTTTTGCCATTTGGCTACGGAACCCTAAAAAGAAGTTCTCTAAAAAGGAGGAGGTAACTAGCACACATTTAAATAAAGTGCAATTATTGCACTTTATTTAAATTAATAGATAATTAGATATCGACAAGAATTGTCACATAGTTATTTAAGCCAGTCAAATTATAGTTAATTTATTTTACACTTTTTAGTGTCATAAGCAGGAACTTAGCGTTTGACTTGTTTTTTTGAAGTCAGTTATGTCAGTAAGGGAGGGTTTCAAAAGTTTTTGAGCCCCTCCCTCACTTAAATTAAAAAAAAAAAAAACGGCCCTCTCTCCCCCCTGTTTAATATTTATTACATTAGAATCTAAAGGGAAATAATACCCTGACCTATTGCACCGATTTCCATCAAACATAGCTAAGAACACTCCCGACTAATTCACCTTTCAAAGAAAAAAAACAAAATCGAAATCAGTTCATCCGTTCGAGAGCTACAATGCCACACATACACGTCAAACTTATAACACCACGTTGTTTTTGCGTCGGGGGTTAAAAATAAATAGTTTTGGCTGATTTTGATGTTTATTTTTAAAATTTTTAGCAATGTTTACTATCAATGGAGGGAATCATTTAAATCATTTTGATATAATCGTTGATAGACTGCCTCGTTGGTCTAGTGGTTATCGTATGCGACTACTGGTCAAGAGTTCTCGAGTCAAATCTCGAGTCTCGCAAAAAGTGTTTTTTTTTTTTTTTTTTTATACATAAGCCATCCAAAGTGACTCTACCCTGCCTGATGGAAAGCATGAGCAGAATCCAAGAGTGGGGGCCACCACACTTGCTGCGAATGCAGACAATAATGTATGGCGGCCCACACTATGGCGGCTTAGTGAGATGCTTTTTCACGCCCCGCTTAAAGTACCCGGGATCATAGTGGACAGGAAACACGTGAGCTGGTAGTGAATTCCAGTCTTTGACTGCTCGGCATAGGAAAGAAGATTGTTAATGGTTATTCTTAGGGCCACAGCACACTAGCTACTTTTAGCATCGGCGAACGTTGTGTAGTGTTGTCTGTAATTTTCCGACGCCAAATCGATGCTACCGGCATCCGAATGTGTGCGGAGAGTAGCGTTCAGCTGCTGTGTCACGCTTCTAAAAAGCGACTTAATCTCCGCGTTTGACGTTTTTAAGTGTGCGGTGTGGAGCGTTCGGTCGCCGTATTTAGCTTCTAAAAAGCGACTAGTTGCCGATCGTCGATGCTAAAAGTAGCTAGTGTGCTGTGGCCCTTACAGGAAATTTTTAATAACGCCCGTGCCTCGGAGAGCACGTAAAGCCGTCAGTGGCGGTTGTCGTGAACATCTATGGCAATCGTTATTGGGAAGTCAGTGCCCTCAAATTCACTGAAAACTATTTTACCTTCGAATTTCAGTTCTCTCTCAGGTTCGCAGAGGTCCGATGCCAGTCGCACCGTTTAAAAACTGATATTCAGGTAAAACCGGTTGAAATAGTAGCCGATCACAAATAAACTTGGGAATAAAGGCTAGGGAATAAAAGAAGAAGAATCATATAATCACTACTCATAAACTATCTTTTGATCTTACGTAAGAACTATCAAGGCTCCCTCCCACCACCCTAAACGATAAGACACAGTCGACCCCCTTCCCCCTTAAATTGTCTTACATAATATACGATAGAGGCCCCTAACTACCGTTAACTCTTTCATATGCATTTGGTATAAAACTGTTCATTTAATATTACAAAAATACATTTCAATTTTAATATTTGTATAAATATTCAAATATTTATGCAAATAATAAATAAAACTCAAGTGTCTGTATGTAAAATCAAATGAATAGCTTTAACCTAAATGCATATGACACTTTCGGGTACGTATACTTTCGGATACGGATACTTTCGGATACGGATACTTTCGGATACGTATACTTTCAGATACAGATACTTTCGAATACGGATACTTTCGGATACGGATACTTTCGGATACGGATAATTTCGGATACGGATACTTTCGGATACGTATACTTTCAGATACAGATACTTTCGAATACGGATACTTTCGGATACGTATACTTTCAGATACAGATACTTTCGAATACGGATACTTTCGGATACGGATACTTTCGGATACGGATACTTTCGGATACGGATACTTTCGGATACGAATACTTTCGGATATTGTACGGTACTTTCACAAAAATGCATTTCTAAACTTTTTCAGTCTGTCTGTTTTGTTTGTTCCGGCTAATCTTTGGAACGGTTAAACTGATTTTGACGGAACTTTAGTAAAACTTAAGTTAATTCATTAAAACTAGCTTCGCTCCGCGGCGTTACTCGCGAATTACAACAATTAACCCGGGTAACACGCGGGACTCAAACTAGTTTAGAATAAATAAGTAGGTACTCAATGTTAATCCCGTTCAATGACAATCCACGGCTTTATTTTGATTTGGTACGCTGTCTTTAATACCTACTTGTAATCAAAATAATTTCAATTTTCTTAGTAAAACTGTTGCGTATCTTTATTGATATAAATAAAAAGATTAAACATGCGAAGGGCGTTTATGTATCACTAGCATTTGCCTGCGGCTCTGCCTGCGTGTGTGTCGGTTGTGCAGACAAACAGGGTTGCTTTTGAATCTACAGAAATAAATATTTGAAATCTCTGTTTGTACTTAAAATGCAGTTTTTCTTTAAATACATATGAAAATTAATAAATATATAAAAAAAAACAATTGTAATAAAACCTTAGTGGCTTTACTTCTTCAGTTGTCGATTTGAAAAAGTCACTTCTAAATTAGTTCAGCCGTTTTCAGTGATTAACCAAAACAAACACATACTCTTTTAATATTATTTTGAATTAAATAATTCTATTAATATAATGTACTTGATATTGTAATGTATTATTATCAAGATATATTTCTATGTGAATTTACTAAAAAAAAAGCGGCCAAGTGCGAGTCGGACTCGCCCATGAAGGGTTCCGTAGCAGCAAGTAACATCATATAAAAGATGTTGTAGTTCGTTGTAACTTTCATCGATGTTTTAATAATAGTGTTTTGATTGAAAGAAATGTAAATTGCGGTTTATGATTTATGAGGTATTTAAAAAAAACTACTTACTAGATCTCGTTCAAACCAATTTTCGTCGGAAGTTCGCATGGGATATACATACACTGGTACATCATATATTTTTTTTAGTTTTATCATTCTCTTATTTTGGAAGTTACAGGGGGGGGGGGGGGGAAACATTTTACCACTTTGGAAGTGTCTCTCGCGCAAACTATTTAGTTTAGAAAAAAATGATATTAGAAACCTCAATATCATATTTGAAGACGTATGGTTTTGATGAAAAAAAATTTTTTGAAGTTCAGTTCTAAGTATACCCCCAGAATTTATTGCTTTTTTTCTATTTTTGTGGAAAAATATTAATGCGGTTCACAGAATACATCTACTGACTAGGTTTCAACAGTATAGCTCTTATAGTTTCGGAAAAAAGTGGCTGTGACATACGGACGGACAGACAGACAGACACGACGAATCTATAAGGGTTCCGTTTTTTGCCATTTGGCAACGGAACCCTAAAAACCGTAGTGGCTCTACTTCTTCAGTTGTCGATTTGCGAAAGTCACTTCTAAATTAGTTCAGCCGTTTCAGTGATTAACTAAAACAAACAGGTAGACTCTTTTAATATTATTTAGAATTAAATAATACTAGCTGCGCCCCGCGGTGTTACCCGCGTATCATTATGGTTACCATGCGAGTGTGTTATGCCTAGCAACCTGTGAAGTTTTGACAGGAGATAAACAGTGATACATTTTGACATCTACGATTTATGTATATATTTTTATAATCACCTAGCTTTCGCCCGTTTATCTCGATTATTGCAGTAAAAAGTAGCCTATGTGTTACTGGCTGCTTTTTTTATATATATTTAGGCCCACCAAACTGACTGTAGTCTGCCTAATGAAAAGCATGAGTAGAATCCAGGAGTAGGGGTCACCATCCTCATTGTAATGGTAAGCAATGCGGCATGTGATGCAGATGTTTCTGCATCGTTCTCTCGGCCCTCGAAAGCTGGGAGAATGATACAGAATGATCGGACCTGCATAGATAAAAAGAAAACAGTCTCCGAAACAAATATTTACAAATCAAACAAACATTTAGTCCTTCCCAGAACTTTTTGACCCAATATTATTTGTGGTCGGCTACTAGTTCTACCGGTTTTACCTGAATATCAGTTTTTCCACGAAGCGACTGGCATTGGACCTCAGCGACCAAGAGGGATAACTGAAATTCGAAGGTTGAACTAGTTGTCAGTAAATTTGAGGGCACTGACTTCCCAATAACGATTGCCATATATGTTCATGACAACCGGGACCGACGGCTTGACGTGCTCTCTAAGTCTTAGAGAAATATTGTTCTTAAATTACTCATATTGTATTTCTAAACATTTAATTACCTTGAAAAGAAATCGCAACGTTATGAAAGGAGAAATGTCGTCACTTCCGCTAGCATTTGTTAAAGATGACCTCAAAAATATATATATTACACTAATAATATAATATATGCCGACCTTTCTTTAGTTTTGAAGCTACGAGTGAATATTAAACTAATATCACAGAATACATAACAGTACCAGTACAGAAGACTCACTCCTAAAAGTAATTTAAAGTCATATTATTAAGTTCAATTCAGATCGCACATCATCTATTATCATCTATTCAAATAAATAGTATGACTATGACTGCGCCGATGGCGCAGTGGTAGCGTATGCAACTACTGTGCTTGAGGTCTAGGGTTCGACTCTCAGGTCAGACCAAATGTTTGTGTGAACCACAAATTTTGTTTAGGAGTTTGGGTGTTCTCTATGTATAATATGTTGTATTTACAAAATAAAAGTGTGTTTATGTATTTATATCAGTTGTCTAGTTCTGCTTAGTTTGGAACTAGATGATGTTGTGTGTAAAAAGTCTGAAATATTTATTATTATTATATTATTATTAAATAAAGTTGAAGTATCTGTTTGTAATATCAAATAAACAACTTTTCACTAAATTACGGTACTTACATGAAAAAACTAAGTATAAATTTTTGGGGAACTGTCCCTCGTTTTTAACACATTCTCCTTTCTGGGGCACGACCTCACCTAAAAGAGGATCTAAAAACTAAATATTTCTTGTTCTCAGTTTTGGGAGTTCATATCAGATGAACATGGAGTGGACCCGACGGGCATATACCGAGGGGAGAGCCCTCTCCAGCTTGAGAGGATCAATGTCTATTACAACGAAGCTTCTGGAGGTAAGGTTTTTGAATTTTCCATCATCTGCTTTCAATACTGCACAAGCGAAAAACATATAACAGCGCCATCTACCGAAAGAACATTGAACCACGAAGATAACACGGAATGAACTATACAGAGTAACTACTAATCCTGAATCGCGATAGAGAGATTCTTTAGCCGATTAGCATATATTCAACACCCCAACATATTAGGCAACCATTAGGCAGTGGCCCGCCAGGCATGATCACCTTGCCTGGTCGGAGGATCCTCCCTTTTTGATGGAGGAACACGATACCCGTTCCTCTACAGTGGTGTGCTGTCCGTCCGTATGTCACAGCCAATTATTTCCGAAACTATAAGAGCTATACTGTTGAAATTTGGTCAGTCGATGTATTCCGTGAACCGCATTAAGATTTTTACATAACAATTGAAAAAAAACAATACATTTTGGAGGTCCCCATACTTGGAACTGAAACTCAAAATTTTTTTTTTCATCATACCTATACGTGTGGGGTATCTATGAATAGGTGTTCAAAAAAGATGTTGAGGTTTCTAAAACCATTTTTTTCTAAACTGAATAGTTTGCGCGAGATACACTTCCAAGGTGGAAAAATGTGTGTCCCCCCCCTCTAACTTCTAAAATAAGAGAGTGATAAAACTAAAAAAAAATATATGTTGTAAATTACACGCAACAAGCAATTTACCTTTCATCCAATCAATACACTAGTTTAAAAACATC
The DNA here is from genome assembly GCA_932526445.1 of Phragmatobia fuliginosa. Lineage (NCBI taxonomy): Eukaryota > Metazoa > Arthropoda > Insecta > Lepidoptera > Erebidae > Phragmatobia > Phragmatobia fuliginosa. The sequence continues at coordinate 6,394,794 of OW052084.1, read as the reverse complement.
GATGAAAGTTACAACGAACTACAAGAACTTTTAAATGATGTTACTTGCTGATACGGAACCCTTCATGGGCGAGTCCGACTCGCACTTGGCCGCTTTTTTGTAGTGCTTTAATGCTTTAATAGGTAGCAGAGCTAAGCTGATTTCAGCACGAATAGGCCGACTCCACCGGGGCAGTACTACCCTCACACAGAGGACCAACCTAACATGATAGCATTCGTGCTGACGGATTAGTTGGTGAGTGTGAAAACGGAGGCCCAATCTGCATGATCAATGATACAGAAACCTCTCACTAAGCCGCCATAGTGCATTGTAATTCACTCGCAATGAGGATGGTGGCGTCTACTCCTGGATTCTACTTATGCTTTCCATCAGGCAGAGTACAGTCCTCGTGGTTATTTTTTTTTTAATAGTGTTGTTGTCCCGCGTAATTTCATTCTCTAGGCTACTAAAAAGTATTACTTTTAACCACTCAAGCGTCCATGGATACTAGAGCGTCTAAAAAAAAAGGAGTGTCTTACGCCCATGGATAGTAGAGTTGCCACAGCGACTAGTTGTCTTTAACTCCATCTAGTTTAAAATGCAGCATTGTTTGGTTGTTTTTGATTGATTATTTGGACAGCTAATGAAATAATTCGACTAAAAAACGTAAGATGGCAGTGTAATACTTTTTTGTTACAACATGAGAATTTTTTAAGTTCAGATGACTCGTGTTACGTAGGTATGTTTGCGAGTTTCGGTAATTATGTCGTAAGTACTAAACTTTTATTTTCCTTATGTTACAAGTTTTATCTATCAAAATAAACTAGAATATTTACGCTTTCTGATAATGTTTACATAGCGCAGTAATATGTGATAAATGTAGTCCAATTTAAACCTCAAACTATTGATACTGCCGACGTTCTCATGGTGTCGGCCAATTTTGTGTCTTACACATGAATCACATTATTTCTATTAAAATAATTTTCAAAATATCATATTACATTCATTAATAAACAATATAATACATTTAATGTTTAAAAATATACCAAATTCATTGAAGATTGCTTAAAAATATAGACGTGTTCCTTAGGTTTTCAGTTGCAAATAGTTTAGAGTATGTGTTTCGTTTCGATTTATTTAAATACTTATAGTTAGATTTATGTTATCTTCTATATATCAGAAAGGAAAATAAGTCTAGTTTTTGGGATATTAATTTGTTGTTCAAAAATGTAATTGTTTTTCCCTATATTTTAGAAAGATTGAAATGATAATGCTTTTTTTTTCTGAATTATAAGTTTAACCCAGTGTTACGTATTCTATATGTTAAGTAACTATTAAAAAAAATAGATAAGTTTTATCTGTAATCTCTTAAAAGAATTTTAGTATTTTTTTCTTTATTCCAGCTTTTATGGTTAAGTAGTTATGAAGTTTTTATTTTGGCGGAGCCGCCAAGTTGCGCGCGAATCGAGAGCCGCGAATGGCTGGACGTTAGACCGGAATATAGTCGCGCGGGCTGGACGTTTGAGTGGTTAAGAAAAACCCAGCAGTCCGACACGGAAATGTAACCTTAGACCTCTTCATCAGCAATCGCGTACTATAACAGCCGGGCTAACATCATCATCAACAGCCTTTAACAGTCCACTGCTGGACATAGGCCTCTCCTTGATAAGGAGGTATTGGCCTACTATACCACGCTGGCCAGACGGGTTGGTATAGGGTTGGTTTCAAGTTTTCCTTCTCTTTGCATTGATGTTGTCTTGCGTAGTTTATCCCTTAGTCGCCTTTTACGACACCCACGTGGGATGAATAGGGGTGGTGACACTCTGTATTCTTAATCCGTCACCACACGGACTTACGACTACGACACGCCGGGCTAACGAACACAATAATTGTTTTATATAATTACAGGTAAATACGTGCCGCGTGCTGTGCTAGTAGACCTGGAGCCTGGTACCATGGACGCGGTAAGGTCAGGTCCTTACGGCCAGCTGTTCAGACCTGATAACTTTGTGTTCGGACAAAGTGGAGCTGGTGAGTGTTTTTAAAAAACATCAAAATTATACAAATACCTACGTAAAATAACTATGTTTTTTAACTAGTTTAAAAATAGACAAGTTTCACTTAGTTTTAAACAAGATGGCGTTGTGTCAAATGTTCAAAATACATACTTAATTAATAATGTAAGGGGCCATTTATTTAGTAAGACAATTTAGAGCAAGACTTGATCGACCATGCCTTATTTTTTCATACATAGGGATGGAAGGGAGTCATGCTTGTTAATACGTTAGATAAAAAAAAGTTAGTAGTGATTATATTCAACTGATTAAAATAAATCTATCCAACATGGTTGTAAACCTTGCTAAATATTGTTACTTTTTTTAAAAAAACTTTAAAACCAGCTAAAGGTATGTTTATTTTTGTCTTTAGATTCTTACATAATATATAATAAACAAGGGGGAGGGGTCCGCCTTCTTATTTTTTCCTATTTAGGGGAGGGAGGCGGTCTAAAAGGAGTAAAAATCGTTTTACGTAATAATCTAAAAGCGGAACATTTCAAAAAAAACAATTATTAAATAATAATCTATCAAACGGCTGAACTGACTTTGACTCAACTTTCACTAGCTCGCTGGCAGATAGTTGATAACATGAGATATATTTTAAGCTACTTTATTTTCTACTAGCTTCGCCCCGCTGAGTTGCCCGCAGTTATTGTTATAAAGATACTACAACAACGACCGCGGCTAATACCGCAGGTGTTAGTTCGTCATAAATTAGACGTCTTCTTCTTTTGATGAAATGGCAACCAGCCGAATATCAGCTATTTCTGCCAGTATCAAGTAATCAACGTCTTCAATTGTAAAGTTTTCTAGTCTTCAAGTCGTCATGAGATGAAATCGGGGCCGTCTTCCGTAAAAACAAAGGTCACATCACAAAAATAATATTTGACAAGCATTTGACACTTGTTTTTTTTATGACAGGTAACAACTGGGCAAAAGGGCACTACACAGAGGGAGCTGAGCTTGTTGACGCAGTAATGGACGTTATACGGAAAGAGGCGGAGGGCTGTGACTGCTTGCAAGGTAAGGACAGATATCAGAAATAATCAGAACTGATGATTATTGGGGTAGAATTTCTGGAGTGGATTGAATTTTACAATGTCCCAAAACTTCTTTCAGGTTTCCAGCTAACCCACTCCCTGGGAGGCGGTACAGGATCTGGTATGGGCACCCTACTCCTCAGCAAGATCCGCGAGGAGTTCCCTGACAGAATCATGAACACATTCAGCGTTGTGCCTTCACCTAAAGTACGTACTACTTATTTCTAGCCTCACATGTTACAGATTAGCTTCTCCAGAAACTTGCGTTTTAATAAAATCAGTCAACTGTAACGAGAAAAGTATAGTACAGCCATGACGTTTTTGAGTTCTGTTTATGGATAATGGCCCTATATTCTGTGCAGTTATTCTTTGGGATACCACATGATGGTGACTTTGTCGGACTCGAATAGACCATAAACCGTACGCGCCGTCTCGGACCTTAGAAGTCCGGGAACCAGATACACCATCGGAAGGAAAACCCTAGAACCCCGACGTCCCTCGGGCCACCTACGATTTGGCCCTACTGTGCGGAAACCTCAATGTCCCCCTCTGCCAAACAATCGGCATACGTGCTTTATAGCTAGGGTTACAGTAACCTCAGCTATTCAAGTTCCACATAGCCACCACAATGTAGCATCCAGAGGATTTCCTCAGAGGAAAAAAAGGGAGCATCTAACGTAAAATGTAATGAGCTATTAATTTTAGTTAATAATAATAATAAAAAAGTGTATTTTAAAACAACAGCATGTTACTTAGTCTCTGCTTTCTCCCACTCTTCTTTTGTTGCTGTTGCTCTGTATCTTGCCATTTTTTTAGGGTTCCGAAGTTTATGACTTCGAACCCTTATAGATTCGTCATGTCCGTCTGTCCGTCCGTCCGTCCGTCCGTCCGTCCGTCCGTCCGTCCGTCCGTCCGTCCGTCCGTCCGTCCTCGACTTACCGTCCAAACGGTAAGTGCTAGAAAGATGAAACTTTGTATGAATGTGTATTGTAATTACGTCGAAAAAGTGCTACAATAAAATTATGAAAAATATTTTTATTTGGGGTACCTCCCCTACACGTAAAGTGGGGATGTTTTTTTTTTCTCGGGGCTACTCCATCATGTGGGGTATCATTAGATAGGTCTTTTAAAAACAATAAAGGGTTTCTAAGACGATTTTTTGATTTAGGTATCCATTTGCGAGAAATTCCACTTTAAAGGCCACTTTTTTGTAAAAACAGGGCGTCCCCCCCCCTCTAAAAGCTAAACGGCTGCCTCAAAAAATCTGGAAAAATTCCAGATAGTGGTCCATATAATGAACTTTGAAGGAAAACTATAACGGATTCGATGACTTTGTTAGTTCAGGAGTTTTATAGGCTTAACTTTTACAATACGCTTACTTGGTAAACGTCATACAAAATCAACGCATTAATACGTAAACATAGCAATTATCCTTTGGATACGATTTCTAATCCACGTACTATTATGGGTGACTGAGGAACCCTTTCCTGTGCGTGGCCTGACACGTACTTGGCCGATTTTTTTATTATTTTTCTAATTCACTAGTACGTTACCATTTAGTACCTACTGTGTAATATTATTTTGTTATTAACGGTGCTGGTTTTGTTATTAATTTAAGAAAACCTCTTAGAAATAAAACATCTTAAGTAATATATTTGTTGTCCGAATGAAAATAAAAAAGAAAATAGTTAAAAAAAAATGTCATTCTCCCATTCATCATTCACATTCACGCTGCAGGTGAGCGAAGTAGTCTTGGAGCCCTACAACGCGACGCTGTCGGTCCACCAGCTGGTAGAGAACACAGACATGACCTTCTGTATTGACAACGAGGCGCTTTACAACATCTGCTTCAGAACCTTGAGGCTCAGCAGCCCAAGCTATAGAGATTTGAACCATTTGATATCGGTAAGTGGAAACTTTCTAAAAACCTAGATCTACCTGTGTGAAGATGTGCGGAAACCCCCATTGGGGTTTGCGGCGGGGTGGTGTGTCAGAATCGATTCGGCTAAAACCACACGGTGTACCACTCTGCGCCTGAAACAGGAGGGGTTCAGGATCTGCTATTATTACGTCATCTGGTCCCCTGCCAGCACCTGCCCGCCCTGACAAGGTCATTTAGCCGGTCCTTTTGGTGACCCTGGATAAGGTAGTATCTCTATCAATAAGTACAGATATGCTACCAACCTCATTACTGATAACTGAAAGAGCTAGAGTGTGGTGACGGATTAAGAAAACAGAGTTTCACCACCTCTGTTCATCCCGTGGGTATCGTAAGGGCTGACTAAGGTAGCAAACTACGTATAACATCACTGCAAAGAAAAGAAAAACTTTGTAACAAACCCTACACAAACCCACCTGCCCCGCGTCGTATAGTATGCTAAAACCTTTTGAAGACTGTTGACGAAAACGAATAACATACTATTATTTTAGAGTATAAGAAATAACGGAACAGAGAGTGCACCTCTGTTCGTGTAAGAAAACTGGCCGCCGTGGCTTCGGCTATAGGCCGACCGTTTATCTGAGTCCTCGCCTGCGCGGTAACAGGGGCGCGGGGGTATGACGACAAAGGGGACTGAGACAGGTGTGGGCGGCTGGGGCGCTTAGTGAGATACACACGAGATGTCCGCCCGCACCCGTCTCACATTGTCGTTACATTGTACTCACATTAAAAAAATGCCTTAAACAATGTAACCAAAAATTGTAAAAACAATGTTGGAAAAGAGTGTCCATGAAGTTTCTTGTCTGTTCTTCTCCATAGGATCTACGAATTGGAACAGACGATCAGCTTCACGACTGACTACTGACTGACTACTTGACGTTTCAAAAGTGCCGTTGTATGGTTTACTTGAAATAAAATGATTTTGATTTGATTTGATTTGATTTGATTTGATGATTTTATTTCATTCACCAGATGACAATGTCTGGTGTGACTACGTGTCTTCGTTTCCCTGGACAACTGAACGCCGATCTGAGGAAGCTCGCTGTGAACATGGTACCTTTCCCAAGACTGCACTTCTTCATGCCAGGTAACCACTAATTTGAGAAAACTTCTTACTATAAGTGATATGTTTTTATATACACACCAGCAGATGTCCGCGACTCCATTCGCGTCCTAGGGTATAGCAAATAGTTTACATTCTATTCTTAGACTTACTGATTAAACACATAAAAGTTTCGAAGGAGTATGGCAAACAACCTTATGAAACGAGAATTTTATATCTTAATCTAAGGATATAAAATGCTAACCTAAACCTACGTTAGGTTAAAGGGTTAGGTTAGCTAAATCTTCTGATCTCCTGATTGAACTCCTTCTAAACGATTTGACCGATTCTGATGTTATTTTTGGTGTGTTCAAGTGGGTTCGAAAATGGTTATGATTTACAATTGGATTGCGCTGCAATCAAGTTCTAGTAGTAATTTTTATTTTTCGCATATCAGAACATAACCTCAAATTCGGGCGGTACGAAGTTCCCCGGGTCAGCTAGTGGTATATCATATACTATATAGATATTGCAAAATCTAGAATCGAGTAATTTTGCACAAAGATTTCATAGGGACGTTAATGGGCTAAGAAGGGATTTAAAAAATCGTAAGGTTGCAGAATGGGAAACTAGTGTAAACTTGTAAAACAAATAAATAATTAATAATTGAAACAGCGTGGTTTAATAAACTGAAATCTGCTTTCTAAAGAAGTCTTGTCCTTCAATGGACTAAGTAGTAATTGCTATTTATATTGATAATGATGTATATCAAAGCAAAGAACGATTCGGACTTTAAGAAATGACTTCAATTCATTTTTGATGTATTTTTACAGGATTTGCGCCATTGACTGCAAGAAACTCCTTCGACTACCGACCTCAAACAGTTTCCGAGTTAATGAGTCAGGTAAATTCAAACTCTTTAAGAGTTCATTCACTACTAGATGACTCCCGCGGTGTTACCGAGGTTATTGTTGTGAATTGCGAGTAAACCCGCGGAGCGAAGCTAGTTTAAAATAAAGTTACTCCTTATGTCATCAGCTTTCGGCCAGTGAAAGTCCCGTTAAAATCTGACCAGGCGTTCTAAAGATTAGAGAACAGACAGACAGACGAACAGACAAAAAAAATTAAAATTGATTTTTTTGGTATGCATTGATATTAGGTACATACAAACACTCTAATTTTATTTATTTGTATGAATTAGCTGCATACTACGGTGTTAGGGCCACAGCACACTAGCTACTTTTAGCATCGGCGATCGGCAACTAGTCGCTTTTTAGAAGCTAAATACGCCGACCGAACGCTCTACACCGCACACTTAAAAACGCCAAACGCGGAGATTGAGTCGCTTTTTAGAAGCGTGATACAGCAGCTGAACGCTACTCTCCGCACACATTCGGATGCCGGTAGCATCGATTTGGCATCTGAGCAGCCGCTAAAACGCGCGTTTCGATACTGCGATCGAACGCAAGAAGTCGCTAAAACGCGATGCAGCATCGATGCAGTCGCCAAATCGCCGATGCTAAAAGTAGCTAGTGTGCTGTGGCCCTTACCAGCGAGGCGAAGCTAGTCTAAAATCTAAATAATCATAATGGCCTAGTCATACTTTATCGAACAATAATTAATCTGTCTCTGGATAATAATAAAAATATCTGCATAATAAAAATACATATTTTTATTATGATAATTCAAGAATAATTTTAATGAACTTAAATTTAGTTCCACGTAATAACCTATCTCTAGCCAAAACTAGTGTATATCAATAAAAAAAGCGGCCAAGTGCGAGTCGGGCTCGCCCATGAAGGGTTCCGTATCAGCAAGTAACATCATATAAAAGTTCTTGTAGTTCGTTGTAACTTTCATCGATGTTTTTAGGGTTCCGTTGCCAAATGGCAAAAAAAAGATGAACCCTTATAGATTCGTCATGTCTATCTGTCTGTCTGTCTGTCCGTCCGTATGTCACAGCCACTTTTCTCCGAAACTATAAGAGCTATACTGTTGAAACTTGGTCAGTAGATGTATTCTGTAAACCGCATTAATGTTTTTACACAAAAATAGAAAGAAAGCAATAAATTTTGGGGGTCCCCATACTTAGAACTGTCACTCAAAAATTTTTTTTTCATCAAAACCATACGTGTGGGGTTATACCATACGAATGAAAGGTAAATTGCGTGTTACGATTTATGACGTATTAAAAAAAACTACTCACTAGATCTCGTTCAAACCAATTTTCGTTGGTAGATTGCATGGTAATGTATAACATATATGACGGAACGGTGTGCCCGGTGATGTTTTTAAAACAGTGACGTCATTACTATTATTATTATTGGAGTATTTCGTTTTCAGAAATAACTTAAAATAAACTTCACTTCAAATAGAATTCACTTTTAATTAGTATTGATTACACAGCTTCGAATATTTTACAATAAATTAGGTGTTTGCTGTCCGAGCGCAGACAAACGAATCCTCGCTCCGCTGCAGCGAGCGGCTTTTTATAGGCATTGTAGTGGGGCGGTCGACCGTTGCGAGTTGTTTACGTCTTTGAGAACACGTGCAGCGATGACGTAGGTCGTTGAATGTTGTGTTGCGCCGATACGACCATTCTGACCGGCAGTGCGCGCTCTGCACTAGCCGTGTTGTTGATGTTTTTCCGATGAGTTTATCTGTAAAACGTAAATTTTTTTCTTTGATTTGGCATCTGTGTGCCTTCAATTATATTGACGTCTACACTGTGGTAGGTAATGAGTATGGCGTACTATGTGTTGTGACGTACTCTGTGGTACTATGTGTTGTGACGTACTCTGTGGTACTATGTGTGGTGGCGTACACTGTGGTACTATGTGTGGTGGCGTACACTGTGGTACTATGTGTGTTGGCGTACACTGTGGTACTATGTGTGTTGGCATACACTGTGGTACTATGTGTGTTGGCATAGACTGTGGTACTATGTGTTGGCGTACACTGTGGTACTATGTGTTGGCGTACACTGTGGTACTATGTGTTGGCGTACACTGTGGTACTATGTGTTGGCGTACACTGTGGTACTATGTGTTGGCGTACACTGTGGTACTATGTGTTGGCGTACACTGTGGTACTATGTGTTGGCGTACACTGTGGTACTATGTGTTGGCGTACACTGTGGTACTATGTGTTGGCGTACACTGTGGTACTATGTGTTGGCGTACACTGTGGTACTATGTGTTGGCGTACACTATGGTACTATGTGTTGGCGTACACTGTGGTACTATGTGTTGGCGTACACTGTGGTACTATGTGTTGGCGTAGAATAGGATTGTAAAACATAACCCGTGTTCCTTTGTTTTTTTTTCTTTCTTTCTTTCTTTGTTCTGTTGCATTGGCTTGTGAAGTGGATGGTGTAGGCTCAATAACCGATACTGGAGCGTAGTCTTCTAACGCCGATACGGTCAACCGATCACCAGGTTGTGGAGCACGACGTAGCTGATAATGGGCGACCTTGCGGGATATATCCTCTTTGAAAATTATGAATTTTGGCTTTGTGAAGGTTGAAGCGTTGCCTGTCTTGTTCGCTAGAACGGATCATTTTCTGTTGTACTTGTTTTGTAAGTGCTTCTATATCAACAGTTTCGTTGTCGATATCTACCAAATTAAGAAGTTCAGGAGGTATGCAGTGCTTCCGTTGTGTAATAAGTGACAGTAGTGCAACGCCAGTGACTCGATGAGTTGTACAATTTAATGCCAGTTGAAGTTCTTCTAGTACAGTATGCCACTGCTCTGATTCATAGTTTTTGATCATTACTAATGCATTTTTGAGGGTTGCAATGACCCTTTTAACTTGCCTATTCGCTCGGCTGACTCCTGGAGCGATAGCATGGATATTTATTCCAATATTGTCACAGTACCCCTTGAATTCGCCAAGGAACTCTTCCTCCATCGATTCGAGAAATCGTCAATGGTGACTGATATACTGCTGATCATCTGTAGAACCCGGCTTCCCTGTTATGTCCATATGAATAACTTGGAAGGCAGCCATCGGTTTTGTATCGGGTGTAATTGGCCTTTGGATGAATCCTCCGGATCTTCCTTTGGATGATCGGCATATGACACAGTTATCCACAAAACTTCGAACAGTAGAACTCATTTTGTTGAACTAATAATTTTCTCGGATTCTCTTTAGAGTCTTTTCCCAGCCGGGGTGTTTAAGTGCATTATGAAAAGAGTTAATAATGCTCCATTGAAAGGAATTGGGAACGACTGTACTAAGGTGTTGACCGAAGGTAGGGTCATTGTCTTTCTTCTTTAGGATATTGTCCTCTAAAACATAATCTTCTACCGAGTTATTATCACTGAGGCTATTCATTATTAATCGTAGTTCATCGTCTCGTCTCTGTTCAACTTTGAGCCAGTTTAAGTGTTTTGTCAAAACATTGACTGTGAACTCAACTAGGTTTCTACTGAAAAAAAAAAAAGTTGTCAGGATGGCCGTAATGTCTTTTGTCGATTCGTAAACATGTTCTCTGAACATTAGGATATCCCGGGAGTATGTATTTTCGGGTTCAAACGTGGTGATGAGATTTTTTCGTAACTTTTCCCACGTTGTAGTAGTGACCATCCAATCATCAATCCACATTTTGGCGCGTCCCTTCAGCAGGCTGCATACTTTCATGCGTACATCGAAATCATCCAATTTGTATGCTTTAATTGCTTGATCTATATGTTGGCACCATTCTCGTACACCAACGTGTCCGGATCGAATGATGGTAAATCGACGTCCTTGATCCTCATTTTTGCTTTTGTAGGCGAAGCACATACCCGCTCTGACATTTTTTGCATCGTCTCCATGATTTGCATTAGGAATTGTGGTGGTATCCCTCTCATCTGTATTCCATAGTGAGGGTACATTTGTAGTCTTGATTGTGATTCTGTTTCTAATGGTGTATTGTTAACCAGTGCAGGTTCCTGCTACTGGGTGTTGGTTGGTTCCAGTTGATCAGGTGGTGATCGAGCTGATGAAAAAGCATCTTGGGTACGAGATCCTCGCGATCCCACTTCTGATAACGAGGCGGTGTGCCCGGTGATGTTTTTAAAACAGTGACGTCATTACTATTATTATTATTGGAGTATTTCGTTTTCAGAAATAACTTAAAATAAACTTCACTTCAAATAGAATTCACTTTTAATTAGTATTGATTACACAGCTTCGAACATTTCACAATAAGTTAGGTGTTTGCTGTCCGAGCGCAGACAAACGAATCCTCGCTCCGCTGCAGCGAGCGGCTTTTTATAGGCATTGTAGTGGGGCGGTCGACCGTTGCGAGTTGTTTACGTCTTTGAGAACACGTGCAGCGATGACGTAGGTCGTTGAATGTTGTGTTGCGCCGATATATATTATTTTTAGTTTTATCACTCTCTTATTTTAGAAGTTACAGGGGGGGGGGGGGACACACACATTTTACCACTTTGGAAGCGTCTCTCGTGAAAACTATTTAGTTTAGAAAAAAATGAGTTTCAGTTCCAAGTATGGGGACCCCCAAAATGTATTGTTTTTAGGGTTCCGTAGCCAAATGGCAAAAAACGGAACCCTTATAGATTCGTCATGTCTGTCTGTCTATATAGTATAGCTTTTAAGGTTTCGGAAAAAAGTGGCTGTGACATACGGACGGACAGACCGTCCGTATGTCACAGCCACTTTTTTCCGAAACCTTAAAAGCTATACTGTTGAAACTTGATAAGTAGATGTAATCCGTGAACCGCATTAAGATTTTCACATAAAAATAGAAAATAACCAATACATTTTAGGGGTCCCCATACATGGAACTGAAACTCAAAAAAATTTTTTTCATCGTACCCATACGTGTGAGGTATCTATGGATAGGTATTCAAAAATGATGTTGAGGTTTCTAATATAATTTTTATCTAAACTGAGTAGTTTGCGCGAGAGACACTTCCAAAGTGGAAAAATGTGTGTCCCCCCCCTCTAACTTCTAAAATAAGAGAGTGATGAGACTAAAAAAAATATATGTTGTACATTACCATGCAAACTACCAACGAAAATTGGTTCGAACGAGATCTAGTAAGTAGTTTTTTTTTAATACGTCATAAATCGTAAAACGCAATTTACCTTTCATTCAATCAATACACTAGTATAAAAACATCGATCAAAGTTACAACGAACTACAAGAAATTTTATATGATGTTACTTTCTGATACGGAACCCTTCATGGGCGAGTCCGACTCGCACTTGGCCGCTTTTTTTTCTATTTTTATGTAAAAATCTTAATGCGGTTCACAGAATACATCGACTGACCAAATTTCAACAGTATAGCTCTTATAGTTTCAGAAATAATTGGCTGTGACATACGGACGGACAGACAGACAGACTTGACGAATCTATAAGGGTTCCGTTTTTTGCCATTTGGCTACGGAACCCTAAAAACGGCCGTATATCTATCCGTATATCTAGCCGTTCCAGAGTTGTCCCATTAAAAAAAATTAACAATCTTTTATTTCCAGATGTTCAACGCCAGCAACATGATGACGGCAGCAGACCCTCGTCACGGTCGCTACCTCACAGTAGCCACGATGTTCCGAGGCAAAATGTCCATGAGAGAAGTCGACGAACAAATACTAGCTATACAAAATAAGAACTCCAGGTGTGTATTTATTTATTTTAGAACGTGAAATGTATCCGTACTATATCTGGATTAAGAATTCAGAGTGTCACCACATTATAACATACAATTGCAAGAGCAATCTACCGAAGGAACACTGAACCATGAAGAAAACACGGAATGAACTATACGGAGTAACCACTAATCCTGAATCGCGATAGAGAAATTCTCTCGCATGTTAGCATATACATATATAACATCCCAACATCAACCGTTGGGCAGTGACCTTCCAGGAATAATCACCTCACCTGGTTGGAGAATCCTGCCTTTGTGTTGTGAGGGACTCAGCATCCGTTTCTTCACCACTGTGTATGATCGATAAATCTATGTTCTGAATGTCTGTGTGTCCATTTCATTATTGAATGTTAAGTCCCCTGTGAACCAGGATCCTTAGTGCTGGAGTTGTCTTTTTAAAACCTGCCTTCAGATATACAGGCGTATATTTAATGTCACCGTAACATACACACACACCCACAATCACACACCCATATTATATATTTGTCGCATGGGCAAAATATTTGTTGTCTTAGTTATTTTTTTGCTTAAAATATTCACTTATATTTACGCAGACAATAATATATGAAGTTGTGTGAGATCCCTGGTATACAAAACACAAGTTAAATGTTATCATGGGTACCTGAGTTCAAATGTAATGTTCTTCAACAGCTACTTCGTAGAATGGATCCCCAACAACCTGAAGGTCGCGGTATGTGATGTGCCTCCACGTGGGCTCAAGATGTCTGCCACCTTCATCGGCAACAGCACAGCTATCCAGGAGATCTTCAAACGGATCAGCGAACAATTCACTGCTATGTTCAGGAGACGGGTGAGTTCGTGCTTTTGAAGTATTTCATGTTAACAGCCTCTGGTGGAATTTACAGTAAATGTCTCGCAAATTCGAAGTGATTTAAGCGATCATATCTCCACTTCCTAATGTGCTGAGTGTCGTCGGAGCGATTCCCACATCCCAACAACACTTTGGGTGTTTAATAAATTATCGTTCTGAGTGTGTTTTGTGTCTGTTACATACATTTGTGTTTGCAAATTCTACCACCACAAGAGTGTACCACAAACTAATGGCAATAAACACAGTGTTGCCATCCGACAGTTCATGCTTCTTCTTACTATTGAATTCACTCCTAATTAAAATGTAATACGAATACAATTCCAATTTCAAGTTATTATGAACAATGTTATTCAATGTTATTAACTTCAAACATAGTGTAGGACGTTCACAGGCCAGGTGGAGTGATGATTTGCGCAAGACGGCTGGTAGGTTCTGGATGCGAGTAGCCGAGAGAATCGGACTATGTGGCGTACAATGGGAGAGGCCTATGTCCAGCAGTGGACTGCGATAGGCTGATGATGATGATGAAAATAGTTACATAGTGTTAAATTCAACAGTACAACAATCACAATTCTAATACCAATCGATAGGAATTGAAACCAGGAGTAACAATGCTATACCTGCTACAAATGAATTCTCTTCTTACAGGCTTTCCTCCACTGGTATACCGGGGAAGGTATGGATGAGATGGAGTTTACTGAAGCAGCCAGCAACATGGCCGACCTGATCTCCGAATACCAGCAGTACCAGGTAAGAGAGTTGTCACTACTGTTATCTTATTCCATTTTTAGCCGCCTGTGAAATAAGGAGGGTTAGGATTTGAGTGATTTTATGTTTGTTTCCTAGATCCACTGTCGTCTAAATAGCTTGATGCTTTTAATGTAAGAACGATGTTAGATTTACCTCAATACATCGCAGTCAAAAAGAAAGACAATATTTTTGGCTGTCTACGTAATAATGTAAAGTTAGTAATCGTTAGTAAAAATAGTGATAGTTAGTAAAAATAGTGATAGTTAGTAAAAATAGTGATAGTAAAAATAGTGATAGTAAAAATAGTGATAGTAAAAATAGGGATAGTTAGTAAAAATAGTGATAGTAAAAATAGTGATAGTTAGTAAAAATAGTGATAGTTAACACAACATTTTTGGTAGCTATCGAAAGGAGTTGTGAGTCTACATATTATTATGTATTTCTATATAAATAATGCTTGATATGAATATATTAGCAGTCGCCATATCTCTGGTGGGTTACAGTTTAGAGACTAATATTTTCTTCAATGAACTTCTTAGAACTTTGTTGACATAATGATGTTATACCGCGGAAACAATTTGTTTTTACTTAAAAAGGTTATAGTGATTATAAGATAGATATAACTCGTGCGACCTAAGATGGCACCTGACTCAAATGTCAGTCGTTTGAAGTACTGAGTGCAAGAAAAATATAATTTATTCTACTTTTTTTAAATTTCAACATTTATTTAGCTTCAAGTAATTTCTCATAACATACTACTTTATCTTAAGTGGTACTTTACTACCTGAGTTAAGAAAATACATATGCATAACAATAGAAAGCAGGCCTCATTCATTATTTACCCGAATGCATTCTTCGTTCAGTGATATAAATAATATTAGGTAATACCTAATATCATTTTAAATGAAATTAGGAACTGAAATATGGTTATAAAATACAATTTTAAATCGATGATAAGCCTTTTAATCGAAGTCTCTAAATATCATGTGTATATGGATATTCTTTATTTCCGACTATTGCGTCTCATAGTCGTCATGCTGGTTTTTTTTCGTGTGACCTTTCTTAAAACAATTAGGTTATCCAGACGAATCTAATGATATATTAATAAAATAAATTCGTGGAGTGATTTATATGACATTAGGCAATACCTAATAAACTAAAATTATTATGGAAAGATTCGTGCAACGGTAATAGTAATGCTATCGCTACAAGCAAGAGTACAGAGGGGTATTACGCGGGGGAACGGTATCATGTTTCGTTTTGAGCCAGGTGCCATCTTAGCTCGCACGAGTTATATATGCTGTCGCGAACTTTTTTTAGAACTTTTAAAATGGAATAAAAAAAAAAAAAATCGGCCAAGTGCGAGTCGGACTCGCCCATGAAGGGTTCCGTATCAACAAGTAGCATCATATAAAAGTTCTTGTAGTTCGTTGTAACTTTGATCGATGTTTTAATAATAGTGTATTGTATGAATGAAAGGTAAATTGCAGTTTGCGATTTATGACGTATTAAAAAAAAACTACTTACTAGATCTCGCTCAAACCAATTTTCGTTGGTAGTTTGCATGGTAATGTACAACATATATTTTTTTTTAGTTTTATTACTCTCTTAGTTTAGAAGTTAGAGGGGGGGGGGGGGGGGACACACATTTTTCCACTTTGGAAGTATCTCTCGCGCAAACTATTCAGTTTAGAAAAAAATAACATAAGAAGCCTCAACATCATTTTTGAATACCTATCCATAGTATGGGTTCGATGAAAAAAAATTTTTTGAGTTTCAGTTCCAAGTATGGGGACCCCCAAAATGTATTGTTTTTTTTTCTATTTTTATGTGAAAATCTTAATGCGGTTCACAGATTACATCTACTTACCAAGTTTCAAAAGTATAGCTCTTATGGTTTCCGAAAAAAGTGGCTGTGACATACGGACGGACAGACAGACAGACATGACGAATCTATAAGGGTTCCGTTTTTTGCCATTTGGCTATGGAACCCTAAAAAGATTTTTTTACATCGGACCAGTTAATTCCTGAGATTAGCGCGATCAACCAAACAAAAAAGCACTTCAACTTTAAAATAGTAGTATTGAAGTTACTCTTGAAATAAACTTATTATACAACTTATATTTTATTATTTAGGAAGCGGCGGTGGATGATGAAGAGGTTTTCGATGAAGAAGAAGAATTGGCGCAGGAACAGCAGCCGTACGGAGTAGAAACCAGAGAGAATAGACAAATACCAGAGATTTAAATAAAATGTAGAATTTAAGTGTCTATTAACTTTTTTGTTATAGTATTTTTTTTATGAATTATAGTATTATTTGTTGAATGATTTATGTTGTTTTTAATACGTGATCTCATACTTGATGACCGTTGGGGCAGAAGAGTTTTGGAGTGGAGACCGCGTCTCGGTAAACGTAGTGTAGGGGGCGAGGTGGAGTGACGACCTGCGTAAGTTGTCTGGCAGGAGCTGGATGCGAGAAGCCCAAAATCGATCAGAGTGGTGTGCAATGGGAGAGGCCTATGTCTGGAACGCTGTCGGCTGACGTGAGCGGTTGGTTTGGTCGGCGATTGGTTCCGACCGTGTAGAAGGCACTTAGTTGGTTGGTGATTGATACGCCAACACAGCAACACTACAGCTACATGAGAGAATAGATGGCGTTGTTAAACATTAGTACTAACCGAACACAGCTTGGTATAATTTTAACAAAAAGGAACCGACTTCAATGAAAACCTATTCCGAGTACCCAAATCGCGACAATGGTGCCTATATTTGAGGAGTTCCCTCGATTTCCTTGGGATCCCATCATCAGATCTCGATATGGTTGCGATGGGACCACCTGTAAGCTACGTCCATTCCAATGCAAAAAGAATTTTTGAAATCGGTTCATAAACGACGAAATTATCGCTGAACATACATAAAAAAAAAGATTCCGACGAATTGAGAACCTCCTCCTTTTTTTTGAAGTCGGTTAAAAAGACCACTCGGAGCCGGTAGTTAATAAAAATATTTTTAACTCATACACATACATTTTAATTAGATTTGCGCAGCAAATAAAAGTAAGACAAAAACTTCGTTGAATGTCCGTCCGTCCGGCGATCATCCGCACCATTTTATTATGTACATGCGCATAAATATTCCATGTCACAGATGCTGAATATTTTCTAATTAATTGTTATTTAATCAACTTTATCGTTCAATTACAACGTACACGCGATAAAGTTAATGATTTTATAAACTAAACATAGAAAAAATTACATTTGACATAAAATATAATTGAGTTTCATAAATAGTTATTTGTGTGACGCCATCTTGTGATGTAAACAACGCTTAATCTGTTTCGCGCCTACACTATACAAAATGGACCCACATTTTGTTCTTCGTAAGTATTTAAGATTTCGGCCAACTGACACACAACGCCTTCTAGTCCTAAACTACGCTGAACTTGTACTTTCTTTGGTCTTCCTCTTGCCATGAAACCTTAAACTTCCTTAACAACATTTTCCTCGCCACATTTTTCCTTATCCCTCTACATAACATGTACATACCAAGATAACCCATTACTTCTTAACTCTTCATCCAGTGGCGCTACTTTCGAACTTCCTCGTATCTATTCATTTCTGACCTTGCCCATCCGAGTCACACCGAGTCACACCGAGTCCCACACCACACATCCATCTCAGCATTCGCATTTCAACGACGTTCAGGCGCCTCTCTTCCACTTTCTTAAGGGGCCAACTTTTAGAACAAAACAGACATGCAATTTAGGTATCAACCAAATAGTAGGTGATGTTTCTTGATAAAGGATCTCATGTTTTATGCACCTCTGAACAGGTATAGGGTAATGTTATGAGTGCTGTCCGTGTGGTGACGAATTAGGAGCACAGAGGGTCATCGCCAAATTAATAACATGTGTATCGTTAACCGGCTAAAGAAGCTATCTACGCAGGACAAACATCACTAAAGTACGGTCAACGAGAAGCGATACTAAATGTCAACAAAACAGCAGGAGTGCATACTTTTTTGGTAGTTGGGTTACATAATTTCGTAGATAATATGTATGTATAATGTATTTATCTTTATTCTTAAACTGGCCGATGTTGGCGATCCTGTCGTCGTCCTAACATTTTTTGCCGGGAGAAAGAGAAATTACCATAAATACAAAAGATGGAAAGAATAGTATAATAGATTGTCAACTCCACAGTCGCTTTTAAGGTAAACGAACTTTGTATCGCTTCTCGTTGGCCATACTATACAAAGAAAAAGGAAACTAGAAATAAACCCTGTACTAGCCAGTGTGATAGATATAGTGGGCCAAAATCTCCTTTCTAAGGAGAAGCCTATGTCCAGCAGTGTACTGTTATAGTCTGTTGAAGTGATGTAATGATGTGGTTGAGCCCTTTAAGTGGGAGGGCCATGCCTCGGCACATTCAGACCAGCCCAGCAGACGGATTCCACCGTCTTGCGGAGACTAATATTAATCCATTCTTTAGGAAGATAATTTACCTTTACCTTTAGAAAAGAAGTTTTGACCTGATACTATAGCACACTGTCCAAACGGGCTGGTACAAGGTTTATTTAAAATTTTTATTGCAGTTCTATTGTCATGCTCAGATAGCTCTCTTAGTCGGCCTTTACGACACCCACGTAGTCATTAAGGGTCGTGACAGTCCCTATTCTTCATCCATCACTACTTGGAACCTTAGAAATTGCAGTACGTTCAAGAAAACCTTATAACTTTTAATTTGCAGTAGCAGTATGTCTGTTCTTTACACAAATGACTGGGTTCCTGACAAAAACTCTAGGAGTTAATGGAGGCGAGAGACTGTGGACGAAGCCAGGGCTGTACAATAATTACTATTTACCCCCATTGAGTACAAACCCTACCCCTTACGATGAAAACTATAAAGTCGTTGCTAAAAAGGTAAATATTATTAGTATCTTGAAGATTTTTCTTTTAATAACCAGTAACATCTTTCCTATCACTTTCCAGAAAAGGGACTGAAATGTGTTCCCGGAAGCTGTAAACACAATTACAAGCATTCCCGCAGTAGGAATATTTCTATGCATGGCCGTAGCTAGGGGGGGGGGGGGGCATTGTGGGGCAATGCCCTACCTTAAAATCGCAATGACCTACCTTAAAAAGTCCTCATCCCTATGTTAAGGAACCTTTTTTTATTACTTCTGCTCTACCTGTAACCTATGTTGCCCTACCTTAAATCCGACTCTAGCTACAGCCCTGTTTCTATGTCACGGGTAGGGGTGGGGAGTGTTCACAAACACATATGAAACGTACACAGAGAAACTTATATTCACTCATTAATTATCACAAATATGTTAGAATACTTTTTTACTGTGTTTTAGAGTACTTTTTTACAGTGTTTAGTATATTTATTTATTGATCACAAGCGAGAGCGCGGAACAAGAGATAGAGAGGCACGATCGCCCGAAGCGTTTATCTCTCTTCCACTCCCTTGCTCAATACATGCGAGTAGAAGAGAGACAGCACACAATCTACAGTGAACTGTTTTGTCAACTGTTAAATTTTGTTGTATAAAGTGAAGTGAAAAGTTAATGTTTTCTTAAGACGTTATCAGTTATAATTTTAACAAAAAGAAACCGACTTCAAAGAAAAACTATTCCGTGAACCCAAATCGCGACAATTTTGCCTATGATATTTGAGGAGTTCCCCCGATTTCCTTGGGAACCCATCATCAGATCCCGATATGGTGGCGAAGGGGCCACCTGTAAGTTACGCACATTCCAATGCAATGATTTTTTGAAATCGGTTCATAAACGACGAAATTATCGCTGAACATACATAAAAAAAAAAGTTTCCGACGAATTGAGAACCTCCTCCTTTTTTTTGAAGTCGGTTAAAAATGATCGTTAAAAAGGTTAAAATCACACGGCACTAATTAAATGTACTTGATTATGTCCAATTTCAGATACTTTTACAAGATAATCATGTTGGTAACAGAATGTCAAAACAATCAAATGGACAAGTAACCTATCACACATACTGTCCTCACCCATCACAACGGTTGTTAGTCGGCTTCCATTATATGGAAGGACTTCATCTCCAAACGTGACATTTACAACAAACCTACATAAATTTTATCAGTGACACATTAAAACAACATTACACTCAACTGGTCTATTTATTCATCATCATCATTAACAACCCATAATGGGCTGGGGTCTCCTCTCGAGAGAGGGTTAAGGTCATACCGTCCCCGTAGTTGGAAAATTAAATAAGTTTTGGCGAAATTGACTTTTCCCTATTTTCAAAACACCTTAAACATGCCGCATATTTGAGCCTTACAGGCATTTTTGTATCGTATTCCGTTCCAAAAATATAGCCATTTTTTTCGGACAGATGGAATAATAAATATTTTCAGACTAACACAATTTTTTTGAAGTTAAAATAAATAACTCAGTAAATAAATCAATAACTGTGGTCAATGATATGTTAAATGTCTATTAATGTAAATAACACGAGATGTTGAATTTTACCTCAACTTAAAAATTCTCTCACAAAACACTAAATCGCGTTTATCTCAGAACCACAAAATCAGAGTTACATTTGTATTTAATTTTTCGAACTGTGGGGACGATACTTCCCCACACTGGCCGAGTGCGGGTTGGGGACTGGCATGATTGGATGTTTTGAAGCCGCCCGAAGGCCTCCAACTTATCTTTACGATTGTTATCTTATGACAACAACCGGGACCGACTGCTTAACGTGACCTCCAAATCAAGGAAACGCTCATAACATAAGATACCACAACGATCATCCACAAATTATCCCATTACATAACACTTGAAAGTTAATTAAACTCCTTTATTTCTTAGATATACGTAGAAATGTCAGACTGCCTCAGGGAGTTACTGCTACAGTGCTGGAAGAGTGGGGAGACGGTTCTGTAAAAGAAACCAGACTTTGCCGATTGGGTCGATAGTAAATAATAATAAATAATTCGGACATCTTACACACAACGTCATCTAGTCCCAAACTAAGCAGAGCACTAGACAACTGATATAAATACATAAACATACTTTTTTTGTAAATACATACATATAAAACAACCAGACTCTGAAACAAATATTTGCGGATCACACAAACATTTGGTCCGACCCGGGAATCTAACCAGAGACCTCTTGATCAGCAGGCGCATACACTAACCACTAGATCAACAAGGCATCAGTCGATGCCTATAGATCCATCGTGTTGCTACACTTGCTACACGAAACGGCTAAATTGTTTGCGAGGCTACTCTCAGCTCGCATTGTCCGGCACCTCTGTGAAGTGGGTCCCAATCTGTCGGACGAATACGTTCGACGATATTTTGAGCCTGAGGATCTGTTTTCGAGCGACGATATTTCGTAGGTGTTTCAGGCTATGGACTCCACGTGCTGTCATCTGCTTCAGTGCGCGATGACATATAGGTTTACCAGTAAATAGTGTATGCGTCAATGTTGGGCGGGCAGGCAAAAAATAGCACCA
Source organism: Phragmatobia fuliginosa (assembly GCA_932526445.1). Classification (NCBI taxonomy): domain Eukaryota; kingdom Metazoa; phylum Arthropoda; class Insecta; order Lepidoptera; family Erebidae; genus Phragmatobia; species Phragmatobia fuliginosa. Next base: position 6,372,989 of record OW052084.1, on the reverse strand, counting down.
TTCTTGTCCATCAGTCGTTTTAAAGTATTATAAAGAAACAGAATGGTTGGTGTAGAATAATATGTATTTTATTTTATAAAATTTCAGGTAACGAAAAATAAACTGAGACACATTGTGGGTGAACTGTTGAAATGGTTTGAAGACACCGATTATATCCCAATTAACGGCTATCCGAGTAGGGATAAGTCGTCTAAGTTCGCTTACTCATATTACGATGCAAAGTGGTAACAATAATAAAACTATATTAAAATTATCTGTTTGTATATTTATAACAAAATTGTAATAGATCGATGTGTGTACATCTGTACATATAAATAAAATTGAAATGTCTGTATGTAATATCAAATTATTATTATTTTTATTAAAGTACATACCTACATTACTTACACCTTCCGTGTGGTGACGGATTAAGAATACAGAGTGTCACCACCCCTATTCATCCCGCGGGTGTCGTAAAAGGCGACTAAGGGATAAACTACGCAAGACAACATCGATGCGAAGAGAAGGAAAACTTTAAAACCAACCCTATACCAACCCGTCTGGCCAGCGTGGTATAGTAGGCCAATACCTCATTTCTGAGGAGAGGCCTATGTCCAGCAGTGGACTGTTGAAGGCTGTTGATGATGATTGATGATACTTACACCAAAAATGCAATTTTAAAATGTTAGACTGTCTCTCTGTCTGTTTGTGCCGAGGAATCTCTGGAACAGCTGGACCGATTATGATGATACTTTCACTGGCATAAAGCTGATCACATAAGGAGTAACTTAAACTAATTTCTTTAGATTAGCTTAATTTTAGTAACCGAGGGGCACAGCTAGAAGTGGAATAAATGTACAAGTGAGTTTAATTTCCAGGTATTATTTCCACCTCTTCCTACAAATTCCACTAAGTGCCGACAACGGTAAAAGGAGAAATTAAAACAAAGTTACAGATTACACTCATTTATTAAATAAAACTATCGTTCGATTACAAAATATCATCTAAAAAAGCACTTCTCATTCATTATCTCTATATATTCATAATATTATGCATTATTATATATATCTACATTTTATTTCACACATCATCATATCAAATGCCGACCCACAGCTGGACATAATGCTCTTTTTAACTGACTTCAAAAAAGGAGATGGTTCTCAATTCCACTGTTGTTTTCTTTCGTTTGTACCTCAGAACTTTCGATTGGCTGCACCGAGTTTTAATAATCATTTTTTATTTGAAAGCTGGTAAGGGAACCAGAATCTGATAGATAGAGATTAGAATAATAATCACACCAGAGACATAACATTTTGATAGTACAAAGCAAAAGAAGTACATACTTTGGCAGTTTATATATCTAAGTATACACGTTACAGGAACTGTTTCCCAAACTAGGCATAGCCTGTATTTTGGGAGGCGGTATCTAGTCACATTTTTGATATACACAATTTGAAGGTGTCACTGCTTGCAATTGTAAACTAATTTATTTCATTTACACATTGTTAGATACTTAGTGTCTGGTGAAATACTTACTCAGTGTGTGTGTGTGTGTGTGTGTGTGTGTGTGTGTGTGTGTGTGTGTGTGTGTGTGTGCGTGCGTGTGTGTGTGTGTGTGCGTGTGTGTGTGTGTGTGTGCGTGCGTGAGTGCGTGCATGCGCGTTTATGTAACGAATTTGACTAGAATGGAAAGCGAAAAACGTTTGCATCTTGGCTAGGGGGGCTGATTAGAGCGAGATAGGGCTAGATCGGCCGGGGCAGTACTACCCTCATACAGAAGACCAACCATGTCATCGGTGAGTGTGAGACCGGAGGCCAAAAGACGCAGAAGCTTGTCGATAGACCGCCATAGTTTGGGTCTCTATGAAACATTGTCTGCACTCACAATAAGGATGGTGACCACAAATCTTGATTTCTATTCATGCTTTCTATCAAACTAAGTAGTCATTTGTCAGGCTTTTACATAAAAAAAAAACCAAAAGCTTTAATATCTTAACCTAATATAAATATCACTTATTTAGTTATTTTAGGGTTCCGCACACAAAGGATAAAAGGGAATCCGATTACTAACACTCTGCAGGCTTTATCTAATGAACCGTGATAGTGAGACAATTTAAACCAATACTGTTTTTTTTGCCGTTTTTGATTCTATATTAATAACGGATTGACTGATAGACGTTTGTAATAATAACAAAATATTTACTTATTTTCATTTTAAAAATAAATAATTAAATTAATTATTAAAATTATGGCTTATATATATATATTACGTAAGACGTTTTAGGCCCCCTTTATCTCCTTAAATAAGACAAAATAAGAATAGGCGTACCTTTCTACCATTTTCAATATTTATTACAAAGAATCTATGGGAATAAAATTATATACCTTGGCTGGTTTTGATTTTATTTTTAAATTAGCTTTCGCCCACGGCTCCGCGCGCGTCTATGTCAGTTATCGCGGTAATAAGTAGCCTATGTCCTTTCTCATCCTTTCTCATGTTTTATAGACTATATGGGTACAAAATTTCATTGCAATCGATGCAGTAGTTTATGAGTTAATCGCGAATATATAGCAAACACACGCGGCAGAGGACTTTATTATATGTAGTGAAGTACTAATTTTTAGCAAAGTTTTTAATAGTATTTAATGGAATCATTTGAAAACAATCACTACTTTTATGATTTTACATAAGAATTACCAAGACTTTAAAAGAAATAATAATGGACCCCTCCCCCATAAATCGTCTTACGTAATAAATGAATGGCCCTAAACAAACGTATATCTTGTTAAAAAGTTATAATATGGTGTCTATGGTACAGAACCCATCGAGCAGTATTACGAGTCGCACTTGACTGGTTTATTACATACATAGGATTTATCTAAATCTTCAAGTTATAATACACAGGCCTATCCACTATCATGTCATTGATATCACCCAATTTGGGGTCGCACTGTGGCCATATTGGTGTGGAGAGGTCCACCTCGTTGGTGTGACCTTGGTGGGGAGCCAGCTGACCCTGGAATCAATGGGAAATTAAATTAATACATATTTTGGACATCTTACACACAACATAATCTAGTCCCAAACTAAGCAGAGCTTGTGTCATGGGTACTAGACAACTGATATAAATACATAAACATACTTTTTCTTTGTAAATAAATACATATTATACATAGAAAACACCCAGACTCCGAAACAAATATTTTCGGATCACACACATTTGGTTCGACCCGGGAATCGAACCCGAGACCTCTCGATCAGAAGTCGCATACTCTAACCACTAGGCCAACAAGGCAGTCATATATATTAACAAAAGAGTATATTGTTTTTTAATTACAGATATTTAAAAAAATAAATACAGACACTCAATTCTTAAAACCCAAAGGGTAGACAGACTTAATAAGAGCCGCCATTTTGAAAATTCTGTTTTCCACATTTATTTATTGTTGAACAGACAATCCCGGACTAGGAGTGTATCTTGTGTTGAAGAGTACTTCACAAACATACACGAAACGAACATAAAGAACACCCAGACTCGGAACAATAATATATGAATCAAACAAAGTGCTCTCTCATGTAGGAATGGGAACCGCAACGCTCATCATCATCAGCCTATTGCAGTCCACTGCTGGACGTAGGCCTCTCCTATAGCACACCACTCTTTAGCCCACTAAAAAGCGATGAAGTCACTCCTTCCCCAATAATAATTTTTGATCATAAATAAAATAAATAAAAAAATATTATACATAGAAAACACCCAGACTCAGAGACAAATATTTTAGGATCACACAAATATTTGGTCCGACTCAAGAATTGAACCCGAGACCTTTTGACCATATTGGTTTCTGCCTAATGGACAGTATGGGTAGAATAGTTGACATTCTTCTTCTGCCTAGCCTTATTCCCAATATTATTTGTGGTCGGCTACTAGTTCAACCGGTTTTACCTGAATATCAGTTTTTCCACGGAGCGACTGGCATCGGACCTCCGCAACCCTAAGAGAGAACTGAAATTCGTAGGTTGAACTAGTTGTCAGTATATTTGAGGGCACTGACTTCCCAATAATGATTGCCATAGATGTTCATGACAACCGGGACCGACGGCTTTACGTGATCTCTGAGGCACAGGCGTGAATCACCGCCAAACTTACAAACTCCGGGCAGTTTAAGTTCCATGAACGAGGTTAACGTTTTGCTGGAAAGCACTGGGTTAAAGGTTCTGTGCTCACATAATGAATATTTTCAATTGTATTTATACATGACGGTGTCACGCGGCATATAGGAATATCCTAAGAAAAACCCAAAACACGTTTGGGCCCGACCCGGGATTTGAACCCGAACGTCTTGATTAGCAGTCGCATACGCTATCCACTAAACCAACAAGGCACTTAGAGAATACATGGCGTTGTTAAACAATAAATATGATAACCGAGCAATGCTCGGTCGCCCAGGTACTTATTATAAATTTGGATATGGCAGTCGTACCTGTCTAGGGTCAGGTCTTCTCTTGCCCCTGGCTCTCTTAGGCCAGGGCTTCTTGAGGTGTACGTACGTGATGTGAGCTCTCTTTTCACTGGCGTGCTTGAAACCCTTCCCGCACATCTCACATTTGAACGGCTTCAAGCCTGTGTGGATCTGTGGGAAAAAAAAATGTATATCAGTTAAGATTTACTCCAAGAAAATCTATAAAATAAAAGTTTTTCACTAAATGCTTAAAAAGTATAAAGAGTTCCGAAGCTTTCAGAAACAATCACCGATGGTAAGCAAAGACGGCGCGGCCTGTACTTAGATGGGTGACCATTTGTGACATGATACCATGATCGATTTTGTGATTATCAGAAGGTAACAACCGTAAAGCTAAGTTGGAAGCCTTCAGGCGATTTAAAATCCAAAGGCAAGATTACGACGCCATAACGTATCTTGCCAGTCCCCAACCCGCATTCGGCCCGGGTGGGGACGCATGGTCTTAACCCTCACCTGAGAGGAGACCTAATCCCAACAGTGGGACGTTATGGGTGGTTGATGATATAAAATGATATATCATTATAATAGTTGTCATCATCATCAGCCTATTGCAGTCCACTGCTGGACATAGGCCTCTCCAATTGCACGCCACTTGGTTCGATCCTCGGCTACTCGCATCCAGCTCCTGCCAGCCATCTTGCGCAAATCATCACTCCACCTGGCCTATGGATATTATTATAATAGTTGAGAGGTTATAGAAGTTGGAGGGTTATGGGGCTTTGGTGGTAATACTCACAAGCGCACGCGTGGACAACAAGAGAACATGAAGGTACCCACACAGGAGGGGGCCATTTACAAACCGTAGGTGGCCCAAGGTATGTCGGGGTTCCAGGGATTTCCTTTCGGAGGTACACCTGGATCCTCAGCTTATAGTACCCAAGACGGCGTGCGGTTTTAGTGGGTACTGGTTTTAGTTGCTGGTCACGAATTAGTGGCATCCGGGAGGATTTTAATTAAAATAATTGGCCAAGTGCCTGTCAGACCACGCATAGACTAGGTTCTACTGGGTCACCCATAATTGTATGTGGATTAAAAATCGTATCCAATAGGTAATCGTTATGCTAACTTATTATTTCTTATTTTTTTACGAAGTTGTCCAAGTAAGTGCATTTTACAAGTAAGGCCCCTATAACTACTGAATTAACAAAGCAATGTGGGCCGTTATAGTTTTTCTTTAAAGTTCATCATAATATAGACTACCTTCACGAGTTTTTTCTGATTTTTTGAGACAGCTGTTTAGTTTTTCGAGGGCGAACGCCCTGTTTTTGCAAGAAAATGTTCTATAAAGTTAAATAACTGGACGCGGACACTATGTATTGTGTAAAGTAGTTAACAATTATATATTTTGTAATTAGCTTTTTACAACAGGATTATAAAAAAGCAAGGAAGAAGAATCTAGAATGACTGTGTTGTCAAGGCAACGAATAACGGCCGGTGGCGGCAGCACGCATGCGCTAATCCGCCTATAGAGCACGGAGCCGCCACATCCTTGTCGCACTGCAGTTACAATCATATTCTCTATCCTTTCTTACGGTGTTAGGTTTTTTCGTTCGTTGCGCTCAAAGCCCGCGATAAAAGCTATACAATAGCTTAAAAATTATTCTTAGCAACCTCTCTATTTTTTTAAAAGAACTATCTAACGATACCCCATACAATGATGTAGACGCGAGAAAAATCATCCCTACTTACGCAAAGTGGGGAGGTACCCCAAATAAAAATATTTTCCATAATTTTATTGTAGCACTTTGTCGACGTAAACATAACACATATGTTTCTAGCACCAACCGATTAGACGACAAGTCGAGGACATGACGAATCCATAAGGGTTCGGAGTCATGAACTACGGAACCTTTAAAAAAGGGGGAGGAGGAATACTCACAAACATATGCCGTTGTCGGTTGCTGTGCGTGCTGAAGTGCTTCCCGCACAGGCCGCAGCCGTAGCTGGCGCGCTGCTGGCTGTGGACCCTGCGGTGCGCGACCAGGCGCTGCTTCATGCGGAAGGCCTTTCCGCAGCTGTCGCACTTGAAGGGCCTCTCGCCCGTGTGCGTCCACCGGTGGTCCTTCAGCAACGCGTAGCTCTGACAACCGACCACGGGTAGGATGGACCAGTAAGCATACGTACATTAAATATCTTTACTAATTTAAACTAGATAAGATTGATAAGATTTACTATGTTAATATATATATATATATATTTACACCATCGGAAAGTAGAGATTTCATCAAATAGGAAAACACCCTATTTTTTTAAAAAAAGTTGATATTTTGACGGACGAATTTTCGATTGAAAATTAGGGTTTTTTTTCGGTATTCAGTCAAAATGAGGTGAAAAAATAGATATTTCAAATCAAATAAATTACGGTGTATTCAGGACATGAAAAGCTAAGTTATCACAAAATTTCGTTAAAAAATAATTTTATTTGTAAAAGATAAAAATAAAAAACCAAAAACTTGTTTTTTTGAATTTTATACATAAAATTGGAGGTTATGTGAAAAAAGTGTAAATGCAAAAGATGTAGATCTTTTTATTACCTACAACTTTGCCATTTTACTTTTTTCCATAGGACTTGTAGTTTTGCCGGAAATCGAGATAAGCCATTTTTTTCCCTTAAACCCCCCCCCCCCCCTGACCCCTTCCCGACGTCAGATCGCCCGTAATTTATTTTTCCTTTAATTTTCCTTAAATTTGTACTATTCTCCTCCTTTTACAATGGGTTTCATCCTACTATAATATATTCACTTTTTGTTATTTTATGAGGTTTCTACCCTGGTCTACTAGGTGACTTATCGTTGTAAATCGCTAGTAACGCCGCAGATCGAAAGAAGTCAAAAAATTAAGCTAAATTACTCTTTATGCAATCAGCTAATTGCTGCTTATAATCACGTCAAAATCAGTCCAGCCGTTCCTGCCTTTGTTTTGGGTAATCTCTACCCAAAACAGAGGCAAATTTTTTATAAAATCCTTTTATCGTATAAGTTACTTATAAACTTTCATATGCATTATATTACATACTTTACATTATATACTTCAAAACAAAAACTTTATTTTGCCTTTTACTTTATTGGTTTAGCTATTGCATAGCGTATGCAACTACTAATTAAGAGGTCTCGGATTCAAATCCCGGGTCGGGCCAAAAACTGTTTTTGGCTTTTTCTTAGGAAATTCCTAAACTCCAGCCCGGAGTTTGGAAGTTTGGCGATGATTCACGCCCGTGTCTCGGAGAGCACGTAAAGCCGTCGGTCCCGGTTGTCTTGAACACCTATGGCAATCGTTATTGGGAAGACATGTCATTAAATTTACTAACAATTAGTTCTACTTCCGAATTTCAGTTCTCCCTTAGGGTTGCGGAGGTCCGATGCCAGTCGCTCCGTGGAATAATTGATATTCAGGTAAAACCGGTTGAACTAGTAGCCGATCATAAATAATAGTGCCAATAAGGCTGGGAAGATTTAAGTACACTTCAATTCTATTTTTATATATATAATTCTTGTGTGTGTGTATGTCACTGAACTTCTCTCAAACGACTGGACCGATTTTGATGAATTTTTTTGTGTGTGTTCAAGGGGATCTGGGAATGGTTTAGATTCGCAATTGGACCCGGTAGGTGGCGCTGCGATCAAGTTCTGGAATTTTAAAGTTGGGCGGTACGAAGTTCGCTGGGTCATCTAGTTTATTTATATAAATGCGAAAGTAACTGTCTGTGTGTAGCGCTTTCACGCCAAAACTACTGAGCTGATTTAAATGAAATTTAGACCACAGATAGTCTACAGACTGAGAAAGAACATGGGTTTTTTATCGAGATAACGAGACTTGCTATGATCTGGGTCGTTACTCGTGATTTACAACTTCAAACGCGGGTGACACCGCGGTACTCAGCTTGTAAAGAATAACAATCTCACCTGGAACATTCTGCCGCAAACCTCACACATACAGGGCGACTTCATTGAAGGGTAGTTGGTTCGATTCTTGTCCGGATGCACTCGTCTGAAGTGGCTGTGGTATGCTCTGGAGTCTTCTAGCTGAAGGCCACACTGGAACACAACAATTATTTGTTAATATACATCCTGTGTCACGCTAAACTTTACAAACGTATAAGAAACGGACATAAAGAACAGCCAGACTCAGCACAACAGAGTTGTCCCATATGGGATTTGAACCCACAATACTTAGACGCAGTAGAAAACGGCGTGGCGGCCGCTTAAACTACTGGCCAACCGACTAAGCTAGTCTTTACTAATATAATAAACGCAAAAGTTTGTACGTTTGTTGCTCTTTCACGCAAAAACTACTAAACGGATTTGGATACAACTTTACAGTAATATAGCTTATATATCAGAATAACACATTTACTGCAATAATCGATATATGGGCAGGCGGAGCCACGTGCGAAAGTCAGTCTATACAAATAAATAAAATTGGAGTGTCTGTTTGTAATATTAAAATAACCGCTTTACAATTTTTGTCTGTATGTCTGTCTGTTCCGGCTAATCTCTGGAATGGCTGGATCAATTTCGACGGGATTTTCACTGGCAGATAGCTGATGATAGAAGGAGTAACTTAGGGTACTTTTCATCATCATCATCAGCTTATCTCAGTCCACTGCTGGACATAGGCCTCTCCCATTGCACACCACTTTGATCGATTTTGGGCTTCTCGCAATTAGCTCCTGCCAGCCATCTTGCGCAAATCGTCACTCCACTTCGCCTGTGGGCGTCCTACACTACGTTTGCCGAGACACGTTCCCCACTCCAGAACTCTTCCGCCCCAACGGTCATCAGTTCTGCGGCTAATATGGCCAGCCCACTGCCACTTCAGCTTGCTAATCCGGTGGGCTATGTCGATCACTTTAGTTCTCTGACGGATAACTTCATTCCTGATACGATCCCTCAGAGAAACGCCGATCATAGCCCTTTCCATTGCACGCTGAGCAACTTTGAGCTTGTGGACCAACCGCACCGTAAGTGTCCACGTCTCGGCTCCGTATGTCATGACAGGTAGGACGCACTGATTAAAAACTTTTACTTACTTACTTACTTTTTTAGACTAGCTTCACCCTGCGGCGTTGCCCGTAGCAACATCAACAAACGCGGGTAACACCGCGGGGCTCAGCTAGTTGTAAATAAAATACTCACTTGTTCACAAGGTATAGGTCCTTCCGCTTTCCTCATTTGACTTGGATACATCTTTTTCTTTTCATCTGCGTCCGTCTCCTCCTCCCTCGATGTCCTTTCCATCTCTTTCGACTCTTTCGATTTCCTACCCTTCTTCGGTTTGTTTGCTTCTCGCCCATCTTTATCTTCGCCTGTAAATAAAATATGTCTTTTTTAAACAGAGAGTGCATTAAAGCCCCGATTTCACCAACTACACTTGAGATGTGTCCTTACCAAGAGCCCCATGTGGTGACCTTCACAATCCAGGAGCAGAGGCTACCATCCTCACTTTGTGAATTCAATGCAGCATGGTGACCCACACTATTTGTTTTTAATAAATGTATATATTGAAGCCTACCAAAGTGACTCTACTCCGCTTGATGGAAAGCATGAGTAGAATCCTGGAGTAGGGATCACCATCCTCATTGTGAGGGTAGGCAATGCAGCATGATGATCCCTACCATGGCGGCTTGGTGAAATGTTTCTGGATCATTCTCCCGGCCTGTGGAAGCCGGGAAAATGATGCAGAATGATTTGGCCTCCGGACACTCACCAACGAAATACGTCAGCAAGAATGCTGTCATTATTAGGATGGTCTTCTGTGTGAGGGTAGTACTGTCCCCGGCGAGCCGAGCCATTAGTGGTGAAATCAGCGTGGCTCTACTACTATACTATGGCGATATACCTTCTATTTACTGTTTATTTAAGCCTGTTAAAGTGACTACTATGCCTGATGGAAAGCAAGAGTATAATCCAAGTGGTCACCACACTCACTGTGAGTGCAGACAATGCACAATCGTGGCCTCTTGATTGCTCCTGCTCCTGCCTTCGGTCTCACATTCACGGAACACGGCAGCACGAATGCTGTTATTTTATTTTTTATACGTATATCTGAGCCTCGCAAAGTGACTGCTTGATGGAAAGCATGAGCAGAATCTAAAAATAGTAGTCACCACCGTCATTAGGGTTCCGTAGCCAAATGGAAAAAAAATGTGAGCCGTCACGGGACGCCTGGCAGATGTGAAACATCGCCATTATTTTGTAAAAGTAATATGCAGAAAAGAACATATTGTAATAGGAACTAAATATGTCATAATGATAAAATAAAATATTACTAATTATTAAAATAGTAGTATATATGCAGTAGTGTGTACACCGTACACACTACTGCATATAGACTGTATATATATACCATCGTATAGCGTGGCGTGGCGACGCGTCGCCAGGCCAGAAATCTGTTTTACGTGCGGCTATAGATGTTTCACATCAAAAAACGTAACCCTTATAGATTCGTCATGTCTGTCCGTCCGTATGTCACAGCCACTTTTTAACGAAACCACAAGAACTATACTGTTGAAACATGGTAAGTAGATGTAATCTGTGAACCGCATTAAGATTTTTATAACAAATTTGAAAAAAAACAACAAATTTTGGGGGTCCCCATAGATGTAACTAAAACTCAAAAATTTTTTTTTCATCAAACCCATACGTGTGGAGTATCTATGGATAGGTGTTCAAAAGTGATGTTGAGGTTTCTAGTATCATTTTTTTATAAACTGAATAGTTTGCGCGAGAGATACTTCCAAAGTGGAAAAATGTGTCCCCCCCCCTGAAATTTCAAGAACTTTCACATGATGTTACTTGCTGCTACGGACCCCTTCATGGGCGAGTCCGACTCGCACTTGGCAGCTTTTTTTAATACAGGCAAGGCAGCATGGTGACCCACACTATGGCGGCCTGCGGTCTCACACTCACCAACAAAATACAACAAGACGAATGCTGTCATTATTAGGATGGTCTTCTGTGTGAGGGTAGTACTGGCCCGGTCGAGCTGGACCATACGTGTTGAAATAGCGTGGCTTTACTACCTTGTCTTCTGTGTGAAAGAGTAATTACCTGTGTTGTGTCTTGCGGAGACGCTGAGATGTCGTTTATGTGCTTCTGCAGACACGAACCTCACGTTACACAGCTCGCAGAATGGACCATCTTCCGGTATCTGTAACGTTATCAACAAGCTTGACTAGTCCACTGCTGGACATAGGACTATCTTTAGAAAGGTGTGGCTAAATATTTCACACTAGTCAAACCGGTTTGTTTGTTTTATAGGATTTGTGTAAAGTTTTCCTTCTCTTTACATACCTTAGTACTCTTCCTGTTTTATAGGATTTGTGTCAAGTTTTCCTTCTCTTTACATACTCTTCCTACCTACCTACGGGATGAATAATGGCGATGACACTCTTCTTTTTAAAAAAAAATACAATTCCCACACTAGGAATATAGACCTGTGTCGCGAGGGACTTTACAAACATACAAGAAACGGACACAAAGAACACCCGGACTTGTGTATCACAGGATAATTTTTGTATCACACAAAGTGTTTTCCCGTGTATGATTAGAACCCACAACCCTTGGTGCAGTAGAAAGCGGCGAGTCGACCGCTGAAATCACAGTCATACTCTGTATTATTGATCCCTCATTGAATATCGTGACAGTGTTGATGGGATAATGGTAGTGCATGCGACTGCTATGCCTAAGGTCTCGGTTTCGATTCTCAGGTCAGACCAAACGTTTGTATGTCTTGCAAACATGGTTTTGGAGATTGGCTGTTTACTATGTATAACATTTGTTTTCACAAAAAAAGAATCCAATCCAATTCTTCTTAAATCCATACTTTTTTTCTTCTTTATATACTTATAAATGTTTACAGATCATGTAAACATTTCAATCGAACCCGAGACGTCAAGCACAGCAGCCGTACACTGCGCCAATATTGCGTCGAATCGGGCTGCAAATACTACAAGAACAATTTAAAATGTTTTCTTTCTCTGTCTTACCTGAGTATTATCTAATCTGTGTTTTAGTTTCTTATGTAGTTCTATCCCTTTCGCACTGACAAAAGAGTACCCGCATATTTCGCACACGAAGTCCGACGGATGTTTGATTCGTATGTGGCCCATATACGTCGTAAATTTACTGAAAAATGAATATAATTAATGTCATAATGTACACGTAAACAGCTGGGCCGATTTTGATTGAATTTGAGACAAAAGCGTATGATCCTGGTAAGCTTAAGTGCCTTTTAGCCGTGAGACCGTTGCAAGCACTTGCAACATATCGTTTATAGTTTTAGTCAGGATTCTTCATTGTTGTGGTCTAAAAATTTTGCTTTTCCATATGTACGGTATTTTGTAAGGCCTTTGACACAGACACTATTCATTTTTACTCCAGAACTTAAGAAAATGGAATACACAGTAAACATATTTAATAGTTTTCGGTGAACCAGACACGAGTGAGTGAACAAACAGACAATTTTTACTTTAACAAAGAACTAATAACGATTGGTCTCCCACAGGGTAGTGTACTGGGCCTTATCTATACATAAAATAAAATTGTAAAAAGGGGCCTTATCTATACATAAAATAAAATTGTAAAAAGTCGATGTCATTGAATTAAAAATATTGATGAAAAATTAATTAACTATAGTAATTATTAGAATTTTGTTTGTTCATCGATGTGATTGTGCGCACTTATCTCAGAAGTGGTTTAACCAATTTAGCTGCGGTTTCATCTTATGTGTGGTTTGTGGTAAACTTCACTTAACTTTAACAGTTTGTTCATTTTAATTGGTTGAATGGTTCAAATAAAAAAGTTATGTTAGTTTTAGGAATCCACGCGATAAGCGCTATTTATGCGGGTGGAGCCGCTGGCAAGACCTAGTCTTTAATAAATCTATGTAAGCGAACTTTGACAACTGTCCATCTGCATATAGGAAATCAGTATTAGCTTTGAAATAAAAGTGCGCGAATTGATCCAAAGCGAATTGGCAGTACAGCTACAACGATAGTAACCGGGTGTATATATAGAGTAGTAGTGTATATGTATGTGTATTTAGGAATATCTCGTATATGTATATATGTATGTGTATTCAAAAATTATATTTAACTAGCTGATGCCCGCGGCTCCGCTCGCGTTTTAGAGGTATCAAAAATAGATGTTGGCCGATTCTCAGACCTACTGAATATGCATATAAAGTTTCATAAAGATCGGTCAAGCCGTTTCGGAGGAGTATGGCAACGAAAACTGTGACACGAGAATTTTATATATTAGATTATATTTTTAAATAGCTATTCTCAATAATGATTTTTTTTTCTCTGCACCTACCATCTGCATCATATTTCTACTACCTGAAAGTCGACTAGGAGAGTACATGTGCAATAAGTTAACAGTAAAAATAAATAGGCAAAGTATTAAATTCAATACTTACAGGAATTCGTGGTGACAATGTGGACAACTATACTTAGTGCCGTTGTGCCACCTGAAAAAAGTTAAAAAAAACTACTGAACAACTTTTACAGTTAAGAACATAATTCATACATAACTGGAATAAGCTAACGTTCTTATAAGTTGAACAGCAATGGATACCTTTTATTTTCCGACATTTCAAACGAACAATGACGGAAATTCATGTGTAAGAAGGAGAGAGGGAGGGAGAGACAGAGAGAAAGGGAGAAACAGAGAGAGAGGGAGGGAGGATCAGAGAGAGAGAGAGGGAGGGAATCAGAGAGAGAGAGGGAGGGAGGATCAGAGAGAGAGAGAGGGAGGGATAATCAGAGAGAGGGAGGGAGAATCAGAGAGAGAGAGAGGGAGGGAGAATCAGAGAAAGGGAGCGAAAATCAGAGAGAGAGGGGGAGGGAGGATCAGAGAGAGAGAGGGAGGGAGGATCAGAGAGAGAGAGGGAGGGATAATCAGAGAGAGGGAGGGAGAATCAGAGAGAGAGAGAGGGAGGGAGAATCAGAGAAAGGGAGCGAAAATCAGAGAGAGAGAGGGAGGGAGAAACAGAGAGAGAGAGAGAAAGGGAGAGACAGAGAGGGAGGGTGAGAGAGAAAGGGAGAGGGAGGGAGGATTAGAGAGAGAGGGAGGGAGAATCAGAAAGAGAGCGAGGGAGAATCAGAGAGAGGGAGGGAGAATCAGAGAGAGAGTGAGTGAGAATCAGATAAAGGGAGAGAGAATCAGAGAGAGAGGGAGGGAGAAACAGAGAGAGAGAAAGAGAGAGAGAGGGGGAGGGTGAGACAGAAGGGAGAGACAGAGGGAGGGAGAGAGAGGGAGGAGAGAGGGGGGAAAGGGAGGGAGAGACAAAGAGAGAATGATACTCACCTCTCATGTAACCTGGCCGTCTGTCTGTGCGTGGTGACGTATGGGCACTGGTTACAGCTGAACCGTTGCGTGTGATGCGCCGTAATGTGTTTCCTCAGTGCGTGTGGGTGTTTGAAGTGAGTCTTGCAAATTTCGCACTCATGCTCGCCGGATTGCTGGAAACGACGAACATGATGAAGAGACTGTATTTATAACATTCGACACTAGCTTCGCTCTGCGGCTTTACCCGCGTTTGTTGTGTTTAACGGTGTAGAAGCATCTAGCTAGGCCAACATAGTGTGGGTTACAATTTTTTTTTTTTAATATTTAGCCTACCAAAGTGACTCTACCCTGCCTGATGGAAAGCATGAGCAGAATCCAAGAGTGGGGGACCCCACACATCATTGCCGCACATGCAGATAGTAAAGTATGGCGGTTTACCATTCTGCAATTTCTGTGTTCACAAAGAAGATTCTACTTATGCTTAACATCAAGCAGAGTACACTCATTTTGGCAGGCAGAAAAGGGTAACACCGTGAGGCTTAACTAGTAGCTATTAAAATAAATGATACTTACATTAGTGTGCCTAATTACATGACTATTGTACGCATCTTCGTCCAGAAATCCTTTATAGCACTCCATACACTTAAAAATAGCATTCTTAAAATTAGAACTATCTTGCCTCTTCAGTATTTCAGCTACTTGTTCGTCGAAACTCAAATCGGTTATAGTAAATAATGTTTCATTCAAATCATCGTTCAAAAATGGCTTCCTCCGCCTATCGATCTTAGGTTCAGGTGGTTCTTTCACTTTCTTCACTCTTTTCATAGGTTTCTTCACCTTAACCTCTTTGGTCTTCTTCAACTTCTTCGCTTTACACTTCAGTAGGGGTAAACTGTCATCTGACGAATAATTTGGATCAGATACTATAACCAAACCTTTATCGAAATCATCTGAGCTGTCGTCATCGTTGTCCTTTTCGAATTCTGCTGTAGTCTCGTTCTCTTGTTTTTCTACGTCTTCTTCAGTTATAAATATATCGTTCTCTTGTTTTATTTCTACGTCTACATTTTCTGGTGGGGTGAGATCTTTTGCTTCTTCTCTTTCTTGTATAACGGGTGGGTTTTCTATGTTTTCTTCGAAATAACTATCGTAATAGTTAGGGGTAAAATGCTTCAGTGATAACGGTGAGTTGAGATGATTGGTTTCTCGGTTGATTGTTTCGATGTTGTGGATAGTGAGCTGTGAAGAGTAATGTATATTTAAACGTATTGTTGTACATAATACAGTCCATTTTATACAGTCCAATATATTTTTATTGATAAACTGACCTAAACATTGGTCCTTCGAGCCGGATTTTTCCGTGATCGGTTTTAATTAAAAAAACTTAACCTGATAGAACTGGCCTAAACAATCAGCGTGGCTCTAATACCTTGGAGATTGACTGATAGTACACTTAAATACTTTTGTTTTATAAATACATACATTTTACATCTACTTGAGAGAATAGACGGCATTATTAAACAATAAATAGTAATAACCGAGCAAGGCTCGGTCCCCCATATGACAGTTAACCCATCATGTGCTTCAATTTCTCAATTTTTTAAAAGGAGCTGTTGGTACTCACATAATTTTGTTTCTTCACTATCTCCATCATGAGGGAGTTTGCTCGCAGCGTTCTATATCTAAACCGGCTGCAGTTCAACAGTCTCTGAGCACACTCTACGCACAGCTTCTGAGGTAAGCGGTCCTCCGCTTGCAGCTAGAACCAGAAAAATGCGGTCTTTAAAGAATTACGAAATTTCAGTTCTCCCTTAGGGTTACGGAGGTCTGATTCCAGTCGCTCCGTGGAAAAACTGTGATTCGAAGGTTATTGAAGTCTATGAGGTAATTTTCTTACCGATATCCCAGTTAAATGTTCGTACGCTTGTTCCAACTTGTGAATCGTGATAGGAAATAGCTTCGAGTCCATCGCTAAACAAATTCTGCAAACCTGAAATAGAAAAACTATTAAAAAAATATACTGTAATAATTTGGGAATGGTATTCTAATTGAATATATCATCTTCATCACATCAATGGCCTTTAACAGTCCACTGCTGGACATAGACTTGTCCACAGAAAGAACATTTTGGTCTACTACACCACGCAATTTTCGTTCTCTTTGCAGTTTGCAGTGATATAATGGTTCGTCATGGTGCCTGCATTCGCAGAGAGTCTGGTGGCCTCCACTCTTGGATTCTACTCATGCTTTCCATCAGGCAAAGTAGTCACCATGAAAGGCGTTATTTAAAAAAAAATCGGCCAAGTGCGTGTCAGGCCACGCACAGGAAAGGGTTCCTCAGTCACCCATAATGGTACGTGGATTTAAAATTGTATCCAATAGATAATTGTTATATTTACGAATTAGTGCGTTAGTTTTGTATGACGTTTTCCAAGTGAGCGCAGTTTAGCAGTTAAGCCTCTATAACTCCTGAACTAACAAAGCCATCTAATCCCTTATAGTTTTCCTTCAAAGTTCATTATATGGAACACCATCACGAATTTTTTCAGATTTTTTGAGCCCGCCGTTTAGCTTTTAGAGGGGGGGGGACGCCCTGTTTTTACAAAAAAGTGCCCTATAAAGTAGAATATCCCGCGAACGGATACTTAAATCAAAAAATCGTCTTAGAAACCCTTTATTGTTTTCAAAAGACCTATCTAATGATACCCCACACAATGGGGAAGCCGCGAGAAAAATTTTTTATCCCCACTTTACGTATAGGGGAGGTACCCCAAATAAAAATATTTTTCATAATTTTATTGTAGCACTTTGTCGGCGTAATTACAACACATATTCATGCAAAGTTTCGTCTTACTAGCATTTACCGTTTGGACGGTAAGTCGAGGACGGACGGACGGACGGACGGACGGACGGACGGACATGACGAATCTATAAGGGTTCCGAGTCATTAACTTCGGAACCCTAAAAAGGGGTCAAGTGCGAACAAGTGCGAATCGGACTCGCCCATGAAGGGTTCCGTAGCAGCAAGTAACATCATATAAAAGTTATTGTTTTTAGTTCGTTGTAACTTTAATAGATGTTTTAATAATAGTGTTTTGATTGAGAGAAATTGCAGTTGCGGTTTATGATTTATGACGTATTAAAAAAAACTACTTACTAGATCTCGTTCAAACGAATTTTCGTTGAAAGTTTTCATGGTAATGTACATCATATATTTTTTTTAGTTTTATCATTCTCTTATTTTAGAAGTAACGGGGGGGGGGGGGGTATTTTACCATTTATAAGTGTCTCTCGCGCAAACTATTCAGTTTAGAAAAAAATTATATTAGAAACCTCAATATCATTTTTGAAGACCAATCCACGTATGGTTTTGATGAAAAAAAAATTTTTGAGTTTCAGTTCTAAGTATGGGGAATTTTTTGTTTTTTATTTTAGTTAAAAATATTAATGCGGTTCACAGAATACATCTACTGACCAAGTTTCAACAATATAGCTCTTATAGTTTCGGAAAAAAGTGGCTGTGACATGCGGACGGACAGACAGACGGACAGACAGACAGACAGACAGACATGACGAATCTATAAGGGTTCTGGTTTTTGCCATTTGGCTACGAAACCCTAAAAATTCAAGTCTTTAACAGTAATCCAAAACCCTTAGAAAGGTGGTTTAGGAGGATACCGGTTATTGGTTGGTTGGTCAGACGGGTTGGTATAGGGATTGTTTCAAGTTTTCCTTCTCTTTGCAGTGCTGTTGTCCTGCATACTTTGCTCCCTTAGTCAGTTCTTATGACACCCATGGGATGAATAGGGGTGGTGACACTCTTAATTGGTCGATTGTTTAGACACAGAGGAAGGTGGATTAAATTTTTACCTTTAAAGCAGCAGGCTCTCCGTAGTCACACATATTTACTGAATCCTGGAACAAGTACAGCAGTTAGCACTTGGATCTACTTAACAGAGGAAAGGTAAAAAAGAAAGCTACATAATGGCTGGGCAAAAATATCATCATCATCAACAGCCTTTAACAGTCCACTGCTGGACATAGGCCTCTCTTTTGAAAGGAGGTTTTGGCCTACTATACCACACTGGCCAGACGGGTTGGTATAGGGTTTGTTTCTAGTTTTCCTTCTCTTGGCAGTGATGTTACCTGCTTATTTTGTTCCTTTAATCGCCTCTTACGACACCCATGGAATGAATAGGGGTGGTGACACTTTGTATTCTTAATCCACACGGATTACGGCACCACGGGCAAAAATATAGGAAACAGAAATGGTAACACATTGTTTAATGAGAATGGTGACCATGATTGGATTCTACTCATGCTCTCTATCAGACGTGTTTCTCGGGACGGCCGTGACCGTTAGAAGTGATTACTTAAACTCATCTATTTAATATTGAAAACTCCGAAATACGGCTAGCGCTGTGCGCTGTGTACAGTAAAAGAGGAGGAGCCTAGCTAACGTACGCGTGAAGAATGACAGACTTTTTATCCTGTGTCAATCTGCGAACAGTAGAGATGTAAACAGGTAAGTTGCAAGTATAATTGACCATTAAGTGTACATTAATTTGCTTGACAGACTGCCGGCGTAACGCGTTACGTAACGAAGCGGTTCAGTCAGTCGCTAGTCGCACTTACTATACTTATGACAAACATTCTTATTGAAGTGATAAAAAATTAAGATGTATGTTTGCCACCTTACGTCACTCGATACATGTACTTCTAATGTTGGAGTTGCCATTTTATAAAACCACGCACAGGAAAGGGTTCCTCAGTCACCCATAATGGTACGTGGATTTATCGTATCCATCAATCGTATCCAATAGCTAATTGTTATGTTTACGTATTAATGCGTTAATTTTGTATGACGTTTTCCTAGTGAGCGCATTTTACAATTTAAGCCTCTATAACTCCTGAACTAACAAACTCATCTAATCCGTTACAGTTTTCCTTCAAAGTTCATTAGATGGACTACCATCACGAATTTTTCCAGATAGACAGATTTTTTGAGTCAGCCGCTAAACTTTTAGGGGGGGAAGCCCTGTTTTTACAAAAAAGTGTCCTTTAAAGTGAAATATCTCGTAAATGGATACCTAAATCATAAAATCGTCTTGGAAACCCTTTATTGTTTTTAAAAGACCTATCTAATGATATCCCACACGATGGGGTAGAAGCGAGAAAAAAAAACAACCCTACTTTACGCTACCGCAGCTACTACTGGAGCTACGGGGCTACGGGAGCTACCCCAAATAAAAATATTTTTCATAATTTTATTGTAGCACTTTGTCGACGTAACTACAATACATATTCATGCAAAGTTTCATCTTTCTAGCACTTACCGTTTAGACGGTAAGTCGAGGACGGACGGACGGACATGACGAATCTAAAAATATATGGTACCTGCAGTATCAGTGGCACAGCTCCAACTCTCACTTTCCTCAGCCCACTCTTGGTCTCATACAAATCCTCGCAGAGAAAGTGCTCAGAGCATACAGCACTGCGTTCTCTGGGCTCCCAGTCTTCCTTAGCCAATGCCTTCAACCAGGCTGTGCGTAAAGACGGCTCATTTGGGAAACTGTAAAAGAATATGATATTTATGACTGCTTTTCTTGTTTAGTTGCAAAAATCTGGAATGGTCTGTGATTGTTTTTATATAATTAAATTTCCTCATTAGTCTAGCAGTAAGCATAGCCAACTGTTGATCAAGAGGTTTCAGTATCGATTCCTGGGTCCAGATGTCATTGGGTTTTTCTTTAAAATAAATCTTACTAGCAGCCCAGAGTTTACAAAATGATAGTGTTTCATGCCTATGGCTCGGAGAGCATGTTATGCCATCGGTCCCAGTTGTCATGAACATCTCTATTATTTAACTTTTAGCCACAGGCTGAAGTTAATTGAGAATGTTGTCTTGATTTGAAGTGGATAAAAAAGTAGTATTACTGCTTAAAACATCAGCTATCAGTCAGAAAAATCCGATCAAAATTAGTTAAGCTGTTTGAAACACGCTTTTAGATGCATTTTATGAACAGCTATTTATGGTTATCGTATGCGGGTGCTGATCAAGAGGTCTCGGGTTCGATTCCCAGGTCAGACCAAATATTTGTGCGATCCACGTTTGTTACGGAGTCTGGGTATTTTTCTATGTAGGATATGTATGTATTTACAAAAAAGTATGTTTATGTATTTATATCAGTTGTTTAGTACCCATAACACAAGCTCTGCTTATTTTGGGACTAGATGGCGTTGTGTATCAGATGTCCAAGCTATTAATTTAAAAAGTACAAACAGACACTTTAATCTTATTTATTTGTATAGATTTTGAAAAAATTTTACTGTAACTATTGATTGCCCGGTTTTATACCATGGATTATATATATATATAAAGTAGAGTAAAATAATAAGTGTGTGTGTGTGTGTGTCAGAAGGGGCAAGAAACAAAGAAGGGAGGAGGAGTTAACACTAACAGCGGGGCCTAACTGAAGGTGTATGGCCCGCTATAGAATACAGTGAAAACAGCAAGAGCATGCTGAACTGAGGTATTTACCATAACATACAAACATGGCACAGGAAAGCAGTTCAGAAAAAGAGGCTTATATATAATATATTGATTGCCCAGTTTGGTACCTCAGATTTTTTTTTTTTTAATTCTGCTAAGGTATAGTTGTAGTAGAACTAGACCTCATGAGTATGGAAAGAATCAAAGAGTCACCACACTACTACTCTCTCACTACTTTGTTATTTATTATTTAATTTTAAAAAAGAGAAAATTTACTACTTTCAGTATTCAACAAATTCTTCTTTAACAGAACAAATTCTGGACATTCATTAATACAAGACATTTTTTTTAAAAGATTTCATATATGGTACTTATTATCAATAAAGATATTTTATTGCTGTAACTTTTGCCGGCACTAGTTTTCTTATAAGATACTGCCAAAACAAACTAAGAAGCCGCATCTTGTAAACATTTCGCTATTTTGGCAATTCATAGCATAATATCACACAAACTTACACATGAAACGTAATCCCTTGCGATTTAGAGATATGTCTTGAATCATTCTTGCAGTAAGGCACGCAGCACCTCATCTCGTAACAAATATGAGAATATATAAACAAATTAGAAGAGCACTAATATTACATTTTTAATTAATGGAGACGTCATTGTATAAAGCGATATAAATGCAACGTTTATTTATGATATATTTTGATCATTATGTTGTATTCAAAACAACGAGTATCGACATAGTAAAACACTAATTTTAAAAAATTTATACGAAATTTCGTCAGACTTCTGTCAACCCAATGTTTTTTTCTGTCACTATTTCAGTGATCGTTTTGATTTGATGTTGCCAAGTTGAAAGTATGTAGTTGTAAGGGTGCCCGCACACACACAATAATATTGTACAATAATATTGTGACACACGGCCCCGCACACTATAATCCACAACAATATTGTACAATACAGCCCGCACACACGCAATATTATCGGCAATACGTACTTTATTGCCAATATTATTGTGTGTGTGCGGGCACCCTAATGATTTTTGTTACTTGTCCTTGTTTAGCTTTGCAATTTCATGCTCAGATTGAAAGAGAATACAAATAGAAACTGTCAAAGAATCTACCTATCGAAATGAGTAAGGTATGAAAATGAAAACAATGAAGCATTAATGATGAGTTCGATATATCAAAACGTAACTTATATCGGATATATGTTAGATATCATACCATATCGATTTCTATATAAATGTAGCCGATATCACAAAAACTGTATCGAGCCAAAACTTAAACTAACATGCGAGAACCATTAGGTCAAAACGCAAACTTCATAAACGATATTGAGATATGAACCATATTCGCTACCTCTCGTTCTAAGTATACGTTATTGTATTAGTATGAGAGAGAAGAAGCGAATATGAAATAACTTTAGCCATGTTTGCGTGGTTATTGTATCTTACTGTACTAGCAATAAGGTTCAGTTTCCATTGTATAGTTATCAACATAACTATACAATGGAAACTAAACCTAAATTTGAGTTGTTACATGTTTTTGGTTTTTTATATCAATGTTATCGTACTACTGAAATCGATATCAGAAAACCGTTTTCGATATCGATATGCGAACTGTATATCGGATACATAAC
Organism: Phragmatobia fuliginosa; assembly: GCA_932526445.1. Classification (NCBI taxonomy): domain Eukaryota; kingdom Metazoa; phylum Arthropoda; class Insecta; order Lepidoptera; family Erebidae; genus Phragmatobia; species Phragmatobia fuliginosa. Next base: position 6,350,057 of record OW052084.1, on the reverse strand, counting down.
CGTTTGTGGCCAAAACTGAAAACGCCCATATCTATGAAGCATAGTACATGTAAGCCAGGGCTGCCAACTTGTTGGGTACTCCAAAATATGCGGGAAAAGTGAAACGAATTGGGAATGTTTAGGGACAACTTTAATTTGCAGGGAAAGTGCTCAGTTTTACGAATTTCGTTACAGCTCAAAAAGTGGATAATTAATGTTGTGAAGATGCTCTGCCTAACTAGTCCAGAATACAACTGGAACTTCAGCGACACTGCCAAAAATTACTGCTGGTATTTGCTAGTCAACCATATTATAAGGTAATCAAAACAATTTAGTAGTGAAAATTACTTGAGTGATATTTGAAATACATCAGAATTGCATTCCCAGAGCGACCACTTTATCTACATTTGTTGTTTACTTGAGCGGGGAATAATATTTTTTCCCACATGTAGGGAATTTCTACAATGTGACTGAAGAATTTTGCATTTGCAATTACTATTTACTGTCGGCAACCCCGACGACCATTGACCAAAGAGCTTTTAGATGTGTTGCATGTTTCACGTAAAAATATGTGAATATTTTAGTTGAAATCTAATGTGGTTTTAAATTTAAATCACAGTACGTAAAATAGGTTCATGAATGTAGATTTTATTTATAATCGTCATAATTTGTACTGAAAAGGCAATAAAGATGAGATGCAGTGTTGTTGACTGTATCAATGACACCAAGACGACTACCAAATGTCATGGAATTACATTTCACTTGTAAGTCATAACTCATAGTAAACTTCTATTTATTTCATTTTTTAACAACGTCTATTAATTTCTTATAAGCTATTGCATAGCTTTTATCGCGGGCTTTGAGCGCGGGGACCGTATCAATTTTTTTTTTAACGATTGATACAGCCGGCTATTGTTTCATTCGATGACGACGAAGGCTAAATAAACAATTATTGTGAATGATCGGAGAGCAATTGCCTTTTACTCCTTTTAGGCAGTTTTCTCGCTCTCAGAAATAATATTCGAAACTTATTATTAATATTAATTTTTATTCCAAGAAAACGATATTGAGGCTGAAATTATGTATCCTTAATATATAATAATTGCTTTTTCCAACCTTTTAGTTAAGTTAGCTCTTAAAATATATTTAGATAGATTTGGTTGGAAACTTTTCTTTAAACTTAGACATATATAATACCCGCACATATTCCACACACAAACAATACTTAAAGTTGTGGCCAGACTGTTTATAAAAAATAAAACACACTTATTTTTAATCATTATCATGTAGATTAGCTGAGTTCATGGGGTTAGAGCCAGATTTTTTATTTATTTATGGTAATATACTGACATTAAGACACACATTAAGATTATGGGACTTGGGGAGAGGAATATGAGTAGAAATAAAATCAGACAGGAAACCTAATCCTGGGGTAACTAAAAATATGATGGAACCCCTCACCAAGACCACACTCGCAGATAGAACCATACCTGATTCACAATTCTGCTAAAAAAATAAATATTTTCATACAAATATTTTCGGATATCTTATACACAACGTCATCTAGTCCCAAACTAAGCAGAGCTTGTATTATGGGTACTAAACAACTGATATAAATACATAAACATACTTTTTTTTTGTAAATACATACATATTATACATAGAAAACATCCAGTCTCCGAAACAAATATTTGTGGATCACGATCGAGTCCGAGACCTCTTGATCAGCAGCCGCATACGCTAACCACTAGACCAACAAGACAGTTAAGGTCAGTTAAGTAAAATACAGGAGTCCAAAAGTACAAGACCGATAAATTCTAGCAGTAATGTCTTAATTCAAGTTTTAAATTTAGCAAGCCAGCCCTCCTACCCAAGTTCCAAACATCTTCTTTGATGGGCATATATTTTGTTTTGATCATGTGTGTGAGTGGCATTAGCCAATCAAGCAAGAGAATATAGGCGTCATGTATTGCAGAACGAAAAATGTTTGTAACTTGGCTAGGGGAGCAGGGCTTAAGAGGCATTAAGTTGAATATCTCTGTAATTAGTAGCCTTTGACAGGTATCAAAACACATGCCACAAACTAGACCATTAGCCAAATAGCTAATTAACCGAAAATAATATGAGAATGTCTCTAAATGATCTAGAGAACTGGCGGTATACTAAATTTTAAGAATGGTTTTTGTTTAAGAACCTATTATATACTTTTTAAATGTTGGCCTGATTTTGACAGGACTTTCATTGCCATAAAGTTTATGTAGTGATAAGGAGTATCATAAGCTACTTCTTTTAGACAGGCAGATGTTATAAGGTCTATACTAGTCTATAATATGTATGGATCTCTTTATAGATAATTCTATTTATCATCAGTGCCATAGCACAGATTCTCCCTATTATTACTACTATTTTGACAACGTCCTATAATTCGATGGAGCCTGCTGCACGCACGAAAAACATGACTCATGCGGCGTTACCTCGCTCTGAGGCGTTCAATTTAAGACTTGAAGTGCAAGCGAGAGCGTGGAACGAGCGAAAAAGAGGCACATTCAGTATTTTCATGACGTTGTAACGTTCAACTATTGTTAGTAAACCGATTTTTATTACTATTTGGTATCAGATAGAAAAGTGTGTTATTATTTTTATGGGTTATGCAAACTTTTTTCTCTCAGCTAATACTGGTAAATGTCAACCTAACACGGGCTTACGCCAAGTGGGTTGGTTCATTGTGTAGTGTTGTAGGGATTTAGGTAATGGATGTAAGGAATCGTCGTAATAATAAATACGTTATTATTGTTATTATTATTATTCCAGATTCCCAAGAGACTCAAGTCTACGTGCAATGTGGGTTAAAGCCTTGGGTTTGACAGACTGGGAGCCAAAAGATAGAAGTACAATATGTTCAGAGCACTTCCGGGATGAGGACTTTTATGAGACCAAGAGTGGCCTGCGGAAGATTAAGGGTGGTGCCGTACCAACAGTGACGAAGGTTTGAATTATTTAGTAACTATAAATTTAACTATTGCGTAAAACTTTTTAACCGACTTGCAACTTATTTTGCATGCACAGCGTATTCTTCTTTAGCTTGATGCGGAATAGTTGCCATTTGGTCCTATAAAAAATTAATACCATAGTTTGGCCCAGTACTTTTCATATTATGTATTATCTTAAAGCAGGCACCACACTTCGTTATTCGCTATTCGATAAGTGTCTACGCTGTATTCGCCCGAATATTTGTTATGCGCGCAAACAACAAACACGCCACCACACTTCGTACTGGTATATATCAAATAAGGCAAATATGTGTGTTGTAGAGATGTGTCATTGTCATTTTTATGGTGAACAAAACGAAACCATACGAACGAACGAAACATATTCTTTTAATTTCCTTTTTATTTTATTAAATTCACAGAAACAATACTTAAATGAAGTCTAATTATTTTGATCATATAATAAACTAATTTAATCGTTTAATCGATTTATTCTATTTCAAAAACTGTTTTATAGTCTATGGTTGTTAGTTATGCACAGGGCATTGTCATTTTTAATGGTCAATGAACGAACGAAACATATTATTTTAATTTCCTTTTTATTTTATTAAATTGACAGAAACAATACTTAAATGAAGTCAAATTATTTTGATCATATGATAGGTTATTTTAATCGTTTAATTGATTTATCTATTTCAAAAACTGTTTTATAGTCTATGGTTGTTAGTTATGCACAGGGCACTTCACTACCCGTCCGAAGTGTGGGCAGTCGATGCGTGTATTCGCCTTATTCGTGTCCTTTGAAGTGTGTCAAAAAACCGACAAGTCGACGTATATGCGATTCGCTATTCGATGCGTACGAATAAAGCGAATATTGGCGAATATACTCTCCACACTTCGCCGTTTGCGCGCGAATAACCCGCATAACGAATAGCGAATAGCGAAGTGTGGTGCCTGCTTTATAAAAAAAGTTTTGGGTTCATAATTATATAGCTGACCCACGCAGCTTCGTCTGCATCTTCTATTGCCTGTGGTGTCTTGCTGTGCCGCGGCACTAAAATATTTCCCATAAAAAAGGCTATAAATAGACCAAATGGATGGGTCGGACCAAATGTTTGTAATTTTGTATGATATACAAATATTTGTTTCGGAGTTTGGGTGTTTTCTATGTATAATATGTATACCTATATAATATGTATTTACAAAAAAAATTATGTTTATGTATTTATATCAGTACCCATAACACAAGCTCTGCTTAGACCAATCTATAAGACATGTTGTCGCGAACCTTTTTTTACGCGTCAACACCGGGGGTCTCAGCTAGTTTTGCAATGGACCAAATTGAGATTTTTATAAAAAGAAAAAAAATATTTTTCAGGATTGCGCCGATGAGCTGGATGAACCTGCTGCTTTCAGGGTAAGGTACCAGCATTGATATATTATAATTTCTGATTATGTCATATTTTTTTTATTTATGAGCTATGTGACTGTACTCTGGCTGATGGAAAGCGTAAGTAGAATCCAAGAGTGTTGTTCACCATACTCATTTTTAATGCAGACAATTCATGGTGACAGTATGCGGCCTATTTAGATGCTTCTGCAGCTTTGAGCCTGCGGTCTTAACAAAGAAAAAAAAATAGTTTTAAAAACCTAAACAAACACGCTTTTAAAAAAAAAATATTTAATGTAACAAAGCGTGGGGCGACGTTATTGAAATATATGCAGAAAGCATTTTTTTTTCTTTAAATTAGTGTATTGTCATCGGTCTTCGATAAATCTACAAAGTTTGAACGAAATCTGGCCGTTTAAAGTGGGTCAAAATCGCGCCCAAAGGAATCGGTTACAATCATACGAACAAACATACAGGTGAAGCTAATATAAAGCGTGTAAAAACTAGCCGAGTCCCGCGGTGTTACCCGCGGTTACAAGCGAGAGTAACACTACGGAGCAAAGCTAGTCTAAAAAATAATTACCCTAAGGGGCATTTCACGTCAAGCGGACAACCAAAAAAAAGTGAGGTCATGAATTTTGTTTATATTCTGGTTAGTTATACTTCTAGTAGACGTGGATGTGTACACACAATATTTTTTTCGTATGATGCTATATTGCTGAGTTACGAGCTTTTAAAAATTCACTAAAAATGAATTCATGGTTTTTTAGATGCCTAATAACTGCATCAATTATTTATTTTTTTAAACTAAAAAGTATGGTTACTTAAAGTAGGAGAGTTGAAGTTTATAATTATTTGTCGAATTCTAAATTTGAATTTTTTTAGGTATAGTAAACCGGAAGTGAAAATTTCAAATCGTTTTTTGAGTAACTTCGACCCTTTTTATTTTTATTTTTTTTAAATTAATTTACAACTACAAATATACTAATTCTTCACAAAAAAATATAGAACGTGATCGCCAATAGTTTAAGACTTAGAGCACATAGAGTACATACACGTAGCCAAGAGTACATTCTAAGCAATTGGGTTTTTGCGCTAAAATGCCAAAATACTACATTATTAATATTTTATTCCTTTATCCTAACATGCAAAAATATAAAGTATACCAATGTTTTAAAAAAATTAATATAATGAACAACATAAATATATTTTTTATATTAATGACTAGGTCATACAAAATAATAATTTCAAAACCTATGATACTATGGTGAAACACACCAGTAACGCCATCTCGTAGCTAAAAAAGTTTCACTAGGTAACAAATATAATGCAATAACGCTATCACTAAACCTATAAGGTTATTTGAATGTGCCAAGTCATCATTGATGAGACTTCTATTTACTACTGCTCCAAGGAAAGTATTCAACAACAGCGAGATTTTCTGCGAGTCCATTTCGCTTCTACTATTACCGTTCCAGGAACTAAACAACTGCATTATTTTCTTCCAACCAACGGGTGCTTATGTGTATAGAGAATTAGTGCTAGTGTAAATAGTAAAATTGAAAAAATTACAAAATAAATGTATTTTCAATAAAACTGTTTCAAATCTCAATTAATAAAACCGCTCTAAGTCAAACTATTAGCGATCACGTTTTAATGTTCGTGTGAAGAATGAAAGAAGTCATTAATTTTATATTTTTGCATGTTAGAATGAAGGAATAAAATATTAATAACGTAGTATTTTGGCATTTTAGCGCAAAAACTCAATTGCTTAGAATGTACTCTTGGCTACGTGTATGTACTCTATGTGCTCTAAGTCTTAAACTATTGGCGATCACGTTCTATATTTTTTTGTGAAGAATTAGTATATTTGTAGTTGTAAATTAATTTAAAAAAAATAAAAATAAAAAGGGTCGAAGTTACTCAAAAACGATTTGAAATTTTCACTTCCGGTTTACTATACCTAAAAAAATTCAAATTTAGAATTCGACAAAAAAATTATAAACTTCAACTCTCCTACTATAAGTAACCATACTTTTTAGTTTAAAAAAATAAATAATTGATGCAGATAATAAGCATCTAAAAAACCATGAATTCATTTTTAGTGAATTTTTAAAAGCTCGTAACTCAGCAATATAGCATCATACGAAAAAAATATTGTGTGTACACATCCACGTCTACTAGAAGTATAACTAACCAGAATATAAACAAAATTCATGACCTCACTTTTTTTTGGTTGTCCGCTTGACGTGAAATGCCCCCTAAGTTACTCCTTAAATCATCAGCTTTCTGCCAGTGGAAGTCCCGTCAAAATCGATATAGCCGTTCCGGAGTAATCCCGGAACAAACATACAGACAGACAGAAAAATTGCATTTTAGATCTCAGAATGCATATATGCATTCAGTAAAAAACTGTTTATTTAATACTAGCTTTCGCGCGCGGCTACTCCCGCGTATTTGTCGGTTATCGCGGTAAAAAGTAGCCTATGTCCTTTTCCAAGTTCAGTTCTATTTTCATACTAAATTTCATCAAAATCGGTTCAGTGGTTTAGGCGTGACAGCGTAACAGACAGACAGACAGAGTTACTTTCGCATTTATAATATTCAATTCAAATGTATTTATTTGTATATATATTGTTGCAGGTCTGCCGGATATGCCTTGCTATAGACGTGAAGATGTACGACATGGGAGATTACAGCCTCGATGACATGTATGAACAGATCACAGGGATACTGGTAAGAGACATTTGCTTGGACAGAAAACATGGGGTTCGATTCTCAGACGACACAAATATTGTGTAAATGACTGACCCCCAGTTCCGTTCGCGTCTTTTAATGACGTTATTCTTCTAAATAAATAAATAAATATTTCGGACATCTTACACACAGCTCCATCAAGTCCCAAACTAAGCAGAGCTTGTATTATGGGTACTAAATAACTGATATAAATACATAAACATACTTATTTTTGTAAATACATACATACATATTACATATACATAGAAACAGCCAAATTCCGAAACAAATATTTGCGCATCATACAAACATTTGGTCCGAGAAAATTGGTTTGCACGAGATCTAGTTTTATTATAATACGTCATAAATCCTAAACCGCAATTTACTTTTCATTCAATCAATACACTATTATTAAAACATCGATCAAAGTTACAACGAACTACAAAAACTTTTATATGATGCTACTTGCTGATACGGAACCCTTCATGGGCGAGTCCGACTCGCACTTGGCCGCTTTTTTTTAATACATCATAAATCGTAAACAGCAATTTACCTTTCATTCAATCAATACGCTATTAATAAAACATCGATGAAAGTTACAACGAACTACAAGAACTTTTATATGATGTTATTTGCTGCTACGGAACCCTTCATGGGCGAGTTCGACTCGCACTTGGCCGCTTTTTTTAGGAGCTTTTACCTCGGTGATGGTTTCCGATCACCTAAGCCTTAGGTGATTGGAAACCATCACCTATAAGAGAGAGCGTTTCAATAAAGATGTTATTTTACAGATTGTGGGAGAAGAACGACTACCGCAGCGTCTGTGCTATGAGTGCGCCGCTCGACTATCATCTGCCATACGCTTCAAGAACAGAGCCACCAGGAGTCTGGAACTGCTGCAAGAAATGTTGCTAAAGGATGATTATGTGGTATGTATAAGTCCACTGCTGGACTGCTGGGTATATAATAAAGACAAGTGGCCTGTAAACTTTGCCATATTCCTCGTAAAAGTACATAAATGGAGGATTTTTTTTATATTGAAGCCTACCAAAGTGACTCCCCTGCCTGATGGATAGTATGACTAGAATCTAGGAGTAGGGATCACCATCCTCATTTAGGTAGGCAATGTAGCATGGAGACCCATACCAGGTCAGATAATTTTGCAGCATTCTCCCGGCCTCCGGAGGACAGGTGAATGATGCAGAATGATTGGGCTTTCTGTCTCACACTAATGAAATACGACTACAAGAATGCTGTCATTATTAGGTGTGTCTTCTGTGTGAGGGTAGTACTGCCCTGATCAAGCCGGACCATTCGTGCTGAAATTACCTACCTACGAGTACCCAGTGAGCATGATATGCTGGCGAACTTAGGTAGCGTAATAGCCCCCGCAATAGCCTTGCACTTCTGACGGCTCCCGAAGACAGCCGACAATAGCCGAACACTAAAGGTGCACGAACAAGCCTCTCTTTGAGTAGGATACTGGTCTAGAAGAATCCAGGAATGTGGGTTACTATCCTTAAGGAGAGTGCTGACAATGCATCATGGTGACCCCCACACCTTCAGAATTATGCAGAATGATTGGGCTTCCGGTCTCACACTTACCTATGAAATACGTCGGCAAGAGTGTTGAAATTATTAGGATGGTCTTCTGTGTGAGGGTAGTACTGCCCCGGGTGAGCCGGGACATTCGTGCTGAAGTCAGCGTGGCTTTAATACTAATTGTAAATATGAATTTTGCTGCTTTAATAACATCGAACCCATACCTTCCAGATCACCATCCGTGATGTAATGACACTGAGCTACACCCACAATGATCTGAAGTCACCGTTAGTTCAAAAGGTTTTTGACGATAGCGACCATGATCTACACATACGGGATGTCTTCATGAAAGATGAAGATACGGAGGATATGGAGGTCAGTGAGGGAGGGCTGCAGGATGAGGGAGAGGACTTAGATGAAGGCTCCGAGTTGGAAGTCAAAAATGAAGGTGAGAACACAGTAGTGTCGAATGTGCTATATTATAAAAGCGAAAGTTTGTGAGTATGTATGTTTGTTGCTCTTTCACGCAAAAACTACTGAACGGATTTGAATGAAACTTTACAGTAATATAGCTTATATATCAGAATAACACATAGGCTACTTTTTACTGCAATAATCGAGATACACGGTAGAAAACTAGGTGATTATAAAAATACATAAATCGTAGATGTCGAACTGTATCACTGTTTATCTCCTGTCAAAACTTCACAGGTTGCTATGCATAACATACTTGCATAGCAACCTTAATAATATACGCGGGTAACACCGCGGGGCGCAGCTAGTAGCTTATATATCAGAATAACACATAGGCTACTTTTTACCACGATAACTGACATACACACGCGGGCGGAGCCTCGGGAAAACAGCTTTTTAGGGTTCCGTAGTTCATGACTCGGAACCCTTATAGATTCGCCATGTCCGTCCTCGACTTACCGTCCAAACGGTTGGTGCTAGAAAGATTATACTTTGCATGATTTGCTGTGTTGTAATTATATATATACCAAGTGATAGAAAAAAAATTATGAAATATATTTTTATTTGGGGTAACCTCCCCTACACGTAAAGTGGGGATGTTTTTTGTTTTCTCGCGTCTACCCCATCGTGTGAGGTATCAATAGATAGGTCTTTAAAAAACCATTGCGGGGTTGCTAACACCATTTTCAATTCGTCGGAATCTTTTTTTTTGTTTTTTTTATGATCGTCGTTTATGAACCGATTTCAAAAATTCTTTTTGCATTGGAATGGGCATAGCTTACAGGTGGTCCCATCGTCACCATATCGGGATCTGATGATGGGATCCCAAGGAAATCGAGGGAACTCCTCAAATATCATAGGCACAATTGTCGCGATTTGGGTACTCGGAATAGTTTTTCATTGAAGTCGGTTCCTTTTTGTTAAAATTATTCTTCTTAGCGTGTCAATGGCAACACTTTTCATTTTCCGATTTAGGTATCCGTTTATGAGTAATTCAATTTTAAACCACATTTTTTATCTAAAAACAGAGCGTCCTCTCCCCCCCCCCCCCCCTGTAATGCTAAACGACTGGCTCAAAAAATCTTAAAAAAAAATCGTGATCGTAGCCCATATATTGAACTTTCAAGGAAAACTATAGCTGTTTTAGGGGCCTAACTTGTAAAATGCACTCACTTAGAAAACTTCGTACAAAAATAAATAAATAATAAGTAAAGAAAAACAATTATGAATTGGACACGATTTTAAATCCGTCTACCATGATGGTTGACTACGGAACCCTATTCTATGCGTGGCCTGACACGCACTTGGCCAATTTTTCACTAAATGATAAGGAAAGTATGTTACGAAAAAAATTAAATTGTTATTTTTTTGATGTAAATTAAAAATACCATATTTTTAATTTACATTAAAAAAAATAACAATTTAATTTTTTTTGTTTGTTTGATACGGCTAATCTCTGGTATGGCTGGACCGATCTTGACGGGTCTTTTAGTGGAAGATAGCTGGTTCCTTAAGGAGTAATTTATTTTAGACAAGCTTTGCCGCGTGCTGTTACCCTCAGTTATTCAATAGCAACCGCGGGGCTTAGCTAGTATGAAACATATATTCTAATAACTTCTTCATTTTGCAGATAGCACTGAGGAGATATTTATTGAGAAGCTCGAAGCTTCTGAGGAGGAGAATGAGAAAGAGCTGAGTGGAGAAGAGGTCGAAGAGGACAGCAGCGACGAGGAAGTCAGGAATAAGCCGGCGAACGAATATAATGAAGTCCTACAAAGCATCAGAAAGTATGTAAACAAAAAAAACACTAAATATTATAAAATAAAGTCCACTGTCTGTCTTTTCGCGATAAACTCAAAAATCACTGTACCGATTTAAAAAATAATACACACAACGCCATCTAGTCCCCAAACTAAGCAGAGCTTGTATTATGGATACTAGACAACTGATGTAAATACATAAACATATATTTTTTTGTAAATACATATTATACATAGAAAACACCCAAACTCCGAAACAAACATTTGGTCCGACCCGGGAATCGAACCCGAGACCTCTTTGATCAGCAGCCACATACGCTAACCATTAGACCAACAAGGCAGTCATATGATATTAAATAAAATTTTGTATCCCAATAGTTTTAAATCCGAGAAAGACATAGGCGATAACCAACATAGACGCGGGCATTTTTGTAAAACTTTTCGAACTATTCTTTAATACATGGTTTTAGTGAAACTTTAACCGCACGCAATGGGTAGCTCTAAAAGCAATAACATTCTTACGTTTTTAAGGTATTGTATAGCTTTTTCGCGGGCTTTGAGCGCGGCGACCGAATCAAGAAATTCCGTAACGAAAAAACCTAACACCCTGAAAAAGGATAGAGAATATGATTGTAACTGCAGTGCGACAAGGATGTGGCGGCTCCGTGCTCTATAGGCGGATTAGCGCATGCGTGCTGCCGCCACCGGCCGTTATCCGTTGCCTTGACAACACAGTCATTCTAGATTCTTCTTCCTTGCTTTCTTATTGTTACTCCGCTCCTTTCGGTTGTAGCGTGATGATACACATATATAGCCTTTCTCGATAACTGGGCTCTCTAACGCTAAAAGATTTTTTTCAAAACAGTCTAGTAGTTCCCGAGATCAACGCGTTCAACCAAACAAACACTTCAGCTTAATAATATTAGAATATACTAGCTGTAGAGTAGCGAGTAGCGCCGCGGAGCGAAGCTAGTCTACGAAAAATAGCTTAAGTTGCTCCTAGGTCATCAGCTTTCTGCCAGAGGAAGTCAAAATCGGTTCAGCCGTTCCGGAGATAAGCCGAAACAAACAGACAAAAGTTTTAAAAATTTCCTTTTTGATATTAATACCGTATATATCTATCACTAGCTTTCCGCCCGCGGCTTCGTCCGCATGGAATTCGGTTATATCGCGCAACATGGTAAAGAGTTTCCCAAGGTGTAAGACTTCTTACATGATTTTATGTTTGATAATAAGGAACTTCCATACAAACCTTAGTCCCCTATTTCAACCCCTTCTACCCTCATATCTTCATACCAAGTTTCATCAAAATCGGTTCAGTGGTTTAGGCGTGAAAGCGTAACAGACAGACAGAGTTACTTTCGCATTTATAATATTAGTAGGGATTTGATATAACATATAGACACTCCAATTTGAGTTTACTTTAGAAAGTTTTCGAACGACAGAATTAGAACCAATGTCTTGTTCCAGTCACAAAAAGAACTATGTGAAGCATCTCGCGGACGACCTTGACATGTCCCTGTTCACAGTGACGTCCCTCTCTTACGAGCAGCAGATAGAGGAGGTGCGAGAGAGACAGCACCGCGCCTCGTACCGCAAGGCGCCCTACAAGTGCACAGTCTGTTACCGCGGGTACGAAGACCAGACCAGCTACGACGTGCACGCACTCAGACATAGCGAGGTGGGAAAACATACTTTTTTTTTCTGGCTGTCTTTGTTATTGCTATAAATCCTACTAATACTATAAACGCGAAAGTTTGTGAGTATATATTTTACTCTTTCACTCAAAAACTACTGAACGGATTTGGATGAAACTTTACAGTAATATAGCTTATATATCAGAACTTTTTACTGCAATAATCGAGATACACGCGGGCGGAGCCTCGGAAAAGCTAATACTATTGTTAAATATAGACAATGTTATGTATTTTACGCCTTGCAACACTGGTTTGATGTGTCTCTTTATTCTGCGACATCATAGTGACCGGCATGTATTATTTCAGTTTACGTTTAATTAAAGTTAATTCTGCTGAACAGTCATTGTAATTTGTTCAAACCCATCAACTATATTTATATAAATAAAAGAAATTGTAGTGTCTGTTTGTAATATCAAATGAACAGCTTTTTAGGGTTCCGTAGTTCATGACTCGGAACCCTTATAGATTCGGCCCAAACGGTTGGTGCTAAAAAGATGAAACTGCATTTTGATGAGACAAAAGATGAAAACGAAATATTTAAATTTATACATGACGTAAAGGAGCTTAGGAGCTGGATGCGAGAAGCCCAAAATCGATCAGAGTGGTGTGCAATGGAGAGGCCTATATCCAGCAGTGGACTGCGATAGGCTGATGATGATGATTATGAGTAACGCCGCGAAGCTACACTGGTCTAAAACAAATAGCCTATGTTACACCTTGTGTCATCAATTGTCTGTTAGTGAAAGTCCCATCATAATAGGTTCAACCGTTCCGAGATTAGCCGGAACAAACAGAAAGACAGATACATTTTTTTTTAATTCCTTTTTATGTGAGTACTAAAAGCATTTTATTAAAAAAAAACAGTTTATTTGAAATTACAGAGAAAACTTCAATTTTATTTATTTTTAACCGACTTCAAAAAAAAGGAGGAGGTTCTCAATTCGTCGGAATCTTTTTTTTTTTTTTTATGTATGTTCAGCGATAATTTCGTCGTTTATGAACCGATTTCAAAAATTCTTTTTGCGTTTTCAAAAATTCTTTCAATGGGCGTAGCTTACAGGTGGTCCCATCGTCACCATATCGGGATCTGATGATGGGATCCCAAGGAAATCGAGAGAACTCCTCAAATATCATAGGCACAATGTCGCGATTTGGGTACTCGGAATAGGTTTTCATTGAAGTCGGTTCCTTTTTAGGGTTTCGTAGCCAAATGGCAAAAAACGGAACCCTTATAGATTCGTCAAGTCTGTCTGTCTGTCTGTCTGTCTGTCCGTCCGTATGTCACAGCCAATTATTTCCGAAACTATAAGAGCTATACTGTTGAAATTTGATCAGTCGATGTATTCTGTGAACCGCATTAAGATTTTTACATAAAAAAACAAAAAAAAACAATACATTTTGGGGGTCTCCATACTTGGAACTGAAACTCAAAAATTTTTTTTTCATCAAACCTATACGTGTGGGGTATCTATGGATAGGTCTTCAAAAATGATGTTGAGGTTTCTAATATCATTTTTTCCTAAACTGAATAGTTTGCGCGAGAGACACTTCCAAAGTGGAAAAATGTGTGTCCCCCCCCCCTCTAACTTCTAAAATAAGAGAGTGATAAAACTAAAAAAAAAATATGTTGTACATTAACATGTAAACTACCAACGAAAATTGGTTTGAACGAGATCTAGTGAGTAGTTTTTTTTTAATACGTCAGAAATCGTAACACGCAATATACCTTTCATCCAATCAATACACTAGTATAAAAACATCGATGAAAGTTACAAGGAACTACAAGAACTTTTATATTATGTTACTTGCTGGTACGGAACCCTTCATGGGCGAGTCCGACTCGCACTTGGCCGCTTTTTGTTAAAATTATTATAGATGTACTAGCTGACCCCGCGAACTTTTTACTGCCTAACAGTCGATTCAACGTCACTTAATTGTTTTGCTTTCTCGAAATCCCTCCAATAAAACTTAAACTTTACAGTATGGTATTAAAGTTCAAATTGACTTTTAAGTATTATTATTAATCTTTTGTATGGGAATATTAAAAGTGTTGTAGTTAGACTTTTTCTCTCCTTATGACCATCCTCGCAATTCAAGCAATATTATAAAAAAAGAATTAGCGAAATCGGTCCAGCCGTTCACACGTGATGGCGTGACCAAGGGAAATAGGGATTCATTTTTAGGGTTCCGGTGCCAAATGGCAAAAAACGGAATCCTTATAGATTCGTCAAGTCTGTCTGTCTGTCTGTCTGTCTGTCCGTCCGTCCGTATGTCACAGCCACTTTTTTTCCGAAACTACAAGAGCTATACTGTTGAAATTTGGTCAGTCGATGTATTCTGTGAACCGCATTAAGATTTTTACATAAAAAAAGAAAAAAAACAATACATTTTGGGGTCCCCATACTTGGAACTGAAACTAAAAAAAATTTTTTTTCATCAAACCTATACGTGTGGGGTATCTCTATGGATAGGTGTTCAAAAATGATGTTGAGGTTTCTAATATCATTTTTTTCTAAACTGAATAGTTTGCGCGAGAGACACTTCCAAAGTGGAAAAATGTGATCCCCCCCCCTGTAACTTCTAAAATAAGAGAGTGATAAAACTAAAAAAAATATATGTTATACATTTACCATGTAAACTACCAACGAAAATTGGTTTGAACGAGATCTAACGAGATCTAGTAAGTAGTTTTTTTTTAATACGTCATAAATCGTAACCCGCAATTTACCTTTCATTCAATCAACGAACTACAAGAACTTTTATATAATGTTACTTGTTGATACGGAACCCTTCATGGGCGAGTCCGACTCGCACTTGGCCGCTTTTTTATATAATAGATAGATGATCCTATCAAAGTGACTCTACTCTGCCTGATGGAAAGCATGAGTAGAATCCAGGAGTAGGGGGTCACCATCCTCATTGTGAGGGTAGGCAATGCAGCATGGTGACCCATACCATGTCGGCCTAGGAACTAGCAGACCAACGCAACGTTGTCTGCCTTTCAGCCGCTCATAAGACTAGCCGAAACAGACGGATAAATTTTATATATTTGTATAGATAGAGAGAGTAACTGCTTCGTTGGTCTAGTGGTTAGCGTATGCGACTGCTAATCAAGAGGTCTCGGGTTCAAATCCCGGGTCGGATCAAATAGTGTTTTTGGGTTTGGGATTCATTCCCGTGCCTCGGAGAGCACGTAAAGCCGGTTGAACTAGTAGCCGACCCCAAATAATATTGGGAATAAGGCTAGGAAGAAGTATAGATAGAGAGTGATTGAACAAAAGGTATCTTTTTAACTAAAGGTGTTTTCTGTATATAATATTCTGTATATGTATGTATGTATTTACAAAAAAAATGTGAGCCGTCACGGGACGCCTGGCAGATGTGAAACATCGCCATTATTTTGTAAAAGTAATATGCAGAAAAGAACATATTGTAATAGGAACTAAATATGTCATAATGATAAAATAAAATATTACTAATTATTAAAATAGTGTCTATATGCAGTAGTGATGATACTAAAATGCAGTAATGATTAAACGACACACACTCACCACCGTACACACTACTGCATATAGACTGTATATATATACCATCGTATATCGTGCCGTGGCGACGCGGCGCCAGGCCGCACGCGTCGCCAGGCCAGAAATCTGTTTTACGTGCGGCTATAGATGTTTCACATCAAAAAAACTGTTTATATATTTATATCAGTTGTCTAGTACCCATAACACAAGCTCTGCTTAGCTTGGGACTAGATGTTTTTATGTGTCAGATGTCCAAAATATTTATATTCTCTATCCTTTTTTAACTCGGGGTGTTAGGTTTTTTCGTTACGGAATTTCTTGATTCGGTCGCCGCGCTCAAAGCCCGCTATAAAAGCTATGCAATAGCCTAAAAGTATGTTTATATATTTATATCAGTTGTTTAGTACCCATAATACAAGCTCTGCTTAGTTTGGGACTAGATGATGTTGTGTGTAAAAGATGTCCGAATATATATGTATGTATATGTTATCCAGAAATATGGTCAGTACGAGTGCTTCGTGTGCAAGACTCGGCTGAAGAGTCGCCGCGCGCTCCGCCTGCACCTCTCCACCAGCCACACGGAGCTGTACAGCTGCAACGGGTGCACCTTCCTCACCAAGAACAGGTCTCTCTCTCTCTCTCTCTCATTCCTATTGATAAATAACACTTCTTTTGGTGACAATTATTAATCATCATCAACAATACATAATGTCCCATAGCTGGGCTCGGGTTTCTTCTCAGGAGAGGGTTAAGGCCATACGTCCCCACGAATTCAGCACGCATGTTCCGGATTACCCGGGCCAGTACTACCCTCACACAGGAGACCATCCTAATAATGTCAACACTCTTGCTGTCGTATTTCGTTGGTGAGTGTGAGACCGGAGGCCCAATTATTCTTCAATGAAGAATCATCTTAACAAGCTGCCATGTTATGGGTCACCATGCTACATTGCCTACCCTCACAATGAGGATAGTGACCCCTACTCCTGGATTCTACTCGTGCTTTCCATCAGGCATAGTAGAGTCACTTATGTAGGCTTAAAAAAAATAAGTCGTGCTGCAGTGCTTCGCTGGTGAGGGCGAGATCGGAGTTCGACCTGCACTACGGTATACTACCTGATCCCCGCGGTGTTGCCCGCGTTTGTTGTTGTAACCGCGGGCAATGCCGCGGGGCGAAGCTAGTTTGAAAAAAGTACCCTAAGTTACTCTTTATATCATCAGCTATCTGCCAGTAAAAGTCCCGTCGAAATCGGTCCAGCCGTTCCAGAGATTACCCGGAACAAACAGACAGACTGACAGAAAAAATTGTAAAAAAATTTTTTTTGGCATATGTACCGTATATACATACATATACATTTAGTAATCATTTTTAACCGACTTCAAAAAAAAGGAGGAGGTTCTCAATTCGTCGGAATCTTTTTTTTTTTTTTATGTATGTTCAGCGATAATTTCGTCGTTTATGAACCGATTTCAAAAATTATTTTTGCATTGGAATGGGCGTAGCTTACAGGTGGTCCCATCGTCACCATATCGGGATCAGATGATGGGATCCCAAGGAAATCGAGAGAACTCCTCAAATATCATACGCACAATGTCGCGATTTGGGTACTCGGAATAGTTTTTCATTAAAGTCGGTTCCTTTTTGTTAAAATTATATTTATAACAAAACAAAACCGACTTCAAAGATAATTTTCCTCTAACTTCTAAAAGTTAAAGAGTTGTACCTTCCATCATCAGTTCATCATCATAATATATTGACTACCAGACACAAATACTTGATTAGCTTTAGAAAATAAACACACATAAAACATAGTATTTCCCTATAAAATTTAAGAGCTGCCCTCGATTTCCTGAAGATCCCATCACCAGATCTCGACATGGTGACGATGGGACCACCTGTACGCTATGCCGAATCGAATGCAGAAAGAATTTTTGAAATCGGTTCATAAACAACGAAATTATCGCTGAACATACATGAAAAAAAAAAAAAGATTCCGACGAATTGAGAACCTCCTCCTTTTTTTTGAAGTCGGTTAAAAAGTGGTTATTTTAATATTACAAACAGACATTCCAATTATATTTATTTATATATAGATAGATCTCTCTTGAGAAGGGATGATGCAGAAGCAGTCTGTCTGTTTTTTTTGTTCGGGGTAATCTCTGGAACGGCTCGACCGATTTCGACCGGACTCTCACTGGCAGGAAGCTGATGACACAAGGAGTAACTTGAGCTATATATTTTAGAATAACATCGCTCCGCGGCGTTACTCGCGGTTTACAATAATAACCGCAGGCAACGCCGCGAGACTCAACTAGTTGTAAATATGTTTGCAGGGGAGTGGCGAGAGAACACGCGAAGTGGCACGCGGGCACCACGTACCAGTGTAAACAATGTTATGAACAGTTCGAGTAAGTCTGTGCCACTGTTTGTTTGTCATTTATTTATTTATCCCTACTAATATTATATATATGAAAGTAACTCTGTCTGTTATGTTTTCACGCCTAAAGCGCTGAACCAATTTTGATAAATTTCGCTATAAAGATAGATGGAACGTAGGGAAAGCACAGGCTACTTTTTACCGCGATATGCGACATGTATGTGGCGACTTCCACATACAGCGCAAGCGAAATAAACATGCAACAGCGCCATCTACCGAAGAAACACTGAACAACGAAGAAACACAGAATATACTATACGGAGTAACTACTAATCCTGAATCGCGATAGAGAAATTCTCGCTCCGATTGGCATATATACAACATCCCAACATCAACCGTTGGGCAGTAGCCCGCTAAGCACGATCACCTCGCCTGGTCGGAGGATCCTCCCTTTGTGTCGGTAGAACACCATACTCGTTCCTCCACATGATATACAGAATATACAGAACTCACTAGAGGCTGAAAATAATCTATTAACTTATATGAATATCAATTAAAGATATACATAACATTTTTGGTACAGAATATTAAAAAAAAAAAGCAATATAAATTAGACAAGACATCATTCAGATCAGATCGTCATCAGAGGCCAGAAGAATGATGCAGAGACATCTCACTAAGCCGCTATGGTGTGGGTCACCATGCTGTATTGTAAGCACTGTCCAAGTGTCGTGGGTTCAAATCCCACGTGGGATAACGCTTTGTGTGATTCACAAATTGTTGTTCTGAGTCTGGGTGTTCTTTGTGTCCGTTTCATGTATGTTTGTAAAGTCCCCCGCTACACAGGAATTTATATTCATAATGCGGTTGTCTTTTAAAAAAATTAAAGAGAAAAGAAAGGTTTTACTTGTACAGGTACTAAAACTCGACCGGGCCAGTTCTACCCTCACACAGAAGACCATCCTAATAATGACAGCATTCTTGCTGTCGTATTTCGTTGGTGAATGTGAGAAAGAAGGCCCATCTGACCAGACCGCCATGTTATGGGTCACCATGCTGCATTGCCTACCCTCACAATGAGGATGGTGACCCCCACTCCAGGATTCTACTCATGCTTTCCATCAGAGAGAGTCACTTTGGTAGGCTTTAATATATAACAAGATGTCTCTTTGACAGCAAGCGGTCCACATACTTAGGGCACATCCGAATCAAGCATGTATCAGATTTCGTGTGCGAGCTCTGCGGGTATACCTTCGTGAGCGAGAAGGGTATCTACGGACACAAGAAGAAGAAACACGTTCTCGAACACTCTGTAAGTCTTTGATTGTACTCTTTAACCATAGCAACACATGTGACGGCTGCCGATCAAGAGGGTCTCGGGCTCGATTCCCGGGTCGAACCAAATATTTGTGTGATCCACAAATAATAGTTTCGGAGTCTGGGTGTTTTCTATGTATAATATGTATGCATTTACGAAAAAAAAATTGTATATGTTTATGTATTTATATCAGTTGTTTAGTACCCATAATACAAGCTCTGCTTAGTTTGGGACTAGATGATGTTGTGTGTAAAAAGAAGTCCGCAATAAATATTTCATCATCATCATCAACAGCCTTTAACAGTCCACTGCTGGACCATAGGCCTATCCTTTGAAAGGAGGTTTTGACCTACTATACCACGCTGGCCAGACGGGTTGGTAAAGGGTTTGTTTCAAGTTTTCCTTCTCTTGGCAGTGATGTTAGCTGCTTATTTTGTTCCTTTAGTCGCCTCTTACGACACCCATGGAATGAATAGGGGTGGTGACACTTTGTATTCTTAATCCGTCACCACACGGACAATCCGTTACCACACATATTTACCACACAGCACAGTTTCTGCCTAGTGTGGCTGTCACAGTAAATATTACAATTTTTGTATCTTATTCCTGAAATAAACCATTATTATTATTATGGGTTATGCAAACTTTTTTCTCTCAGCTAGTACTGGTAACTGTGAACCTAACACGGGCTTACGCCAAGTGGGTTGGTTCATTGTGTAGTGATTTGGGTAATGAATGTAAGGAATTTATTATTAATGTTATATTATTATTGGTAGAACATTTAAAAGGCAGGCAGCAAACTGATTGCATGTTGTATGTGTTTATGAGAGATGGTCGCTACTTACCATGAGGTTACTCATCCCGTTTGTTTATATTCAGATGCCGCTCGAAGGTCCGTACTGCGATGTGTGTGAAGTCAAGTTTATTTCTGAAGATGCATTCGACAGACACCTGATGCTGTCCTCCAAGCACAGCAGCGATCATGATCCGTGAGTTTCCAATGCCTTCTTTTTTATCCGACTGCGTCAGAAGGATGATAATGTTTATCGAAAGTATGTATCTATATAAGTAACTAGCTGACCCGGCGAACTTCGTACCGCCTTAGAATATTAATTTATAATAAAGTATTGTGTTTAGTTATTAACTGATAGTGACAAATCGACAGCAGCGTCAACGAACAAGTCCCGGCCGGTACCGCCACAATCGCTTTGTTCCTGCATTTTAAATCTGTAATATCTTCAAAAGTATTAATTTAAATAACATACTGTAAATGGCCATATTAATCTATATTAAATACACAATGTATTTATAGTAGTTAATTGGATAAAGATTAATACTGTATTGCTTAAAATTGCTTCGTAAAGAAGCCATTATTTCTCTGACTTTGACATATGAGGTGTCGTTAAACTCAGAGTTGTGGTAGTGACATATGCTATATAAATTTTCAAAATGGAGCACGCTAACTGAAAAAGAGGGGAGGGGGGGAGAACTAGGTACCCTAGAAAGGAAAATCCTGGA
This sequence comes from Phragmatobia fuliginosa, assembly GCA_932526445.1. Classification (NCBI taxonomy): domain Eukaryota; kingdom Metazoa; phylum Arthropoda; class Insecta; order Lepidoptera; family Erebidae; genus Phragmatobia; species Phragmatobia fuliginosa. The sequence continues at coordinate 6,328,754 of OW052084.1, read as the reverse complement.
ACCCCGACGTACTTGATGACCCCCTCTTGGATGCGAACCCCGATGGTCGATCATCGGATGCTTTGCCACCCTGGCCTGCTTCTGCTAGGGTGACAAACTGCCTTACCTGTCACCTCCAGGGTCCTTTGCGGTACCGGGCCTGTTCCAGTTAGAGATCGGGTCCCCGCCTGTAAGACAGCAGTTGCTCCCACCAATTTGAAGAGCAAGCTTCGGAACTGATAGCCGAAGTCCCACAGGCCGTCTAATACGAGTGTCAGATGCCAAGAATGCTTCCTATCATGAGGCTGGATCGATCAGGTGCGAGGCCCATAAACAAAAGCCTCGGATTCGTGCAGAACAAGATCGAGACACAGCTGGCGAAAATGTTGTCACGCTTTATATTAGCTTCACCTGTATGTTTGTATGCTTGTAACCGACTCCTTTGGGCGCGATTTTGACCCACTTTTAACGGCCAGATTTAGTTCAAACTTTGTAGATTTATCGAGGACCGATGACAATACACTAATTCGAAAAAAAAATGTTTTAAAAAAATTAGTCTGTTTTAGTCTAGAAAAAAATATATTTAAAAACTAAACAAACACGCTTTTAAACTAAAACGTAGAAAATAATGTTAATGAAACAAAGCGTGGGGTGCTTTCTAAAAATATTTCAATAACGTCGCCCCACGCTTTGTTACATTAAAATTATTTTCTACGTTTTAGTTTAAAAGCGTGTTTGTTTAGTTTTTTATAACTGTTTATTTTGGATTAGTCTTCTGTGTGATAGTAGTACCGTCCTGGTCGAGCAGGCAAATTCATGCTGAAATCACTTTGTAAAATAATGATAAGTACATAACATCACACCTATGTCCCAGAGGGTTAGGTAGATAGATAGAATAAACATAATTAAAAGTTAATTCATTTATCAAACTGAATGGACAGGGATCGAATCCGGAACAGCTTCCAAAGTATGAACAGGAACCCCAAGCGTCGGATGAAGAGTCGCGTAGACAGGCGCCCCGTCATACACCGACGCCGGCCAGAAGACGGGATCCAACCTAACGAACCCCTCAACTGTGAACAGGTAACACTATCCTACTTCCTACTAATATTATAAACGCGAAAGTTTGTGAGTATGTATGTGTGTATGTTTGTTTGTTGCTCTTTCACGCAAAAACTACTGAACGGATTTGAATGAAACTTTACAGTAATATAGCTTATATATCAGAATAACACATAGGCTACTTTTTACTGCAATAATCGAGATACACGGGCGGTAGCTAGGTGATTATAAAAATACATTGAATCGTAGATGTCCAAATGTATCACTGTTTATCTCCTGTCAAAACTTCACAGGTTGCTATGCATATGACATTTGCATAGCAACCATAATGATATACGCGGGTGACACCGCGGGGCGCAGCTAGTATATTTATAAATAAATGCGATGTCTTGTTTGTAAAGAGAAACGCTGAGTATAATATCAAAACTTTAATTTTTACCAGAGTGATATCCGACCGCATGCTCAGCAATATTGAAAACAAGCGGCCAAGTGCGAGTCGGTCTCGCCCATGAAGGGTTCCGTAGCACCAAGTATATAAAAGTACTTGTAGTTCGTTGTAACTCTGATCGATGTTTTAATAATAGTGTATTGATTTAATGAAATGTAAATTGCGGTTTACGATTTATGACGTATTAAAAAAAATATGATGTACATTACAATGCAAACTTCCACCGAAAACTGGTTTGAACGAGATCTAAGTAAGTAGTTTTTTTTAATACGTCATAAATCGTATACAGTACATGTTACGTATAATAAAATTATTGTTGTTTTCAGTGTGATCTACTATTGCCGGATCTCCGGTCATACGCACAACACTTTAGACGAATTCATCCGGACAAGAATCGAACCAAGTTCCCTTCGACAAAGACGCCGTGTATGTGCGAGTTGTGCGGCAAGATATTCCCAGTAAGTTCTTATAAGGTACTTGTTTGTGTCCGCCCGCCGTCACAATAACCGATAGAAGCTAATCCGTTCTAACATTATAAATGCTCTGTCTGAACTGATTTAAATTAAATTTGATAGACAGTTTAGAGCTTAAGAAAGGACATGGCTACTTTTTACAGCTATAATCAATATACAGGCGGTTGGTGTCGCGGGCGAAAGTTAGTTATCTATAAAAACGGTATTTTTAAGCTATTGTATAGCTTTTATGGCGGGCTTTGAGCGCGGCGACCGATTCAAGAAATTCCGTAACGAAAAAACCTAACACCCAGTGCAGTGCGACAAGACTGTGGCGGCTCCGTGCTCTATAGGCAGATTAGCGCATGCGTGCTGCCGCCACCGGCCGTTATCCGTTGCCTTGACAACACAGTCATTCTAGATTCTTATTCCTTGCATTTCTATAATCCTATTGTAAAAAAACTAATTACAGAATATATAATTGTTATCTACTTTACACAATACATAGCGTCCGCGTCCTCCACTACCGTCTATGTTTTAAGTGTTTTTTATTCCATAGATATGCTCGTATTACTATTATGTTATCTGTTTAGTTGTCATTGTCTTTCGGTTAATAGGATGATTACATTGTCTGGCAATAATTAACCGACTTAAAAAAAAAGGAGGAGGTTCTCAATTCGTCGGAATATTTTTTTTTTTTTATGTATGTTCAGTGATAATTCCGTCGGTTTATGAACCGATTTTAAAAATAATTTTTGCATTGGAATGGGCGTAGCTTACAGGTGATCCCATCGTCACCATATCGGGATCTGAGGATCCCCAGGAAATCGAGGGAACTCCTCAAATATCATAGGCACAGTAGTCGCGATTTGGGTACTCGGAATAGTTTTTCTTTGAAGTCGGGTTTCTTTTTGTTAAAATTATGTTTCAGTAAATTAATAAAACTATTGTGTTACTGTAACTGTTACTTGTATTATTTAAATTATTAGTATTAGTTGTTATAGTGTTAACAGAAATACATCATCTATGAAAATATCAATTGTCTAACTTTCATTGTTTATGAGATACTGACACAGACAGGCAGACGGACGGTACCGAACCCTAAAAATGAATTAATAAGATGTATTTATCTATGGCCCACAGATGATGTCACTCCTGGAATCCCACATGTGGGTCCACACTGGGGAAAAGCTGTACAAATGTGACCGCTGCCCGAAGGGCTACACGCAGAAGGCTTACTTGATTGACCACCTCAGGATCCACAGCGCTAAGAAGATCACTTACGAGTGTCCCATCTGTGGGAAACACTTCGCCAACGTGAACAACCGCAGAAGACATATGTTTGTGAGTGTGCTTTTTGAAATATGTATAAGTTATCATCAGAGATCGGAATTGGGTGTGTGAAAATACCTAAAGTTTGCAGCGGGACATAATATGGAGCTGTTACAACCACTTAAGTTAAACCGGGTTTGAATTTTACCGGTTTAGTTTTTTTTTTTTTTTTACATGTTCCTTACCTTTGAAACACCGAACTATAAACATTTACAAGCTGCTAATACAGTTCTAAATAAATTTTCTGCTAATACAGTTCTAAATAAATTTTTGATTTGTACTTTTCCGGTTAAAATTCGGTCTTTTAGTCCCAAATGTTCTTTGTCGGTCAAACATAGAATTTTATATATCTGCAAAATGCTAATGCGGTTTTAATTTCTTTCGATCTGTATCTTAAGTTAAAAAGTTTTGCTACAGGTTGATGCAAGGAAAACGAACATTTTCGCGTCTTTACATAGTTTTGAAGTCGGCTTTTTTTTTTTAATTATTAAACCTGTACTGCATAAAAAAATAAATTAAAAACATTTATTTCAATTGCAAGAACAGTGGTTGTAACAGCTCCATATTATTATTGCAAACTTACTGCAAACTTTAGGTATTTTCACACACCCAATTCCGATCTCTGGTTATCATCGACATGTTGATTTATGATTGAACCAGCCTATAGCATATCCATATAAATATTTCGGACATTTTACACACGACGCCATCTAGTCCCAAACTAAGCAGAGCTTAACTGTTTTTAGATTTTCGCGACTTTTACACATACTCATGTTTTTACTGTAAACGGGACTTATTCGCGATAATATTAAAAAGCGGTCAAGTGCGAGTCGTACTCGCCCATGAAGGGTTCCGTATCAGCAAGTAACATCATATAAAAGTTCTTGTAGTTCGTTGTAACTTTCATCGATGTTTTTATACTAGTGTATTGATTGGATGAAAGGTAAATTGCGTGTTACGATTTATGACATATTAAAAAAAAAACTTGAACACCTATCCATAGACACGTATAGGTGTGATGAAAAAAAAAATTTTGAGTTTCAGTTCCAAGTATGGGGACCCCCAAAATGTATTGTTTTTTTTCTATTTTTATGTAATAATCATAATGCGGTTCACAGAATACATCAACTGACCAAATTTCAACAGTATAGCTCTTATAGTTTCGGAAATAATTGGCTGTGACATACGGACGGACAGACAGACAGACATGACGAATCTATAAGGGTTCCGTTTTTTGCCATTTGGCTACGGAACCCTAAAAAGGTTACGATACCTTCTATTTTCCGACGATTCGAAAAAACTAGCCCACGGACCGAAGGGGTGTTGCCATAGCGTCTTTTTCTCATACAAAACAGTGTGTCAGTTCTTGCGCGGGGGGATCTTCACCCATACACGTATTAGACTCACATACAAAAACAATTGCTTAACACTATAAATAATAATATATTAATAACTAGCTGATGCCCGCGGCTCCACTCGCGTTTTAGGGGTATCAAAAATAGATGTTGGCCGATTCTCAGACCTACTGAATATGCATATAAAGTTTCATAAAGATCGGTCAAGCCGTTTCGGAGGAGTATGGCAACGAAAACTGTGACACGAGAATTTTATATATTAGATAAATATTTTAGACATCTGATACACAATAACATCCAGCCCCATACTAAGCAGAGCTTGTACTATGGGTACTGGACAACTGATATAAACATACATTTTTTTTGTAAATATCTACATATTATACATGGAAAACAGCTAAACTCCGAAACAATTATTTTCACATTACACAAACATTTGGTCCTATGGACTCACACATGACAATTTAAGCAATTTTTAAGCAATTGCATAGATTTTATCGCGGGCTTTGAGCGCGGGGACCGAATCAAGAAATTTCAATCAAGAAAGTAACGAAAAAACCTGACACCATGAAAACGGATAGAGATATGATTGTCACTGCAGTACGACAAGGACGCCACATGAGTCTCCGTGCGCATGCGTACTGCGGTCACTGGCGTTATCCGTTGCCTTGACAACACAGTCATTCTAGATTATTATAATAAATATTTGTTTCGGAGTCTGGATGTTTTCTATGTATAATATGTATGTATTTACAAAAAAAAAGTATGTTCATGTATTTATATCAGTTGTTTAGTACTCATAATACAAGCTCTGCTGAGTTTGGGACTAGATGACGTTGTGTGTAAGATGTCCAAAATATTTATTTATTTATTTTAATATTTCACACACACACACACACACACACACACTCACACACACACATATATATATATATAAAGACATTCTGTGTTATGCACACAACAGTGTAATGCGTAGACCCATTTGAGCGTACGATACGAGTTTGCTTTGACATAATGTGGATCACCATACTGCATTGTCTCGAACACCACTATTGGATGCTACTCACGCTTTCCATCAGGCAGAGTAGACTCCCTTTGACTGCCTTGTTGGTCTAGTTAGGTTAGCGTATGCGGCTGCTGATCAAGAGGTCTCGGGTTCGATTCCCGGGTCGGACCAAATGTCTGTGTGATCCGCAAATATTTATTTCGGAGTTTGGGTGTTTTCTATGTATTTACACGAAAAAAAGTATATTTATGTATTTACTAGCTTTTCCCCGCGGCTCCGCCCGCATGTGACATACATAGCGATAACCGACAGGTTATCGCTATAAAATGTAGCCTATGTCCTTTCCCAAGGTTCCGTCTATTTCTATGCCAAAATTCATCAAAATCGGTTTAACGATTTAGGCGTGAAAACGTAACAGACAGACATACAGACAGAGTTACTTTCGCATTTATAATATTAGTAGGGATATCAGTTGTCTAGTATCCATAAAAGAAGCTCTGCTTATTTCAGGACTAGATAGCGTTGTGTGTAAAATGTCCGAATTATTTATTTATTTGGCAGACTTACCTCGTTGGTCTAGTGGTTAGCGTATGCGACTGCTAATCAAGAGGTCTCGGGTACAAATCCCGGGTCGGGCCAAAAAGTGTTTTTGGGATTTTCTTAGGAAATTCCTAATAGCTGCCCGGAGTTTGGAAGTTTGGCGGTGATTCACGCCCGTGCCTCGGAGAGCACGTAAAGCCGTCGGTCCCGGTTGTCATGAACATCTATGGCAATCGTTATTGGGAAGTCAGTGCCCTCAAATATACTGAGAACTAGTTCAATCTTCGAATTTCAGTTCTCCCTTAGGGTTGCGGAGGTCCGATACCAGTCGCTCCGTGGAAAAACTGAAATTCAGGTAAAACCGGTTGAACTAGTAGCCGAACACAAATAAACTTGGGAATAAAGGCTAGGAAGATGATGATTTGGCAGACTTAAATATAGAATCATATAATTTGTTACAGCTCCACACAGGTCTGAAGCCATTTAAATGTGAGGTATGTGGCAAGTGTTCCACCACGCTGGGCGAGCAAAAGATACACTTCGAACATGTACATCAGAAGAAACCCTGGCCCAAACGCACCAGGTCAAGTCGGGGGAAGAAACGGGACGATTCTAAATCAGAAGACTGAATTGACAGATAGGTGGACTGAAGAGTTTCCGACTTCCAAGTGTAGATAGTAGCACTAGTTCATTAAAATAAAATAAAAAATATTATGAATTAGTTATTTGTGTTGTTTTTTTTATCTATACTAATATTATTAAGAAGTAAAGTTTGTGTGTTTGTTAAATTGTAAGGGGTAATCTCGGGATCTACTGAACTGATTTTAAAAAATTCTTTCACCAATAGAAAGCCATATTATTGCTGTGTCATAGGTTATATAAAAAAGCGGCCAAGTGCGAGTCGGACTCGCCCATGAAGGGTTCCGTATCAGCAAGTAACATAATATAAAAGATCTTGTAGTTCGTTGTAACTTTCATCGATGTTTTAATAATAGTGTATTGATTGGATGAAAGGTAAATTGCGTGTTACGATTTATGACGTATTAAAAAAAAAATCGGCCAAGTGCGTGTCAGGCCACGCACAGGAAAGGGTTCCTCAGTCACCCATAATGGTACATGGATTAGAAATCGTATTCAATGAATAATAAAATTGTTATGTTTACATAATAATGCGTTAATTTAGTATGACGTTTTCCAAGTAAGCGCATTGTTGAACAGTTGTGTTGTAAAAGTGTTAAGCCTCTATAACTCCTGAACTAACAAAGTCATCTAATCCGTTATAGTCCTTTAAAGTTCATTATATGGACCACTATCACGAATTTTCCCAGATTTTTTGAGCCAGCCGTTTGGCTTTTAGAGGGGGGGGACGCCCTGTTTTTACAAAAAAGTGGCCTTCAAAGTGGAATTTCTCGCAAACGGATACCTAAATCAAAAAATTATCTTAGAAACTCTTTATTGTTTTCAAAGGATTTTTCACATAAAATTTGACGTTATGTGAAAAAAGTGTGAATGCAAAAGATGTAGATCTTCTTATTACCTGCAACTTTGCCATTGAACTTTTTTCCATAGGACTTGTAGTTTTGCCGGAAATCGAGATAAGCCATATTTTCCCTTAAAACCCCCCCTCTCCCCCTTCCCGACCTCAGATCGCCCGTAAATTATTTTTTATTTATTTTTTGTAATATTCTCCTCCTTTTACAATGGGTTTCATCCTACTATAATTTATTTTGTTTCAAACATTATCGGCACTGGTCTAATTGGGGTATTATAGTTTTAGTGGACTTTTTAAAAACAACTTCCACACCAGGAACATTCTTGTGTAGCGGAGGACTTTACAAACATACATGAAATGGATTTAAAGAATACCCAGCCTCAGATTAACAATTTGTTGTACACATAAAGTGTAGTACCATGTGAGGTTCGCACTCACAACACTTTGGCGTTGTAGAAGCGGCGTGGCGACCGCTTAAACCACTAGACCAACTATGAAGTCAAATAATTGTAAGTACATTGTAGTTAAATGAGGAACTTATATGACTGCTTCGTAGAAATCAATGTTATCAATTAGCTTTTACCCGTGGCTCTAACTGCCTGTATGACGGTTATCGCGGTGAAGATTGTTCTGTGTTCTTTTTCGAGAATCGAAAAGTATATCTATGCAAGATTTCATTGAATTACCTAAGCATAAAAAATCGTATCCAAGAGATAATTGTTATGTTTACGTATTAATGCGTTAATTTTGTATGACGTATTCCAAGTGAGCGCATTTCAGCAGTTAAGCCTCTATAACTCCTGAACTAACAAAGCCATCTCATCTCTTATAGTTTTCCTTCAAAGTTCATTATATGGACCACCTTAACCATTTTTTTCAGATTTTTTGAGCAAGCCGTTTAGCTTTTAGAGGGGGGGGGACGCCCTGTTTTTACAAAAAAGTGCCATTTAAAGTGGAATATCTCACGAACGGACACTTAAATAAAAAAATCGTCTTAGAAACCCTTTATTGTTTTCAAAAGACCTATCTAATGATACCCCACACGATAAGGTAGCCGCGAGAAAAAAAAAACATCCTCACTTTACGTATAGGGGAGGTACCCAAAATAAAAATATTTTTCATAATTTTATTGTAGCACTTTGTCGGCGTAATAACAACACATATTCGTGCAAAGTTTCGTCTGACTAGCATTTACCGTTTGGACGGTAAGTCAAGGACGGACGGACGGACGGACGGACGGACGGACGGACGGACGGACGGACAGACGGACATGACGAATCTATAAGGGTTCCGAGTGATATACTTCGGAACCCTAAAAACTACTCACTAGATCTCGTTCAAACCAATTTTCGTTGGTAGTTTGCATGGTAATGTAAAACATATATTTTTTTTAGTTTTATTACTCTCTTATTTTAGAAGTTAGAGGGGGGGGGGGACACATTTTTCCACTTTGGAAGTGTCTCTCGCGCAAACTATTCAGTTTAGAAAAAAATGATTTTAGAAACCTCAACATCATTTTTGAAGACCTATCTATAGATACCCCACACGTATAGGTTTGATGAAAAAAAAATTTTGAGTTTCAGTTCCAAGTATGGGGACCCCCAAAATGTATTGTTTTTTTTCTATTTTTATGTAAAAATCTTAATGCGGTTCACAGAATACATCGACTGACCAAATTTCAATAGTGTAGCTCTTATAGTTTCGGAAATAATTGGCTGTGACATACGGACGGACAGACAGACAGACAGACTTGACGAATCTATAAGGGTTCCGTTTTTTGCCATTTGGCTACGGAACCCTAAAAAAGCGGCCAAGTGCGAGTCGGACTCGCCCATGAAGGGTTCCGTAGCATCATATAAAAGTTTTTGTAGTTCGTTGTAACTTTCATCAATGTTTTAATAATAGTGTTTAGATTGAAAGAAATGTAAATTGCGGTTTATGATTTATGTGGTATTAAAAAAAACTACTCACTAGATCTCGTTCAAACCAATTTTCGTTGGAAGTTTGCATGGTAATGTACATCATATATTTTTTTTAGTTTTATCACTCTCTTATTTTAGAAGTTACAGGGGGGGACCAACATTTTACCACTTTGGAAGTGTCTCTCGCGCAAACTATTCAGTTTAGAAAAAAATGATATTAGAAACCTCAATATAATTTTTGAAGACCTATACATAGATCCCACCCCACACGTATGGTTTTGATGAAAAAAAAATTTTTGAGTTTCAGTTCTAAGTATGGGGACCCCCAAAATTTATTGCTTTTTTCAATTTTTGTGTAAAAATATTAAAGCGGTTCACAGGATACATCTACTGACCAAGTTTCAACAGTATAGCTCTTATAGTTTCGGAAAAAAGTGACTGTGACCTACGGACGGACAGACAGACAGACAGACAGACATGACGAATCTATAAGGGTTCCGTTTTTTGCCTTTTGGCAACGGAACCCTAAAAACCAAAAAATAAAAAGGCTTTTACGTGGTAGTCCGTTTTGCAAAGTGAATCGGAGAAAAAACGGTCGAATGAAAGCGTTTCTTACGGACGCTGCCTTAACTATGAAAGATATATTTTTGAGTTCTAGAGAAAAGATGTGGAGCTTGAAAATGCCTACAAAAAAGTCAACTGTCGTTGACTAACATATGTCTAGCTTTTATATCTAAGTCATGCCCAACGAAGTGAGCTCGGCCAGCTAGTAAGAGATCATAGAAAACTGATGAAGGCCTGCATCTTGATGGGTTCCAATCTGTTATTCTTCTTGGATTAAAACAATTGTGTCAAGTTGATTCTTAAATTGGTTCATATTTTTGAAGTAAGATAGGTATGTCACATTGACCTGTTTAAATTTATATTCTTAATAGCTGCGCCCCGCGGTGTTACCCGCGTATATCATTATGGTTGCTATGCAAGTGTGTTATGCATAGCAACCTGTGAAGTTTTGACAGGAGATATACAGTGATACATTTTGACATCTACGATTCAATTGTATTTTTATAATCACCTAGCTTTCGTCCGTGTATCTCGATTATTGCAGTAAAAAGTAGCCTATGTGTTATTCTGATATATAAGCTATATTACTGTAAAGTTTCATCCAAATCCGTTCAGTAGTTTTTGCGTTAAAGAGCAACAAACAAACATACATACATACTCACAAACTTTCGCGTTTACAATATTAGTAGGATTATTATTTTATCCATACTTTTTATATTATAAATGCCCTAGTTTGTCTGTCTGTCGCGTTTTCAATACTACTGAACCGATTTAAAAAAAACTCCTGCGAACACATCTAGGCTACTTTTTACCGCGATAACCGACATACACGCGTTCAGAACCGCGGGTGGAAGCTAGTAGTGGGATAAGGCGATTCACACACTGGCGACGCGAACACGCGCGTAGGCGCGAGGCAGCCATTGCAGCCAATCCCGAATCTGCTAGCCGCACGCGCTCACGCGTCGTAGCGCGTGTTCAGTGTGTTGGACCTGGCGTGTTTTCTATATTAATCGATGTACTTGCATACAATATTAAAATCAGCCCCTCCGCGCTACACGACGAATCGCCTAAAGTACAAGTTTAATTACAGAATTAGCTAAGTGCGTGTTGGGCCACGCATAAAATAGGGTTCCGTAGTCACCCATAATGGTAGGTGGATTAATAATCGTGCCCAATAGATAATTGTTATGTTTCCTTTTTAGGGTTCCGAAGTTCATAACTCGGAACCCTTATAGATTCGTCATGTCCGTCTGTCCGTCCGTCCGTCCGTCCGTCCGTCCGTCCGTCCGTCCGTCCATCCGTCCGTCCGTCCGTCCGTCCGTCCTCGACTTACCGTCCAAACGGTAAGTGCTAGAAAGATGAAAGTTTGCATGAATACGTGTTGTAATTACGTCGACAAAGTGCTACAATAAAATTATGAAATATAATTTTATTTGGGGTACCTCCCCTACACGTAAAGTGGGGATGATTTTTTTTTCTCGAGGCTACCCCATCGTGTGGGGTATCATTAGATAGGTCTTTTAAAAACAATAAAGGGTTTCCTAGACGATTTTTTGATTTAGGTATCAGTTTGCGAGATATTTCACTTTAAAGGGCACTTTTTTGTAAAAACAGGGCGTCCCCCCCCCCTCTAAAAGCTAAACGGCTGGCTCAAAAATTTTGAAAAAAATCGTGATGCTGGTCCATTTAATGAACTTTGAAGGAAAACTATAACCGATTAGATGACTTTCTTAGTTCAGGAGTTATAAAGGCTTATATGGTAAAATGCGCTCACTTGGAAAACGTCATACAAAATTAACGTATTAATACGTAAACATAACAATTATCTATTGGATACGATTTTAAATCCACATACCATTATAGGTGACTGAGGAACCCTTTCCTGTGCGTGGCCTGACACGCACTTGGCCGATTTTTGTTATTAGTTAATTATTGTAAGAAGTTTTACAAATTCAAATTCAAAATTCTTTATTCACTTAGGATGCAATACATCTCTTGTGACAGGTCAAGATTCTACATGTACATTTATGCCATGTTCGCAAACAATATGTAGAGCCGGAGAAAAGAACATGGCAATAAAAACTCGCGGCCACTCCTTTCAAATCGCCAATGTTTACATAGTTTTAATGTTTATAAACCTGATATGGGGGTAAGGGGGCGTCCATAAATTACGTGAGATGTTCAAGAGGGGGAGGGGGTCGAGTCAAATCTCATCTAATCTTACGTTGGAGGGAGGGGGGTATCGGCAAATATCACGCAATTATTTTTTCTGATTCTTACAAAAAAAAACTATTTTGGTCTATTTAATCCAGATTGTACATGCTTAAGATTTAATCTTAAGCGTAATCGTAATGCGATTAAGATCATTCACTAATTCATTCGTAAATAAAAATCATATGGACATGTTGGTTCCAATAGTCTCTCTTGAGACCGCGCATGGTTCTCCATGGACTGAATTATAGAAACGAGTAGTGAATTAGAGAAATAAGAAATACGAATATCTAATTAGTTTTTTAATCACAGCCGTTACAATTTAAGTATTTTATTGTTAAATTTTTATTACACTCATAATTTAAACTATCAACAATATTTATTACTAGTCTTAACTAGTCGTAAATAAAAGCACGAACTAAATTTTTTATTCTTTTTACAATAAAAATCCAACGGGTTTACGTAAGAAACCCACATTTTGAAAAATCTCACGTGAGATTGGGGGATGGGGGAGGGGGTTGAATAAAATCTCACGACATCTCACCAGGGGGGAGGGAGGTACAGAAAATTTAAAAAAACACCTCACGTAATTTATGGACGCCCCCTAAGGTGCTGCCAATAATAGGTATACTATACACCATGTTAGAGGACTGATGCAAATTATAGTGATTAAAAATTAGAACATAAGCTAATTAAAAAAAAAAAAGGCAACAGCCTCATTGGGTACAACATAGTAGGAGCATCTACTTACAACAAAGGTAAAAACTATATGTGCTCAAATATTGGCCAAATTACTGGTAACGAAAGATTAAATATAAAATATTAATTATAAGATCAAAAGAAAGAGAAGAATGGCCTTTATTCGTCACGTAGAATCTTTACTTACAAAAGTAAAATCATGCTCTTAAACAATGTGATTACAACATTCACATGAGTAGAATAAAATGATAAGGAGCAAGTAGTCAAATCCATTTTTCTTTATCATTTAAAAATTCGTCAACTGTATAATAACCTTTACGTATAAGATAAGTTTTGACTACATTTTTAAACTTTTCCACTGATAGACTCATAACACTAGCTGGTAACCTATTAAAAAGTCGCACGGAAAGACCCTTAAATGAATTATGCGTTTTATGTAGCCTATGATATTGACCTACTAATATATGCTTATGTCTCGTGTTCACCGAGTGAACGTCACTATTCCTGTGATATAAATGCATATTTTGTTTTATAAACATAATGTTTGCAAATATATATTGTGATGCAACTGTCATAATGCCTATCTCTTTAAACTTTTCTCTAAGGGAAACTCGTGCACCTAGTTTGTAAATCGCACAAGTTACACGTTACAAGTTAGGCATCTATAACTACGGAAATAAAAAAGTTATCTAAGCTGCTATACTTTTCCTTTAAAGTCAATAAATGGACTACTATCAAAAAATTTACCAGATTTTTTGAGCCAGCCATTTACCTTTTAGAGAAGGGGGGGGCTGTTATTACAAAAATGCATTTCAAAAGTTGAATAACTCGCAAACGCACAAAAATCGAAAAATGGTGTAAGCAACCTATCCAATGACACCCAACAGGTGGGGTAGACGCTAGATAAAAATCATCCACACTGAACATGTAAAAATATTTTTCATAATTTTATTGCAGCACCGTAGCCGTTTGGGCGGTAAGTCGAGGGCGGGTGGACATGACGAAGTGAGAGTGCCGAGTCATGAACTATGGAACTCTAAAAACCGTTTGCGTAAATGAAATGTATCACATTAGTTACAAAAGTAACTATTTACGTAGCAAATCATTGTAAAAATAATTGTTGGAAACATAATTATGTTATGAAATTCCTAACAACAACCCGGAGTTTGAAAGTTTGGTGGGTGATTCACCGTGCCTCGGAGAGCACGTAAAGCCGTCGGTCCCAGTTGTCATGGACATCTATGGCAATCGTTATTGGGAAGTCAGTGCCCTCAAATTTACTGACAACTAGTGCAACCTTCGAATTTCAGTTCTCAGGGTTGCGGCGGTCCGATGCCAGTCGCTCCGTAGAAAACCTGATATTCAGGTATGACCGGTTGAAAAACTTAAAATACCATATTGCATACATACAACATTGATTAAGGTAAATGTATCAGTACAGTACTCCTTGCACAATTTAATGAAGACATCGCTCGCTCGAATGATGTAAGAGTTTTAGTCTGTACTAGCTGTGTAGTGTAGTCTGATGACTCGTTGGAGTTTACATAAAGAAAAAAATAGTCATTTAATGCATGTATGGATTAAAAACAAATAATCAAATGTTTATCTTGCCAAAACGAAGCCCGTAAAAGTTTACGCCCGAAAGAAAAAAAATGGATTTATCTCATGTATGTATACAATATACTCAAATAATGAAATCTTCATCTTTAAATTAAACTTGTTTTAAAACAAGAAATAATAACCAAAATAAAATTTTATTTCAAGGAAGAAAGTTTCTATAACAAATTTATTAAGACTTAAAAGACTCAGAGCCAGATGATTAAGTTTCTCTGTCTCTCTTTGGATCAAGAAAATGACAAACATGGAGGACGCTTCGTGTATGAATGACAGTTGTTTAATTTACGAAAATATAAAATAATTTTACTCAAAATATGAAGTTATAAATGTCTTTTTTAATGAAAAACATTTTTTTATGTTAATATAATATCACAATCGTATTTTGAACCGATCATGTATTTAAATAATTATATTTAACTCGTAAAAAGATGCATAATATACTGTTTATTTTGTAAATAAATAACTTGAAATCGTAATTTATTCAAATAAGAATGAGGTGCAGTGTCCAGAATTGTACCAATGATACGAAAAGAACCACCAAAAGTCATGGAATTACATTTCATATGTAAGTAATGTAGAAAATCAGTTTTAATCGTAGACATTTCATTTTTGTATCTTCCAGTTATTATTATCTCTATGTTATTTGTTTTGGTCTGAAACCGGCTTTTTTTATTCATAACTACAGTTGTTTAAAAATTATACTTGCACATTCTATCAATTAAAAGTTAATGCTTAAGATTCACGATAGTGATACTTATGTTGCTACACTGTTGCGTCGGAATTATCTATATCTATACAAGTAAACAAAATCGAAGTGTCCGTATGTAATATTAAATAGTTATGAAAGTACATGATATATACGGTAATTACGTATAAAAAAATATTTAAAATATTTGACTGTATTCTTATTATTATCAGGAATGTTAGGCCTAGTACAAGTCGAACTGGCAGTTTAATTGAAGGGTTCCATATTCCATACCATGATCTATAAAAACGCCAAAACAATCATGTATGCCCAATATTTTAAATTCTCTTATAAATTAAAAATACTAAAAAATGTAATGCCGCATTACATTTTTAGTATTTTTAATTTACTTATAGCAACAATATACATCATCTGTGAAAATTTCAAGTGTCTAACTATCATGGTTCATGAGATACAGCCTTAGTAATACACATAATAATATGGAGAACAGTCTTAGTAATAGAGTCCTGTTTCACCCCGAGTGATCACAAATATATTTGAAAAAATAAATATATACATACTAGCTTTCGCCCGTGGCTCCACCAGCGTTTATCTCGATTATTGCAGTAAAAAGTAGCCTATGTGTTATTCTGACATATAAGCTATATTACTGTTAAATTTCATCCAAATCTGTTCAGTAGTTTTTGCATGAAAGAGCAACAAGCATACTCACAAACTTTCGCGTTTATAATTTTCGTTAAGATAATACGTATATGTATTTATATCAGTTGTCTAGTACCCATAGTACAAGCCCTGCTTGATATGCTTAACATGTCTGAAATCTAAAAAAAAAAATTGTTCTCTTTAATCCAGGTTCCCAAAAGAGTCTAACCTGCGTACAGCGTGGCTGGAAGCCTTGGGCATGCCCGACTGGGAGCCTAAAGACAGAAGTACAATATGTTCTGCCCACTTCCGGAATGAAGACTTCTATCAAACCAAGAGAGGACTCCGGAAGATTAAAGGTGGTGCTGTACCGGTGGTCTCACAGGTGATGATTCAAGTTTCAATATTTTTCTTCTACCTCAAATGCCCATAAGAAACCATTGTTTTATCATCATCAAACGTTTTTATCCCCCGACGCAAAAACGACGGGATGTTATAAGTTAGATGTGTGTGTGTCTGCCTGTGGCATCAAAGCTCCTTATCAAATGAATCAATTTTGATTGTTTTTTTTTGTTTAAAAGGTGAATTAGTCTGGCGTTAGTTATGTTTGATGATAATTTTAACAAAAAGGAACCAACTTCAATGAAAAACTATTCCGAGTACCCAATTGAGAACCTCCTCCTTTTTAGGGTTCCGTAGCCAAATAGCAAAAAACGGAACCCTATAGCTATAAAGATAAACGGAAATCTATAAAGATTCGTCAAGTCTGTCTGTCTGTCCGTCCGTATGTGACAGCCAATTATTTCCGAAACTATAAGAGCTATACTGTTGAAATTTGGTCAGTCCATGTATTCTGTGAACCGCATTAAGATTTTTACATAAAAATAGAAAAAAACAATACATTTTGGGGGTCCCCATACTTGGAACTGAAACTCAAAAAATTTTTTTTCATCAAACCTATATGTGAGGTATCTATATGGATGGTGTTCAAAAATGATGTTGAGGTTTCCAATATCATTTTTTTCTAAACTGAATAGTTTGCGCTAGAGACACTTTCAAAGTGGAAAAATGTGTCCCCCCCCCTCTAACTTCTAAAATAAGAGAGTGATAAACCTAAAAAAATATATGTTGTACATTACCATGCAAACTACCAACGAAAATTGGTTTGAATGAGATTTAGTAAGTAGTTTTTTTTAATACGTCATAAATCGTAACACGCAATTTACTTTTCATCCAATCAATACACTAGTATAAAAACATCAATGAAAGTTACAACAAACTACAAGAACTTTTATATGATGTTTCTTACTGATACGGAACCCTTCATGGGCGAGTCCGACTCGCACTTGGCCGCTTTTTTTGAAGTCGGTTAAAAATAGGTCCAATCAGTGGTGAGTTTTTAAAATTCTTAATTGTTATGTATGAGTAGCTAACTTTTGCCCGCGTATGTGTCGATTATTATCACAGTAAAGAGTGGCCTATGTGTTTCCTCAAGAATCCAAGTATCACCATTCATTCAAGGCATGAATATTAAATTAAAACTATGGAAATTTATTTTTCCAGGATTCTACAGAAGATCTTGATGCGCCGGCCGCTTTGAGGGTGAGACTATCATTACTAATAATATAATTATTTAGTTTATATAACTATTACCACAACATTAGGCTTTAAACATCCAGCCACCCTAGCTTAGTTCCAAGCGTTTTTCGTTTTCTGTTCTATTCTCTTGTTTCAATGGCAAATATTTTGTTTTGATCACGTGATTGTGTGACAATAAAACACGAGAATACGGAAATTAATTAGAGAATGGAACAGAAAACGAAAAACTTTTGCAACTTAGCTAGGGACCCAGGGCTCTTCTTAGAGTGTAGATTTTGACCCACTTTATCAAACCTACTCAACCTCATCTTCGTCTCTTTATTTGCCCATGGCTTGTGTGTAAAAAAGAATATATTCAAAATGCATCTAGTAAAAACTTGTTCATTTAATATTACAAACAGCACTTCAATTTTATTTATTTGAATATAAATTTAATTTTTAACAGGTATGCAGAATATGTCTCGCCATTGATGTGAAGATGTATGACTTCAGAGATCACAAGATGGATCAAATGTATGAACAGATCACCGGGCTACTGGTATGATTTTTTTATAAATAAATAATAGCGACATCTACCGAAAGCCAATCGAACTACGTAGTAACTAGCAATCCTGCATCGCGTAATGTTAATTTACGTGCTCGTTGTCAACTATTTGATGATCAGACATTCTTTATATAGTCCGAACTGATATTAAGAATAACCTTTAAGAAAACCCCAACAACACTTTTGGCCCGACCCGGCATTTGAACCCAAGACCTCTTGATCAGCAGTCGCATACGTTAACCACTAGACCAACGAGGCATGCGGTCATGTACAGATTTTCACATTATTTAAACACCGTAAATATAATGTAGGAAAGTGCTGTCATTCATATGACAATCGGTATTTTACTTTATGAAAACGAGCGATAAGGTGCGTTGTAAGTCTGATCCAACCATCGAACCCAAGACCTTAAGCTAACAGTCGCATGCGCTACCACCGTACCACCGAAGCGGTCAGAATGTTAGACTCCTAGAGAATGGCTATTTTCGAAAATAATAATTGCGTAACTACACATAGACTGAGATACAGGAGACGTCCATGTCCAGCAGTGGGCTTCGATAAGCTGATGGCGTTGCTTGATGTTTCCAGACATGCGGTGAGGAGCGACTCCCTCAGCGCGTGTGTTGGGAGTGCGCGGCCAGGCTCACCTCCGCTGTTCGCTTCAGGACCAGAGCGCTGAAGAGCTTCCAACTGTTGCAGGACATGGCCCTGTCTGACACATGCGTGAGTACACTTGACTACAACTAGTTATCGCTCCTTTAATAACATCTATACTCATTTGTAGGTAGTAGACCCACGCTGATTTCAGCACGAATGTCCCGGCTCAACCGGGGCAGTACTACCCTCACACAGAAGACCATCCTAATAATGTGCAACACTCTTGCTGTCGTATTTCGTTGGTGAATGTGAGACCGGAGGCCAAATCATCCTGTATCATTCTCCTGGTCTCCAGAGATAGGGAATCAGGATGCAGAAACATCTGATCAGACCGTCATGGTATCGGTCACCATGCTGCATTGCCTACCCTTAATGAGGATGGTGACCCATACCCCTGGATTCTACTCATGCTTTCCGTCAGGCAGAGTAGTCACTTTGGTAGGCTTAAATATAAATAGAATAATGTTGTAAAACATCTAGAAAATTGTACATAATACAAATTCTAGATAAGTTCTGTTAATAATGCATAGAACAATGAATCTTAATTGTAGCGCATCGGAAATTCCAACTGCAACAGCACTTGTCCGATTCGGGATTCGAACCCCAGGCCTCTTCTCTGCCAACCGCTAGACCAACGAGGCAGTTCTTTTTATAGCAATAATAATTTTATTTCAGATAAAAGTTCGCGATATAAAGTCAATAAACCGCTCCCATAGCGGCCTCAGTTCCCCCCTAATCCAGAAGATCTACGACAGCACCGACTACGACTTACACATCCGGGATGTGCTCGTGAAGGAGGAGGAACTGCCTCCGGAGGTACCTCCCAACGAGGAGGGCCTGGAGGTAGACGTCAAAGACCTGGCGCCTATCACTGAGGTGGAAGTCAAGGATGAAGGTATGTCATCATGTCACATAGGCGACACGCCACTTGGTTCGATCCTTGGCTTCTCCCAACCAGCTCCTGTATGACGCCTTGGGCAAATCATCACACCACCTGCCCTGTAGACGTCCTGCACTACATTTACTGTTGACGTAAACGGGTTCTTGAGTGAATACCTCATCTTGGCAAACAAAAACTTGGTATAGTAATGTCACCACTCCTATTCATCCCTAAGGGTAGTCGTAAGAGCTGACTGAGGGAGCAAACTGTGCAGAACAGCACTGCAAAGCACAGCACTCGGGTTCAATTCCCAGGTTGGACCAAACATTTGTGTAATCCACAAATATTTGTACGTTTTCTATGTATAATATGTATGTATTTACAAAAAAAAAGTATGTTTATGTATTTATATCAGTTGTTTAGTACCCATAATACATGCTGCGCTTGGTTTGGGACTAGATGGCGTTGTGTGGAAGATGTCCGAAATATTTATTTTATTTATACTATGGTCGCTGATAAAATGCTTCTGCATAATTGGGCCTCCGGTCTTACACTCACCAACGAAATATGACAGCAAGAATGCTGTAGTTGTGGCGACTTCCACATACAGCGCGACGAAAAACATGCGACAGCCCATCTAGCTTTGAAAAACTGAACTACTATGAAAACACGGAATGATCTATACTGAGTAACTACTAATCCTGAATCGCGAAAGTAACATTCTCGCGCCGATTAGCATATATACAACATCCCAACATCAAATCCTCCACATCATTATTAGGTTGTTCTTCTGTGTGAGGGTTAGAACTGGCCCGGTCGAGTCGGACCATTCGTGCTGAAATCAGCCTGGCTTTACTACATCTAATTATTTTCTTGTCAATCTATTAAAACGCTAATAATTTTCAGGTAGCAGCAACGAGATATTTTTCGAAGAGTTTGATCACTTCGATGATGACGATGACAAGACTTTAAGCGAAGTGTGTTTAGAGAAGAACAAAGAGAAAGAGAATAAGGAGAAGAAGAAGAAACAAAAGCCCGTCAAGAGAGTCAAACCTAAGAAGTGTGAAGAAGACGACACACCCGACAGTACTACAGACAGGTATTTCCGACTACCCTCTACTTTTAGTAGTTTCTGATGTAGTAGTTTCTACTAATTGTTGTGTATGTGTCACTAAGTTATTCATTCGATCGTTCACTGCGAATGAATGAGGTATCACTAAGTTATTCATTCTCTCTTTCATTATGAATGAATGAGAAGGAAGCATTATGTTAACTCGAGAGAACGTGCGGTGGTGACGCAGTTAAGTCGACTGTTAGTCTGTTAGTGACGATAGCGAGTGGGCACGTGCGTCTGTGAGCCGACATTAAAGAAGGATATTATACTACACTAGTATTATAAAACTGAAGAGTTTGTTTGTTTGTCTGGTTGAACACGCTAATCTCAGGAACCACTGATCCGATTTGAAAAATTGTTTCAGTATTAGACAGCCCATTTATCGAGGAAGGCTAATAGCTATATATCATCACGCTAAGACCAATAGGAGCGGAGCACCAATGAAGAATGTTTCAAAATCGGCTTTTTTTTTCTCTTGAGATCTTCCGTTCATGCGCTGCGTTAACGGTTAACGTTTCGTAAAAATCATGTATGACAGAATTGGTCCCCTTTCTTCTTCTTCCTAGCTTTATTCTTTATTAATATTATTCTTTGTGGTCGGCTACTAGTTCAACCGGTTTTATCTGAATATCAGTTTTTCCACATAGCGACTGGCATCGGACCTCCGCAACCAAAAGGGAGAACTGAAATTCGGAGGTTGAACTAGTTGTCAGTAAATTTGAGGACACTGACTTTGCCAGAGATGTTCATTGTCAATAATATATTTATTTGTCACAATTCCAGATACAAAAAGAACGATGTGAAACGCCGCCGTCAGACTGAAGCGCTGGACGAGACGCTGTTCACCATCAGCTCGCTGTCGTACGAGCAGCAGATAGAGGAGGTCCTCAAGCGGCAGGACAGCACCTCGTACACCAACGCTCCCTACAAGTGCACGGTCTGCTACCGAGGGTTCCAGATCAAGGATAGATATACTGCACACGCGGTCAGACACAGCGAGGTGAGGGAACCTCTTCATTTTTTAGGGTTCCGAAGTTTATCACTCGGAACCCTTATAGATTCATCATGTCCGTCCGTCCGTTCGTCCTCGACTTACCGTCCAAACGATAAGTGCTGGAAAGATGAAACTTAGACAAAGTGCTACAATAAAATTATGAAAAATATTTTTATTTGGGATCCCAGTTGTCATGAGCATCTATGGCAATCGTTATTGGGAAGTCAGTGCCACTAGTAGTACAACTAGTTCAACCTTTGAATTTCAGTTCTCCCTTAGGGTTGCGGAGGTCCGATGCCAGTCGCTCCGTGGAAAAACTGATATTCAGATAAATCCGGTTGAACTGGTAGCCGACCTCAAATAATATTGGGAATAAAGGCTAGGAAGAAGAAAAAATACATATCATATATAAACTAACGTGAGTCCCGCGGTATTAAACGCGGTTGTTGTTATAAATCGCGAGTAACGACGCGAAGCGAAGTTGGTCTTTAAAAATTAGCTTATGTTACTATTACTTAGTTACTAAAATTAGCCTAGGTTTGCAAAGCTTTCTGCCAAAGAAAGTTCTGTTAAAATCGGTCCAGTCGTTTCAGACATTAACTTATCTTTTTTTTCAAACCAGCTTCGCTCCACGTCGTTAATCGCAATTTACAACAATAACTATAATCGTCACAAAATAAGAAGCCCGGTTTGACATTTGTCATCGTGGCGTAACTAATAAGATTAATTCGTTTTTTTGAGTGCAATTTTTCAATATCAAGTTAAACTTGATGCTTATTTATGATACGTGTTGTGATAGTGTATGGGTAACATAGTAATTAAATAGGATTATGAATTTGATTTTTCAATTTGTTACATGCGGCATGTCAAATGACAAATGTCTAAACGGGCTTCTTATTTTGTGACGACTATAGTTAACAATTATAAGTCTTGAATGTTCGATCTGTGCGGTGAAAGCTTAAGAACATAGAGAACGTCCTGTATTCTTCCCGTGGATGTCGTAAGAGTCGACTAAGGGAGCAAACTACGTAGGACCACATCACTGCAGAATTGAATTCAATTATGGGAGGCCTACGCCCAGCTGTGGACTAATAACAGTTGTTGACAGTTGTTGTGGGTGGGTAAAATCCTATGGCAGTTTGATATGAAGATGCGTTATTGCAGCAAAGCGGCTTGTACGAGTGCTTCATCTGCAAGACGCGGCTGAAGACGAGCCGCGCTCTGCGCAAGCACCTCACCGCGCAGCACACGGAGCAGTACAGCTGCAAGGGCTGCCCCTTCCTCACCAGGAACAGGTATTCATCATAAATATATCGGACATCTTACACACAACTTCATCTAGTCACAAACTAAGCAGAGCTTGTGTTATGGGTACTAAACAACTGATATAAATACATAACCATACTTTTTTTTTTTGTAAATACTTACATATTGTTACGAGCTGGGTATTAAATAAATTAAAGTAGTCGATTGATTACCAAAAAATAACACAATATTTATTTCACAATTACAAATCACTAAATCACTCGTTAGTCGCACTAGAAGATCGCTTCGATGTTCATTCGCTGTATCTTGAAACAATACTGTACCGTACCGTACGGCTAACACTTCCGCTTTTATATCGCTGTCGAGATGACTGTAATGTACGATAATATTCGATCGATGGTTCTAGACTGAATAGATTATTCTAGAGCTACTTGTGGCGCCATCTAGCATCGAGAAAGTCGTCATAATGTCCACAGTTGTGCGCTACCCGACACTAGATGGCGCTGTCCTCGATTCTATTGTCTTCTAGATTATTCCCGTACAAACGAGATTCAGCTCCTTATGGCGCAACATATACACAGAAAACACCCAAACTCCGAAACAAATATTTATGGATCACACAAATATTTAGAGAATCGAACCTGAGACCTGTTGATCAGCAGTCGCATACGCTAGCCACTAGACCAACAAGGCATTCACCCACTCTTCTTTCGTTCAAAGGGCCTTTACTCTGCCTGCTGGGTTTTTGCCGTCTGCTCCTCTCGGGTGTATGTTAGATATCGCAGTAAAGATTAGCCTAGTGTTTGTACTGAATTTCATCTAAATCGGTTTAGTAGTTTTGGCGTGAATGCGCAACAGATAAAGTTACTTTTCGATTTATATATTAACTAGCTTTCGCCCGTGGCTCCGCCCGCGTGTGTCTCGATTATGACTGCCTTGTTGGTCTAGTGGTTAGTGTATGCGGCTGCTGATCAAGAGGTCTCGGGTTCGATTCCCGGGTCAGACCAAGTATTTGTGTGATCCACAAATATTTGTTTCGGAGTCTGGGCGTTTTTCTATGTATAATATGTATGTATTTACAAAAAAAAAAAGTATGTATATGTATTTATATCAGTTGTCTAGTACCCATAACACAAGCTCTGCTTACTTTGGGACTAGATGATGTTGTGTGTAAGATGTCCAAAATATTTATTTATTATTGCAGTAAAGAGTGGCCTGTGTTATTCTGATGCCGGAACCACTGCGTTATGCGCTATTTGCTATGCGGGCTATTCACGCGCATACGACGAAGTGTGGAGAGTATATTCGCTTTATTCGTACGCATAGACACATGGAGTGGACGAACGGAAAAGATTTCTATGACTTGTAATCATCCACCAGCATTTTCTTTTCGATCTTTTAGCGACTGTATACTTGTAGCATTTAGGAAATAATAAATTGCGGCAACTCTCAATACGTCGATCGCTCAACGCAAACAACACACACATTTGCGCCTTATTTGGCATAATTCAGCGTACCAGTTCCAAGTGTGGATGGCATGTTTGTTGTTTGCGCGCATAACTAATATTTTGGCGAATAACGAATAACGTGTGGTTCCGGCATGGTATATAAAACTATATCACTGTAAAGTTTCGATTCAAATCCGTTCAATAGTGTTTGCGTGAAAGAGCAACTAACATACATACACACAAACTTTCGCGTTTATAAGATTAGTAAGGGAATATATTGATTAGTTTTCTAACAATGTTAACGTTTTTAGAATGTCATCTAGGAATCATTGTCATCATCATTATGAATACCCTTTAGTAGTCCACTCCTGGACATAATAAAACAGCGTTATTTTGCAGGGGAGTGGCAAGGGAACATGAGAAGTGGCACGCCGGCACCAAGTACCAGTGTCCCCATTGTGCCAGCGAGTTTGAGTAAGTAACAGTATATTATATTACTATTGAATGGATAGAGAAGTGGTTAAAGGCCCCTGCATACGTGACGGGATTTTACACGGACGTGACGGTACGAGAAGTTTTGCAAACATCGTTTCATACAAAATGTATAAGGAAATGCATACTTCACGGAGTCACGGACGGGGCGGGAACGTGGCACGCACGGGACAAGCTAAATATCGTCGCCGACGATGTTTAGCACGTCAATAGCAATTAAAGCCAATTCTTGAAATGAAAAATCCATCTTTCCTTGTTCACAACACTAGCACGTTAGATCCGAGTCTCAGTCACGGTGCGTATGCATTTACATCACGTCCCCGTTTATAACGAGGCAACCACGTCCACGTCCCGTCCGAGCTAATATCTCATTACGTTTGCAGCGGCCTTTAAACGGGAACCTCGTCGTTGTGTAAAAAAAAAGAACAACCCATAACGACTGCTGGGCTCAGTTCTCCTCTCAAGAGAGGGTTAAGGCCACACGTCCCCACTATGGCCGAATACGGGTTGGGGCAAGCAAGACACGTTGGGGCTACGTAATCTTGCCGTTGTATGTTTTAAAGCCGTTCGGAAGCCTCTAAGCTTAACGACTGTTATCTTATGATAACAACCAGAATCGACTGCTTAACGTGACCTCACGGGAACGCTTATAACATATCATTCCACAAACTGTCACCCATCTAGATCTGCCCGCCCTTCCCCCCACCCCCCCACCATTCCTAGCCAAGTTTGCAAACGTTTATCGATTTCTATTCTATTTCTTTATTCTCTTCTTCCATCATCTTCCTAGCCTTTATTTCCAAGTTTATTTGTGGTCGGCTACTAGTTCAACCGGTTTTACCTGAATATCAGTTTATCTACGGAGCGACTGGAATCTGACCTCCGCAACCCTGAGGTAGAACTGATATTCGAAAGTTAAACTAGTTGTCAGTATATTTGAGGGCACTGACTTTTCAATAACGATTGCCATAGATATTCATGACAACCGGGACCGACGGCTTTACTTACGTTCCCTTCTTCCATTGGTAAATATTTTGTTTTGATCACGTGACCGGGTGTCATTAGCCAATAAAACAAGAGAACAGAGAAAAATAGATATACCTGACTACCCTCACAATGAGAATGTTGACCCCTACTTCTGGATTCTACTTATACTTTCCATCAGGCAGAGAGATATTTAAAACATATATAGAGGTTAGAGGCTATTGGCTAGGAGGGCTGACTGAAGCGTTGTTTACCATCGGTGTCTATATTACACTACATGTACACTAGACGTGTGGTGACGGATTAAGAATACAAAGTGTCACCACCCCTATTCATTCCATGGGTGTCGTAAGAGACGACTAAAGGAACAAAATGAACAGCTAACATCACTGCCAAGAGAAGGAAAACTTGAAACAACCCTTTACCAACCCGTCTGGCCAGCGTGGTATAGTAGGCCAAAACCTCCTTTCTAAAGGGAGGCCTGTATCCAGCAGTGGACTGTTGAAGGCTTTTTTTTTAATTGTTGTAATAGAATAGGCGTTTGTCTTCCATCTCACCTGATGGAAAGTGTAGATGAAAACGAAGATGGTACACACCTATCCAAAAGAAACCTGTTCACTCTACTCTTAAAGGCTCCAGAGTTCAACTTATCAGGAGAAATAGACCCTGTTGATGTTGATGTCCAGCAGTGGGCCATTCAATGGTGTATTGTTACAGCAAGCTGACGACGTACATGGGCCACATTCGCATCAAGCACGTGTCGGACTGCGTGTGCGAGCTGTGCGGGTACACGTTCGTCAGCAAGAAGGGCATCGACGTGCACAAGAAAAAGAAACATCGACTCGTTGATAAGTCTGTGAGTTTTAATTGATACTGTTTGTTAGCGTTCCGAAGTTCATGACTCGGAACCGTTATAGTTTCGTCATGTCCGTCCGTCCGTTCTCGACTTACCGTTAAAATCAAGAAAAATATTTTTATCTATGGTACCTCCCCTACACGTAAAGTGAGGATGTTCATTAGATAGGTCTTTCAAAAACATTGAGGGGTTGCTAAGAATATTCCTCCCCCCCCCACCTTCCCTCTATAAGCTAAACGGCTATCTCGAAAAATCTGAAAATAATAATGATATATGAATTAATGAATAGTCCATATTACGATAGGTTGCCTTTTATGTTTCGGGATTTGGCAACCCTTAGTGTTGCAATCTGGCAACTGACAGCTCTATCGTAAAGTTGGACATTTTTAGGGTTCCGAAGTTTATGACTCGGAACCCTTATAGATTCGTCATGTCCGTCCGTCCTTCCGTCCTCGACTTACCGTCCAAACGGTAAATGCTAGCTAGAAAGATGAAACTTTGCATGAATATGTATTGTAATTACGTCGACAAAGTGCTACTATAAAATTATGAAAAATATTTTTATCTGGGGTATCTTATCTCCCCTACACGTTAAGTGGGGATGATATTTTTTTCTCGCAGCTACCACATCGTGTGGGGTATCATTAGATAGATCTTCTTAAAAAAATAAAGAGTTTCTAAGACGATTTTTTGATTTAGGTATCCGTTTGCGAGATATTCCACTTTAAAAGGCACTTTTTTGTAAAAACAGGGCGTCCCCCCCCTCTAAAAGCTAAACGACTGTCTCAAAAAATCTGAAAAAAATCGTGATAGTGATAGTGGTCCATATAATGAACTTTAAAGGAAAACTATAACGGATTAGATGACTTTGTTAGTTCAGGAGTTATAGAGGCTTATGCGCGTACTTGGAAAACGTCATACAAAATTAACGCATTAATACGTAAATATAACAATTATATATTGGACACGATTTTAAATATACCTTCCATTATGGATGCCTTCGGAACCCAATTCTATGCGTGGCCTGACACGTACTTGGCAATTATTTATTTATGCAACATTACTCCCCTAGCATGAGTAGCATCCAATAGTAGTGGTCACAATTCTGTCACTTTAATGTTGTCTTCTGTGTGAGGGTAGTATTGCGAGTAAAGATCAGCTACTGTAGTGGTTTTTATACGTATGTGTGTAGTACTCAGGTAAAGTAGGTATGTCCTTGCAGGTATCCTTAGATGGTCCATACTGCGCGGTTTGTGAGGTGAAGTTCATCTCGGAGGAGGCCCACGACAGACACCTGATGTTGTCATCCCGACACAGCAGCGACCATGATCCGTGAGTTATATCATCAACTTATACTTGCGTCTATCTCCCCTAAGGAAAATATTTACAAAATTAAGAAATAAAATGTTTACAGAAACCGCATACGCAATGACTCACAGAGTATGAACACAGAACGGAACGGGCGAGTTGTTCGAAGGATAGAGCGGCGCCCCGTCATACACCCGCGGGACCCCCAGGACAGGCTCACACAGCACGAGCCCAACACGCCCGTCAACTGTGAACAGGTACAGTCACTAAAGCCCCCCGTACACCCGCGGGACCCCCAGGACAGGCTCACGCAGCACGAGCCCAACACGCCCGTCAACTGTGAACAGGTACAGTCACTAGAGCCCCCCATAAACCCGCGGGACCCCCAGGACAGGCTCACACAACACGAGCCCAACACGCCCGTCAACTGTGAACAGGTACAGTCACTAAAGCCCCCCGTACACCCGCGGGACCCCCAGGACAGGCTCACGTAGCACGAGCCCAACACGCCCGTCAACTGTGAACAGGTACAGTCACTAAAGCCCCCCGTACACCCGCGGGACCCCCAGGACAGGCTCACGCAGCACGAGCCCAACACGCCCGTCAACTGTGAACAGGTAGTCGCTAGAGCCCCCCGTACACCCGCGGGACGCCCAGGACAGGCTCACGCAGCACGAGCCCAACACGCCCGTCAACTGTGAACAGGTACAGTCACTAAAGCCCCCCGTACACCGGCGGGACCCCCAGGACAGGCTCACGCAGCACGAGCCCAACACGCCCGTCAACTGTGAACAGGTAGTCGCTAGAGCCCCCCGTACACCCGCGGGACGCCCAGGACAGGCTCACGCAGCACGAGCCCAACACGCCCATCAACTGTGAACAGGTACAGTCACTAGAGCCCCCCATACACCCGCGGGACCCCCAGGACAGGCTCACACAGCACGAGCCCAACACGCCCGTCAACTGTGAACAGGTACAGTCACTAAAGCCCCCCGTACACCCGCGGGACCCCCAGGACAGGCTCACGCAGCACGAGCCCAACACGCCCGTCAACTGTGAACAGGTACAGTCACTAAAGCCCCCCGTACACCCGCGGGACCCCCAGGACAGGCTCACGTAGCACGAGCCCAACACGCCCGTCAACTGTGAACAGGTACAGTCACTAAAGCCCCCCGTACACCCGCGGGACCCCCAGGACAGGCTCACGCAGCACGAGCCCAACACGCCCGTCAACTGTGAACAGGTAGTCGCTAGAGCCCCCCGTACACCCGCGGGACGCCCAGGACAGGCTCACGCAGCACGAGCCCAACACGCCCATCAACTGTGAACAGGTACAGTCACTAGAGCCCCCCATACACCCGCGGGACCCCCAGGACAGGCTCACACAGCACGAGCCCAACACGCCCGTCAACTGTGAACAGGTACAGTCACTAGAGCCCCCCATACACCCGCGGGAACCCAGGACAGGCCCACGCAGCACGAGCCCAACACGCCCGTAAACTGTAACAGGTAGAGTCACTAGAGCCCCCCATAAACCCGCGGGACCCCCAGGACAGGCTCACACAGCACGAGCCCAACACGCCCGTCAACTGTGAACAGATACAGTCACTAGAGCCCCCCATACACCTGCGGGACCCCCAGGACAGGCTCACGCAGCACGAGCCCAACACGCCCGTCAACTGTGAACAGGTCCCGTCACTAGAGCCCCCCATACACCCGCGGGACACCCAGGACAGGCTCACGCAGCACGAGCCCAACACGCCCGTCAACTGTGAACAGGTACAGTCACTAGAGCCCCCCATACACCCGCGGGACCCCCAGGACAGGCTCACGCAGCACGAGCCCAACACGCCCGTCAACTGTGAACAGGTACAGTCACTAGAGCCCCCCATACACCCGCGGGACCCCCAGGACAGGCTCACACAACACGAGCCCAACACGCCCGTCAACTGTGAACAGGTACAGTCACTAGAGCCCCCCGTACACCCGCGGGACCCCCAGGACAGGCTCACGCAGCACGAGCCCAACACGCCCGTCAACTGTGAACAGGTACAGTCACTAGAGCCCCCCATACACCCGCGGGACCCCCAGGACAGGCTCACACAACACGAGCCCAACACGCCCGTCAACTGTGAACAGGTACAGTCACTAGAGCCCCCCATACACCCGCGGGACCCCCAGGACAGGCTCACACAACACGAGCCCAACACGCCCGTCAACTGTGAACAGGTACAGTCACTAGAGCCCCCCATACACCCGCGGGACCCCCAGGACAGGCTCACACAACACGAGCCCAACACGCCCGTCAACTGTGAACAGGTACAGTCACTAGAGCCCCCCATACACCCGCGGGACCCCCAGGACAGGCTCACACAACACGAGCCCAACACGCCCGTCAACTGTGAACAGGTACAGTCACTAGAGCCCCCCATACACCCGCGGGACCCCCAGGACAGGCTCACACAACACGAGCCCAACACGCCCGTCAACTGTGAACAGGTACAGTCACTAGAGCCCCCCATACACCCGCGGGACCCCCAGGACAGGCTCACACAACACGAGCCCAACACGCCCGTCAACTGTGAACAGGTACAGTCACTAGAGCCCCCCATACACCCGCGGGACCCCCAGGACAGGCTCACACAACACGAGCCCAACACGCCCGTCAACTGTGAACAGGTACAGTCACTAGAGCCCCCCATACACCCGCGGGACCCCCAGGACAGGCTCACACAACACGAGCCCAACACGCCCGTCAACTGTGAACAGGTACAGTCACTAGAGCCCCCCATACACCCGCGGGACCCCCAGGACAGGCTCACACAACACGAGCCCAACACGCCCGTCAACTGTGAACAGGTACAGTCACTAGAGCCCCCCATACACCCGCGGGACCCCCAGGACAGGCTCACACAACACGAGCCCAACACGCCCGTCAACTGTGAACAGGTACAGTCACTAGAGCCCCCCATACATATTCTGTTGTAAATCCAGACATAGTGTACATACGAGTAGAAAATACCCAAATTCCGAGAAAAATATTTGCAGAACACAAACAAAACTCTCTCTAGAAGCGGATCTAATAATATTTGTAAATCATCAACAATAGCCTTTAACAGTCCACAGCTGGACATAGGCCTCTCCTTTGAAAGGAGGTTTTATTTGTAAATGGATGATTATAAATTACAATTTCTTCACGTCACAGTGCGGCATACAACTGCGGGATCTACGAATATACGCACAACACTTCAGACGAGCTCACCCTGACAAGAATCGAACCAAGTACCCAGCGATGAAGACACCTTGCATGTGCGAACAGTGTGGGAAAATATTTCAGGTAACATGACCATTATTCATCACCCTTAACAACCTTGGTTTGTTTCAAATTTTCGTTCTTTTTCCATTGATGTTTTCTGGTTGTCTCCTATAGTCACTACCACTCACGGAATAACTGAGGCGATTCTACCCTCACACAGAAGACCAACCTATAGTGACAACATTAGTGCTATAGTATTTTGTTTGTGTGTGTGAGATGACTCAGAAACATATCAGGCAAAGTAGAGTCACTTTGGAAGGCTTAAATATAAAAAAATGTCCAACGTATTGTCACAAAACATCAAGAAAAATTCTGAATACGTTAGTCAGTTTGGCCGTACAAATTGTAGATAAGTTTTAATATAATAATGCTCTTCGATCAACGATAGTAAAGATAACGGGACACCTCTCCTTTGAAAGGAGGTTTTGGCCTACTATACCACGCTGGCCAGACGGGTTGGTAAAGGGTTTGTGTCAAGTTTTCCTTCTCTTGGCAGTGATGTTAGCTGCTTATTTTGTTCCTTTAGTCGCCTCTTACGACACCCATGGAATGAATAGGGGTGGTGAAACTTTGTATTCTTAATCCGTCACCACACGGACAATCAAGGTTGTATATAGATTGATTAAATTTCTCTGAAATGGTTGTGTTCGAATATTCTATGGGTTTTTGAGTCACTGAATAGATCATTAACATATAGTTTATGTTTTATTTAAAGGTTTGTAATAGTATTTATTACAGTTTCTCCTGCTCGTTTATTCCGAACCCTAAGCGCTGGTTCCCACTACGCCGGACCGGTAAATCTACCGGAAACCGGACACCGGACAGAGTGTTCACATTACACCGGAGCCTCGGACAGTCGAGTACTCAGCTCAGTTAAATTTGGACCTGTGCACACAATGGACGACGAAATTGTCGTGTTGTGGTGGTATTTTAATAGAAGACAAAATAAAAAAAAACATTGGGTACATTCTATTCTCGAATGACAGCAACCACTTTTGACGATTTACTGAAGAAAATGCGAGCAAAATGATGTGAGGGGAGCGCGGGCGGGGCGAGGGGAGCACAGGTGCTGCGAGCGGGGTACAGATACCGGATCAAACTCGTTCACATTGCTCCGGTCCGGTATTTTTACCGGACGATCGTAGTGACAAAACGCACGGTAAAAATCCCGGACCCGGCAAAAATGCCGGATCCGGGATAATGTGAACAGCTTCATATAACTTGTACAGCCACTAGCCCTTCCGGCAGTTTTACCGGCCCGGCAAATCTACCGGTCCGGCATAGTGGGAACCAGCGCTAACACGTCAATAACAATAATAATTTCCCCATAGAGCATGGCATTGCTCAAGGACCACATGTGGGTCCACACGGGCGAGAAGCGCTTCAAGTGCGACCGCTGCACGAAGAGCTTCACGCAGAAGACCAACCTGGTGTTCCACATGCGCGTGCACAGCGCGTCCAGGCCCACCTACGAGTGTCCGCTGTGTGGGAAGCACTTCGCATTCTTCAACAACCGAAGACGACATATGTTTGTGAGTACACTCTATTTACTAGTGTAGTAGTAGGGTAAGGCCGTGTTGTACAACTAGTATAAAAAGTCCAATGTGCCAATGAAAGTCCCGTCTAAATCGGTCCAGCGGTTCCAGAGATTGGAGACCTAGATAAACATAAATAATAAAAAAAAAAGTCGTGTGGCACTCGGGGACACCCGCCCCAGGCCCCGCACACCGCCACGGAGCACATCCTTGTCGCACTGCAATTACAATCATATTCTCTATCCTTTTTTAGGGTGTTAGGTTTTTTCGTTACGAAATTTCTTGATTCGATCCCCGCGCTCATAGCCCGCGATAAAAGCTATACAATAGCTTAATTTTTTTTGCATGTAACTTATTTCATATGCATTCTGTAAAAAGTTTCAATTTTATATATTTGTATAGATGCATATGTGAAAGTCACGACATAAGTATAGATACGAGTGGCGCCACCTATGGCAGACATGAGAACTGTTTAGGAACTAGAAATTATGATTATCTTTATACCATTACAACTCAATTCTTTTTTAAAAGACTATTGCCGCATAATAAATAAATACATACATATGTCAAAACACACAACGAACAATTAAACTCGGAACAATGCAATCTTGCAAGCATAATAATCTACTTCGTTCTCTTCTTTCCAGATCCACACAGGGCTGAAACCCTTCAAGTGTGACACTTGTGGCAAGAGCTTCACCACCTCGGGCGAGCACAGGGCCCACGTCGAACACGTGCACTTGAAGAAACCCTGGCCCAAGCGAGCCAGGCAGCGCCGGGACTGGAAATGCGATGTGAACAGCGTAGAAGATTAGGAGGAACTCAAAATCATTATTACCTTTATTAGTTCCAAGATAATTTGTTGTCGGCTACTATTTTAACCGGTTTTACCTGAATATCAGTTTATCCACGGAGCGATTGGCATCGGACCTCAGCAACCGTTTGAATTGGTTTCGAACATTGAATTATCAGAGTATTTGAGGACACCGATTATGTGCTCTTCAAGACGTGAAACACCACCAAAGACTTCTTCCATCATCATCATCAGCCTATAGCAGTCCACTGCTGGACATAGGCCTCTCCCATTGCATACAACTCTGATCGATTTTGGGCTTCTCGCATCCAGCTTCTGCCAGCCACCTCGCCTGTGGGCGTCCTATATACTACGTTTACCGAGACACGATCTCCACTCCAGAACTCTTCTACCCCAACGGTCAACAGTTCTGCAGCTAATATGGCCAGCCCACTGCCACTTCAACTTGCTTTAACTTCTTCCATACTTCCCCTGCATAAGAGATTAGCAGAAATAAACAGACAAAAAAAAAGAAAATTCCGTATATAGTTCCATACACATTTATTGAAATGTTTTTAATTTGAAATTACAAACACTCCGATTTTAACTGTTAGTATGAAGTTATTGGGTCAATCTTACCCTAAGACGCTTACAGTGTGAGGTTTTGTTTAGATTGTAAGAGAGAAAAAGTATGGGGTCAAAATGACCTAGTGTATTTGGGGTCAAAAAATGACCACGGTATATATTTATTATTGGACCTAGTTTTACGAAATCCATTTGCCTAATATGTTTTATATAATTGGATCAATCTAAGACTAAAAAAGTGTGAAGTTTTATTTGTTGTAGAGAGAAAAAATGCCCTAGTGTATTTGGGGTCAAAATTGACCCGCGGTGTATATTTATTATTGTCCTAGTTTCACAAAATCCCACTGCCTAATATATTATACACTTAGATTAAGGTTTAGAGAGGCTTTTATGATTGTAACTTTAATGTAAAAATATTTTATTTATACAATATCTCTCTTTGCCTGACTACGGCAAAGCAACGAAGAGTTTGGTATCACAATCAAATGGCGATCACGACTCTACCTTGTCTATATTTGTACGTCTATATTTTTGCCTTTCTGTTTTGATTTTTTTTTTCTGTTTTTTCTTTTCGTAATTGGGTAATATTTTAAAATTTAAAATTTTAGATTTTTATAAATACTAAAGCATTCTATCATTATAAATTCGAAAGCATCTGTCTGTCTGTCTGTCAATTATCGTAAGCTAGTAATTTCATATAATTAGATAAATATTTTGGACATCTAACAAACAACAACATCTAGTCCCAAACTAAGCAGAGCTTGTGTTATGTGTACTAGACAACTGATATAAATACATAAACATTCTTTTTTTTGTAAATTCCCGGGTTGGACCTAATATTTGTGTGATCCTTTAATATGTGTTTCGGAGTCTGAGTGTTTTCTATGTACAATATGTATATACTAGTTGACCCAGCGAACTTCGTACCGCCCAACTTTAAAATTCCAGAACTTGATCGCAGCGCCACCTACCGGGTCCAATTGCGAATCTAAACCATTCCCAGATCCCCTTGAACACACACAAAAAATTTCATCAAAATCGGTCCAGTCGTTTGAGAGTTCAGTGACATACACACTCACAGAAGAATTATATATATATAAAGATTTACAAAGTATGTTTATGTCCAAAATATTTTATTTTTTACCTGTAAAATTGTATTAAATGGCAGATAATCTTAAAGATTTTTAGGAACTGATGAAATAATGATACATTTTTTTTTAATGAAGGCAGCTCTCTATATATAAGAGATAAAGAATACTCAATAAAAATGATAATTATAGACTTCATTCGCGTTAATAAAATAATGACGCGCCAATCAATTGACCACTTGACCAATCAGGTTCCAAGATATTATCATCATCGACAACTACTGCTTCGGTACGTAGTGATGTGTATGGGACTGTTGTACTTGAGGACTCGGGTTCAAATCCTGCGGCTTCTTATATGTCGATTATCACGGTACATTTCTTAAATATCTAAAGTATTTCCGTGAAAAATTTCTTTGAAATCGGTACAGCGTTATAGCCGTAAAAGCATAACAGACAGAAAGAGATTAAATTTCGAATTTATAACATTAGGATGGAATCTTTTTATACGAAAGCTTGAACCTTATTGGTCGATTCAGAGTGTACGTCACTATTTTCTTATCCCGAATGGATTATAGCTACTTATTGTACATAGATTATATAATGATCTATATTAAATGTAAGTCTAAAAGATCTCCTCACATGATAATGGCTGACGAGTGATGTGTGTTTTATGAGTGTGCATTATTTGTAGATTATTTATTAAAAATGTGGTGTAATTAAATATTAACATACAATTTGGTAGTTTTTACTCTAACCGACCCCTACAGATGGATGTTTCCTTAATTTCTGTTGGTATCATTTTATTCCAATATGAACAGATACTAAAATACTGAATAGATTTATTAAAATGGGTTCAGTATATTTGGCGCTATAGTGGAAATACATTATACTTCTTTCTTGACGTACTTAAATAATAAAAAAAAAACAAATTCAAAAGTTAGGTGAGTTATTATAAATAGTAAAGTACACCGATAGTGGTCTGTACCTAACTTCACGTTGTGTGACTTCATTCGAAGGAGAATAATATATATCATGCCAGGAGAATGATGCAGGAACATCCAACCAGGCCGTTTTGGTATGGGTCACTATGGCTGGCTATGGTATATGTTGAATTGCTTACCATCACAATGCAGATTGTGACCACTACTCCTGGATTCTTCCCATGCTTTCCATCAGGCAGAGTAGAGTCACTTTGGTAGGCTAAATATAAAAATAAATAAAAATGGCTGAGTTCCGTATGTACTTAACTTAAAGACGCTTCAATTTTATTTATTTTCTCTAGATGTCATCCGGCCACAACCTATTACTTTGACTGGCTTTCACCTGCAACTATGTGATTAATTTAAAAAATTGCCGAGTCCGCTGCGCGCTGTCGAGAACAACACACGTGTGTATCGATCTCTCGCCGTACGTTTTTGTGACGTCACTTCGTCCGGTGCAGGCGCCGCTCGCCTCGCATTCCGAGCGAAGTGACAATAACAGCCCTGCGTATTGAACGCCGAGCGACCGCGGTTGGCGCGCTAGCTAATTATTTGTTTATACTACGCACACATCAACGCCTTCGGATATCGCAAAGTACACTACCGTTCTCAGTCCCCGGTCTGCCACCAGCGGCAAGCCCCGGTGGGCTGGTTCAGTGGGTACTTTGTGCCGAAAAGTGCTGATTGTGTTGTGCATCAAGAAGCCGCGTCCCAATGTTTATTTATTTATTTATATATATAGAAAACATCTGAAATGCCACTACCACCCGCACGCCGGGCAACCCGCCCGCAGCAACAAAATTCCGGGATCGTGAAGCGTGTCTACGTCCGCTCCCGAGGCGCCGCAGTATCCGCGCTGAACCGTGTGGTTGCTGTGGAACAAGCTTCGCTGATACGTCGACCCACACAGACATCACGGCCCAATCTAAATGAGCTGAGAACTCGGCCGAGTACGCCGTCCAGCGCTGTGCTGACTCCGGCGCCGGGAGCGGGGGAGGAATTTTTCACCCCCGCCGAGCTCTCATTACCAAAGACTCCGCCTCTAGCCGGTTCGTCGGCTGGTAGCCCACCCGCTCCTACACTGACAGCCGCGCCTGTCAGTGCCAAAGAGGCAAACGCCTGCCGCTGCTTTAGAAATTACACCACCTGCGTCTGCCTTCACAGAGGGGATACGATCGCTTCCGCAAAGACCAAAAAAAGACGGCTATTCCCCCGCCGTTTAGTCACACCACCCTTTAGTCAACCGGCAACAACGAAAGGGTCGCCCATGGAAGTCATGGGGCCCACTTATGCCACTGTCGCCGCTGCACCCGTCACCGTATGTACTGCCGGTCCATCTAGCGACCGCGCTGCTGCGGACCCCATTGTCACACCCACTACTTCATCCGCTGTCTCTGCCGCCGCCTCCGCCGTCGGCAATAAACAGCCGAACGCCCGATACCCGCCCTTAGTGGTCGAAGCACTCCCGGACTGGCCGACACATTTCCGGGAGCTTAAGAAACAACTTGGACATGCACCAAACGGACGACCTTTTGGAAAAGGAGTTCGCTTCATTCCAAAATCAGACCAGAAGTACCGCATCATCCAGCGGTACTTATACTCGCTGGAGGCAAGTGAGAATATCTCCTGGTTCTCATATTCCCTTCCTGCAGAACGTAGCCTAAAGGTGGCAATCCGTGGTTTGCCAGTAAATACTTCACCAGAAGATATCGAGGCTGAGCTCAAGGAACTCGGGTTTACACCGGAGTTTGTACGCCCCATTCGTGGCCGACAGGGTCGTCCCGGTTGTATATTTTTCGCGCAACTGGCGCGCACTGCAAACCTTACGCCGGGCATCTATGAAGTAACAGAACTTCTGTGTATGCCCGGCGTACACATAGAAGCATGGCGCGGGAAATGGGGCCCGCGCAATGTCACAGGTGCCAACAGTTTCGGCACTCGTCACATAACTGCCACAGGCCGTTCTCATGTGTGCGTTGCGGTGGAGCTCATTCGGCCCGCGACTGCCCACGCCCTCTTGAGGAGCCCCCAACATGTGCGAACTGCGGAGGAGCACACACCGCAAATAGTGCCGCCTGTCCTGTATTTAAACAGGAAAGTCGAAACCGGAAGGCTGGCACCATTGCACGTACATCAGCAGCCGCACCGCACACAAAGAAGCCAACAACCGTCGAGGACGGCAATGCACCCGCATCGCTCATGGCAGCTGCTAATCCACCAAAGGAAGAGCGTGCGCGCCGCAGGAGGCGACGCAATAAGAAAACCAAGGCACAGGCCGAAGAGGCAAACGCGCCCAGGAACAATATCCAGGAAGACGCCGTGGTCGCTGCCCCACCAGAGGGGACGAAGGCGAAGCGGACTGTCCCTCCGGGACCGGCCTCCAAGCCGGCTTCGGTAAACCTGGACCCTAGAATTACCAGCGTCATCGGTACCTTACAAAAGGTGGTGGTGGCGTTATTGGAGAAACGGGATCCTATCCCGCTGATCCTCGACTGCATAGCAGAATTGTGTAAGTCTGGATCCGCGTAGACTACACATACTATTCTGGAACGCCGACGGGATGTCACCCGAGAAGACCAGGCTATTGAAATTGTTGTTGGCTAAACGGCGAGTGGATATAGCCCTGCTCAGCGAAACCCACCTCAGACCAGTAGACCAATTTAAAATGGGTGGATACCATGTCTACCGGGAGGATCAGCGTTCGCCAAGAGGGACCGCTTATAGGGGATTAGCGGTCCTGGTCAAGAGGAAAGTCGTCCACCAAGCGCTGCCAGTACCGACATTGCAATCTGCTTACGCTTTAGGGGTAGAGGTCTGCATCGGAAGCCAGCCCACCCGTGTGTTTGCGTTTTACAGGCCACCGGGACAGCGGCTCGCTGTGGCTGATATGCACACCCTACTGGAATCACCGCTGCCCACAATAATTGCTGGTGATTTTAACGCGAAGCACACGGCGTGGAACTCCAACTATACATGCCCGGAAGGCCGCCGCCTTCTAGATGATGCAGACCGAAACCATTACCAGGTACTAGGACCAGAGGTCCCGACGCATTACCCGTACTGCGCAGCCCACACACCGGACGTCATAGATTTAGTCGTTACCCGCGGCATTGACGCGGCTGTATATCTTGACGTCCTGGACGACCACCTCATCTCAGACCACCAGCCGGTGTGCTTGACTCTGGATGACATCCCACAAACGTTCCAGGTACCCCCTCGTTCACGCCAGGATTGGCGGGTCTTTACTGACTATATGGCCAAGCACTCGCCAACCCTCCTAGTGGAGACACTCGATGACGTTGAGAAGCTTGCAACGGAACTCAATGCTACTTTACAGACCGCACTTCAAAAGTCGCAACTCAATGACACCACCTCAAGGAAACCTTTCAAGCCCTCAACCTACATCCTGGAAATGATCGAGAGGAAGAGGAAACTGCGTCGGCAATGGCAGATCGCCCGATGTCCGATCATGAAGTCCCAGCTCAATGCTCTGGCTGCGAAAATCTCTGCCGCACTGGCAACTAGCACGACAGAGTCCTGGCAACGCACCATTGAGCGAGCTAGTGAAGACTGGTCGGGCATACACCGCCCGTGCCGCCAACTTTCAGGAAAACCAGCTCCGATTAGGCCCTTAATGGCCGGCGACGGAACCCCACGTTACCGTGCTGAGGACCGAGCGGAGATGTTTGCTGACTTTCTGGAAGCGCAGTTCCAACCGAATCCTGCCCACAATATGCAGCATGTAGCAGAGGTCGAGAGGAAGCTCGAGCTATACTTCGAGCATTCTCTCAAGTAGGTGAATGTGTTAGACTATAATACCAAGCGCGTGCGTTACCCCAGCAAAAAAGCAAAAAAAATTGGGCCTTAGAGAGATGAGAGTATAACAGAAAATTAGTGTGTTCTGAGGTGTAATTTGTTACAAATAGCAAAATTTGTGCATGTAGTAGTTTAAAAGTTATTCGACAAAAACACTTTTTGCTGGAGTAACGTTTCAAACGTTACCCCAGCAAAAAAAATTATTTTTAAACGTTTCAGACCCAAACGAAGTACATGAATACATAGCTTTTGTTCCGTATTAAATGTTAGCAAACAGCAAAATTTGTGTGAGCTGTGGTTCTTAAGTTATTGACAATTTTGCTGGTGCAATATTTTGGACTTGTCTAGAACTTGAAAATGGCTGAACGCAGAAGTTTGAAAAAAATACCATCGATAAACTTTTATTTGCGTAAATTTTTTTAGTCATTAGTTTTTAAATTTTTTGATGAACACTGATGTAATTAAATGACTTTGAAAATCAGAAAAAATCTGTTTTGCTAAGAAACCAGTATACTTACAATCAAATAAAAAGTTGTAACATGTAGCCATGGTTTACATTTATAATGACTGTAAATTTGGATTAAATAACTTTAAGCAATATGAAGATATAAGTAAATATTATTAATTTTAAATGGTATATTTAAGTCATCGAATACGCAGTTCCTATTAAACAAGGAAATATAGCAAACTCTAACAAATTTAAGTATATCATCAACAAACAAGCCTGAAAATTTCAGCTATCAATCACGAATATTATAAAAGTTATATGTAAAACAAGAATGTAACAACATTCTCCTATAACCCGCGCAAAATTAAAAGGTTACGTAAAAGCGACCGCCGCGCCATACATTTAAATATCTTCGTAAATGAACGGCTTAGTATCTGGTATTTTGTACAGTCAACAGAATATTTTTATCAGATTGTAATTTAAATATTTAACTAATTTTAAAACCTTAAATTTTTTGTTTCATACAATTTAATGCTTCATTCGAATTCAAATTAATGCAAGACAAAATATCATAACTCAGTTGGGAATAGTGTTTTATAAAACAATATAAAAATTACAAAATTTCATATAGTATGCTATATTTTTTCCTTTTTTTTGTTATTGTTATGAGAAAAATAATAAGTTACATTACCGCGACACCATGAAAGCAACAGGAAGGCAACAAATGTAATTTTTAAAAGATTAATGCGTGTAAAATACTGAACACA
Organism: Phragmatobia fuliginosa; assembly: GCA_932526445.1. Lineage (NCBI taxonomy): Eukaryota > Metazoa > Arthropoda > Insecta > Lepidoptera > Erebidae > Phragmatobia > Phragmatobia fuliginosa. The sequence continues at coordinate 6,287,257 of OW052084.1, read as the reverse complement.
TTTTACAAGGAAAGGACAAGGAAAATTTTACAAGAAAATGTTACTAAACATTGTGAATATTTATTAAATTCATTGTTAAAAAAAAACAAAAAAATATCTAAGTTAGTATATGTTGAAATTACTCAACTATCTGTGATTTTTCTAAACATTTATGTACTTATGTGAGCGTATAAGACTGATTTTACTAAAAAAAATGAATCATACTCAATTCAATATTCTTGTCACCCGGACCTAACTTTTTTTGTTCTTAACTGTACCAACAAAATATTCTATTATACCATTCATTTCAGATGTCAGCCGAATGTATAGCGCGGTCGCTTTTACGTAACCTTTTAATTTGGTCGGGTTATAAGAGAATGTTGTTACATTCTTGTTTTACATATAACTTTTATAATATTCGTGATTGATAGCTGAAATTTACAGGCTTGTTTGTTGATGATATACTTAAATTTGTTAGAGTTTGCCACGTTTCCTTCTTTTATAGGAACTGCGTATTCGATGACTTAAATATACCATTTAAAATTAATAATATTTACTTATATCTTCATATTGCTTAAAGTTACTAATTCCAAATTTATAGTCGTTATAAATGTAAACCATGGCTATATGTTACAGCTTTTTATTTGATTGTAAGTATACTGGTTTCCTAGCAAAACAGTTTTTTCTGATTTTTAAAACCATTTTATTACATCGGTGTTCATCAAACAATTTGAAAACCAATGATTAAACAAATTTAAGCAAAAGAAGATCTATCGATGGTATTTTTTTCAAACTTCTGCGTTTAGCCATTTTCTAGATCTAGACAAGACCGAAATATTGCCCCAGCAAAATTGTCAATAACTTAAGAACCACAGCTCACACAAATTTTGCTGTTTGTTAACATTTAATACGGAACAAAAGCTATGTATTCATATTTTTCGTTTGGGTCTGAAACGCTTAAAAAAAATTTTTTTTGCTGGGGTAACGTTTGAAACGTTACTCCAGCAAAAAGTGTTTTTGTCGAATAACTTTTAAACTACTACATGCACAAATTTTGCTATTTGTAACAAATTACACCTCAGAACACACTAATTTTCTGTTATACTCTCATCTCTCTAAGGCCCAATTTTTTTTGCTTTTTTGCTGGGGTAACGCACGCATACCAAGCACCAACCAAGCACTACTGAAAGAGTAGGATAGATATCGAAGAGTAAAGGTGTGTCCAAACATAGAGCGGCAAACGTGCGTGGCTGCCGCGCGCGGTTTGCCGCTCTGTGTTTGGACGTCTGCCGCGCAAACATTCGTTGTTATATTCCAAACTAGTGCACAACAAATTTGTGTCCCGCGAATGCCGCGCGTAGCTGCCGCGCACCTTGCACGCCGTGTTTGGACACACCTTTACGCGAAAACTCGCGTTTTCCCAAACATGACTTATCTAGATCGAATTTTCATCTCCGAAATACGACCCCCGAATTAAGAGTTCAGTAAAGTCGTTAGAGCAGTCAAATTTTTTTTTTCTTTTCTTTTAAAAAATACAACTAATAGATTTATCTATCTTTATATAGGTATATAATTCTTCTGTGAGTGTGTATGTCACTGAACTTCTCTCAAACGACTGGACCGATTTTGATGAAATTTTTTGTGTGTGTTCAAGGGGATCTGGGAATGGTTTAGATTCGCAATTGGACCCGGTAGGTGGCGCTGCGATCAAGTTATGGAATTTTAAAGTTGGGCGGTACGAAGTTCGCTGGGTCATCTAGTCTATATATATAAAAATGAATTGCTGTTCGTTAGTCTCGCTAAAACTCGAGAACGGCTGGAGCGATTTGGCTAATTTTAGTCGGACTAAATGTTTGTATGATCTGCAAATATTTGTTTCGGAGTTTGGGTGTTTTCTATATAGAAAACTAGTGAAGGTCAAAATCGTTCCTACTGTTCCAGATACTTCCCAGAACAAACAGAGAGGTAAAAATGAAAAAAAAAAATTTTTTTTTGTGTAAAATATAAGTTCATATGCATTTAATAAAAAACCTGTTATTTTTAAAATTACATACACAGTTAAATTTTATTTATTTGTATATATTAATACTTTCATATGTATCTAGTAAACAACTGTTCATATGATGTTACAAACAGACATTTTAATTATGTTTATTTCATTACAGATCTTAAAAGGTAAACGCGGGCAGAGCAAAGCAGTAAGTTTATAGTAATTTAATGTTTATACATACATTCACTATACATTCTTCTAATACTTTACAAATAATATTATATATATTATATTATATATTTTGAACAAACTTTATTGAGAATGTGCTTTTGCATATTGCTCTTCTCGGCAAACACTCTCCCACACTTGTCACACTTAAAGGGGTGTTCCCCTGTGTGCACTCGGTTATGTTTCACCAACTCACTGTTTATAAAGAAAGCCTTGTCACAAACATCGCACTTGAATGGCTTAATGCCCAAATGTTTGCGAATATGAATATCCAAATTTGTTTTTTCATTAAACTTTCTATCACAGATATGGCACTTGTAGGGCGTAACCCCAGTGTGTATACGAATGTGGGTAGTCAAATGATATCTATTGCCAAAACTCTTCTTACAAATATCACACGTATACGGTTTCTCACCAGTGTGGGTACGTATATGCTTCACAAGATGGCCGCTTATTTTAAAACCCTTTTCACACATATTACATTTATAAGGCCTCTCATCGGTGTGAACGCGATGATGATTTATCATATCCGATTTAGTTATAAACCGTTTCTCACATATAGTACAATGGTAGGGTTTCTCACCGGTGTGTGTACGGTTGTGTATCACATAATTGCTGTTGTTGCTGAAACATTTATCACAATACTTACACTTGTAGGGTTTTTCACCGGTATGTTGCCTAACATGCTTCTTTAAATCCCCAGTTTGACTAAAGGATCGGTCGCAATAGTCACATTTAAAGGGTTTTTCACCACTGTGCATCAATTTGTGCATGTCTAAATGAGATTTTTGGTAGAACTGTTTGGGACACAAAGGACAGTGATAGGGTTTATCCCCAGTGTGCAGACGATTATGCCTTTTCAAATCACCGACTCTAATAAAACTTTTGTCACAAGAATCACATTTGAACGGACGTTCCCCGCTGTGCTTCATCACATGTCTCTTCAATTCGCTCGGTTGAAAGAAGCATTTCTCGCAGAGCTCACACTTATGAGGTTTCTCGCCTGTGTGCGTTAGAATGTGAATGTCTAAATAACTCTTTTGTGAAAAGCTTTTCTCACACATATCACATTTATATGGCTTGGTGTGGAGTAAGGTATGCCTTTTCAAATCGCTGGGGCCAGTGAAGCATTTCTTGCAAGTATCACACTTGTATGCCTTCACAGTGCTGTGGACTCGCATATGGCTGTTCAAATTACTCTTTCTATTAAATCCTTTTTTACATACTTTGCATTGGTGTGGTTTTTCTCCGTGAGCGCGAATGTGAACATCATATTTGTTAACGTTAGTAAAAGTTTCATCGCAAATGTGACACTTGTGAATCTTTCTCTTACCACTGCTGTTAGCACTGGCATTGGGTTCATCTTTTTCAGCACAGCTGTTTATGGTATCGACTTGTTCAGAATCGTATTCTTCGTTTATATTAATGGATATATTGTCGCACGTTTCAATTATTTCTTCTTTTATTTCTACATGAGCAAATTGGAGGACTGATGTATCTTCGGGGGTTGGTTCTGATTCCATCATCCCTGGCTCACCTAAACAAATATTGTTCCAATTAATCATTAAATAAATAAAGCTTTATGGATACCACTAAAACATCAAAGCAAGAAGAATGAAGACTACCATCATGAATTTTTCAGATTTTTTGAGCCAGCTGTTTAGCTTTTAGAGGGGGGGACGCCTTGTTTTTTAAAAAAAAAATGCTTCAAAGTTGATTAATCGTGTGGTAATCTATATCAAATATCTAGATGTAATTTTTATTCTACTTATTGTTACCCTGTTATTAAACTTGCAGTTTCGCCCTGCTTTTAATTTGTGGTTAAAGAACTTTATTTTCTCAAAAGAAATTAACAATAAATTTCTCTTAATGAGAACTTTTGACATATAAAAATGATTGAAATAGTAGTGAGCAGAACAAACATTAATTTTCCATTAAGCAACACATGAGTCTAATTGTGGATCAACAAAATCAATACATACCCATATTTCATTTTTACCGTTCCAGAAACATATACAAATCAAACACAAGAAGCAACAACACTTAGGGCTCACTCACAAACAGATTAACACTCAATTATCCCAGAACAAACAATACTGACAATAGCACAAAAAACAATAACAATTTCTAAACAAATTTTGCCCAGACGCGCCGAGTTTCGCCCTGTACCCGAGGTGCCCCGCCGTGTACCGACGCCCACAAAGGCGCCCCGACGCGTATGGACGCGCCACGACGCCTACCGATGCGCCCCGACGCCTTAAGACGCGCCCCGACGCCTATCGAAGCGCCCCGACGCGTATCGACGCGCCACGACGCCTACCGATGCGCCCCGACGCCTTAAGACGCGCCCCGACGCCTACCGAAGCTCCCCGACGCGAATCGACGCGCCACGACGCCTGACGATGCGCCCCGACGCCTACCGACGCGCCACGACGCCTACCGATGCGCCCCGACGCTTTGAGACGCGCCCCGACGCTTTGAGACGCGCCCCGACGCCTACCCAAGCACCCCGACGTGTATCGACGCGCCACGACGCCTAACGATGCGCCCCGACTTCTACCGACGCGCCCCGACGCGCCACGACGCCAACTGATGCGCCCTGACGCGTATCGACGCGCCACGACACCTTCCGATGCGCCCCGACGCCTACCGACGCGCGACTACGCGTACCGACGCGCTACGACGCCTACCTACGCACCCTGACGCCTGCCAAGGCGCCCCAACGAGCCACGACGCGCCCCGTCGACAGAGCAGATTTGATAAACAAATCGGTTCTATAAAGTCGAAAAATATAATAAACAAGTTTAATAACAGGGTAACAATAAGTAACAATAAGTAGAATAAAAATTACAAATAAAAAACTTGCAGTTTCGCCCTGCTTTTAATTTCTAAACAAATTTTGCCCCGACGCACCACGTTTCGCCCTGTACCGCCCCGAGGCGCCCCGCCGTGTACCGACTCCCACAAAGGCGCCCCGACGCGTATGGACGCGCCACGACGCCTACCGATGCGCCCCGACGCCTTAAGACGCGCCCCGACGCCTATCGAAGCGCCCCGACGCGTATCGACGCGCCACGACGCCTGACGATGCGCCCCGACGCCTACCGACGCGCCCCGACGCGCCACGACGCCTACCGATGCGCCCCGACGCTTTGAGACGCGCCCCGACGCCTACTGAAGCGCCCCGACGTGTATCGACGCGCCACGACGCCTAACGATGCGCCCCGACTACTACCGACGCGCCCCGACGCGTATCTACGCGCCACGACACCTTCCGATGCGCCCCGACGCCTACCGACGCGCGACTACGCGTACCGACGCGCTACGACGCCTACCTACGCGCCCTGACGCCTGCCAAGGCGCCCCAACGAGCCACGACGCGCCCCGTCGACAGAGCAGATTTGATAAACAAATCGGTTCTATAAAGTCGAAAAATATAATAAACAAGTTTAATAACAGGGTAACCATAAGTAGAATAAAAATTACAAATAAACTTGCAGTTTCGCCCTGCTTTTAATTTCTAAACAAATTTTGCCCCGACGCACCACGTTTCGCCCTGTACCGCCCCGAGGCGCCCCGCCGTGTACCGACGCCCACAAAGGCGCCCCGACGCCTACCGACGCGCCTCAACGCCTACAGACGCGACTCGACGCTTACCGACGCGCCACGGCGCCTTAGGACGCGTCCCGACGCCTACCGAAGCGCCCCGACGCCTAGCGACGCGCCCCGACGCCTTAAGACGCGCCACGACGCCTTAAGAAGCGCCCCGACGCCTACCGACGCGCCCTGTAAAGTCGAAAAATATAATAAAATATTTGTTTTTATTTACCTGTTTCATAATCTTCTGGTTCCTTCTTAATCGGCTGGAAAAGAAGACTTTCTGTAGGTTTCAGCTGTTCATTCAAGTTCTTTCCTTCTTGATCTGGCTTTAGTATTCCTGGAACAAATAATTATATTTACGTCTCTCATGTTCGGTAAGTAGGTTCTTATTACCTCCAAATGGGGCTTGTAAGTGACTTATTAGCGCTCTAGGGTAATAATGTAGCTAGAAAAGCCCTAGGGCGGTAAGTAATAAAAAAAAAACGCTTCTTCCTTACAAAAAGTTAGCGTACATCTAACCATCATACTGGCAAAGACATCATGCATTCAGCCCAATGACCAAAGAGGTCGCTTTGCTATTCAGCCTTGTCTTCGTGTGTATTAGTCATCAATTTTAAATATCGAACGGTGAAGCTCAATTTTATTCTTGAAAAAAACAATTAAAAAGTTCTTTACTTGTTTCTTTTTAATGAAAAGAGGCGGGAATAGAAAACTTTTAATTAAAATATTGTTTTTTTTGGGATTTTTTTATAATTACTTGCGAATTAGGAAAAAACATGAATTCTTCAAGTGATGAAGATATAAGCTGCACTCCCGATTCAATTAAAATGGAAGCTGAAGCAGCAATTAACAATGTTTTATTCTTATAATGCCGGTTTTTTTCTACTTATCTCACAATCGAGATGTAAAGCAGAATAGTTACCTCGGGTGCAAGCACCAATTGCACCCTCGAACTATAGGCGTGCGCCTAAATATCTCGGGCTGCAATTGATGCCTTACAGCCCTTGGGTACTAATCTACTATTAATCTCTTAGTAGATTAACATTATTATATTATAAATTGAATTACAAAAAAATATGATTGAAATGTAAATGGACTTAACATATGTGGAGAACGAACGCAGAGAAATGGACTTAAAAAGTTACAGAATGGTAGCCCATGTATGGGAAGAAATATCAGGTAAAAAGATGGGAAGACCGAAGGACCGAAACAGGTGGAGGGAATAAGAGGAGGCCTATGTCAAAAGAAAAAATATAGAACAGTTACAAAGTCAAAATTGCCGGGAAATATGGAAACGACGGAACTTAAAAGGCAGGCCTAGTAGGTGATATTGTTGATGAATGACTTAGGCTACTTGTAGTTTAGAAAAGTTAACCAAAATGAAAACCAAAGAAATAGTGAACAATTGAATAGGGTTCCGTAGTCTCCCATAATGGCACGTGGATTTAAAATCGTGTTGAATCTATTCAACATGATTTTAAACATAACAATTATAGCTTTGTTGGTCTAGTGGTTAGCGTATGCGGCTGCTGATCCAAGAGGTCTGGGGCTCGATTCCCGGGTCGGACTAAATGTTTGTGTAATCTGCATCTACAAATATTTGTTTCGGAGTCGGGTGCTTTCTGTGTATAATATGTATGTATTTACAAAAAAGTATGTTTATCTATTTATATCAATTGTCTAGTACCCATAGCACAAAATATGCTTAGTTTGAGCCTAGATGGCATTGCATGTAACAAGTATAAAAAAAAGATCTTTGCTCACCTTCAAGTGCTTCCACCTTCACTTCCACTATGGTTTGAGAGTCAACATCTATCATATCAGTTGTGGAAGTATGTCTGACAGGAGTGACTTCAAGTTTCCTCGCTACGGGTACCTCTTGGGGTCTCAGTTGTTGTAACTGGAATGAATACAATATAAACCATCAATAGCCATTACCAGTCCACTGCTGGACATATTAGAGGAATTGGTATAGGATGCTTTAATTCTACTTGTCATCATCATCATCAACAATGTCCCATTGCTGGGCTTGAATGTCCTCCCAGGAGAGGGTTAAGGCCATACAACATATGGTAAGGGCACACAATCAGACTTCCATTGCAGGAAAATCCAACCACAGCAAGGTTTAATAATTTAAAAAAAAAGCCGACTTCAAAACTATGTAAAGATGCGAAAATGTTCGTTTTCCTTGCATCAACCTGTAGCAAAACTTTTTAACTTAAGATACAGATCAAAAAAAGAAATTAAAACCGCATTAGCATTTTGCAGATATATAAAATTCTGTGTTTGACCGACAAAGACGATTGGGACTAAAAGACCAAATTTTAACCGGAAAAGTACAAAACAAAAATTTATTTAGAACTGTATTAGCAGCTTGTAAATGTTTATAGTTCGGTGTTTCAAAGGTAAGGAACATGTAAAAAAAAACAAAACTAAACCGGTAAAATTCAAACCCGGTTTAACTTAAGTGGTTGTAACAGCTCCATATTATGTCCCGCTGCAAACTTTAGGTATTTTCACACACCCAATTCCGATCTCTGGTAATAAGGTAATTATCCCGTTTAACAATTAATGTACAATTGTTTTTTTAAGATAAGTATATTAAATAAAGAGACGGAACGTCCAGTGCTAAATTTATTCTTCACTAGAGCTATAGAAATAGTTCACGTCCTATTCTCAAATGTAATGAATATTATGACAAAATTTTCTAAGAATCGATCAACGATAAGTTTGGTAACAAACACAGCTACACTAACTACACAAAGGACCCAGAACGTCTACACAACCAAACTTGTGATGTTAATACAAAATTAACTTTCTTTTTAGTAGAGACAATTGTCACAAAATTTCAACCATCGAATTTCAAATTTGAATATGCTTCCAGAAACCTTGTAGGAAACCTCAACCATCAGTACAATGTGAGAGATATTGAGTCCATGTTCACAATGAACACAAACACTGAACTGAGAGAACATTCCACGAAACTTAACAAGCTTTGGTGCGCTAACAATCCCCGAAACCATTTCTTGCCAAACCGTGTAGTGTATATGTGGAACTCTTTACCAGAAACCGTTTTTATTGCCCCAACACAAATCAGCTTTATGCTGCTTGTGTCTTAAAATATTATTAATGATACAAGGGTACACACAGTTTATTACAAGTCATGTAAATACCCTTGTCAGAGATATAGATGAAAACCCAGATCATTCCTCTCTTGAACAAGGCCTAGTTGTATCTTTTTTGTTAACTTACCACATTGCTGTTCATCAATTCCGTTAGAAGCTGTTCACTCCTAAGACAGGTTATTCTAAGTTGGTAGCAGTTTTGGAGCTTAGCGCAACACAAATAACATGCCATCAATGGTTTGTCTTTGGTGTCAAACTGTAAAAAGAAAAAGCTTCCATTTAACTTTGCCAGTTTTTTTGCTTTGTTGTGAACTCTGCCATCTGTCTTAACTGGACTATTTTCAAATTCTATCAGTAAATCGTGAGTTACGCCACAGAGCAAAGCAATTCTAAAAGCCTTAGCCTTAATTACTCCTAATGTTATTCAGCTTTCTACTAGTGCAAGTCCTTTCAAAATAAGTCCAGCCTTTCCAGAGATTACCCAGAACAAACTGACAGACAGAGGCAAAAAGTGTAAAAATTTCTTTTTTCATTTAAAAAATTTATTAGTAAATAATCGTTCATTGGAAATTACAAACAGACACTTGTTTTTTTTATTTGTATAGACATAGATTATTACTTACAGGGATATCTGTTAGTTTCTCATAAGTTTCTTGAAGGTTTGTGTTAACTATCAAATGCATTCGAACGTCCTGCGCGAGACAAAGTCTGCACATAACCCGTTTCTCCATTTTGATTGTCTTCTTTATCAGATAAACCAATAATATTCTTAAAAAATCATCACTTATTTACATCTACATTGCTTTAAAAGTATATACAATTCATAAATTACATGTATTATTTAAATAACTTAAATTCTAACTCGGGTCAACTTTTCTGTAACATCATGCCATGAAACTTTAAATACTATTTAGATACTTTATTATGTATTATTAGTGAAACAATAGTAGTTATTAAAACAGCGAAATGCAAAGTACTTTAAAGAACAAACAATAAAAATCAATTTTACTGTTTTCTTTACCCCGCCTGACACAACTGACAATTAAGAATTCAGAGACAAATTAAAAACATTCAGATGTATACAGTAGGTAATACACAACTGGGCAAGTCTCAAATTAAATTATCAAAACAAGATACGTAATTAATTATTTGTTACAGTACAATTTCTTATTAGTATAAAACACTTTTCTAGTAATGTCTGAGTAAACAAAATCTAGCAATTGAATAACACCAGCCATACCTATTGTACCATAGAGTATAGTTGATAAGACTCGAATTTTTTTAACTTCGAAATCTATAAAATTAAATAAAATTGAGGTTTCTGTTTTTAATTTTTAACCGACTTCAAAAAAAGGAGGAGGTTCTCAATTCGTCGGAATCTTTTTTTATTTTTTTATGTAAGCATAAAGGTGGTCCCATCGTCACCATATCGAGATCTGATGATGGGATCCCAAGGAAATCGAGGGAACTCCTCAAATATCATAGGCACAATGTCGCGATTTGGGTACTCGGTAGTTTTTCATTGAAGTCGGTTCCTTTCTGTTAAAATTATACAATTTACACGGTATGGGTAAGACAGACTAGTCTGATTTACACGTATCATTATTATACTTTAAACGTTACTTACCATAAATAATTGCTATTTTTAACCGACTTAAAAAAAGGAGGAGGTTCTCAATTCGTCAGTTTTTTTTTAATGTATGTTCAACGATAATTTCGTCGTTTATGAACCGATTTCAAAAAATCCTTTTACATTGGAATGGGCGTAGCTCACAGGTGGTCCCGTCACCATATCGGGATCTGATGATGGGGTCCCAAGGAAATCGAGGGAACTCCCCAAATATCATAGGCACAATTGAAGCTCATATCCTATGTGGGTCGGGACGGCGAAGATCATCGCAGGGAGGTCACATGCGGGGTTCCCCAAGGGTCGGTCCTAGGACCCCTTCTGTGGAACCTCGCGTATGATGTGGTGCTGAGAACCAGCTTGCCCCTTGGCGTGAGTGTCGTCTGCTATGCAGACGACACTCTAGTACTGGCTAGGGGGCATGGCTTCCAGGAAGTCCTGGAGCTCGCCGATCTAGGGGTGGCCTGTGTCGTCCAAAAGATCAGCGGTCTAGGTCTACGGGTTGCACCTCATAAGACGGAAGCCTTGTGGTTTCACAGGAAACGCGGAGGTGCCGTTCCTACCCACTCGCTTATTAGAGTGGGAGGAACGGAGGTCGAGGTTGGTCATCACATTAAGTACCTCGGCCTCACCCTGGACAGCCGCTGGAACTTCGAGGAGCATTTTGAGCGCATGATTCCCCGAGTTCGAGCAGTGGCGGGCTCCCTACAGAGGCTATTGCCTAACTTAGGGGGCCCGCGGGAAGAAGTCCGCTGCCTCTACTGTGCGGTGCTCCGATCCATGGCCCTCTACGGAGCGCCGATATGGGCCAAGCGCCTATCGGCATCCTCCCGCTGCCGAGCTAAGCTCAACCAAGCGCAGCGGGTAGCGGCCATCCGGATAGTGAGAGGATACCGCACAATCTCGTCGGAGGCGGCAACAGTCCTGGCACGCTTCCCGCCTTTTGATATCCTAGCGGATATGGACGCGAGGGTCTATGACCAGACTCGCGCCATCCGCAGGGGTGAAGGCGGGGATGACCAGGACGAGCTCGAAATGCGGCGGAACGCTCACCGACAGACACTGGCACAGTGGCGCGCGCGGCTGGAACAGCCGCAGAATGCGCGCCAACGCGCTGTCGGTGCCGTTCTGCCTAACCTCGAAGCTTGGATAGGTAGGGAGGGAGGTCGCGTCACCTATCGGCTTACGCAGATACTCACCGGGCATGGTTGTTTCGGTGAGTACCTGAATAGGATCGGACGCGAGGAGACGGCACAATGCCACCACTGCGCAGCCGACAGGGACTCCGCCCAGCACACGCTGGAGGACTGCCCCGCTTGGGCGTCTGAACGCGAAGTCCTAGTTGGCCAAATCGGACGAGACCTGTCCCCGCCAGCAATCATTGCTGCCATGCTGGCGGGTGAGGAGGGCTGGGGCGCAGTGGTCTCTTTCTGTGAAGCTGTAATGCTCCAGAAAGAGACTGCTGAACGGGATCGGGAGAGGGCCGATCCCGAGCGTAGAGAACGCCGGCGGCGACAACAGCCGTCGACGAGGCCGCAAGCTACCAGAGAAGGGGACCTCGGGTAGCAAGCTCTTAATTACTGCGGCTGGAGGTAGGAGGGTGGCCTGGTTACTTAATGTGATCAGGCCGCCAAAATACACTTTGATCGGCCAATGGGCATGAGGGAGCCTCTGTGGCTCCTTCTAGGACAGAGCCTGGATAGGCGTGGTGCCGATTCTGAGGAGGACCTGAAATAACATGGTCCGGGTCCTCCTCAGAGCAGGGTGCCTGAGATAGGCTGTCGGGGTGTTTTTTTTAGTGGAATCACCACATACTCCTGGTTCCTCATTTGTCCCCAAGGAGCCGGAGATCCGAAAGGATTTTTTACACCCCGTCAACAAAAAAAAAAAAAAAAAAAAAAAAAAAAAAAGGCACAATTGAAGCGATTTGGGTTCTCGGAATAGTTTTTCTTTGAAGTCGGTTTCTTTTTGTTAAAGTTATACTACACCTATTATGATGATAATGGGTGCTCTTTTTGTTCGAACACAAAAATAATTATCATAATTTTAACAAAAACCGTTATAGTTTTCCTTCAAAGTTCATTATATGGACCACCATCACGAATTTTCCTAGATTTTTAGAGCCAGCCGTTTAGCTTTAGGGGGGGGGGACGCCCTATTTTTACAAAAAGGTGCCCTTTAGAGTGGAATTTCTCGCAAAAGAATACCTAAATCAAAAAATCGTCTTAGAAACCCTTTATTGTTTTTAAAAGACCTATCTAATGATACACCACGCAATGGGGTAGCCGCGAGAAAAAATTTACATCCCCACTTTACGTGTAGGGGAGGTACCCCAAATAAAAATATTTTTCATAATTTTATTGTAGCACTTTGTCGACGTAATTACAACACATATCCATGCAAAGTTTCATCTTCCTAGCACTTACCGTTTTCGACGGTAAGTCGAGGACGGACGGACAGACGGACTTGACGAATCTATAAGGGTTCCGAGTGATATACTTCGGAACCCTAAAAAAAGATTCCGATGAATTGAGAACCTCCTCCTTTTTTGAAGTCGGTTCAAAAGTAATTTCAAATCTTTTATCTGTTTTTCATGGTTAATCTGAAATTTTCACCTGCAGATAGCTGAGGATGTAAGAAATAACGTAGGCTCCTTTTTCGGGTTCCGTAGTTCATGACTCGGAACCCTTATAAATTCTCCATGTTCGCCGTCCGTCCTCGGTCTACCGCCCAATCGGTTGGTGCTAGAAAGATGAAACTGTGCACGAATATGTGTTGTGATTACGTCGACAAAGTGCTAATAAAATCTGAAAAATATTTTTATTTGGCAGAAAAAAAACATCACCACTTTACGTGTTTCGTTATTTTGAAGTTTCTACAACCATTTTTAGGGTTCCGTAGCCGAATGGCAAAAAAACGGAACCCTTATAGATTCGTCATGTCTGTCTGTCTGTCCGTATGTCACAGCCACTTTTTTCCAGAACCATACTTTTAAAACTTGGTAGGTAGATGTAATCTGTGAATCGCATTAGGATTTTCACATAGAAAAAAAGCAATACATTTTGGGGGTCCCCATACTTGGAACTGAAACTCAAAAAGTTTTTTTTCATCAAACCCATACGTATCTATGGATAGGTGTTCAAAAATGGTATTGATGTTTCTAAAATTTTTTTTTTCTTAACTGAATAGTTTGCGCGAGAGACTCTTTCAAAGTGGAAAATGGGTCCCCCCCCCTGTAACTTATAAAATAAGAGAGTAATAAATCAAAAAAATATATGTTGTACATTACCATGCAAACTAAGAACGAAAATTGGTTTGAACGAAATCTAGTAAGTAGAATACGTCATAAATCGTAAACCGCAGTTAACCTTTCATTCAATCAATACACTATTATAAAAACATCGATCAAAGTTACAACGAACTACAAGAACTTTTATATGATGTTACTTGCTGATACGGAACCCTTCATGGGCGAGTCCGACTCGCACTTGGCCGATTTTTTTTATTCGATGTAGGTATCCGTTCATAAGTTATTCAACTTATAAGCGCATTTTTTCCTCAAAACAGGACGACCCCTCCTCTAAAAGCTAAACAGCTGGCACAGAATACATAATAGTACCAGCACAGAAGACTCACTCCGAAAAGCAAATTAAAGTTATAGATACCCTCGGTGTCAAAAGATTAAGTTCAATTCAGATCGCGCAGTGCCGAATCACTACGATTATATTTACCTACAATTGCCGATGTCTGTTCGACCGGCGTGTCTGACCCGGCAGGCAGCCGGCCGACTATACCTAAACTGCGGAGTGACATCCCCCTGCAGCTGGCCAAAAAATCTAGAAAAATTCATGGTAGGAAAACTATAGACGGACAGAGTTACTTTTGCATTTATAATATTATAAGTGTAGGGATAAGGTCAACATAACAATTGTCTATTGAACTCCATTTTATGCGTGGCCTGGAAGTATTGTAGGCCAAAACCTCCTTTCGAAGCAGAGGTCTATGTTGAACAGTTAACTATAAAAGGCTAAAGATGTGGGTCGCGCCATTCAACAGACAAAACTATTACTAGGATAACTATACAGGGAACAGTTAAATAATACTAAACATAATTTAATGAAATAATTTATTCAATAGACACAAATAATAATAACAATAAACAATAGTTGTGGACTTTTTACATTCGTACCGGAAATCTTAATTGTGGTGTTATGCTGGTACTTTGAAACGATATATCCTGTGCTTTAAAAACTATTCATATCTAGAGTACTCGTAGATGAAATATCTATCAGTTACAAAGGCAACTTAAATTTACTTACATCTATATTAGTATAATTATTATTGCATAGTTTTTAGCAACCTGTCACACTATGCAGGAAATATTAGAACAACGGTCAGCCTGATAGACTTTTGGCAATTAGCATTGCCAACCAACTCACAGAATAATAGTTAAACGCAGTAATGGTGCTAAGTTCATATCAAGCACTGCGTCGGTCCACAATTTTGCAGAGTAGCAGTGACTTCAGAACGCTGTATTCGTCTATCTGGTCACTGTTCTAGACTAAGTTTCGCGTGTTATCATGCAAATATAAATAGAAAAAGTCTCACGTTCAGAATATCTAACAAAATAAAACACTGGGTATTACTACTTAAATCGTACTTTTAGGAGTGCTCCATGACTCAAAACCTCTCTATCGTAAAAAAACAAAAAATACAAGTTATTTTTGGATATCGAAACCGAAATTATAATTTCGTACTGTACTTTTATATAAACAATCGCTGGTTTAAATATGGCAAACGATCGCTAGATACGTTCAAAATCATCAACAGCCTTAAATAGTACACTGTTGAACACAAGTCCTTCATCCTTGGAAAGAAGGTCACATTCGAATGCTTCAGGATGCTATTGAGACTACAGCGTTTTAGAAGCATATTATTATCTAGTAAGTACGTACTTTCAATTAAGCAGAAGAAAGAAATAATCGTAATTAGGCCAGGAATCTTATGTGATTGTTTAGTGGCGGGTGTCGTGTTCCTCCAACGTATAGGGAGGATCCTTCGACCGGGCGAGGTGATCCTGCCTGGCGGGCCACTGTCTTACGGTTGGTGTTGGCAGTTTTCTCTAGGCTAATCAGCGCGAAAATTTCTATATTGCAATTCAGAATTAGTAGTTGCCTCGTACCTCCGTCGTTCAGTATTTCTTCGGTAGATGGCGCTATTGTTTACGCTTGCGCTGTATGTGGAAGTCGCGACGTGATTGTGAAATTGCGCAAATAAATGCAATAAGATAACTAGCAATGTTTCCGGATCCAAACATAAGCAGCAAGTGGTAGAAATATTACGAATACTACAGTCAATCCTAACCTTAAGCGTTGAACCGGCATGTTTCTTTCTACGGGTTCAAAGTCTCGTCTGTGGGAAGAAACGAGTCCGACTCGAGAAGCTGTCGTACTGAGACGCTAAACTGAACCAGGGCCTACCTCGTATATGGATAGAGTAGCGTTACTGAGACAAACAGTATAACGGCAGACAGATGACA
The DNA here is from genome assembly GCA_932526445.1 of Phragmatobia fuliginosa. NCBI lineage: Eukaryota > Metazoa > Arthropoda > Insecta > Lepidoptera > Erebidae > Phragmatobia > Phragmatobia fuliginosa. The sequence goes on along the minus strand of OW052084.1, from coordinate 6,271,169 downwards.
ACAATTGGCCAAACAAATGCGTTTGTCATTAGGCATCCTTTCAGGCCGCGCGGTTCTCTACGCAGGACCCCACCGCAGGAAGCATCCACGACTGAAATGAGGACTCCGCCCCGTATCCTGGAGATGGCACAAGCTGCATTTGACAGGGTAATTGCAGACAGCCGGGAGATCCCCGCCTACCCTCCGACCCCAACGTTCTCTCCTGCAGCTGTGGACGTGCCCCAGCGCATTGCAACTGCAAAAAGGATACTGTCGCCGGGACAGATCCAGACGGAACCGAAGAGGACAACCAGGGACCTTCTTGTGCGATGCCCCACGGCCGGTTTGGCCCCACCAACGGTACACACCCCGGCTACCGACTACGGGTCACCCTACTCTTCGGAGGAGGATCGGGAGCTCAGCGATGGGGAGCTCCAAAAGGCTACTACACGGCAGCTTCTGGCGAAAGCTACTGCAGCATGCCGGGACATAGCGGCGGTGGCAGGAGGACAGTCGTCCCGACTGAACAAAGCGGACCTCGCTGCCATCAACGATAGACTGCGTACGCTGACGGAGATAGTGGGCCACTGCTGCATCATGGTGGACGGTCAAAATTCAAAGGTCGGAGAGCTAAACATGGCTAAGCAACGCGAGTCGGAGCGTGCAGCGAGAGCGGAAGCAGAGGCGGAGCGGGCGCGTGCGGAGGCGGCTACAGCTGCTTCGTTACCTAAGCCTGCCACAGAGGAATGGCAGACTGTAAATTACGCCCGGGCGTTGAAGAGGGCCCCCAAAGCCCCCCCCCCTATCTATACCAAAGGCAGCGGCGGCTACTCTTGCGGTGTATCCGGCGGAGGGCAGTGAGCTGAATTCGGCGGACCAAACAAAGGCAGCTCTGAAGAAATCCGTCAACCCGGACGTGCTAGGTGCCCAAATTATGGGTCTAAGGCGGGTCGCCAACTCAGGGGTCCTTATAAGAACTGCAAATGAGGAAGCAGCCACGAAAATCAGAGCAGCAATCCCATCAACACTGCGGATCCGGGACGCTAAGGCGAGGTCGCCGCTGGTGGCGCTACGAAACCTGGATGGCGACCCCAAACTGGAGGAGGTCCTTGAGGCCATGCACAGCCTGAACTTTAGGGACGACAGCACCTGGACACTAGAGAGGCTGCAGAAGGAGGCCAAACTGGCCTTCAAAAAATCGCGAATGGGGGGAAATAGGACTACAGTAGTGCTTGCTTGCTCCCCGGCACTACGAACGGCGCTAGTGTCCCGAGAATATCTGTACATAGGCTGGGAGAAGATCATCGTGGAGGATTATGTGGAGGTGACTTGCTGTCGTAAGTGCCAGTTATACGGTCACCCGGAGAAGTTATGCCGCGCGACTGCACCAACATGCAGCAAGTGCGGGAAGGAGGGGCACAAGGATGAAGAGTGCAAGTCGCCCACCGTCTGCTGTGCTACCTGCGCTAAATTTAATCACCCACTGGCACACGCACACCACTGCGTCACGAGACTGCCCGGCACGCCAGAATGCAGAGCGCAGGTTAATATCCTCAACCAATTATGGATAGGAGAGCTCTACTAAATCTTGGGCAAATCACCTTGGGGGGGGGGGGGGAGAGCTCGCCACCAGGGAGCTCCCAGCCTTATCACGGGACTTGGGGTTGGATGCTATCCTAATTCAGGAACAGTATTCCGTACCCCCAAGCGATGCCGCTAGCACTTTGCAGTGTGGCTCCCGTGCGCAAGCTGGTGTTTACTTGCCGCGCCTTGACCTGCCCTGCGTTGCCCTTTACCATCGGTCCAGTACTCACTGTCAAGTTTGTTGCTTGGATGTGGGGGGAGAAGACATTTATGTCGTCTCGTCTTACTTCAAGTACAGCGACGACATAGATCTCCACTTGGACCGGCTGGGGCGGGTCCTAGACCACCTACGCGGCAAGAAGGTGATAATATGTGCGGATACCAACGCCCACTCCCCGTTATGGTTCTCCGATCAGCGACAATACACAGGAAGAGGCCCAGACAATACACATCGGCGGGAGGCTATGGAGGCCTTTATTTTGGCACGCGGCCTTATGGTCGCCAATGTCGCTGGTCAACCATACACCTTCAGCACCGATAACGAGGAGTCTAACATCGACGTGACCTTGCACACACGGGGCGTGCACATTGTAGACTGGCGGGTGCATGAGGCAGCCAGTACTAGTGACCATCGACTGATCACCTTCAGAGTGGCGAGCTCAGGCTCACTTGCTCCACGCGCTGAGCTGAATGAAGTGATGCCGATTAGGTACCGGGATCGCCGTGCAAACTGGAAACTCTTCGAGTCCAAAATCCACGAGCGTATGGGTAGTATTGTATGGAACAGGCCGGCGTCAGAGATATGCAAGAAGTTCACTAGAATCATTGAATGTACGGCCAAGGGTACCCTGGGGGTATTCAATGAAAGAAACAAAGACAACGGCTATGAATGGTGGACAACAGAGGTTGAAAGGTTCAGGGTTGAAACGTAGGGTGTGGCAAAGTACCCGGAAACGGGGTGGGGAGGCTGAAAGAGTTACGAGGGAGGACTTTCATAATGCTAGGAGCGCATATCGAGCGGCCATGGAGAGGGCGCAACTTAAGTTCTTTCGAGACATCGCAGAATCCGGAAATCAAGACCCTTGGGGTCTTGCCTACCGAGCCGCGTGCGGGAGGGCCCGCCCTCCACGCAATGTAATTAGTGGGATATGCTGGGAGTGTGCGCGAGGCCGCGCGCAGCTTGATGTCTAGTCTTTGTCCTGATGACGACTTGTCCAGGGACACTGGCTACCACAGACGGGTGCGTCTGGCGGCTGCGTGCTCGCCTTCAGGTGAGGATGCCCCCTCTCCGTCCGTACAGGATTTAGACAGTATAGTCAGGGGACTACCCAACACTGCGCCGGGTATCGATGGTATCTCTGCACGCATCGTCAAACACGTTTGGCGAGCTGCTGCCGGGGACTTCACTCAGGTGTTTGCTAGATGCATAAAAGAGGGAGTTTTTCCGGGCGTCTGGAAGGAAGGCAGGCTGCTCGTCCTGCCGAAAGGCAACGACAGGCCGCTCGCCGACCCGAAGGCGTACCGCCCCATCACGCTGCTGCCCGTCCTAGGAAAAATATTGGAACGTGTAATTTTGCAATGCGCCCCGCAAATCAGTCGAGGGCTGTCGGACTGCCAGCATGGCTTCATTCGGGGTCGGTCGACGGAGTCTGCGCTAACGCGGCTCCTATCAACCATGCGGAATAGCAAGTCAAAGTACGTTCAGGCTATCTTTTTGGACATCTCTGGAGCCTTCGACAACGCATGGTGGCCGATGATCTTGCTGAAGGCCAAGCGGGGAGGTTGCCCGCGCAACATCTACTCGATGGTGTGGGGGACTAGAAATAGGCTCGGATTCTCCTCTTCTAAGTCATCCACGATGACGCTGAAAGGGAAACTCCAGCGTCCGCCCACCATCAGATTCGGTGACGAATCGATTCGGAGCGTCGCGTCAACCACGGTCTTGGGGGTGGTAATTGATGCGAGTCTATCTTTTGCGAAACACGCGCGCGGAGTGCGCTATTGCGCACACAGAGACCAGCCTTGATCCTTCTGACCAAGGCTTATCGCTCGACGAGCAGTTCCGCCCTACCGGTACTTGCCGGGGTACTACCGGCCGATCTGGAGGTCGTCCGTGCTGGCAGACTAGGTGAGGCGCGCATGAAGAACGTGTCCAAGGCGGAGTTAGCTGCGGAGAAAACTCGCATATGGGACTCAGTTGTCGACGCCTGGCAGACCAGGTGGGACACCTCTGTGAATGGGAGGGAACTATATCGGTACTTCCCGGACGTGGCTTACTTCTACACTACACCGTGCGCTCTCGTTGAGTTCGGACGTGTTGAAGTGTGACCTTGTTCGTATTTTGCTAACGCGACAGCGACTTTCTTCGTATCGTGCTAACGCGACTGCGAGCTTTGTAGTGGGAAGACTCTCGGTATTGACGATTATTTTATTTTTATTTTTTCTTTTTCTCCTTCTTGTTTCTCGATAGTGACGATTGTTTGTGTTTGTGTTGTGTGTTTTTGCTGGTTTCTCGACAGTGACGATCTTTTGTGTTGTGCTAGTTTTGCTGGGTGAGTACACTTTTGCTTACTTTGGTATTGTGTCGTGTAATACACGAACACTCCTAGCGCGACATGAGCAGTGACTCTGAGGAGGGGGGGACCCCCTCGCATGATGAACCCATTTAGGCCTAGAGGCTCTTTAAGGAGAACGCCGCCTAGGGAGACGCGCCCGGTGGGTGAGGGGCTCATAACCCCCCCCCAGGTTCTGGAACGGACCCAAGCGGCCTACGACTATGTAATTGCCTCGGCTTCTCCTGGGGGTGTGCCTGCATACCCTCCTACTCCTACTTTCTCTCCTCCCGCCGCGGGGAGCTCTTCGGGGGATGTTGTAGCGGCACCGAGCCATCGGTCGCAGTCTGCGAAAAGGATCCTGTCTCCTGACCCCAACGTCGAGACCGAGCCTAAGCGGCGCACAGATAGGGACTTGTCTGTGACATTAAAACAGTCCAGTCTGCTAGCACCCCCCCGCGTCGAGACTCCGGGGACCGAATATGGATCTCCCTTCTCATCGGAGGAGGAAGGATGAGTTATAAGGGGCCGCGGAGCTGCAGAGGGCTTCCACGCGACAATTGCTTGCCAAGGCGGGATCCGCGTGTAGGGACATCGCAGCGGTTGCGGGGGGCCAGTCTTCAAGACTGAACAAGGCGGACTTGACGACCATTAATGACCGGCTCCGGGTTTTAACCGAAATAGTCGGTCATTGCTGCATAATGGTGGACGGCCAAAACTCGAAGGTCGGAGAGCTAAAGATGGCAAGGCAACGTGAGACGGAACGAGCCGCTAGAGCGGAAATGGAAGCCGAGCGGGCGCGCGCAGAGGCATCTGCAGCTGCCTCGCTGCCGAGGCCCGCTACAGAGGAGTGGCAGACCGTTAACTATGCTCGGGCGTTGAAGAGGGCCCCTAAAGCCCCCCCCCCCCCCCCTATCCATACCCAAGGCAGCGGCAGCCACTCTCGCAGTGTACCCGGCGGAAGGCAGTGAGTTAAAATCAGCGGACCAAACGAAGGCAGCTCTGAAGAACTCTGTCAACCCGGACGCTCTAGGTGCCCAAATTATGGGTCTTAGGCGGGTCGCTAACTCAGGCGTAATTATAAGAACAGCGAATGAGGAAGCGGCCTCTAAAATTAGAGCAGCGATCCCACCAACACTGCGGATCCGGGACGCAAAGGCGAGGTCGCCGCTGGTGGCACTCCGAAATTTAGATGGCGACCCAAAAATAGAGGAGGTGATTGAGGCGATGCACTGCCTTAATTTCAGAGAAGACAAGGACTGGACACTAGAGAGGCTACATAAGGAGGCCAAACTGGCGTTCAAAAAGTCGAGACAAGGGGGAAATCGGACAACGGTAGTGCTGGCTTGCTCCCCGGCACTACGCACAGCGCTAGTGTCCCGAGAGTGGCTGTATATAGGCTGGGAAAAGATCACGGTGGAGGACTATGTGGAGGTGACTTGTTGTAGGAAGTGCCAGCTATATGGACACCCCGAAAAATTGTGTCGCGCCGCTGTACCAACATGCAGCAAGTGCGGGAAGGATGGTCACAACCAAGAGGACTGCAAGTCACCCACAGTGTGCTGTGCTACCTGCGCTAAATTTAACCACCCACTGGCGAACACGCACACCACTGCGTCACGAGACTGCCCGGCACGCCAGAATGCAGAGCGCAGGTTAATATCCTCCATCAATTATGGATAGGAGAGCTCTACTCAATTTAGGGCAAATCAATTTGGGGGGGAGGGGAGAGCTCGCCACCAGGGAGCTCCCAGCCTTATCACGGGACTTGGGGTTGGATGCTATCCTGATTCAGGAGCGGTATAAGTACCCCCAAGCGATGCCGCTAGCATTTTGCAGTGTGGCTCCCGTGCGCAAGCTGGCGTTTATTTGCCGCGCCTTGACCTGCCCTGTGTTGCCCTTTACCATCTGTCCAGTACTCACTGTCAATCTCGCGAATCCGCAGCCCCGACACTGGTGCCGCGGCTCAAGCGAGCGGAGTCGGCATCGGTTTCGGGTGTCCGGTTTGTGACAGAGTCTTCGGCACAAAAGTTGGGTTGGGCGTGCATAAAAGGCGTGCCCACCCAATCACAACCAATACTGACGCTGCCCCTGCGCAGTTGAAGCGGCGATGGCGTGAAGAGGAGGTCATGCTGCTGGCGAAGACGGAGGCCCGTCTGGTGTAAGCTGGTGTCCTGTGCACAAATATAGAGCTCATCAAAGAGCTCCTCCAATTGGGGAGAACCGTTGAGGCAGTCAAAAGCAAGAGGAGGGGGAAAGACTATAAGACCCTTGTCGCACGCTACATAAATGAACACACGGAGCGAACCCCTCCTCACATAATACCCAACGAGGACCAAAACACGGGACAACTGACTGAACCGGGGGGACTGCCGCCGGAACCAGCGGCACCAAATCGAGGAACGCCCGGAGCGGCTCCTGCGCAGCCCACAGCCACCGAGACCAATGAAGCGGAGATAATCTCGGAACTTCTTAGGAAGGCCGAGAAGAGGGCCGCCAGGTCTATGACGGTGAGAGGGCGGCGTCAGAAAACACTGAACAGAGACACGAGAGAGACTGCACTGGCCAAGTTGTCATCTCGAAAACGGCGCAGGATGGAGTATGCTAGGGTGCAGGAGCAGTGGCGGAAATGCCCTAGTCGCGCAGCTGCCGACATAATCGATGGCCATAGTCGGGGTGTTAGACATAGCCTTGAAGAACTGGAAGCGTATTGGCGACCAATCATTGAGGCTGTGTCGGACGCCCCGGGCCCCACTCCAGAAGCTTTGCTCCGGGCAAAGCGGTCTGCGCATCGTGGGGAGCTAGTCGAGGTCGAGCGCCTAATGACGCCTTTCTCAGTTGAGGAAATTAGAGCGTCACGCGTCGATGGGCGTTCCGCGCCAGGTCCCGATGGGATACTCCCTGGGGACTGGAACTCTGTACCTGCTGAAACCCAGGCTGCACTATTCAATGCGTGGCTAGCACAAGGCGAGGCCCCGATGCGACTGAGACGCAGCCGTGCAATCTTTGTGCCTAAGATCGATGTGCCTGCCTGCCCCGGGGACTACAGACCGATTTCGATCGGCTCCGTACCCCTGAGGCACATGCACTCCGCTCTGGCTCGTAGGTTGGAAAGCTGCTGTCCCCCGGATGTACGACAACGCGGTTTCATCCGCGCCGACGGCACTCTGGAGAATCCTGGGGTGCTGGACGCTGTACTGGGGGATTGCAGGAAAAGGCTGCGTGAGTGCCATGTTGCGGTGTTGGACTTTGCGAAGGCCTTTGACACGGTGTCCCACGGGGCGCTAGTCAATGTCCTTCGCGAAAGAGGCCTGCCTGAGGCATTCTGCAGTTACATTACGAACCTGTACGATACGGCTGAGACTATCTTGACTACGGGAAGCGCAAGAAACTGCACTACCTAAGCGGGACCACCTTTAAGGTTGGACGACGCTGGGTGAAGCAGGTTGATTGTGTGGAACGTTGGCGCTATCTCGGGGTAGACTTCAAGGCGTCTGGATGCGTGACGTTAGAGCATGACATCAGAAGAGCCCTAAACAACATCACCAGGGCTCCCCTTAAGCCGCAACAACGGCTCGAAATCTTAAGGGTGCATCTCATCCCGAAATTCCTACACGGTTTCGTGTTGGGAACGATAACGGATGACAGATTGCGTATGCTCGACGTCCAGATCCGGTTTGCGGTCCGTCAATGGTTGAGGCTCCCGAAGGATGTCCCTGTTGCATATTTACATGCGGCGACCAAGGATGGAGGACTAGCGGTCCCGTCCCTGAGGACTGGCATACCAGAACTTATTGTTAAGAGGTTTGGACGTATGGAGTCCTCGGGATGGTCAGTGGCTAGAGCCGCCGCCAGATCTGATAAGATCAGAAGGAAGCTGCAATGGGCCAACAAGAGGCTCCTTAAACTCACAAAGGAAGATCCGATAGCCGGAGAACGGACCACGGCTCACTTTTGGCGTGAGGCGCTGTGTGCTTCAAATGACGGTTTCGAACTTCGGGAATCGTGTAACACCACCGCATCCACCAAGTGGTTGCGAGAGCGAAGCGCCGAGATTACGGGACGCGATTACGTGCAATTTGTGCACTGCCATATCAACGCGCTCCCATCTAGAGTTCGTAACTCTAGGGGGCGCCGGGTCGATGGGCTGGAGTTGAATTGCCGCGCAGGTTGAGCAGCCGGGGAAACAACGGCCCATTGTATCCAGAAGTGTCACAGAACGCACGGCGGGCGTATTCTCCGTCACGACAAAGTGGCCGAAGTCATCAGTTCGGGGATGGCGGAAGGAGGATGGACCGTAGTGAGAGAGCCGAAAATCAAGACGTCTCTCGGATTACGCAAACCCGACATCATCGCTGCCAAGGAGAATGTGGGACTGATTGTCGACGCACAAATAGTGTCTGGCAGACATTCCACGAGCTGCATAGGGGTAAACGTAACAAATACGGGACCCATGTGGAGCTTGTCGAGCGCGTCGCCAGTATGCTTGGACTCTCGGGTCCCGAGTGCGTAACGACAACTTCCTGCACCTTATCCTGGCGCGGTGTATGGAGTCCAGCATCACATAGATCGCTGAGGCGCGTTGGGCTTACGGAAGCTCAGTAGTATACCACCGCTGGTTCTAAGAGGCTCTCACACGAACTGGACACGGTTTAACCGCATGACGTGACTTAGGTCGCGGGGCGGCGCTACCAGTGTCCGGGTTACCTGTGAATGGGCTGCCTCCGAGCCCGGACCTGTTCCCCTAATTTATTTGTTTCGCTCCCCTAAATTACTACCACCAACAGGTCAACCATCCACCTTTTCGGAGCAATTCGCCAGGTAGCTAACAGTGGGGGGATCGTGGGGTCCCGTTGGAACAATCCATAATGATTCAAGCGAAGACCGGAAACGGGGCATCGTACCGGGCGTGCAAAATAGCCAAATGCCTCGTCATCTAATTAGTGACGCGCATGAATGGATTAACGAGATTCCCACTGTCCCTATCTACTTCACCGTGCGCTCTCGTTGAGTGTGGACGTGTTGAAGTGCGCTCAGTGTTCACATATTGACCTTGTTCGTATTGTGCTAACGCGACGACTTTGTTCGTATCGTGCTAACGCGACTGCGAGCTTGGTAGTGGAACGATTTTCGATACTGACGATTTTGTTTATAGTTTCTCGACAGTGACGATCGTTTGTGTTTTGTGTTGTGTGTGTTTTTGTGTTTTGTTGGGGGTGAGTACATTTTTGTTTTCTTTATTGTGCCGTGTAATACACGAATACTTTCATTTTACTTTGCCTTTCATTAATCGTGCTCGGGTCCTAAAAAGACCAGCGTGGTATGAGCAGCGATTCGGAGGAAGGGGGGAGGCCCCCCCCTCGCAGGATGGACCCTTTTCGCCCGCGGGGCTCGCTTCGGAGGACTCCGCCCCAGGCTGCGACTCTAACGGATCCAATGTTGACTCCGCCTCAGGTCCTGGAAAGGGCACAGGCGGCATTTGACAACGTCATCGCGTCGGCATCGCCGAAAGGGATCCCGGCGTACACACCGACTCCGACCTTCTCTCCGGCCTATTGAGAGGCCCCAGCGGCCAGTGACCTCGAAGAGGATCTTGTCGCCGGATCAGGCCATCCAAACTGATCCAAAGAGGACAGCCAGGGACTTGACTGTGGCCTGCACTTCGGGAGCCCACTTGGCTCCTCCTGCAGTGCACACCCCGGCCACAGAATATGGCTCGCCATACTCCTCGGCGGAAGACGACACGGAGATTAGTGACAGGGACCTCGAGAAGGCTAATACACGACAGCTGCTGGCGAAAGCCACTGCTGCCTGCCGGGACATAGCGGCGGTTGCAGGTGGTCAGGCGTCGCGACTTAACAAGGCGGACCTGGCGGCCATCAATGATAGGCTCCGCACATTGACGGAGATCTTGGGGCATTGCTGCATCTTGGTGGACGGACAGAACCATAAGGTCACAGCACTGGACCAGGCCCGAGTGCAAGAAACCGAACGTGCTGCAAGAGCGGAAGCAGAAGCTGAGCGGGCACGAGCAGAGGCATCTGCAGCTGCTTCGCTACCGAGGCCTATAACTGAAGAATGGCAGACTGTCAACTACGCCCAGGCGTTGAAGAGAGCCCCCAAGGCCCCCCCCCCCCTATCCATACCAAAGGCGGCAGCAGCCACTCTCGCGGTGTACTCGGCGGAAGGCAGTGAGCTGAAGTCGGCGGACCAGACGAAGGCCGCACTGAAAAAATCTGTCAACCCGGATATACTCGGTGCCCAAATCATGGGACTAAGGCGGGTCGCTAATTCAGAGGTAATAATAAGGACGGCCAACGCGGAAGCGGCCTCCAAGATCAAAGCGGCATCCCGTCGACTCTTCGGGTACGGGATGCGACGGCGAGGTCGCCGCTGGTGGCGCTTCGAAACCTGGATGGCGACCCCAAGTTGGAAGAGGTCCTTGAGGCCATGCACATCCTGAACTTTAGAGACGACAGCACCTGGACACTAGAGAGGCTGCAGAAGGAGGCCAAATTGGCCTTCAAAAAGTCGAGAATGGGGGGAAACCGGACTACGGTAGTGCGGCGCTAGTGTCACGAGAGTGGCTATACATTGGATGGGAGAAAATCGTGGTGGAGGACTACGTCGAGGTGACTTGCTGCCGGAGGTGCCACATGTACGGTCACCCGGAGAAGTTATGCCGCGCGACTGCACCAACATGCAGCAAGTGCGGGAAGGAGGGGCACAAGGATGAAGAGTGCAAGTCGCCCACCGTTTGCTGTGCTACCTGCGCTAAATTTAATCACCCACTGGCGAACACGCACACCACTGCGTCACGAGACTGCCCGGCACGCCAGAATGCAGAGCGCAGGTTAATATCCTCCACCAATTATGGATAGGAGAGCTCTACTCAATCTAGGGCAAATCAACTTGGGGGGGGGGAGAGCTCGCCACCAGGGAGCTCCCAGCCTTATCACGGGACTTGGGGTTGGATGCTATCCTGATTCAGGAGCAGTATTCCGTACCCCCAAGCGATGCCGCTAGCATCTTGCAGTGTGGCTCCCGTGCGCAAGCTGGCGTATATTTGCCGCGCCTTGACCTGCCCTGTGTTGCCCTTTACCATCTGTCCAGTACTCACTGTCAAGTTTGTTGCTTGGATGTGGGGGGAGAAGACATTTATGTCGTCTCGTCCTACTTCAAGTACAGCGACGACATAGATCTCCACTTGGACCGGCTGGGGCGGGTCCTAGACCACCTACGCGGCAAGAAGGTGATCATATGTGCGGACACCAACGCCCACTCCCCGTTATGGTTCTCCGATCAGCGACAATATACAGGAAGAGACCCAGATAACACACATCGACGGGAGTCTATGGAGGCCTTTATATTGGCACGCGGCCTTATGGTTGCCAATGTCGCTGGTCAACCATACACCTTCAGCACCGATAACGGGGAGTCTAACATCGACGTGACTCTGCACACACGGGGCGTGCACATTGTAGACTGGCGGGTGCATGAGGCAGCCAGTACTAGTGACCATCGACTGATCACCTTCAGAGTGGCGAGCTCAGGCTCATTTGCTCCACGCGCTGAGCTGAATGAAGTGATGCCGATTAGGAACCGGGATCGCCGTGCAAACTGGAAACTCTTCGAGTCTAAAATCCACGAGCGTATGGGTAGTATTGCATGGAACAGGCCGGCGTCAGAGATATGCAAGAAGTTCACTAGAATTATAGAATTTATAGTAGAAATTATAGTACGGCCAAGGGTACCATGGGGGTATTCAATGAAAGAAACAAAGACAACGGCTATGAATGGTGGACAACAGAGGTTGAAAGGTTCAGGGTTGAAAACATGCGTAAACGTAGGGTGTGGCAAAGTACCCGGAAACGGGGTGGGGAGGCTGAAAGAGTTACGAGGGAGGATTTTCATAATGCTAGGAGCGCATATCGAGCGGCCATGGAGAGGGCGCAACTTAAGTTTTTTCGAGACCCTTGACGTCTTGCCTACCGAGCCGCGTGCGGGAGGGCCCGCCCTCCACGCGATATAATTTCTGCCCAGTGAGTAAGTGACTATATTGTTATCGTATGATTATTTAAAAGAATAAGTTATAATGAACCATTACAAACCGACAATAGTCGATTTGTATTTCATAAAGTATATGTACCGAGCGGCGGGTAGTAAGAAAGCCATTCCTTTCTCTCGCGCCGCCGCTGAATGTGAATTTCTTTCACCTACCGCTTTATTGTCAATTGTTCATTTTCATATTTTTGTTTCTACAAAGTGTACTTTCTCGTTCTGAACTTTTGTTTATGTTTTCGTGTGTAATTATTGTGTGACGTGAACTTTTAACCTTTTGTGCCGTACATTTAAATATACTCTGACCATAGAACTTTTATGTGTGGACTTTTTATTAATGGACACCGTCACTAACCGTGAGTAACAACAACTCATCTTACTAACGCGCCCGATCTAAACCTATACTCTAAATGTCAACGTGAAGAAATTCAAAAAGCGCGGGTAATCGGCGGAAGTAACTACGACTCTCTTAACGCTTAAACAGCTCCCCGCCAATGCAATGAAATGGTAACAGCCACGGCTCGCTCAAAGAAAGAAGCAAAGCAAGAAGTGGCTCGGCTCATGCTGGAGAGGCTGGCTTCGAGGGGACATTCGGTGCCTGCCCCAAGCGGAATAGGCGCTGTCGTGGCCAGTTTTCATAAGAAAGAGGTATGTACAGTGGAAAGAGTTCATTACCTTCTAGTCGCCCATAATTCGATAAGCACAATGCGTGCGTTTTGTATTACATATACTTAACTATACTAATATTATAATGAGGAAAGATTTGATTGTTTGCTTGTTTCAAATGAAAAGGCTCCGAAACTACAGGACCAATTTGAAAAATTATTTCACTATTATAATCGTACACTATCCCTGATGGACATAGGCTACAGAATATTTTGGACATCTTACACACAACTTCATCTAGTCCCAAAGTAAGCAGAGCTTGTGTTATGGGTACTAAACAACTGATATAAATACATAAACATACTGTTTTTTTTGTAAATACATACATACACGTTAGTGCTACAAGACAGAGGCTATACCTTGTCTATGACGCGGACGCCAGTAAAAGAATTTACAGAATAAGAAAATGGTGTCAATTTTTTAAATGCTCATTTCATTTAGTTATTACTAACGGCCAGCGTGGTATACTAGGCCTAACCTTCCTTTCTAAGGAGGGACCTATGTCCAGCAGTGGACTGTTAGAGGCTGTTAGAGGCTGTTGAGTGCAACCGGTACACTGTGTATTGTAGTGTAGTGTAGCCTTGGTACGGAGTAACCTAGAGCATGACGCCCCAATAGAACCTTCAACAAACATTGTATACTATAATGACAGAATATCCTAACGTAATATTGTCACATATTTGTACAAACACCAGCACAGATTGATCTCAATACGCACAGTATAAGCGGGAACTTTTGTATATTACACATTATTATATTCTAATAACTAATTATATTAATATACATCTATGTATACCTCCTTTCTAAGGAGAGTCCTATGTCCAGTTCACTGTTAAAACCTGTAGATGTTGTTCACGACCAGGTATGTTGGTGTTGGTTTTATACAATTTTATAGTTGATTTTGTACTGTATTCTCGAACCCAAACAAGATGATATCCCGAGGGGGTTTAACATAACAATCAGAGGGGGTTTTCCACACAAATGTTAGTAGGTGCGAAACCCCGTCGGGTCGTCATCTCATGTGTGTCGAACCTAGAGCTAACCTCATGTACAACACACATGACAGTGAACAGCACACTACGGAACCAGCCCAGTAAGTCCTGAGGTACAAACGAGCAGTTCCAGCAACTCAACTCACTTGGACACCGCACAGACCATCACGCCGGGATGGTAACACATTATATATATACACTACAACAAATATTGTGTCACGGGCAGACAAGTTAGTTCATATTGTTAGTTTAAATAACTTATAAAGCTATTCACGTGGTGTTGGAGCTTGACGCGTCGCCGACGACTGAATGTTCAAGAGAAGCTTCTTCGGCAGATGTTGTCGCTCCGTCGAGGAGATACCGCCAGGAGGAGTAGCCTTGCAGAGAGAACCTGAAAATATTAATTATACAAATTCAGCTTTTTAATAATAATGTTAACAGGCTCTAGTTTCATTTAGTTCTGTTTCTTTATTATCATCCTTTGCAGGGTTTCGTAGTTTATGACTTAAGCCCTTATAGATTCGTCTTGTCCGTCCGTCCTCGGCCTACCGTCCCAAACGGTTGGTGCTAGAAACTTTGCATGAATATGTGTTGTTATTACGTCGTCAAAGTGCTACAATAAGGTTATGAAAAATATATTATTTGGGGTACCTCCCCCACATGTAAAGTGGGGATGATTCTTCTTTCTCTCGTCTACCTCATCGTGTGGTGTATTTTTAGATAGGTATTTAATAAAAAAGCGGCCAAGTGCGAGTCGGACTCGCCCATGAAGGGTTCCGTAGCATCATATAAAAGTTTTTGTAGTTCGTTGTAACTTTAATCAATGTTTTAAAAATAGTGTTTTGATTGAAAGAAATGTAAATTGCGGTTTATGAATTATGACGTATTAAAAAAACTACTTACTAGATCTCGTTCAAACCAATTTTCGTTGGAAGTTTACATGGTAATGTACATAATATATATTTTTTAGTTTTATCACTTTCTTATTTTAGAAGTTACAGGGGGAGGGGGACCAACATTTTACCACTCTGGAAGTGTCTCTCGCGCAAACTATTCAGTTTAGAAAAAAATGATAATAGAAACCTCAATATCATTTTTAAAGACCTATCCATAGATACCCCACACGTATGGTTTTGATGAAAAAACATTTTTTGAGTTTCAGTTCTTAGTATGGGGACCCCTAAAATTTATTGCTTTTTTTTCTATTTTTGTGTAAAAATATTAAAGCGGTTTACAGAATACATCGACTGACCAAATTCCAACAGTATAGCTCTTATAGTTTCGGAAAAAAGTGGCTGTGACATACGGACGGACAGACAGACAGACAGACATGACGAATCTATAAGGGTTCCGTTTTTTGCCATTTGGCAACGGTACCCTAAAAACAATGCAAGGTTGCTAAGATCATTTTTCGAATAAGGTATCCGTTTTCAAGTTATTTAACTTTAAAGAGCAATTTTTTGAAAAAAAAATGCAAAAAAATTTGTCCACCACTAAACGCCAAACGGCTGTTTTGAAAAATCTGAAAAAATTCATGACAGTCGCCCATATATTGAACTTTCAAGGAAAACTATAGCGGTTTTAATAAGTTTTTTATTTAAGGAGTTATAGGGGCCTTACTTGTATAATGCACTCACTTGGAAAACTTCGTACAAAAAAAAGAAATAATAATTATCTATTGGACACCATTTTAAATCTACCTTCCATTATGGGTGACTACGGAACCCTATTCTATGCGTGGCCTGACACGCACTTGGCCAAATTTTATGATCTTTACTTTCGGCTAGCTGCGCCCCGCGGTGTTGATCATTGTTCACAATTTATTTTCTTCAGACAGCTCCCTAAGCCGAGTCGGACTTTACGAACATACGTGAAATTTAATTTCGAACATCTTTCACACAACATCAATCTAGTCCCAAACTAAGCAGAGCTTGTATTATGGGTACTAAACAACTGATATAAATACATATACATACTTTTTTTTGTAAATAGATATTATACATAGAAAACATCCAGACTCCGAAACAAATATTAATAGATCACACAAACATTCGGTCCGACCCAGGAATCGAACCCGAGACCTCTTCATCAGCAGCCGCATACGCTAACCACTAGACCAACAAGGCAGTCAAATGGACACAAAGAACATCCAAATTTACAACAATCTGTCGATCACACAAAGTGTTGTTCCACGTGGGATTTGAACCCATAACACTTGGCGCAGTAGAGAGCGGCGTGGCGACAGTTTAAACCACTAGGCCAACTGTGTAGTCAACAAAAAATAACAATAGAAACTAACCTGGTCATCAGGACTGACAGCGACCCTGGTTCGTCTGCAGGTAGCCATTGAACGAAGGAAGCATAGGACAGCTTGTTATGGAGAAGCTGGGAGAAGATGACCAGTAGTGGACGTCTTTAGGCTCAGATGATCATCTGTACAGCTTGAGGTCTTAGAGGGTTCACCACAACGCTGGCACAGGAACACTGAAAAATGTGGGTAGTTCCAAATTATGTAACGTAAGTACAAAATAACATTTTTGAAGGCTGTTTAAAATACATAACATCTATAGAAATAATTTAAGAACATGACATTAATGGTTCCAAGTCATAAGAAACGATAAAATATAGTTTTGAAAATGTTTGTTCGCCTGTTTGTTCAGGCTAATCTCTTAAACGGCTGGAGCGATTTTGATGGGACTTTCACTGGCAGATGCCTTTTGACATAAGGAGAAACTGAGTATAACTTTACACACATCGATCGGGAGACTCAACTAGTAGGAACAAGTAATATTAAAGAAAAGGACATCTTAGACACAACGCCATCTAGTCCCAAACTAAGCAGAGCTTGTATTAAAAGTACTACACAACTGATAAAATATATAAACATACTTTGTTTCTGTAAATACATAACAAATATTTACGGATAATACAAACATTTGGTCCGGCCCGGGAATCGAACCCGAGGCCCCAACTAGCAGTCGCATACGCTACCATTGCACCGAGGCAGTTATATTGATATTGTTTCCTTACTTCTAGCGCTATTATTTAGCAAACTCTTTATAATCCCTACTAATATTATATATAAATGCGAAAGTAACTCTGTCTGTCTGTCTGTTACGCTCTCACGCCTAAACCACTGAACCGATTGTTATGAAATTTATTGTGAAGATAATTCTTATTATAGTATTGTGTTTAGTTATTAGCTGACAGTGGCAAATGGACAGCAGCGCCATTTAACGGGCCCCGAACGGTACCGCCACAATCACTTTGTTCCTGCATATTAAATCTGTAATATCTTCAAAAACATTAATTTATCTTACATATATTATGTACTGTAAAGGGCCATATTAATCTAAAATACACAATGTATTTAATATACTTAATTGGTTAAGGATTAATATTGTACCGCTTAAAATCGCATCGTAAATAAGCCTTCAAAGAAAGAAATAAAAAAAAGCGGCCAAGTGCGAGTCGGACTCGCCCATGAAGGGTTCCGTATCAGCAAGTAACATCATATAAAATTTCTTGTAGTTTGTTGTAACGTTTTTAAGTGTGCGGTGTGGAGCGTTCGGTCGCCGTATTTAGCTTCTAAAAAGCGACTAGTCGCCGATCGTCGATGCTAAAAGTAGCTAGTTGGCTGTGGCCCTAATAGACGCATATCTCTGTATAAATTCCATCAATTACTTTAAACAATATATGACTCAGGAATAAAGATTTCTAACTAATTTTCACGACTGCTATCTTATGATAACATCCAGTACCGACTGCTTAACGTGACCTCACGGAAACGCTCATAACATAATATGATGCCACGATTGGTCACCCATCTAGGTCTGACTGCGCCGCCGTTGCTTACCCTCGGTGATTGTTTCCAATCACCTAACGCCAAAAGCTGGATGAGAGAAGCCCAAAATCGATCAGAGTGGTGTGCAATGGGAGAGGCCTATGTCCAGGAGTGTGCTGTGATAGGCTGATGATGATGATGACCTAACGCCACTCTAAAGTAGGACAATATCTTCTTTCTAAGGAAAGCGTATGGTCAGCAGTAAACCGTTAAAGGCTGACAAGTTTAGAATCTAATTGCAAATAGAAACTAACCTCAGTATCCGGTCAGACATGGCATTGGATCAACCTCGGTTCGTCTGCAGGAAGTCATTGGATGAAGGCAGCACAGGACCAGCTGTAGTGGAGAGTATCGTCTGCACAGTTCACCGTCTTAGAGGATAGTCACCCCAAGAGTTGTCTCCCAACGGTGCACAGGAACATAATATTTCCTTCCAAATCTGAAAAATGTGGGTAGTTCCAAACTATGAATATATTCATCAAAAATTTTTTCAATTAAAATAGGTTACAGCGTTCTACTGTGCCAAGTTTTGTGGGTTCAAATCCTACACAGAATAACACTGTCTGATACACAAATTATTGTGTCCGTGTTTTTTGTATGTTTTGTGTGTGTGTTCACAACATACATCACGAACACACACACACACACACACACACACACACACACACACACACACACACACACACACACACACACACACACCACACACACACACAAACAAACACTCTCTTTTCTTTCTTCTTTTTATGTTTAATTTTTGTTAATTCATATGTTCATTTCATTCACCAGCCTTTGCACGTACTCAAATATTAAAGACTTTTAATTTGAAAGATTTTAGATACTTTTTCCTAAGATAACAGGTTTCCACCAACCTAGTTTAGGATGGTGGAAACCTGTTATCTTAAATGGACGCGCTGGACAGGAACCGGTGGAGGAGGATCATCCGCTCCAGATGCAACCTTGAAGCTGACCACGATCCTCAGACATGAGGGACTTCAGAGAGAGAGAGTTTAGGATGGGTGTCCATTTGGAAAACTTTCTTAGTTAATTAAGTCATCCAATTGTGCACTGTACATTACCTTGATATCTCTACTAATATTATAAATGCGACAGTAACTCTGTCTGTCTGTCTGTTACGCTTTCACGCCTAAACCACTGAACCGATTTTGATGAAATTTGGTGTGAAGATAGAACTGAACTTGGGAAAAGACAAAGGCTACTTTTTGCCGCGATAACCGACATAGGTACATGCGGACAGAGCCGCGGGCGAAAGCTAGTTATATTATACCAAATTTCATCAAAATCGGTTCAGTGGTTTAGGCGTGAAAGCGTAACAGACAGGCAGAGTTAGTTTGGCATTTATAATATTAGTAGGGTAATATATTTCTAATGCGGAAGTTGTCTTTAAGAAGAAAAAGAAAATACAGTCGCTTGCTTGCTAGACGAGCCTAAAAAGACAGGGTTCGTGCTAGTGTTTCGTTGGTGAGTACTATACTGGTGGCCTTATGATGCACACAAATATCCGAGTCAGTCTCGCATGTTCACATATCAATTGTATTTGTCTCTGTGCCATAAATAAATATAATTGAAGTGTGTTTGTATTATCTAATGAACAGGTTTTTACTAAATGCGTATGAAGGTATACACATTTAGTAAATAGTTATACTTACAACAAAAACCCCATTTTAAAAAAATCTGCGAAGTGCGTTTCAGCCACGTACAGGAAAGGGTTCCTCAGTCACTCATAATGGTACGTGGATTTAAAATCGTATCCAATAGATAATTGTTATGTTTACATATTAATGCGTTAATTTTGTATGACATTTTCCAAGTGAGTGCATTTTACAAGTTAAGCCTCTATAACTCCTGAATTAACAAAGTCATCTAATCCGTTATAGTTTTCCTTTGAAGTTCATTATATGGACCACCACCACGAAATTTCTCACATTTTTTGAGCCAGCCGTTTAGCTCTTAGAGGGGAGGGACGCCATTTTTTTACAAAAAAGTGGCCTTTAGTGGCCACTCTCTTATTTTAGAAGTTTAGTGGAATTTCTCGCAAACGTATACCTAAATCAAAAAATAATTTTAGAAACCCTTTTTGTTTTCAAAAGACTTATCTAATTATACCCCACACGATGGGGTAGACGCGAGAAAAAAGAAACATCCCCACTTTACGTGTAGGGGAGTTACCCCAAATAAAAATACATAATTTAATTATAGCATTTTGTCGACGTAATTACAACACATATTCATGCAAAGTATCTAGCATTTACCGTTTGGACGGTAAGTCGAGGACGAACGGACGGACATGACGAATCTATAAGGGTTCCGAGTTCCGAGTCATAAACTTCGGAACCCCAAAAATTAGTCTGTCTATCTGTTTGTTTGTTTGTTCCGGGTAATCTCTGGAACGGCTGCACTGATTTTGACGCGACTTACACTGACAGAAAGCTGATGACATAAGGAGTAACTTAGTCTAATAGTATTTAGACTAACCCTACTGCGCGGCGTTTCTCGAGATTGACAACAATTACCGCGGGTAACACTGCGGGTCTCGGCTAGTATATATATTGACTGCCTTGTTGGTCTAGTGGTTTGCGTATGTGACTGCTGATCATGAGGTCTCGGGTTCGATTCCCGGATCGGGCCAAATCTTTGTACGAGTACGATCTGCAAATATTTGTTTCGGAGTTTGGGTGTTTTCTATGTATAATATGTATGTATTTACAAAAAAAAAAGTATGTTTATGTATTTATATCTGTTGTCTAGTACCCATAATACAAGCTCTGCTTAGTTTGGGACTAGATGACGTTGTGTGTAAGATGTCCGAAATATTTATTATTTTTATATACTAAACATGAGTATATATAAAACGAAACGAAAGTCTAAAAACATATAATAGAAAGTAACCTCAGCATCAGGTCTGACAGGCTCCTGGATCAGCTGTGGCAGCAACCACAGTTCGTCTGCAGCAGGTCATTGGACGAAGGCAGCACAGCAGGAGTTGCAGTGGAGACGGCCCATATCCAGAAGAGGATGTATATGGATATATAGGATAGGCTTGTCTCCCAACGCTGGCACAGGAACATATTTCCTTGCAAGTCTGAAAAATGTGGGTAGTACCGTATTATGTAACGTTTAACGTAAAATTTTACCAAAAAGGAACCGACTTCATTGAAAAACTATTCGAAGTACCCAAATCGAGACAATTGTGCCTATGATATTTGAGGAGTTCCCTCGATTTCCTTGGGATCCCATCATCAGATCCCGATATGGTGACGATGGGACCACCTGTAAGCTACGCCCATTCTAATGCAAAACGATTTTTTGAAATCGGTTCATAAACGACGAAATTATCGCTGAACATACATAAAAAAACAAAGGCCGACGAATTGAGAACCTCCTCCTTTTTTTGAAGTCGGTTAAAAATAACAACCCTGAAGGCTGTATAAAGACACATGTAGGCACACAACGTTTCCCTATTACCCTTTCTTTTGTCCTTTTATGTATAAGATCACCTGATGCTCACCTCCTATAAGTGATGGCATGAGTTTATATACTACTAGCTTTCCCCCGCGGCTCCGCCCGCGTGTATGTCGGTTATCGCGGTAAAAAGTTGCCTATGTCCGTTCCCAAGTTCAGTTCTATCTTCATACCAAATTTCATCAAAATCGGTTCAGTGGTTTAGGCGTGGAAGCGTTATAGACAGACAGACAGACAGACAGAGTTACTTTCGCATTTATAATATTATAGTAGGGATACATGCATAATATATATAATTTTAGAGGTTTCTAATGGGATGTCGTAAATAAACTTTTTTTACGCCTACATTGCAAACGGTGGCTGTACCCTACGAGATAGATCAAAATAATGTACTACAGTATTGTACATCTTAAAAAGGTCTACAAAAAAGTCCTCGATGGTATATGTGTATCTCTTAGGGATAACCCACAATAACCATTTCTTAATTTTATTATTTTTACGAGAAATAATGGCTTATTTACGAAGCGATTATAAGCAATATAAAATTGATCCTAATCCAATTACAACAACCTTAAATACATTGAGCATTTAATACAGATTTAATATGGCCCTTTACAGTATGTACTTTAAATTAATATTTTTTGAAGTTATTACACAGTTAAAATGCAGGAACAAAGCGATTGTACCGGCCAGGGCCCGTTATGTTGCGCTGCTGTCGATTTGTCACTAAAAGTTAATAACTAAACACAATATTTTAATGAGAATTAATATTCTAAATTTCTAAGGCGGTACAAAGTTCGCCGGGTTAGCTACTAACACATAAAAAGAAGACATTCTAAATATCGGTAAAGTCATTTCCGAGGTAAGCACACACAAACAAACATAAATTGTCATTTTGAGAACTGTTAGTTTAGTAAAGTCCATTAATTTTTCAACAATATCTATAACTAGCTTATTGCAGTAAAAAAGCGGCCAAGCGCGAGTCGGACTCGCCCATGAAGGGTTCCGTAGCAGCAAGTAACATCATATAAAAGTTCGTTGTAACTTTCATCGATGTTTTAATAATAGTGTTTGATTGAAAGAAATGTAAATTGCGTAATATGATTTATGACGTATTAAAAAAAACTACTTACTAGATCTCGTTCAAACCAATTTTCGTTGGTAAATTGCATAGTAATGTACATTATATATTTTTTTCAGTTTTATCATTCTCTTATTTTAGAAGTTACAGGGGGGGACAACATTTTACCACTTTGGAAGTGTCTCTCGCGCAAACTATTCAGTTTAGAAAAAAAGCGGCCAAGTGCGAGTCGGACTCGCCCACGAAGGGTTCCGTATCAGCAAGTAACATCATATAAAAGTTCTTGTAGTTCGTTGTAACTTTCATCGATGTTTTTATACTAGTGTATTGATTGGATGAAAGGTAAATTGCGTGTTACGATTTATGACGT
Organism: Phragmatobia fuliginosa; assembly: GCA_932526445.1. Taxonomy (NCBI): domain Eukaryota; kingdom Metazoa; phylum Arthropoda; class Insecta; order Lepidoptera; family Erebidae; genus Phragmatobia; species Phragmatobia fuliginosa. The sequence continues at coordinate 6,248,557 of OW052084.1, read as the reverse complement.
ATTAAAAAAAAACTACGCACTAGATCTCGTTCAAACCAATTTTCGTTGATAGTTTGCATGGTAATGTACAACATATATTTTTTTTAGTGTTATCACTCTCTTATTTTAGAAGTTAGAGGGGGGGGGGACACATTTTTCCACTTTGGAAGTGTCTCTCGCGCAAACTATTCAGTTTAGAAAAAAATTATATTAGAAACCTCAATATCATTTTTGAACACCTATCCATAGATACCCCACACGTATAGGTTTGATGAAAAAAAAATTTTTGAGTTTCATTTCCAAGTATGGGGACCCCCAAAATGTATTGTTTTTTTTCTATTTTTATGTAAAAATCTTAATGCGGTTCACAGAATACATCTACTGACCAAATTTCAACAGTATAGCTCTTATAGTTTCGGAAATAATTGGCTGTGACATACGGACAGACAGACAGACAGACAGACATGACGAATCTATAAGGGTTCCGTTTTTTGCCATTTGGCTACGGAACCTTAAAAAGTAGCCTATATGTTATTCTGACATAATTATATAATACTAGCTTTTGCCCGCGGCTCCGACCGCGTGTATGTCGGTTATCGCGGTAAAAAGTATCCTATGTCCTTTCTCAAGTTCAGTTCTATCTTCACATCAAATTTCATCAAAATCGGTTTAGTGGTTTAGGCGTGAAAGCGTAACAGACAGACTTTCGCATTTATAATATTAGTAGGGATTAGCAGGATGTACAGACATCAACCTCTTACAATTTTATGTGTAGACTGCCGAGTCCCGCCGTGATACCCGCGGTTACTGACGTATATCGCGAGTAACTCTGCGGGGCGAAGCTAGTATAAAAATAATAATTGCCTGAGTTACTCCTTTTGTCAGTGAAAGTCTCATCAAAATCTGTCCAGCCGTTCCAGAGATTGCCCGAGCAAACAGACATGCGGACAGACAGACAAAAAATTTAAAAATTGTTTTGTTGACATTAGTACTATAGAAGTGTAGTTAGTAGTAAAATCGCACTTAAATTTATATAAAATAAATTGAAAATAAATACCTGCATACATTAGCAACAACATAAAAAACATTTGCTCTATTTGATCTTGCTAATCTCTGCAATAGTTAGATCTATTTTGACAGGGTGTGCACTGGCAGAGACAAACTATAAGTACCTAACTGGCATTAAAAATTTGCAACAAAACTACCCTCCACTAAATTTCATTACATTATAGCGCTCAATCTAGCTGGTGGATCATATTGACTAACACAACCACACCCCCTCCAAGGTTACAGGGGAGGAAGTTGGACCTCCATTATCATTATTCCCTACTCGTTGAATAATTGTTTCATTGAATAAGTTAATCATGGTCAGGGTCAGACTAACGGTAAACAGCTGGCCACAGGTATCTCAGAATTAAGGATGTGCAGATAGAGACGTTTTGAAGGTAGTAGAGCCGGACGGTACTAAACTCTCACAGAAGATGAACCTAAAATCACAGCATAAGTGCTATTGTATTTCGTTGTTGAGTATATTAAGACCGGAGACGTATGATGCTGAAGCGCCTCACTAGGACGCTGTAGTATGTACGGGTCACCATGCTGCATCAGTATGAGGACCACTGCTCCTTGATTCTTGTGCTTACCAACAGGCAGAGTAGAGGCACTTTAGCAGGGTTATAAATAAAAGAAAGGTCCACCACACTGGCCAGACTGCTAGGGCTAGTGATTGTTTAAAGTTCTCCTTAGATTTGCAATTATGGTGTGCTGTGTAGTTGGTTCCCTTGGTCATAAGTAGAATATGTAAGTTATATTTTACTTACATTTATTGGAGCCACAAGTTGATATTATATGTTTCTTCTATCTTCATATCCATCATGTTCTTCTCCTCAAACACAGCTGTACCTGCACATATAATAGTATCAGAATTGTATCCAAATAATATAAAGCAATTAATCACTATATATAACTAGCTGTTAGCCACAAGTCACCATAAGAAAAGTCCAAAAAAGAAGACAAAGTTACTCCTCATGAAAGCAGTATCTATCTGTGAAAGCCTTATCATAATAGATGCAACTGTTCCATAGATTAGCCAGGACAAACAAGCAGGATTAAACTGAACAATGCCTTGATGTATACTCTCTATGCATTTAGTGAAAACTTGTTCATTTGAAAATACACTAAGACACTACAATTTTATTTATTTTTATAGATTTGTATAGATTATTCACACTCAAAATACAAAACAAATAAGTACATATATGCAGGTCATACAAAGCTTTGGTAACGACGGCAGTCGCATATACTACCACTAAGCCACTGCGACACTGAGGAAGTCAATCATGTTAATGTTATAATTTACTAAATATAATGATAAACAAATCTTAACCGAGCTTCACGTAAGCTCATGAACAATTTTTATAAGCACCAATGAGTATGGTGACCACAACCCTTGGATTATGCTCATGCTTTCCATCAGGCAGAGTCTTCTCTTTGGCAGACACATGCATTTATAAAAAATAGCACTCAAGCAATATTTGAATAGTAATTGAGTTGGCACCTATTAACTATGCATTTAAAATTGCTAGTTTCTCCCAAACTGGTTCTTCAACATGTAATACATATATTTACTCACAACCACTGAGGCTAAATACTTGTAATTGTAACAAATGTAAGTAGCTGATGGTATTTAAGATGCAAACACACACTTTAACTTTAGATACTTCACCTTTTTGGAGATAATTCAGCGATGCGCGGTTGTTCGACAGTTAATCAGTTTCTAGGATATAAATACGAAATAAAGTTACCACGCGACCGAAAGCTCGGGCAGTAATCCTTCTTACTTAAAAATCACTAAACATTTGCACTTCGAACAAAAAGAAGTCGACCAAAGCGTTTTCCGTCTCTACCCACATTCGACTTTTAAATTAATTAGATTTCATTATGTACTAATTTTAGGCCGACGTACAAGTTATGAACTCACCGTTTCTTTTCTTGACTATTTTGACTATATACTTAGAATAATTACATATTCTAAGACTATATACTTGTTTGCACCTAGTTTATTACGATTTATTTGATTAAAATGAAAAAAATGATACTTTAGTTTATCAGTGGAGGGTATTCGATAAATCACTAAATAATTTGTATAATTCTATATCCATTTACAATATTTGAATTCGAAGCTAAGTTAGTGTTCATATAAAACTTGATAAGATGGTTCAACATTTTAACGACTCACAAAAGTCACAATCACAAAACAAAAACGAATGTATTTTCCTAAAGTTCAAAATCACAAGGCCAGATCAGCAGTGTTACCAGTTCAATAATTATATTTTCCCAAAACTTATTAAAAAAAATTACATAACTATTACCACTAGGTATTATTGTGAATTTAAAGTGTTTGACAAAAGGTAAACTTAAAATTAAATCAAGACTCCCTCTTTACTACACCAACTTAATTTAAAAAAAATTACAAGGCAAAAGTATTGTTTCAAATCCCTGCTAATATTATAAATGCGAAAGTACTGTCTGTTTGTTACGCCTAAACCGCTTAACCGATTTTGATGAATTTTGGTATAGAGATAGATGGAACCTTGGGAGACATACATGTGGGCGGAGCCGTAGGCAAAAGCTAGTTTAACGAACTTAAAAATATTATCTTTACCTACCTACCTATATAAATATTAAATTTTTAACCGAAACACTGAAAACAAAGGACTAAAAGACAAATATAAATAGCTTTTTATACTTACTTTTTCCTTTGGAAACAATTGCGATCAGATGTCCGCGTGGGTTTTCCCCAAAAAAGTTTCGAGCTATAGCTTTATAACATTTTGTGAGTATTTAATTAGTTCAAAACAAAGAGTTTCAATAAAACTGGAGAATGTGTCCGAGTACATGATTGATTCAAAAATTACTTTATAATTACACAACAAGGATACAAATGCTGTCTTCGACAGTTTACAAAGCACACCAGTCGCACCACGCGCACCGGTCCGGTCACCGGCATGTGGCTGATGTGGCAGACAGGCAGGTTAGAAAAAAGCAGAATTTGAATTAGTGTTGCCACATACCATTTTTATTTATTTTTTTAAATCGAATATAGATTGATACAAAGTAGATAATTAAATACTGGTTTTCTCGAATAAAAAATCTAATGTGATTCAGTATCTCAGTGATAAAGTACATTACTTTTTTCCAGAATCATAGCATAGACTCTCGTACTCATTTAAATTTAATTCATTCGGAATTTATTACGTATAAACATTGAACATAGTAATCTATCTTATATTTAAATTTGATATTAATCAAACTATTTGATATTACTAAAGACTTCAACATTAATGAAAACTAAATATCTTTTATCTTTACTCATGTTGTGTATGCTAAATTTGGATCACTGTCTAGACTTAAATCAATCAACTAATAAGTAACGTGTACCGGCAGTGATCTGTAAGCGTACCTGTCATATATATATATAAATATATAAAAACAGATCCTTTTCTTCAAAAAATTGGATGTAAACAATTCTCCAAATTTTCTGCAGTTGACTAGAACGGGATAATGATTGTGATAGCCTTCTCATCATTCCTTTTATCTTAAATAAGTTTGTTTGATAAGTCTAATAAATTTATTTTCCTGTCTCCTAATTTTGTTAATGGCAATTGGAGAAAATGAATCATTACAACTCAAATTCAAATTCAAAATTCTTTATTCACTTAGGATGCAATACATCTCTTGTGACAGGTCAATATTCTACATGTACATTTAAGCCATGTTCGCAAACAATAGGTAGAGCCGGAGAAAAGAACATGGCAATAAAAACTCGCGGCCACTCCTTTCAAATCGCCAATGTTTACATAGTTTTAATGTTTATAAACCTGATATGGGGGTAAGGTGCTGCCACTAATATTTTTTTTTAATTTTTTTTATTTTTTTCTTAAAAAGACAACTCCCGCATTAGGAATATAAATTCCTGTGTCGCGGGGGGCTTTACAAACATACATGAAACGGACACAAAGAACACCCAGACTCAGAACAACAAATTGTGAATCACACAAAGTGTTGTCCTACGTGGGATTTGAACCCACGACACTTGGCGTAGTAGGAAGCGGCGTGGCGACCGCTTAAGCCACTAGGCCAACCGTGCAGTCTATGTATATATACTATACACCATGTTAGAGGACTGATGCAAATTATAGTGATTAAAAATTAGAACGCTAATTTAAAAAAAAAAAAAATACAACAGCCTCAGTGGGTACAACATAGTAGGGGCATCTACTTACAACAAAGGTAAAAACTATATGTGCTCAAATATTGGCCAAATTACTGGTAACGAAAGATTAAATATAAAATATTAATTTTAAAATCAAAAGAAAGAGAAGAATGGCCTTCATTCGTCACGTAGAATCTTTACTTACAAAAGTAAAATCATGCTCTTATACAATGTGATAACAACATTCACATGAGTAGAATAAAATGACAAGGAGCAAGTATGTAGTCCAATCCATTTTTCTTTATCATTTAAAAATTCGTCAACTGTTTAATAACCTTTACGTCTAAGATAAGTTTTGACTACATTTTTAAACTTTTCAACTGAAAGACTCATCATAACACTAGCTGGTAACCTCAGAGTTGCCACCCGTCCCGAATTTCCCGGGACAGTCCCGAATTCGATGATATCGTCCCGCGTCCCGACAGCCTATTGATTTTGTCCCGATTTTTCACAAATGTAACAATTGCTCAATTTGAATTCACCTTCTTCCCCTTTCGCGCAGTGTACATAAAAAGAAACAGCTATTGGGTGCCAAATGGAACTAATGAAAACCTTTTTACCTAAATCTTTATTTGTTGTATTCAGTGGAGTGTGTCTTTTCGTCAGGGCGGATGACTGAACTGCCCACGCATTCGCTCTAACGCATGACCTCACCCAACTGGTACTCCAGCACACCAGGTTACCAGACACATCGAGTCAAGTCCTTGCTAGACCTGTTGCTGGCGAGACACCCAGCGCAGTACTGTGTGTCGGTTCTCACCCCTCTAGGCTCCTCCGACCACTGTCTGGTGTCCACCGTAGTGAAGTACGCGCGGAGCTTCGGTCACTCGTCGTCCGGAAAGCCAGTGGACCTGACGGGATCCCAGAGGTGGTTCTAAAGAACTGTGCACCAGAGTTGTATCTAGTACTGACACGCTTGTATTGCCTGTCATATTCCTAAGGAATTGTCCCGGAGGCCTGGAGAGAGGTGAATGTTCAACCTATTCCCAAAAAAGCTGACCGCTCAGATCCCGCCAACTACCGTCCTATAGCTGTCATCTCTATACTCTGCAAGGTGCTTGAACGAATAATTAACAAGCAATTGGATCATTACCTGGAAGATCACTCTCTGCTAAGTGATCGGCAATATGGCTTGAGACCGAACCGATCCACGGGTGATCTTCTCACGTACCTCACGCACCTGTGGGGTGAGGCTTTGGCTAGGTATGGAGAGAACCTGTCCATCAGTCTAGACATGGCCAAGGCCTTTGATAGGGTTTGGCACCGCTCCCTTCTCTCTAAGCTTCCGGCATACGGCCTGCCCACTAAATTGTGCAGCTGGATTGCCGCCTTCCTGCGCCAACGCCGCATTAGAGTCCTTTGTGACGGCGCGGCGTCTGACTTCCAGCAGGTAAATGCAGGCGTACCCTAGGGGTGTCTTGTTGCCCACGCTATTCCTTCTACATATCAATGACATTTTGTCGCTCTCGATCGGTTGCAGGGGCGAGCAGTTCGCATCACAGACAGTCCCGAAGCCACCGAGTTCTTGGAACCTTTGCAGTTGCGAAGAGATGTCGCCTCTATGGCAGTCCTCTATCGCCTTTACCATGGAGAGGGTTCTGAAGAGCTCCTCCACCTCATCCCATCCTCTTCCTTCCTCTACACAATAATACGATCTGGCCAGGGAAGTCACCCCTTCAGAGTGGAAGACATACGCTCCAGAACTAAGCGGCTTGGGTCTTCCTTCTGTGTCGAGCAGTTAAAAACTGGAACTCATTGCCAGCTGATGTTTTTCATTCCTACTATGATCCCGGGTCCTTTAAGCTAGGCGTGAAAAAGCATCTCCCTAAGCCGCCATAATGTGGTTCGCCATACTGCTTGCATTTGCAGTGAGTATGGCGACCCCCACTTGTGGATTTTACTTATGCTTTCTATCAGGCATAGTAAAGTCACCTTGGCAGGAGTTTTATAAAATAAAAATCCCCTTTAAAGTTGAATAACTCTCAAATGGATATCGAAATCAAAAAATTTCTAAAAAAAACTTTCTTAATGTTTAGAAATGACCGACCTAATGATAACCCTAACGATAAAAAAATCACCCCCACTTTACGTGTAGGGAGGAACCCCAAAAAAATATTTTTTCATGACCTTATTACTTCAGCACATTGTCGCCATTGTTTTCCTGCCTTTTTTCTCTTTTTTATCATGATCTGAATTAGACTGAAATTTGACCGACTGTCCACATAATAAGTACCGTCCCGATTTTTTTTTCCAAAAGGTGGCAACCCTGGGTAACCTATTAAAAAATCGCACGGAAAGACCCTTAAATGAATTATGCGTTTTATGTTCAGACTAGAGAATATCCTTTGATCCAGTAAAATCTTTATAAATCTGATTAGTTTTTTGAATACCCGGTGTTTGTACTCGTATACACTCTTTGATTCGATCTTTTTACTATTATAATGACTTAATTACGTACTCTCTTCTCAACTGTTTTTAAAATGTCACTTCGCTGATGTTTAAGTTGACACATAGGTCCTGAGAACAAATTTAGAAAAGTAAAGGCTAGTAAAGGTATAAAAGGTGTGGAGTTCTGAAGAAATCAATATAAGGTATCATTAAAATATGACAGATTCGGATGAAAATAAAATATGTCCGCCGAGGAAAAAGCCGGAATATCAAGTCGATAAAGGTACACCGCAGCTATAATAGTTGTGTTAATGTTGATTTTAACTGCCTTGTTGGTCTAGTGGTTAGCATATGCGGCTGCTGATCAAGAGGTCTCGGGTTTGATTCCCGGCTCAGACCACGGAGTCTGGATGTTTTCTATGTATAATAATATATTTATGTATTTACAAAAAAAAATTGTATCTAATATCCAATGAACAGTTTTTAATTAGCTGCATATAAAATTAAATATTATGATTTTTTTTTAAATCTGTCTGCCTGTTTGTTCCGGTTAATCTCATGAAGGTCTGTACCAATTTTGTCGGAACTTTCCCTGGCAGTTTTGCTGATAACTTAAGGAGTACCTTAGGCTAATATTTTCGAATAGCTTCACCCCGCGAGGTTACACGTGGTTATTGTTGTATAGGCACAACAAGAATCGCAAGTAACACCACAGCGCTCGGCTAGTCTATACAAATAAACAAAATTGAGGTCTGTATGTAATATTATCTAATTAACAGTTAATAACTGATAATCAATGTACATAACATGTAGTAACTGCATATGAAAGTAAATACGGTACTTACGACAAAAATTAAAAAAAAACTCCTTCTGTTGATCTGTCTGTCTGTTTGTTCCGGGTAATCTCTGGAACGACTGGGTCGATTTCTACAGGACTTAAGTAAGGATATAAGGAGTAACTTAGGCTGCTTTTTTAGACTAGCTTCGCCCCGCGGCGTTGCCCGCGGTTTCAAAAACAAACGCCTGTAACACCGCGGGGCTCAGCTAGTGTAAAATAAATGTATTTTTAACCGACTTCAAAAAAAAGGAGGAGCGATAATTTTGTCGTTTATGAACCGAAATAATCTTTTTGCATTGGAATGGTCGTAGCTTACAGGTGGGTGGTCCCATCGTCACCATATTGCGATCTTATGATGGGATCCCAAGGAAATCGTGGGAACTCCTAAAATATCAAAGGCACAATTGTCACGACTTGGGTACTCGGAATAGTTTTTCTTCGAAGTCGGTTTCTATTTGTTAAAATTATATTTTTATGGTTCACAGAGAAATTGGCGAAGTTCGCTGCTAACGCCGATGTCCTGCCACTGTATGAGAAGTCGACGATGGAGTTTATCTTTCGCAACCATTACTCTTTGAAAAACAACGAGTACCTGCATTGTGCCTGGACCAAATATAAGGATAACATTTCCTCGAGAGTTGTGGCGCCCGTCGAGTTGCCTGGCCAGGGGTATGCATATGCACACTTATCGCTATGCATATGTAGCTCTTACACTTGCTAGTTGATATTTGCCCATAGGCCCACTACACTTGGCACTACACTAGGCCCTCCGTGCACTCGAATCTTTATGGTGGTGATTAGATAAATATTTAATCACTATTTTCTATTTAAAGGGATCTGCACTTCCACAATCAAGCTGTAAAACTCCGGGCTTCGGAATCAATACATAAGAAATCATATTTCCGCAAGTCTCTGAAGCCAGGGCCGGGAGTCGACTATGGAGGACAAATGCCAATACCGCAGGATTTAATTTCAAAACGAAATGCGCCACAAAAAGTAGACCACAAAAAAACTTCTAAAAATAAAAAAAAATAAGTAGAATATATAAGAACATTTAAATAATTCATTTCTATGTTATGAATAGTTTTGTATTAAATAGCTATTATTTAGTTTTTAGTTACAATAGAGACTTTCTTTAAGAGTTTATTTGTTTATTGTGATATTTAGTGTTTACTTACTAAAAATAAATAAAGAAAAGTTTTTTTTTTAGTTTTTGAATGGGCCCGCTCGACCCAAAAGACCAACCTAAATATTACAGTATTCGGGCTATCATATTTCGTTGTGATCTAAGTCACTATGATGCAGTTGCATCCCACTAGGCCGTCATTGACTCGGAGCACTTATGGTTTCGTCATTTCTGCCCGTCCATGTTTCAAATGTTGCAAGGCTATGTTTTTTTTAACACGTCGACTAAGTGTCTAAATAAAATCACAAAAACATTTCTGTTTGGAGTATAGTTCGGATGGATTTCGAAAAAAAATTACTTTTATTTAATACCAAGCCCAAATCCATCTAGCATCATCTCAGTGCAGGAGATGATATGCTATGATGATGAGATGTGTGATTTTTAATTATGAATTAAATAGGCAGGTATTGTGTTGTCTATGACTTTTATTTCAATATTCTCCTAGTTGTCAAATCTGTCATACGCAATTATGCATACGAGTCGTTAAACGAGTTCAGAAAATGTAAACAAAGAAACTTTGTCCTAGCTTTTTAACTGAAAATATGAATGAAAGTGAGCAATCAAATGAAATGTTTTGCTTCGCGTGCCTAAGTTCTGACAGGAACTTTATAAAAATTGGAGAATATGCCAATATTTTAACTAACATCGTGAATAAAGCGATAAAAGTAAGATATAAATAAAAATAATTATTAATTTGACTGGTTGTTTGTGTAAATTGTAATCAATTAGTGTTCTGTGATTGTAATCTCTTGCAGTATTAGTTAGAATGTTGCTTTGTATATAAGCCAGCTGACTAGGGCAAGTTCGTCTGTGCCTTTCGCAATATTTTTAATGCTTCTCGTCTATTTTGGTCTCAAAATTAGTGGTTTGGGCTGAATAACACTGAAAGATTTCTTTTGGTAATTACTGAGAGCATACACTTCAGTTTTATAATATAATAGTCTAGCTAATAAGCTAGATTTATATTTTAGTAGCTCTCTAAGAATTCGAAACACACACAAGCAAAATCTATTTGCTCCTAAATTGAGTAGAACTAATGCTGGAGAATGAGCTCCCATGAAAAGAATTATGAAATCTTGAATGATAATTGATGAATGATGATTTGAATGAATGATAATTTCACTGACATAGATATATTTCATTTGTCTATCTTGCGGCTTAAAAATTGTGTCTTAAAACATTACCAGCATGTTACTTAGTCTCTGCTTCCTCCCTATCTTATTTTGTTGCTGTTGCTCTGTATCTTGCTGTTTTATTTTATTATATAACACCTGCCAAGATGACTTTACTATGCATGATGGAAAGCATGAGTAAAATCCACAAGTGGGGGTCGCCATACTCACTGCAAATGCAAGCAGTTTGGCCAACCACACTATAGCGGCCTAGTGAGATGCTTTTTCATGCTCCGCTTATAGCCATTTTTGTTATTTTTTATGATTAACTAGTACATTTAGTACCTACTGTGTAATATTATTTGGTGGATAATGGTGCTGGTTGCGTTTTTAATTTAAGAGAACCTCTTAGAACTAAGACATATTATGTAATTCATTGTTTGTTGTCCTGAATAAAATAAAATAAAAAAATAGTGTAGACTAGCCAAGTAACACCGCAGAGCGAAGCTAGTACAAAAAATTCTTTAACATGAATTTAGTTATAAAATTGTTGATTTGATATTACATATAGAGACTTTAATTTTATGTATTTGTATAGATAGAGTATTCATGGAGGAAGGTATAAGGCTGAATAATATCACCCTGTGGTCTTTAGGACCAGAGCAGGCGTTGGATTGAATTGTGGTGGAAAATGCAAACACATATACTGTTACAACTATTGTAAATAAATCCATATTTTCGTACATTTTACATACAGCGCCATCTAGTCCCAAACAAAGAAAGCTTGTATTATGGGTATTAGACAACTAATATACATTTTATTTGTAAATAAATTCATATTATACATAGAAAACACCCAAACTCCAAACCAAATATTTGTGATTTACACAAACATTTGTTCTGATCCAAGAATCAAACCTGAGACCTCAAGAACAGCAGTTGCATATGCTACGCATAGCACTGCGCCACCGAGGCTTTTAATTAAACTTAACTTTTTTTACCAACAACTTCAAAAGGAAGTTTAATTCAAATCCCACATAGGATAACACTTGGTGTGATTCAAATTTGTTGTTCTGAGTCTGGGTGTTCTTTGTGTCCGTTTCATGTATGTTTGTGAAGTCCCATGTGACATAGGAATTTATATTCCTAATTTGATCGTCAATCTAACAATCTAAATGGTTTGTTAACCTCTAGAATGTTAATCTCTAAACTGATTTCCTCGAGACTTTTGTTGGCAGAAGGTTGATGACATTAAGAGTAAATTAGTTTTTTTTTTTTGGACTAGCTTCGTTTCGCGACGTTACTTGCAATTTACAACAATAACCCGCGGGAATCGGCTGGATTTATCAAATAAATATAATTGAAGTATCTGTTTGTAATATCAAAAGACAAGATTCAACGTAAGCATATGAAAGTAATATATGTCGTAATGAACTGGAAACACAGAACGCGTTCGATGGAGTCAACGATTCAACGGCCGAGCGGAGGGCAGGAGCAAGACACTCCAGGCCCAGGTGTAGCTGCCGGCTACGACGGTTGATATTGAATCACCGTGCGTTCCTGTATACGTACCTAGCTATAGTTGTGCCACTTATAACTAACCTTGTAAATTCATTTGGACATTATAATTTCACCGAGTGTATGTCGGTTATCACGGTAAAAAGTAGGCTATGTCCTTTCCCAAGTTCAGTTCAGTTTATATATTAGTAGGGATTTATCTGTTTGTTGCGGCTAATCTCTGGAACGTCTGGACCGATTTTAAAAGGTACCTTGGATAGTTGATGACACAAGGAATAACTTGGCGTTGCTCGCGATTCACAACAGTAACCGCGGGTAACACCGCACGACTGAGCTAGTGGCAAATACATAAATATTTGTACAGGTGTCGCAACATGCCACATTGTGCTGGGAATGTATGGCTGTATTGAAGAAGATCAAACTATTCAAGTGCAGAGTCGAAGAGGCGCAGAGGCTAATATCTAATCAATATATTCAGCAACAGGTTATTTAAGTAATATACCTCATGTCATTGTTAACTTCAATCAACAACCCGTCATGTCCCACTGTCTCCTCTCAGGAGAGGGTTAAGCCCATACGTCCCCACGCTGGCCGAGTGCGGGTTGGTGACTGGCAAGTCTGGCTGTGGCTACGTTACCTTATGATAACAACCGGGACCGACAGCTTAACGTAACCTCGGAATTACAGAAACGCCATCTGATCGCTTCCAATCAATTAAGGCCACTCAGCTATGGTATTGTTAACCTCAATAGCCCTTAATAGTCCACTGCTGGACATAGGCACCATAGCCAGACGTGTTGCTATAGACTCTGTGTCAAGTTTTCCATCTCTCTGCAGTGCTGTTGTCCTGCGTAGTTTGCTCTCATAGTCGGCTCACACCCACCGAATGAATGGGGTAGTGATGATTACCATCATCAATTGCCTTGAAGAGTCCACTGATGGACGAAGGCTAGCCCACTGATGGAATGGCAAGAGTAAGCCATTCCCATCTCTCTTACGTGTGTAGTTTATTTATTTATTTATTTATGGTTTGCTTACAGTCGATACATTAATACTTAGTCTAGATAGATTACATATACTAAAATTAAGGCTTTTGTACAACCACTTTCAAGCAAACACAGCATGCACAAAAAATTGGAAAATATAACTAACACCCGTTGGATTCAAATATCAAGAACGAGAATCAAAACTGCCGATTTCCAAAACAGTGATGACTCCCGCCCGCATACTTAAAACAAGGAAAAACAAAAAGGAAAGGTTTTTAGTGTTTACAATGTGATGCAAATTAGCTTTGCGTAGTTTGTTACCTTAGTCGAATCTTAGGGGGCGTTCATTTATTACGCAAGACGATTTAGGGGAAAGGGAGGTGACCCATGTCTTATTTTTTCTTACAAGGGTTGGTCTTGGTTTCAGGCACACAGAGGGCACGCCGTGTGGTTTTAGTCGGTTCGATTCCGACACACCGCCCCGCCGCATAGAAAACCTCGGCGGGGTGAAGGCCCGAAGGGATTTCCACACGTAAAAAAAATGGTAGTTCTTACGTAAGTTAAAACAAAGCTAAGTGATCATATCCAAACGATTAAATCCAACATGATTGTAAGTAAATTCACTACATATTCTAAAACTAAGTCCTCTGCTGTCTGTCTGTTCGCGATAAACTTAAAAACTACTGCACCGATTTTCATGCTATTTCAGCAATAGATAGATTGATTCTCGAGTAAGGTTTTAGTAATTAATTTGTCAAGTTTAAAATGTTTTTTAACCTGTACAAAGCCGAGGCGGGCCGCTAGTTTATAAATAAACATGAAAACCAGCCAAAGGTATGTTCATTTATTACTTTAGATTCTTAAGTAATAAATATTAAAGATAGGGTGAGGGGTGTGCCTATTTTTATTTTTTCTTAGAGGTGGGAGGGGATCAAACCTAGTAAAATCAGCTTACGTAATAAATGAATGGCCCTTTAAGACGCATACACAATGAATACGGATAGTGACATTGGGGTGGTGACGAATTATTATCATCAATAGCCTTTAAGAGTCCACTGCTGGACATACGCCTCTCTTAAGGAGAGAGAGTGCATAAAGCAGCACTCGCCGATGCGTACTCCTCCGTTCTCTGACCCTCGGTCCTCAGATTCACTGCTTTGTACTTTGTTATTAAATTATATAAGTTTTTATACAGGCATATTTATAGTCCCAAACAAAGCAGAATTTGTACCAATAATTACTGTTTTTGTATTCCAGAAAACTGTACTGAGAAGTTTATCTAAACTATCATCTGTTGAAACAAATAATGTAATACTTATCACCCACAATGATAAAGAAACATTAACTTCAATAAAACATGAAATAGATCACTCCGAAGACGAATATAATTACAACGAAGTAGACAATACAAGTGACCACGAAATTAAAAAAGAACGAAAGCCCGCCATTAAGCGTAAAGTTTTAAAAAAGCAAAAGAGATCACATTACAGATTAGTCTATGGTCCCAATGTTTATAAAAAAAGTTCATTGAGAAAGAAGTTTTCAATCGAGGCTGGAGAAGTACCGTTGTGGTACGAGAAAGATAAATGCAGTCAATTTTATAAAACGAACAAGTTCAGATGTGGCTTATGTATTGAAGGATTTAATTGTAAGGAGAAATTGGACGAACATTATTCAGCGCGGCACGATGAGGTGAGTGTGCTGTTGAGATCCTGATCGTCAACAGCCAACTGCTGGACTTGACCCTTATAATTTCGTGATGTCCGGCGGTTCGTCCTTCCGTCCTCGACTTACCGTCCAAACGGTTTGTGCTAGAAGAATGAAACAGAGTGCCCCCCCCCCCCTCTAAAAGCTAAACGGCTGGCTCAAAAAATATGAAAAAATTCGTGACGGTGGTCCATATAATGAACTTTGAAGGAAAACTATAACGGATTAGATGACTTTGTTAGTTCAGGAGTTTTAGAGGCTTAACTTGTAAAATGCGCTCAATAGGAAAACGTCATACAAAATTAACGCATTAATACGTAAACATAACAATTATCTATTGGATACGATTTTAAATCCACGTACCATTATGGGTGACTGAGGAACCCTTTCCTGTGCGTGGCCTGACACGCACTTGGCCGATTTTTTTTCTCAATTTAAATGGGACTGACCCCGAAGCTGTCTCTTTTTAATGAAAAAAGAATTATCGAAATCGGTCCACTACGTTAAAAGTTATGCATGTTCATATACGCGTCGAATTGAGAACCTCTATTTTTTGTCTTTTAAAAACTTAATTATTATATTTATGTCGTCGGTCAGTCGGTGGGTCCTTACATGTGTGGCACGTGCAGCACGCGGTTCCGTACGCAGGGTTCCCTGCAGGCGCACGCGGGCACACATAGGGTCGCGCGAGAATGCTCGCGCTGCGGGTTCCAGTGCCACACACTTCGCCGGTTGAACGCTCACATCACGCGCGCGCACCAGCTCGTGCAGTGCGTCTACTGTGGCCTGTGTCTGCCGTGAGTACCGCTGTAGCCACTTCTCTCGTCTACTTCTTCTCGTAGACCCCGGCTGGGGTCCTCCACACCACCTGTCGCCACAGGCGGGTCACTGGGCTACATCCGGGTGGATCTGTACGAAGTTTCGGGGAATTATTCCATTCCAGGGACGGATATCGTTCCCCTCCAACACAAAAGGAAGTACCTATGACCAGGCGAGGTGATCATGCCTGGCGGGCAACTGCCCAACAGTTTATATTGGGATGTTGTATACATGCTAATGTTGCTCTTTATGTTTCACTTGCTCTGTATGTGGAAGTTGCCACAACCGCTTCTGTGCTCAGGGAGTGGGAGATCCAAGGGGTGAGGACCTCAAAGAGTCCCCGCTAGTCACTAACAGGTCGTGTGTCACACAGCTTCCTAACATCAGCTGTTGGGCTGTTGCTCGTTTTGTGTTGTAGAAAAATACCACCTGGTCCTTCACACCCCTACATATGGTGACATCTTAAGAAGATTCAATCACCACTTCTTCCTAGCCTTTATTCCCAATAGTATTTCAGGTCGGGTTACTAGTGTAACTAGTTTTACCTGAATTTCAGTTTTTACACGGGAGTGACTGGCATCGGACCTCCGCAACTAATGGGAGAACTGAAATTCAAAGGTTAAACTAGACAATATACAAATTGATGTTTTGAATCTGGGTGTTTTTTATGTCCGTTGTATATTCGTCTGTAAAGTAGTACATTGCTATTACAATGGTCTTTATAAACGAGTATACAATGGCAGGAACGTGCGTGAGTTCCGCGCGCACTACCGCGAGATGCACAGCGTGTTTGTGTGCGAGCCGTGCGGCAAGCGATGCAAGACCAAGTACATGCTCGAGAAACACATGAGGTGAGCGCACCACCAGTGGGACTATGTTTTTAGGTATTTAAATAAAATAGTACCGTTGTGTCACAAATTTTAAAACAAACACGTTGAACGTTTGTTGCTCAATAACAAGTCATAAGATCGTCTTTAGAATTCCGTAGCCAAATGGCAAAAAACGGAACCCTTATAGGTTTGTCAATATCTGTCTGTCTGTCCGTCCGTATGTCACAGCCACTTTATTCCGAAACTATACTGTTGAAACTTGGTAAGTAGATGTATTCTGTGAACCGCATTAAGATTTTCACACAAAAATAGAAAAAAAAAACAATACATTTTGGGGGTTCCCATACTTGGAACTGAAACTCAAAAAAATTTTTTTCTTCAAACACGTACGTGTATCTGTGCTAACTATGGATAGGTCTTCAAAAATGTGGGTGACTACGGAACCCTATTCTATGCGTGGCCTGACACGCACTTGGCCAATTTTGTATCTTCTTGTGTCTATTGTTGTATTTTCTTGTTTAAGAGAATTATTGGAACCATTTTTACCTACTTAAGTCACACCTTGAAATAACAAGTCATTTTCTGAGTGGAGACCTGGTGTCCTTTTACACAGGTTTTCATACCTATTTCAGGCACCAGCTATCCACAACCGAGTTTGTCAAATTTAATATTACATATAATTTTCATTGTATTTCGGTTTTGGTGAGAATAATTTTCTTTGTTTGTACAGATGTTTGACGCGTGTAGTTAGATGTATTGGTATGTAGGTTTGAATGTATGTATTGATTGATGTTCGTGAGCAGTAGTCACTCGCGCGTGCACGTGTGCGGTATTCGCTCGTACGCGAGCAGTGCGGGGCTGCGCAAGCACCGCGCAGTTCGCCACGGCGCGGTGGGCGGGGAGGACGCGTACTGCGCGCGCTGCGACAAGCAGTTCGTCAGCGCGCCGCTCTACCGCCGACATCTGCTCAACGCCACCGCGCATGCCCACGAGACTAACAAACTGTAAGTTTCAGCTCCACATGAATACCCCTACTCATCACAACACAGGTAGTATAAAACAAAGTCGCTTCCGCGCTCTGTCTGTCCCTATAAATGCTTCGATGTTTAAAACTACGCAACAGATTTTGATGCCGTTTTCTTTAATAGATAGTGTTTCAAGAGGAAAGTTTATATCTACAATACATGCATAATATAGTAGAAAAACATTGATAATTTTAAAGGTTTCTTATGTGATGTCGTAAATTAACTCATTTTTTACGCTTACATTCTAAACGCTGGCTGTACCATACGAGATAGTTCAAAATAATGTACTATATGGCGAAGCCACAGAATATTAGTAGTTTAGATCTTTACACGGCTACGTGATTAAATAATTGTTTTACTGAAGTTAACGTACGTGCCGTCAAACAATAGTAATATAATAAAATATTAAATAAGGAAGAACAAACAACATATTGTCAATTAAGCAATTAAGTAAATAGTACTTCCTAGCGCCCCACCTAAACCTGCACATATTACATTGTATATAAGCTTTAGTTTAAGTTAAATTAGATGGAGTCAATACGGAGTCATACAGAGATAATGTAGTCATTATTAAAGCATTACAATCAACGTGTCGTCTAATTGGCTCCCTGGGTAAACACGCAATATACTACAGTATTGTACATCTTAAAAAGGTCTACATAGTAGGTAGTAGAGCCACGCTGATTTCAGCACGAATGGGCCGGCTCGACCCGGCCAGTACTACCCTCACACAGAAGACCATCCTAATAATGACAGCATTCTTGCTGTCGTATTTCGTTGGTGAGTGTGAGACCGCAGGCCCAATCATTCTGCATCATTCTCCCGCCCTTCGAAGGCCGGGAGAATGATGCAGAATAATCAAACCAGGCTGCCATGGTAGGGGTCACCATGCTACATTGTCTACCCTCACAATAAGCATGGTGACCCCTACTCCTGGATTCTACTCATGCTTTCCATCAGGCAGAGTAGAGTCACAAGTCCGCGATGGTATATTTCTATCTCTTAGAGATAACCCACAATAACCATTTTATTATTTCTTTCTTTTTACGAGAAATAATCGCTTATTTACGAAGCTATACAGCAGGGGTCTCCAATTAGTTTCGCTCGGGGTCCGTTTTAAGAAATGAAATGACCATCGTGGCCCGCACATTTTATTTATAGGAAAAAAATATTTATTAAACAAATGTAATTAAACTAATTAAGGAAATAACAAAGGTATTTTGTTACATAGGTATCAATGCGAAAAATGACATTTTTTGTTGCAAATTATCTGTCTGAAGTTTGGAGTAAAATTAGTGCAAGTTATTGACATTAAGTCCTGGATATGTTCAGTAGTAAGTCGAGATCGAAATCTATTCATAATAAACTTCATCTTTGAAAATGCTCCATTCACCATCAAGATGCAGATTGTAAATGCTGAGAGTAAATGCTGCCGAGGATTTCTACAAAAATCTCAATTTTCTTAAAATCTGCAAACCTTTTTTGAAATTTCGATTTAAGATCCGTAGCGTCTTACATTGGCCGACGTTAGTCTCGTTGTCACTGCTGATTTTTTTATTTAAATTTGGGTAGTGTAAGAATTAATTTCCAAGATTATTAATACTGTATAGTATACAGTATTAATCTTTATCCAATTAAGTACCTTAAATACATTGTGCATTTAATATAGATTAATATGGCTCTTTACAGTATGTAATTTAAATTAATGTTTTTGAAGATATTACAGATTTTAAATGCAGGAACGTAGCGATTGTGGCAGTACCGGCCGGGACCCGTTAGTTGGCGCTGCTGTCGATTTGGCACTATCAGTTAATAAACACAATACTTTAATAAGAATAAATATTCTAAGGAGGTTCGCCTACTATACAGAACTGGACAGACGCGTTACATAGTATAGGGTTTACTTCGAATTTTCCTAATCTATCGTCAAAATTTTTTGGACAAGAACACAATCGGTCACATATACTTACTTTTTTTGTAAATTTATACTTTAATATTATAAAGCTGTTAGTGTTAGTTGTGATAACAGTTAGTTTCTCAAAAATATATAATTGTTCCCCTTCTAAAAAAAGTTCAGTACAGCATATTTGTCTACCTTTTAAGGTTGGCTCACTATAACCTTTTTTTAAGGGAAATAAATTTGCTTCCGCGGTATAACATCACGCCATGGGCAATAGAAGATGCAGACGGAGCTGTGTAGCTAGTACATACATAATATACTTAGGAAACACCCAAACTCCGAAACAAATACTTATAGATAGATCATTCAAAGATTTGTTCCTACCCGGGCATCGAGGTCTTGACTCAAGCACAACAGTCGCTTACGCTACCACTGCATAACCAATACAGTCTTAAGTACTATTCATAATTTTGGTTCGCTTTGAGTGTTCCTATATAAATCGTTCAGGCGTTGTGCTCGAAGCTCGAACTATCGGCTATGGGTTTCTATCGTCGAATGCTAATTGTTTTGAACGTGTCCACAGGGCTAAGAAGGTGCCGTGTCTGGAGTGCAGCAACACGTACTCGCGGCGCGCGTACATGATGAACCACTATCGACACGTGCACATGAACCAGTCCAAGTACTACTGCTCGCACTGCGACCGGGTGAGTACTACACTGCAACGCAAACCAACCATACGTACGTACAACCAACCATACTTACAACCAACCATACGTACGTACAACCAACCAAACGTACGTACAACCAACCATACGTATGTACAACCAACCATACTTACAACCAACCATACGTACGTACAACCAACCATACGTACGTACAACCAACCAAACGTACGTACAACCAACCATACTTACGTACAACCAGCCATACGTACGTACAACCAACCATACGTATGTACAACCAACCATACGTACGTACAACCAACCATACGTACGTACAAGCAACCATACAAACATGCTTACCAACCATGCAAACTCTTCAAATCAAGTTGCAAATAACTCTCTAGGTATTATCAGCGTTAGGGCACATGACCTTAACCCTCTCCTGAAGACCTTAGTCCAACAGTGGGACGTGATGGGTTGTTGATGATTTGACCACATCATTCTGATACATTTGTTAATTCTTTAGAAACGTTTACGATTGTAAAAACGCTTACAGAGCCGCTTGCGATAGCCGACGAGTTATCTGACCGTTCTAATAGTTAGGAAATAATATATAAATACACTATAATATATCTGTGTATGTTTGTTCAGCACTTCCTAAACCGCACTCGCTACGTGGAGCACGTGCGCTACAACCACGAGGGCGCCAAGAGGGAGAGGAACAAGCTCTGCAACGTGTGCGGCCGAGGGTTCGCGGTCAGTACTCCTCCTCTACCTTCCCCCCTCTACCCTTGTATATTTGGGGCGGACAGGGGACCGCATAACCTACTTCGTTGCCTTTTTTTATATTTAAGCCTACCATAGTGACTCTAATTTTACCTTATGGAAAACATGAGTAGGGGTCACCGTCTTTATTGTGAGGGTAGGCAATGCAGCACGGTGACCCCTACCATGGCTGATCAGAATGATTGGGCTTCCGGTCTCACATTCACCAACGAAATTGCTGTCGTTATTATGATGATCTTCTGTGTGAGGGTAGTTCTGCCCCGGACGAGCCGGACCATTCGTACTGAAATCAGCGTGGCTCTACTACCTACCTATAGAAACCTTACTCTTACTCTCTCAGCAGAAGCAATAACTGTCTGTCAGTAATATCAAATTAAAGACTTCACTAAATTCGTATTCAAGTATATACATTATACAGTTCGTATGTACTTACAACAAAAAAACAATTTTTATTGTTTGTCCGTCTGTATGTTGCGGCTAATCTCCGGAACGGTTAAACCGGTTTTGATGTGACTTTCACAGGCAGATATCTGATGATGTAAAGAACTTAGGCTACCTTGTTTAGACTAGCATCAAAGACGCTTCTATTCACGATATCCGACACGCGCGGGAGAAGCCGCGCTCACAAACTAGCATTAATTAATATCATTTGTTCCCCAGACCAATCGTATCCTCTTGAACCACATCCGGTCGCACTCCGGCGAGCGGCCCTTCGAGTGTTCGCACTGCTCGGCCAAGTTCACGCAGAAGCATTCCATGCTGTCGCACGTCAAGTACATACACATGAAGAGCAAGCGACGCCCCACTTAGCAAACACGACTGAGACGATGTACTCCCAGCCCGTCCAGCGCAGAGGACAGGTGCACTCTCTGTACCCTCACAATACGACGGGACCGGGACGACATCAGGAGAAGGACCAGAGATTTTACCCTAACCCCGAATTCCGGGCTAATTATGTTTTTGGCCCGATCAGGCAATCGAACTCGAGACTACTTGATCGACAGTCGCACGCGCTAACCGCTAGACCAATAAGCCAAACTATAACATCTTAATGAGACCATTGAAATAAAATGATACTTACAAAAAAAATTTTTCATTTACTATACAGACAAAGTATTAGTTAAAAACATGAAATGAAACAACCATTTATTTTGTGAAAAATTCCAAAATAAATTATAGTTTTAAAACACTTTGAAAACATCCATAAATAGTAAACCGAACCAATATCGTACAATCAACGAAAGAATTAAGGACTGGGTTCTGTACCTTGTACTAAACTACCCACAATATTTTTATTTACTTGTTTATTTAAAAAAAATTAATTTACTTGTCACCTTTAAACGCGCATGCATATCAACTAATTAATCAAGTTGAATCAATCAAATCAAATGAAAACACCTAAAATATTATTTAGGATGAACACAAGGAACACCATCTCATATCATAATAGGTACCATATTACAGTACACAGGTACCATATTACAGTACACAGGTATCATATTACAGTACATAGATACCATATTACAGTACACAGTTATCATATTACAGTACATAGGTACCATATTACAGTACACAGGTATCATCAATGATATTATAAAAAAAGGTAGATATCGCACTATCGCGCGAAAATTGTTGCGGATAAATGTAGTCAATCGTCGTGATTTCATTTAGTCGGCTAATAGAAGCTAGCGAATAAACTCGTTCTCAGAGCGTTTCCGTGAAGTGCTTATTATTACCAAAATGCCGAGCTGAGAAGGTGTAAAAACTATGGTTCCAAAATAAATAAAAAGGAAGGAGTTACATACCACGGGTAAGTATTTATAAGTAACTACGTAATATTTGTATTTTGTCACGGTTTTGTTTCCCATTTACCGAAATTATTAAATTATATCCAATATTATTAAAGACGCGTTAAAAAAGGACAGAGGATAAGATTGTAACTGAAGTGTGACAAAGACAAGGCATGCGTAATAGATTAAATCAAACAGAAGGGATATCGTAGGCACAATACATACCTATCGTCCGCGTCCTCCAGTACCGTCTAATTGATACGCTCATATTACTATTATGTGTTTAGTTGTCATTGTCTTTCAGTTAATATGATGATTATATTATTTGGCAATAATAGTGTCAAAATGTATGTTGGTAAAAAGACTGTTTATATTGTTTTGTATTTACCAGATTTCCAAGTGACAATCTTACGAGAATTAAATGGGTTAGAATGGTTCAGGCGGAAAGAAGTGAGTACGACTGGATGCCTACGACAAGTAGTACTATTTGTTCCGTACATTTTAAGCAGGAATATAAATACACTATTTCGAAAGGATACATACGTCTGAAAAAAAATGCAGTGCCTGTTATAAACATGGTAAAATTTGTTTGTATCCATAATAAAATTGTAGTTTGATTAAATCTGTCCTTAGTTTTACATTAAATTTAATTAAGGTGTTTTCACAATTCAAAATGTTGTTTATAATCTTGGAAAGTATATAATCTACAATGACAACTAAAATACTTTTTTCTTTTTAGGATAAAGATGATGTTTCTGATGATGATGATTGGTACTTTTAGCAAATAGCGATATTCAATGTCATATCTGTATCAATTTTAACGAGTTAGTCCATAATTTTACTACGAACCTCAAAGTGCAACTCGCAAGAGATCGCTATCTCTTTCTTTACCATGCATTCCGTATTATCTTTTGCATTCGTAATCGTAATGTATGTATACACCTTTAAATAAGTACGTCATGTCATACCGCAACAATATCGAACGCCGTTTAGTATGAAGGTAACCTATCTTTCTATATAATATCATTGGGTATCATATTACAGTACATAAGTACCGTATTACAGTACTTATTTTGTCTTCTTTTTTTGATAAAATGACAACACCCGAATAATATCAGCTATTTCTGCCAATGTCAAGTAATAAACATTTTCAATTGTAAAGTATTCTAGTCTTCAAGTCGTCGTCGTAACGAATTTAATTATAAAAATGTGGATGAGATGAAATGGGGACCGTCTTCCGAATAAACGATCTTGAATTAATTGTCATGTGTGAGTTAATATTGACAAACGATTATTTCTGTGTGCGAATATAAAACATGTGTATGTGTGCAGACAAAAGACGCTATGGCTAGCTACTCCCGGGCCTGTGTAGCTCTATGGACTAGAGTAGTTTATAAAACGCCATAGCGCCATATACACTTTGGTAGTGATTCTGTCTTTTTCTACTTTTTGGGCTTTCTGTAAAACATATCTTAGATGGTCTATCGCAGCACCTCATTGAACGCCTTTACGCCAACACTCTAGTGTCTATGGTACAACGTGACATGGAGTCGGTGTCCTTGTCTTTAACCTCTATAAAAATTCAAAACACCAGCAAAAGCTTTGCTAGTAAAATTAATAAAAACTTTAAAATACGTATAATTAATTAATTGTTTCGGTTTACTATTTGTTTTGACAACTATAATTTATTTAGAAGTCTGTTTATTAAACAAAAACTATGTAACATGATTTGTGTCATAGATTAACAAAAAAAAAATGATTTTCAATGTCTGCCTCAGCTCGTAATCAACTTTGTGATGCAAACGAATTATGAATAGACGTCGTTACAAAACATTTTGTGAGGGTTTCCATCGCCGCTCCCATCGCGTGGGGCTGCGCTTAGTTCACTGGTTCTCTTGTGTATAGGACTGTACGAAGCGTGCTCGAAGCTGTTCAGGACTGTGATATTGCACACCAGACAGTGGTTCCAAGACTTGTTGATCTGAAACAAACAGAATTAATATCTGGTGCTGAATGTATTGTTCACATAACCATATACTAAAAAATTTCTTCTTCTTGTTCTTCTCCAATTACTGGAGGTTGGAGCCTGTCCCTGGCGAGGTGAAACAGTTCCGCGGCGCCCTTGACTCCGGTCTATACATACTTATATAAATAATTTTAACAAAAAGAAACCGAATTCAAAGAAAAACTATTCCGAGAACCCAAATCGCGACAATTGTGCCTATGATATTTGATGAGTTCCCTCGATTTCCTTGGGATCCCATCATCAGATCCCGATATGGTGACGATGGGACCACCTGTAAGCTACGCCCATTCTAATACAAAATGAATTTTTGAAATCGGTTCAAAAACGACGAAATTATCGCTGAACATACATAAAATTCCGACGAATTGAGAACCTCCTCCTTATTTTTGAAGTCGGTTAAAAATACTAATATTCTAAGGAGGTAAATTTTGTGTTCTGTGAGATATAATCACAGGGTCAATGAACGGATTTTAAAATTCTTTTGCCGATAGAAACGGCTTGATCGATATTGACAGTACAGCAACAAGCTACCTATAGACTAGCTACGCCGCGCGGCGGTGTCCGCGGCTCTTATAAATGTACACAGCAATAGCTGGTGCTGTATGTTGTTGTGTGTATGCTTACGAAACATAATTATTAAAAACAAACAACAAATATAGTTTTCCAACTTACTTTCCTAGAAAAGTTATCATCGACGGGTTTTAGAATGTTGACAATGTGCAGTCTGGTCCTGCTGTGCTCGCTTGTGTCTGTAGACAGCACGTTCATTCTGCACACTTGACACACCACCGAGCTCTCCGCTTGCTTGTAGCTGTGGAACACTTCAATCGTGAACTTCTCTGTGTTGCCGTTAGGAGTCGTGATAACCACATGATTGTCTTCTACGACGGGAAGCGCACAGTTTAATTTGTATTTAGCGATCATTGATTTCAAATATTCCAGGAAGCTCGTCTCTGGCTGGTTCGGTACTGTCTGTGAGCCGTGAGCTACTGGTTCGGCGGGTTGAGTTTGAGATTCTCCTACATTTCTCTTCGCATTCTTGGCATTCGCCACGTGCTTCTTGCCCTTGCAGTGTTCTTGGAAACCATTGCAATGCATAGTTCTGCTGCAAACGCTACAAAATACCATATTTGCAGGAATCTCTCTCACGTCACAATATTCCCTGGTATTCTTCAAGTGTTGTTGGCCTTTGAGGTGATCTTGGAAAGTGTTCGGTGTCACGTAAATATCGCAGACATCACAGTGGATGAGCTTCCTTCTCTTGTCTCTTTGGACTAGCTGAACGTTAGAGACCCTGGCTTGTCTGTTGGCGTCATGTGAGGAATCAATAGCCACGTGCTCGGGCCCGTTAGAGACGGTCACGTTGCACAACATACAGTGATACAACACTAGGTTTATCTGAAAAACATAATGAGTTATTAATTAGAAACCTAAAAATTATTACTAAGTTATGTCCACTTAGTAAAATGTTTTCGTAGTTCATGACTCGGAACCCTTACGATTTCGTCATGTCCATCCGTCCTCGACTTACCGCACAAACGGTTAGTGCTAGAAAGATGAAACTTTGCATGGATACATATCTATGCAAAAGCTAAGTTAAGCAACAAAGTGCCAGAATAAAATCACAAAAAATACTATTTTATGAGTTCGTTATCAGTTCTATTTAGCTGGACCACAGCACATGTCCGTGTGGTGACGGATTAAGAACACAAAGTGTCACCACCCCTATTCATTCCATGGGTGTCGTAAGGGGCGACTAAAGGAACAAAATAAGCAGCTAACATCACTGCCAAGAGAAGGAAAACTTGAAACAAACCCTATACCAACCCGTCTGGCCAGCGTGGTATAGTAGGCCAAACCCTCCTTTCAAAGGAGAGGCCTATGTCCAGCAGTGGACTGTTAAAGGCTGTTGATGATTGATGATGATGATTACTTATTTATCGTGTCGACACTGGCTCCGATGTCTGCGTAGTACCGCAGATTCGTGGCCAGCCCAGACACCCAGCTGGGATACCAGCTGTCAGCCAGTTGAGTGGCCTCAGATGATTACCATAAATTACAACTTACTATTATATAAATTAAAACCTTACCTGACGAATGAAGTTATCATCTATGCATTGGGTAACATGCTTAAGGTGAATCAGAGTCTCGCTGTGGGCTCGCGTGTCTACAGATATTGTCATCTGACACAGCTGACAATACATGCTGCTCTGCGTGGGCTTGTACCCGTGGAAACTTTCCACAGTAACTGTGGCTTCAAAGCCATTCGGTGACACAACCACGATATCTCCGTTTTTAACAACTGGCAGGTTATATTTCAAGTTATATTTTGGTACCATCTTCTTCAGGTACACATTAAAAGCCTCGACGTCCATCGGGCCATTTCTATCGTCAATGTGTTCTCGACTTGTGCTGGGTTCCTGTTGGTCTTTTCGGATTTGGAGTGGACCTGGTGCTCGTTCTCTGTTTTGTTTCTCAAACATCTGTTGGAGACTCTTATGTTTTTTACTTTGGAGATGTCCAAGGAAATTGTTTTTATGTATATTGATGTGGCAAATTTCACATTCGATATTATTTACATGGTTGACCGAGGTCGTTTTATTTTCTGGCGGTGGATCGTCGTTAATCTGTGTAAACACGTGCTGTGGTCCAGCTAAATAGAATGTGTTGCCCACCAGGTCGTGACTCCATGCGTCACTTATCTGAAACATACCACACGTTTTAGAGTTTACATGCGTTCTTCTTTCGCATTACTCTTAGCATTGCTTGTGAGATCTATGTATATCTTTCAGTAACACTGAAAGATATACATAGATTTTCAGCTACACCGACTAGACCGAGACTTTCAGCTACACGAGAGAAAAGATGGCATTGTTATGCAGTGAAAGCGCGTGTTTTTTACGATTATTACAATACGTAGTAGTAACCGAGCAAAGCTCGGCCGCCCAGATGCTTTTGAGTTCAAGGGTTACACAAACCAAGTAAAAAGATATATTTGTTTAAACAAGACTAGCTCCTAGCTATCGCGACAAAAAGAAGCTCATGTCTTTTTCCGAATTCCAATTCATTCATTCATATGTACATCAAAATTTATTCGGATTAGTTCAGCGGTTTAGCTGTGAAATCGTTACAACAGCCAGACGGAGATACTTTTGAAGTTCAGTGACAAATAGCAGTCAAGGAGTTCACACCAACGCCCACTCACACACGCACGAACGCACGCAAGCACACACAGTCTGCTCGAATATTAGCTTACCAACCTCGGACCCAATAGCACAGATTAATAAATAAATAGTAACAGATACATCACTCCCATACTAAAGCGAAAATACCTACGCTATAATTTTAACAAAAAGCGGCCAAGTGCGAGTCGGACTCGCCCTTCATGGGCTTCATGGGTTCCGTAGCATCATATAAAAGTTTTTGTAGTTCGTTGTAACTTTCATCAATGTTTTAGTAATAGTGTTTTGATTAAAAGAAATGAAAATTGCGGTTTATGATTTATGACGTATTAAAAACAACTACTTACTAGATCTCGTTCAAACCAATTTTCGTTGGAAGTTTGCATGATAATGTACATCATATGTTTTTTTTAGTTTTATCACTCTCTTATTTTAGAAGTTAAAGGGGGGGGGGGACCAACATTTTACCACTTTGGAAGTGTCTCTCGCGCAAACTATTCAGTTTAGAAAAAAATGATATTAGAAACCTCAATATCATTATTGAAGACCTATCCATAGATACACGTATGGTTCTGATGAAAAAAAAATTTTTGAGTTTCAGTTCTATGTATGGTGACCCCCATTCATTGCTTTTTTTCTATTTTTGTGTAAAAATATTAAAGCGGTTCACAGAATACATCTACTGACCAAGTTTCAACAGTATAGCTCTTATAGTTTCGGAAAAAAGTGGCTGTGACATACGGACGGACAGACATATAGACATGACGAATCTATAAGAGTTCCGTTTTTTGCCATTTGGCAACAGAACCCTAAAAAGGAACCGACTTCATAGAAAAACTATTCCTAGTATATTTGAGGAGTTCCCTCGATTTCCTTGGTATCTCATCATCAGATCGGGATCTGGTGACGATGGGACCACCTGTAAGCTTCGCCCATTCCGATGCAAAAATAATTTTTGAAATCGGTTCATAAACGACGAAATTATCGCTGAACATACAAAAAAAAAAAAAGATTCCGACGAATTGAGAACCTCCTCCTTTTTTTTGAAGTCGGTTAAAAATAGCCTACACGATCTTAATAATAATACCTGCCGCTCAGAACGAGAAGAAATGTACCTTATGTACACGTATAAAGAGTCGAGACTGTGTCGCCCGCCGTGCGGGACACGCTCCAGCGCGCCTAGAGCTACCTACGATGATTATTGTATTTAAACGAATGTTGCGATTCAAGCATATTTCTTAGAGTTAATCAACTTTGTTTAAGTTTTATATTTTTTCCCCTCTCTTAATTCTGTGTTATTAAATTTTATAGTTGATAATTTTAACAATAATTTTAACAAAAAGGAACCGACTTCAATGAAAAACTATTCCGAGTACCCAAATCGTGACATTGTGCCTATGATATTTGAGGAGTTCTCTCGATTTCCTTGGGATCCCATCATCAGATCCCGATATGGTGACGATGGGACCACCTGTAAGCTATGCCCATTCCAATGCAAAAAGAATTTTTGAAATCGGTTCATAAACGACGAAATTATCGCTGAACATACATAAAAAAAAAAAAAAGATTCCGACGAATTGAGAACCTCCTCCTTTTTTTTAAGTCGGTTAAAAAGGAACCGACTTCAATGAAAAACTATTCCGAGTAGCCAAATCGCGACAATTGTGCCTATGATATTTGAGGAGTTCCCTCGATTTCCTTGGGTTCCCATCATCAGATCCCGATATGGTGACGATGGGACCACCTGTAAGTTACGCCCATTCCAATGCAAAAAGAATTTTTGAAATCGGTTCATAAACGACAAATTATCGCTGAACATACATAAAAAAAAAAAAAAGATTCCGACGAATTGAGAACCTCCTTTTTTTTGAAGTCGGTTAAAAGTACCCTAAAACGCGTATTTTTTTTAAATAAATAATCATAATATGGAAAACATATATGGTGCTACCAGGCCGATTCATTAAACGTTGTCAAAATTATTTAAAAATATTTTTTGTAACTCTTCAATTATAATACTGCACAATAATTACGTGGTTTCGGCATTACGAAGCGTAAGCGCGGGAAACGTGCTAAGGCGAGCGTTTGGCGGCCCTCTGTTGGTTGAATCGTCGACTATACGCCGAGCGATAGGCATATAGCGCGTCGCCTTGAGCGAGTGACGGAGGCCTGCCAATAGGGTTACTTTTTCAAGATCTTCAGTAAAAGACATAAAAAAACTAAACGTACCTTACGACGAAACATATTATCAACAGGATTAGAGATTAAGCGAGCGTGTTTCTCGTTGTTGACGTGCGCTCTCTTCTCGTCCAGCGCGACCATCGTGTCACACACCTGACACAACACTTCGGAGTAGCTCTTCCTGAAACTGTGGAATATATCCACGGTGACCTTCAGTATATTGCCGTTGGGTGCCTCCAACGTCAAGTGCCGAGATTCATGCGCTTTGACCCACGTACAAACTTTTATCTTATATTTCTCGAGCATTCTTTTGGCGTATACTTTAAACTCTTTGATTTCGTCCGAATCGCCCGCGTTATCGTTCGTTAGGCTTGTACTAGATGTGTGTGGTTCATTTGGCTGGCAGTTAGTAGTAGTTGGTTGTATTCTATTCCGTACTCTCCTTTTAGCTCTTTTACGATCAAGCAAAGCGACTGTTCCCGTCGGCTGATTATCGTTTGACCCTGAAGCTACTGATACAAGCTGATGGCTTTTAGACCAAGAAGCTACTGACTCAGAGCGATCACTATCCACTTCGAAGTGGAGAAGGCCGTCAGTAAGTGACCGAGAATCATGCGGTTCTTCTGTGTCAACGAACTTTTTGACAAATACGTTTAAAACGTTCTCTTTCTCGACAGCCTGGTGATGTTCTACGGACAAGCCGTGGTACAATGTCTGACCAGCAGGGACTATCTTGACGCAGGGCGAGCAGTAATAACAATTATTCGTGTTTATGTTATTCTCATTGTGTAAATTGTAGTCATATAACAAACTTTCCATGAACTTAGTGCTAATTTTCTTCTTACTTTGATGTGTAACACTCTGAGCGTGTTCCCTGTAGTGCGGCCTCGGCACGGCTACGTCACATACGTGACAATTAATCAGCTCGTTCACTGAAATATAATATACTCACATTAGTTTACTTAGTGTTACAGAGGCTCACCACGACGTAAGAGGCGACTAAAGGACAAACTATATGCAAAGAGACAGGAAAACTTGAAACAAACTAACTGGCGCCAACCCGTCTGGCCCTTTCTAAAGGGAGGTGTAAGTCCAACACTGGGCTGTTAATTAAATAATGAGTTCATCTACTTTTTCAGAAAACCACAAGTATTTAAGAAACGTACACAAAGAACCGCCGGACTTAAAAAGTGGCCAAGTGCGAGTCGGACTCGCCCATGAAGGGTTCCGTATCAGCAAGTAACATCATATAAAAGTTCTTGTAGTTCGTTGTAACTTTCATCGATGTTTTTATAATAGTGTATTGATTGAATGAAAGGTAAATTGCGGTTTACGATTTATGACGTATTAAAAAAAAACTACTTACTAGATTTCGTTCAAACCAATTTTCGTTGGTAGTTTATATGGTAATGTACAACATACATTTTTTTTAGTTTTATCACTCTCTTATTTTAGAAGTTACAGGGGGGGACACACACATTTTTCCACTTTGGAAGTGTCTCTCGCGCAAACTATTCAGTTTAGAAAAAAATGATATTAGAAACCTCAACATCATTTTTGAACACCTATCCATAGATACCCCACACGTATGGGTTTGATGAAAAAAAATTTTTTGAGTTTCAGTTCCAAGTATGGGGACCCCCAAAATGCATTGTTTTTTTTATATTTTTATGTGAAAATCTTAATGCGGTTCACAGATTACATCTACTTACCAAGTTTCAAAAGTATAGCTCTTATGGTTTCGGAGAAAAATGGCTGTGACATACGGACGGACAGACAGACAGACAGACAGACATGACGAATCTATAAGGGTTCCGTTTTTTGCCATTTGGCTACGGAACCCTAAAAAAGCAATGTATGATATACACAAAGTGCTGTCCTGTGCTGGGTTTGAACCCACAAAACGGGCGATGAACACTTAACCAGCCAGTTCAGCTAGCGTAACTTTTTTTTTTTTTTTTTTACGTGTGGAAATCCCCGCGGACCGTCACCCCGTCGGGGGTTACGGCGGGGTGGTGTGTCGGACTCGAACCGACTAAAACCACACGGTGTGACCCTCTCTGCGCCTTTGTATTGGAAGGAGTCCAGGGAGGGGATTTCCTTCTGGACTCCAACCGGCGCCTGCCCGCACTGTTGCGGGCACCAACTCTTCACTCGACTCTCTAATTGGGCAACGTCCGGTCACACGCGGACGTCACCCCCTCGCGGTCGGCCACTACTGCGGACGGACGGGAAACCCGTCCCGCCCATCCGCGGCATGAGACGCAGGTATGCGCGCCTCCGCTGCCCGGGGCGCCGGCGGCGGATCGGGTCCGATTGGATGGCATCCTCCCGGGCCTTCTCCGCCACCTCCTTCTGCAAGATTACGTCCTCGCAGAAGGTTGCGACCGCGGTAAAACAACTGTCGCTGCCGGCCATCGATCTTATGACGGCCGGCAGCGAGAGATCCCCTCCGATGACTGCAGTGAGGACCCGGCGCTGCGCCGCCCATGCGGGGCAGACCGCCAGCGTGTGCTGGGCCGTGTCCTCACTGCAGTCGCAGTGGTGGCAGGCGGGACTCGGTTCCCTCCTAGCGACCGAGTGCAGGTACTTTCCGAAGCAACCGTGCCCGGAAAGTACCTGCGTCAGCCGGAAGGAAAGGGTCCCGTGCTGCCGCCCTGCCCACTCCGCGATGACCGGCTGAAGAGCCTCCACTGCGGCGAAGCCAGCGCGTGGGGTCTCCAGCCGGAACGACCATCTCTGCATGGTGGCTCGGCGAGCGGCTTCGCGCCACTCGCGCACGTCCTCGGGCGGAGGGCGAAAGCCGTTCTCCGCCCGGAAGTCAGCCACTCGCCGATAAACTTCGGCGAGCACTTCCGCCTCCAAATCCCACGGGGGTGTTCCGGCCAAGGCACACGCCGCCTCTGTGGACACCGTGCGGTATCCACGTATGGCTCTGACCGCCAGTATCCGCTGGGGGCGCCAGAGGCGCGCCCTGTTCTGGGCGGACAGAGCCGCCGCCCACACCGGTGCACCATAAAGAGCCATCGACCGGACGACCCCCGTGTACAGCCGCCTAGTGGGGACACTGGCCCCGCCCAAATTGGGCAGAAGTCGCCCTAGGGCGGAGGCAGTGCCCACCATCAGCTAGCTTAACTAAGCCAACCTTGCAGTTGTATTTCATTGTACATTGGCTGAGCACAACAACAACAGCGTTAAGTACGATCTGTCCAGTCGTCCCAGAAATTAGTCGGAATAAACAAGACCGACAAACCTTAAATTGTTTTAGATCTAGTTAGGCTTCCGTTGTTCATGACTCGGAACCCGTTCTGTGTTGGTATTTTGATGAGAGATTGCTGAGACGATTATTAATATTTAGGTATCCGTTTGCGAGTTATTAAGAGGGGGTATAAAGATAAATTGCCAATCTTAGATTTGATTTTTTCACTCGAAAGTAAGCCACAAATGATCTGTTTTTTATATATATATATATTACATTATATTTGAAAGGGGATGGACTGAGTGAAAACATAAAATTATAATATTTTATCGATAGAAAATAATCACAAAGTTACGTCTAAATTTCCACTAAAATCAATTTATTATCATAAATATGTATATTACTGAGTCAATATTTTAATACATTGTATATAAATATATTACCAAGGGACTGTATTAGTGTTTTAAAAAAATAATGTACAATTTACGAGTAATTACAATAAAATTGATTCGGCGCTTACTACATTCTTATTCCGTGCAGAACGCTCCCTTTCTATCGCACTTGACCCGAGGTAACGGGCATGTTTTGTTTCATCAATCAGTCGCGGTCGCTCTGTTGAGACGAGAAGACTGTGCTTCTGTGCTCCGGTTCAAGAAAATACTTCGTCAATCATTGCAAATAAAAAATATAAAACAAAACGCTTTAAAAGAGAATTAAAGAAGTTAAAAATTCAACTCATGACTAATTGTCGAAGGTCTATTACTTTACTTTTCTTATATTTGTGTTTGATTGATGAGTATTAATGATCTCACATCTACAATGTAAATGCGCTGGATGTCGGCGTAGTATATGCAAAACAAATCGATGTTTTTGACCACTCGCATGTTGATGCCAGTATATTTATAAACTTATATTTTACCGTACAATTTTATTTGTAACTAGCTTTTACCCGCGGCTCCGCATGCGTTATTGTCGATGTTTTTCTGCACAATTTTCTTATTTTTTCTTTCCTTAAGAGCCCTCTTCTGATAATAATTTATTATAAACAACAAAAAAAGATTCAGCCAAATTAGTCGAGCTGTTCTCGAGTTTTGAGCGCTTATCGTTTTGCTTATCATTAACCCGACTTTGTTTTATATATATAGATTTTGTATTTCAGAGCCGCTTTAGTTCGTAACAACACAAGGTGATGAATGCAATCCAGACGATTCGCTAAGCGGAAATCACTTATCAACTTTGTAAGTTTATTGTAGTTGTTTACCTTAGGACGTTGGTCCTAAGGTAAACAATTTTAAACAACAATGAAGGTCTATTTAAAAAAAAAAAAAGTAAATTAACCCTCAAGATTTTCGTACTACAAAGAATGAATAGACGTGAATTAAGTAAATAAAGTCAAGTCAAATATTAATTTGTTACTTTTTTTTATATAAGGCCCTAATTAGACCTCTAGGGCCTTTTTTTTTAACGTGTGGAAATCCATGCGGACCGTCACCCCGCCTGGGGTTTACGGCGGGGTGGTGTGTCGGACTCGAACCGACTAAAACCACACGGTGTGACCTCCTGTGACCTTTCCGTTTGGACGTCGCCCTCTCGGAGTTGGGAGGTCAAACGGCATTCGCTCTCTTAAAAGCCAATTGTAGCCAATTAAGTAGGAGAAAAACGGACCCTTAACTCCTTGGATGCAACCGGATGTATCTCGCTAGGATGATAATGATGATTTATTTATTGTTTTTTTCCAGATCAGCTTCTACTTTAGAAAATACTTCGATAACTAAGGTCTATAAAAAAATTTACAATATAAGTGAGTATTAATTTCCTTCCATAAAACATTTGCACTGCAAAATGTTTCTTAGTACCCAAGTAAGTAACAAAGCTCATGGTTAACACCATCCGACCACTTATAATGTATACTTATCTTTTACATGAATTAGAAGATCGAGGTTTGTCACTAGAAGCCATTGTGGGTATTGAAAAGTATAAAAATAACCAATAATGCGCGAGAGCGACGTGGCGAAGAACGTGACGCGTATCGTGCGTAAGGGGCAACCCACCGGAATGGCATGCGACTGCGAGGGCAGTCGAGCGGCCGACTATACCTAAAGTGCGGAGTGACACCCCCCTGATTTTATATATATTTATATATATTTTATATTTTTGTTATTATTTATATATATATATAAGTCAGTTAATGTTCGTCAATAAACCATTACCATTAATTTAAACATTTTTTGATTTTATGAAAAAAATTAATTACTTAAAAACACCAAGTTCTTTTCAATTTTTTCTTTTATCAATCAAATACTGATATTACCCACTGTTATCTAAACATACTTTTATATGTGTGCATATGTGGGCCTAAGTTACCTTGGTCATTTGCCATTGCCCTTTGATGAGGATGAACTAGGAGTACGAATCAATAAGTTATATACTGATATTTCTATAACCATTCATTTGGTTTTCACGACGAATGTCAAGAGTACTATTGCAGCAGTGAGAAAAAAAGTGAAAATCTTGTTGCAAAAGTAAAAACCTCAACATTCTGGGCTAACATCCAACATATTGTGGGTATAATCGCTACACATTCACGTAGTCTAATTAATGATTGCGACAGTAATGATGTAAAGCCATTCAATAGCATAATTGCAAAATTTGTGGGGGGGCAAACGAACAAATTTAATACAACGACGAACATATCAATTCAGGTGTGCGACTGCTGTAATGGCATACAATGCAAAAAGACCGTTGTATAATGTACAAAAATCGCTTTTAGGCCAAAGCCCTAAATCAAAAACAAAATCTTTTGAAGATAATAGAATTTGTAAAAATAAGTTGCGACAAAATTGTAAAGTACGTTTTAAGCTACGTTTTTCCAAAAAACCGTCAGTGCCTGTAATCGAAGACTTAAATTATGGAACAGACACCTGTCAAAAGCCTGATATGGCAGAAGATGTGTATGGGATGGCGAAACGTAGTTTTCTAAAAAATTTGGAAAAGACTGAGACTGAACGATCACAGATCGAAAGAGCTACTATCTTACAAAGAGATAGTAGCGAATGGTTAGAACTTCGCAAAAATTTATTGTTAATTTTTGAACATACGAGACAACACAATGGTCATTAACAAAACCGATTCTTGGTGAACTTCATATAACCAATAGAAAAATATTTCTTTTCACAGTGTGGTCGGCTGATAACCAAAAGTTAACTGCAGAAAAAATCTTGCGCGATGATGACGTTTGGAAATATAAAATGGTTGGTAAATTAACAAAATTTTACATGAAACATATATTGCCTGAGTTAATTGACCCACGTCAGACCAAAACTATGCCACTGAGACAACCATTAGTTAGCAAAAAATGTCAACACAAACTACTGACTGAAGCTGGACCCCCAAAAAGGTCGAATCTAACTTCCGAATTAGTGGAAATCCGTTCTTCAGATTTAGTTACTGCTTCAGACAAGCTCGACTTTTCTCAAGCTGGAACCTCTGAACAAACTATGTAATCATCCGAATTAGAAAAAATCCAATCTCAGCCTACGTTGTCGGAGGAAAACAAAACCTTTTCACCAGATTTCTCTACCGTTGGTCATTCTAATGCACCACAAAAAATATTGTCATTTGCAGAATATTGATGCACTTACGAGTACATAAAAGTATCTTTTATGTAATTATTATTTTTCTAAAATATAAACTGTATAAAATTTGTGTCTTTGTATTACTTTGAGTAAAATTCATAAAAGAAAATCATTACAAAGTACCTACAGATTCAAAATAGTTTTTTTATTATTGAATTTATATTTACAAACACAAGTAAATATAAATTCAATATCATCCTATATATATATCCTCATCTTTTTTTGAGAGTGTTTGTTCACAAAATGACCCTCCTGTGTGACATTATATTA
Source organism: Phragmatobia fuliginosa (assembly GCA_932526445.1). Classification (NCBI taxonomy): domain Eukaryota; kingdom Metazoa; phylum Arthropoda; class Insecta; order Lepidoptera; family Erebidae; genus Phragmatobia; species Phragmatobia fuliginosa. Next base: position 6,211,266 of record OW052084.1, on the reverse strand, counting down.
AGAAAATACATCATTATATTAGGTACCTACATTTTCGATTTATTTACCACCATTTTATCTATAAAAATCTGACTGACTAAACTGACTCGCACTTAGCCAATTTTTATCTGATTATTTTGGATGTATTGTGCTCGATCGTACTTGACAAAACAATACGGTAGCTACGGAAACGCGCGGTGACGTACGTAGTAACATACCTAGGATATAACTCGTGCGACCTAACATGGCACCTGACTCAAATGTCAGTCGTTTAAAGTACTGAGTGCAAGAAAAATATACTTTATTCTAGTTTTATTAAATATCAACATTTATTTTGCTTCAAGTAGTTTCTCATAACATACTACTTTATCTTAAGTGGTAATTTACTACCTGAGTTAAGAAAATACATATGTATACCAATAGGAAGCAGGCCTCATTCATTATTTACCCGAATGCATTCTTCGTGCAGTGATTTAAATAATATTACGTAATACCTAATATCATTTTAAATGAAATTAGGAACTGAAAAATGGTTATAAAATACATATTTAAATCGTCATGATAAGCCTTTTAATCGTAGTCTCTAAATATCATATGTATTTGGATTTTCTTTATTTTAAGCTATTGCGTCTCATAGACGTCATGCTATTTTTTTTTTGTGTGATCTTTCTTAAAAAAATTTGGTTGTCCAGATGAATCTAATGATATATTAATAATATAAATTCGTGGAGTGATTTATATGACATTAGGTAATACCTAATAAACTAAAATTATTGTGTTAAGATTCGTGCAACGGTAATAGTGATGCTAACGCTACTCGCAAGACGACAGAGGGATATCACGCGGGGGAACGGTATCATGTTTCGTTTTGAGCCAGGTGCCATCTTAGCTCGCACGAGTTATACCTATCTTCTTGCCGATACGAGAGCGGGGGGTGTGAAGCGCGCGGGTGAAATCTGATATTTTTTTAGGTTTATGCGCGCTCTTAAACTTTATCTGTGGGTGCATCAATTGTTTCTTGTAAATAACTCATTACGTTTGCGTTGTGGATTACTTTTCGCATAGGTGTTGTTATGATACAGTGACCATTGCGGATCAATAAACGTTTATGGGAAAACTTTATATTATCATTATTATAATCTTTCATTTATTTCATTCATCTTTCATCACCATCAGCCAATGGCAGTCCACTGCTGGACATAGGTCTCTCCCACTGCACACCACTCTGATCAATTTTGGCTTCTCGTATTCAGCTCCTTCATATACTTTACTTATATAATATATATATATCCTAAACATCCGCTTCAGCGTATGTGAGCCTTGGAAAATTCGCAGCCGCATTCGCATCCGCGGATGTGAAAAAATCTAAAAACTATCTATTGGACACAATTTTATTTATACTTGCCTTCGTGACACGCACTTGCCCTTCGTTCTAATATAATTGTGTAAACATTGAAATCAGTCCAACTCTAGTGGTACAAACGTAAAAGCATAACAGACAGAGTTACTTTTGAATTTATAACATTACAGTATCTCAGGATAAAAACAAAACTCGAATCACCTCCTTTTCTAAGTCGGTTAAGCCTTAACAGAAGATTTCAAGCATACCTTCATAGACGTCTTCGTCACCTATGTGCTTCGACACTATCTTAGCTTCGAAGACGGTCGTCTCCTCGTCTAGAAATATTTTGGAGACTATAACCCGCCTGCCTGTGCTTGGGCTCTGCAGATGCGCTATGAGGTCGTCTGGGCTTAAGAAATCCTCTCGCTTCAACGGCTCTCCATTTTCGCCCGGGTTGCGTTCCATCATCTCAAGCTGAAATAAACAAGTGTTCACATCACATTAACGCAGTAGTAGTCACGCTGATTTCAGCACGAACGGGCCGGCTCCACCGGGCTGGTACTGCCCTCTCAGCGCTATCGTGTATCGTTGTTGAGTGTGAGACTGTAGGTCCAAAGCTGTAGCAGCATCTCAACACGCCGCCATAGTACAGGTCACCATGCTGCAGTATTATTGCATTGTTTGCATTCGTAACGTGTATGTATGTATGGTAGTAGTCTTGGAATCAGCTCATACTTACTTTAGTCTGAGTAATCACTTTGGCAGGCTCATATAAAAACCGGCCTGCATCAGTCCACTGGACAAGGAGCAAAACCCCGGAGCAAGAAGGTTTTGACCTGGCCAAACAGGTTGCTATATTCACTCTTCTGTCTGTGGCTGTCTCTGCAGGCCCTGACCCAGGTGGACGACATGGGGGCTGGTCTAGTCCTGGTCCCAGGAGCTGGCGGACCTACATGCGGCCTGTACCTATGCCTGGAGATCCTACACCTGCAGCTGGCAGCGTCACCGAGTACAACGCGAGGGAAGCCCACCACCAACCTGCCATTTAGCTGCATCAAGAAAGCACTCCTCTACGGGGTGCCAGAGTACCCGAGGTGGCCATTGGCAGAATATATAGAGGAGCGTACTGTCATGTACGAGGACCGAGATATGGTGTTTTAAGACGTCGAGCCATTTCGTGCGGTGTTTCACAGCTGTCTGTCCTCGGTCCAATCCTGTGGAACATGGGATATGGCTGGGCCCTATGAGGGCGTCTCCCCCCGGGTTGTGCGTACTTTGTTACGCCAATGACCCTCTGGCGGCGATGAAGGTGACGAGCCTGGCCACCACAGGATTTTCCTTTAAAGTTAATCACATGGACCACCATCATGATTTTTTTGAGTCAGCCATTTAACTTGTAGATGGGGGGGGGGATTCCCCATTATGTGGGGTATTGTTAGATAGGTATTTTTAAATTATTGAGAGGGCAAGACATTTTTTAGATAGCTTGAAACCAAGAGAGCTAATGGTTTCAAGCTACATAACAGAATATAATTTCATAATTAAACATTTATGGGAAACGAAAAATTATATTTTAATTTCAGAAGAAATAAATAGAAATTTGTGGTTCATTGGTGTAGACTGTAGATAGGGGTGACTAGTCTATACAAATAAAATTGGAGTGTTTTCACAAAAAAATATTTTAAAGTTAATTAAGTCGCAAACGGATACCTAAATAAATAATAAACAAAGCGGCCAAGTGCGAGTCGGACTCGCCCATGAAGGGTTCCGTATCAGCAAGTAACATCATATAAAAGTTCTTGTAGTTCGTTGTAACTTTGATCAATCTTTTTATTATTACAAAAAAACTACTTACTAGATCTCATTCAAACCAATTTTCGTTGGTAGTTTGCATGGTAGTGTACAACATATATTTTTTGTAGTTTTATCACTCTCTTATTTTAGAAGTTAGAGGGAGGGGGACACACATTTTTCCACTTTGGAAGCGTCTCTCGCGCAAACTATTCAGTTTAGAAAAAAATTGATAATAGAAACCTCAACATCATTTTTGAACACCTATCCATAGATACCCCACACGTATGGGTTTGATGAAAATAAAAATTTTCAGTTTCAGTTCTAAGTATGGGGACCCCTAAAATGTATTGTTTGTTTTCTATTTTTATATGAAAATGTTAATGCGGTTTACAGATTACATCTACTGACCAAGTTTCAACAGTATAGCTCTTGTGGTTTCGGAAACAAGTGGCTGTGACATACGGACGGACAGACAGACAGACATGACGAATCTATAACGGCCTGGCCACGAGTTTTGGTCTTAGCGAAAAGCGGAGCGGCGTCGGTGAGCGGTGCGTTTTGCACGCCACGAACCTTAGTAGCGGTTAGTTGCAGCGGCGACGGTGGACGTATTTAGGTAGTCGAAACGTTGTTAAAAATCATGGCGTTATAAAAATTATCCCCTGTCTGTTTAGAAACAACATTTTTTTTTTTAAATATGATAGAATGAGTGCACGAACTAAATAAAGATCGGTATTTAGATGGTGGATTTAGTGACCTATACGAAGGTCCTACCTATAAGAAGTAACTGATGTTTCCAAGTGTTTTGCTAAGTAGGTACTTACAGAGAGAAAAAACTTTAAAAACTTGTCAACTACTTACATTGCGTATAAGACATACTAGTAATTTCGTGTGTAGTTATATCTACAGACAAAACTACTGATATGTAAACTGTTTTGCTAATTAGGTACCTACTGACAGAGAAAAAAAATAACTTTTAAAACTTGTCAACTATCCACCTACATTACGTAAACATACCAGTAGTTTTGTCAACATATCAGTAGCTTCGTTTGGTAGGTACCTAGGTTCTATGTTTTTGTGTTATCAATTTAAATTAAACGTAAGTACCATTATATTCCGGAAAACATTGTTTAATTTCTTCCCACAACCTTTTTATATTTATGTTGGGGATATTTTGACATCCATATAGGCGGTCTATTTAAATTTCTGTTATAAAAGCCTCGGTATCCATTACCGCCATAAAATCGTCTAAATTTTTTTGTTTTTGTTTAACGCCGCTGAGTCCGTCACTCCTGCACCGCTGTCCACGCCGCTCTGTTTCGTGGCGTCGCACATACTAACTTGTGCCTTTGTTCCTGCCGCTCTCCATACCGCTCGCCGCTGTAGCAATTCGCTCGGCAAAAACCGCTAGCTTTTTCGCTATGAGCGGCGACTCGTGGCGTGCCTCGTACATTTTTATACATTGATATACCGCTGTGAGCGGCAGCTAAGAGCGTTTCGCTCTTAGCTGCCGCTCACAGCGGAATGGTCGTGAATGGGCCGTAAGGGTTCCGTTTTTTGCCATTTGGCTACGGAACCCTAAAAGCTACTCACTAGATCTCGTTCAAACCAATTTTCGTTGGTAGTTTGCATGGTAATGTACAACATATACTTTTTTCAGTTTTATCACTCTTATTTTAGAAGTTAGAGGGGGGACACACACATTTTTCCACTTTGGAAGTGTCTCTCGCGCAAACTATTCAGTTTAGAAAAAAATGATATTAGAAACCTCAACCTCATTTTTGAACACCTATCCATAGATACCCCACACGTATAGGTTTGATGAAAAAAAAAATTTTGAGTTTAAGTTCCAAGTATGGGGACCCCCAAAATGTATTGTTTTTTTTCTATTTTTATGTAAAAATCTTAAAGCGGTTCACAGAATACATCGACTGACCAAATTTCAACAGTATAGCTCCGAAGTATATCACTCGGAACCCTTATAGATTCGTCATGTCCGTCTGTCCGTCCGTCCGTCCTCGACTTACCGTCCAAACGGAAAGTGCTAGAAAGTTGAAACTATTTTTATTAGGGGTACGTCCCCTATACGTAAAGTGAGGATGATTTTTTTTTCTCGCGGCTACCCCATCGAGTGGGGTATCATTAGATAGGTATTTTAAAAACAATAAAGGGTTATTAAGACAATTTTTTGATTTAAGTATCCGTTCGCGGGATATTCCACTTTAAAGGGCACTTTTTTGTAAAAACAGGGCGTCCCCCCCTCTAAAAGCTAAACGGCTGGCTCAAAAAATCTGAAAAAATTCGTGAAGGTGGTCCATAAAATGAACTTTGAAGGAAAACTATAAGAGATTAGATGGCTTTGTTAGTTCAGGAGTTCTAGAGGCTTAACTGCTAAAATGCGCTCACTTGGAAAACGTCATACAAAATTAACGCATTAATACGTAAACATAACAATTATCTATTGGATACGATTTTTTATGCTTAGGTAATTCAATGAAATCTTGCATAGATATACTTTTCGATTCTCGAAAAAGAACACAGAAAAATCTTCACCGCGATAACCGTCATGCAGGCAGTTAGAGCCACGGGCAAAAGCTAATTGATAACATTGATTTCTACGAAGCAGTCATCTAAGTTCCTCATTTAACTACAATGCATTTACAATTATTTGACTTCATAGTTGGTCTAGTGGTTTAAGCGGTCGCCACGCCGCTTCTAAAACGCCAAGTGTTGTTAGTTCGAACCTCACATGGTACAAGACTTTATGTGTACAACAAATTGTTAATCTGAGGCTGGGTATTCTTTAAATCCATTTCATGTATGTTTGTAAAGTCTTACGCTATACAAGAATGTACCTGGTGTGAAAGTTGTTTTTAAAAAGTCCGCTAAAACTATAATACCCCAATTAGACCAGTGCCGATAATGTTTGAAAACAAAATAAATTATAGTAGGATGAAACCCATTGTAAAAGGAGGAGAATATTACAAAAATTAAAGGAAAAATAATTTACGGGCGATCTGAGGTCGGGAAGGGGAGAGGGGGGGGTTTTAAGGGAAAATAAGGCTTATCTCGATTTGCGGCAAAACTACAAGTCCTATGGAAAAAAGTTCAATAGCAAAGTTGTAGGTAATAAGATCTACATTTTTTGCATTCACACTTATCACATAACGTCAAATTTTATGTGAAAAATTCAACACGATTAAAATGTAAATTTTAATAAATATCTCAATAACGATTATAAAAATCGAATTCCGAGTTTTTTTATTTTTTTGAATTTTCTGAGAAGATTAACTAAGGAAATATATAAAAAAATTTACACCATCGGAATGTAGAGATTTCATCGAATAGAAAACACCCCATTTCTTTTAAAGAAGTTGATATTTTGACGGGTGAATTTTCGATTGATAATTTTAACAAAAAAGAACCGACTTCAATGAATAACTATCCCGAGTATCCAATTCGCGACATTGTACCTATGATATTTGAGGAGTTCCCTTGATTTCCTTGGGATCCCATCATCAGATCTCGATATGGTGACAATGGGACCACCTGTAAGCTACGCCAATTCCAATACAAACTACCCCAAAAGCTAAGAGAACTGCCCTTAAAATTGTTTAAAGCACGCCTAAAAAAATGGCTTACTGAAAAATGTTTCTACACTATCAAAGAATATTTAGAGTCTAGAATTGTATAAATAGTTAGGAATCTATTCGTAATATTTATTTAGTTATTGTTTCCTTTAGTCTTCCCTTCTTTTATTTTTGTTAGAATTATATAAAGATAACAAATATAATGATAGTCATAAGTTATGTGACTTCTAAACTAGTTAATCTAAATGTAATATCTAATTAGGAATATTTAATGTAGATTCCCTTTAACAATTATTAAATATTTGCATGCTATCTATATATGGCGAAATGTGTCTCGCACTTTAGACATTAAAAACCACCTATTATAAAAACCACATTTTTTGCAAATAAAGATTTATTATTATTATGTTGGTAAATTTTATATTTCTCAGCTTTTGCTGGTAATAATTTGTGACATTTACGGACTCAGAAAATAAGTAAATGCCACGGTATTTTATGAAAATTTAAGCATGTGCTTCTGTCATACTGTGAGTGTTTTCGTCTATTTGCAGAAACTTTCTGACGATTCTGCATGTGTTTAATATGGCAGCTTTTTGAAGGAGTATGTAGGTGTTGGGTTTCAGATCAAGGAGTTTCAGACTGTGGTGAATGTGTTTAGGGATAACTCCAGTAGTGGACAGAACTATAGGGACAATATATACTTTCTGTTGTTTCCAGATTCTTAATACTTCATCCTTAAGGTCCGTATATTTATGTACTTTTTCTGCAATTGTTTTTTGTAGGTTGTGAGTGTTTGGGATTGCTATATCAATTATGTAAGTAATTTTATTTATTTTATCTTGTACAGTTATATCAGGGCGGTTATAGTGTATTGTCTTGTCGGTCAGTATTGCACGGTCATAGTAAATTTTATGGGTGCTATTTTCTAAAACTGCTTAAGGAGTATATTGGTAGTATGGCGTATGTGTATCTGGGATAAGTTTATGTTTAAGAGATAGTCTTTGGTGAATGATATTTGCCACTTGATTGTGTCTATGTGTGTAGTCAGTTTGTGCAAGATTAGGGCACGCTCCAGTTATATGTTGTATGGTTTCTGATTGGTTATGACATTTCCTACATCTGTCGTCTGTTACTGTAGGGTCTTTGATAATACGTTTTCTGTGGTTTTTTGTGTTTATGATTTGGTCTTGGATTGCTATGATAAAGCCTTCAGTTTCTGGAAATAGGGAACCTAGAGTGAGCCATTTGTTTGAAGCTGTTTTGTCTATATGGGGTTGTTCAAGATCTTGGGGGTGTCGGCCATGAAGTGCTTTCTTTTTCCATTGTTCTAGTTTACAGGTTTCATAATTATACTCTGTGTTACCTATTTCTGTCTCTTGAGATAGATTTAGTGGAGTGTGATTTAGATCATTACTAACTATTGCTTTATGAATTTCACTATTGTTAGCTTTTTCGAAGAAAAATGATTTTAATTTTGATATTTGCGTGGTCCATAAGGTAAATATGTCGATAAGCCCCCTCCCTCCATCCTGTCTTTTGACTGTTACTCTTTCTATAGCCGATTTTGGATGTAGACAATTGTGTTTAGTAAGGATAGTTCTAGTAGATATTTGTATGTTATTTATATCTGTTTTAGTCCATTTTATAATACCAAAAGAGTAAGTTAATATGGGTATAGCGTATGTGTTTATTGCTTTTATTAAGTTTTTGCCAGCTAAATTACTTTTACTTAAAACATGTACCCTATGCTTATACTCATCTTTTAAAGCTATTTTTAATTTACTATGATCTATTCCTTTTGATTGATGATACCCTAAATATTTATATAGCTCATTCGGTTCCATAGCTGTAATTGTTTCATCACGAGACACTGCGTAATCGCCTGGCTGGATCTTTCCTTTAATTATGTGAATAGTTTTGCATTTATCTAACCCAAATTGCATGCTGATATCTGTACTAAATTTTGCTGTAGCGTCTATGAGTGCTTTCATTTCTTTTGCTGTTTTTGAATAAAGTTTTATGTCATCCATGTAAATTAAATGTGATATGCTAGTTTCAGTACTGTTATTCTTTAATCGATATCCAGCCTTGCAATTTTGCAGTATCTGTGATATAGGGTTTAGGGCCAGACAAAACCATAAAGGACTTAGGGAGTCACCTTGATATATACCTTTTTTTATTACTATTTCTCTACTAGTGATATTGTTTAGATGAAGTGTGGTTTTCCAGAGGGGCATTATGTTTTTTAAGAATTCTATTATAACAGGACTAAATTTGTATATTTTTAAAATGTGTAGTAACCAAGAGTGTGGAATGCTATCAAACGCTTTTTTATAATCTATATATGTACAGTGTAAATTTCTTTTATTAGTAGTTGCGTGTCTATGAATTAGAGAGTCGATAATAAGTTGCTCCTTACATCCCATATGCCCTCTTCTACATCCCTTTTGTTCTTCAGCAAGGATATTGTGCTGTTCTATATGAGCAGTGAGTTTTTGAGTTATGGCTGATGTGAGAATTTTGTATATAGTGGGTAAACAAGTAATGGGTCTATATTGTGATGGTTGTGATGTGTATTGGCCTTTGGGCAGCATGTATGTTATACCTTTAGCTAAGAACGGTGGTGTGCTTTGTTGTCCGTGAATTATGCTTGTGAAATTTTTTGCTATGATTTTATGAAGTGCAGTAAATTTTTTGTACCAATAATTGTGTATTTTGTCTACTCCTGGTGATTTCCAGTTGTGAAGCCTACTTGTGACAAATTTTATATCAACTTCTGTAATCTCTTTGAATTCCATTTCATTTAAGTTTGCCCATTTTCTTTCTTCTTCGGTTATCCATTGTGTTTCCCCGTTATGATGTACTTCTGTCTCCCAGATCCCTGCCCAAAATTCTTCCAAGTCGTGTACTGCTGGGGTTTCAATATTATTATTGTTTGCTAGTTTTTCTTTATTTGTATATAGGTTTCTATAGAAAGTTTTCTCATTGCTATGGAAGAGTTTATTATCATTTTTTCTTTGTAGTGCTTTTTTATATCTGGCTAGTCTATGTGATTTTAATGCTAACTTCTGTTTAAGTGTGTCCAGAACGTCCTCTGGTCTCTTATTATTATTTTCATGGCTGCTGTGTTTACGATAGTTGTATATTATTTTGTTTACTGTTTCCACTATCTTTTTTGACCTATTATTGTTCAAAAATTGTGTAAGTCTACCGATGTTGGTTCTAAGTTGTGTTATGTCTCTCTCTAGTCTATCTTGCCAGGCTGGTTTTATGTTACTGCGTTGGGGTATGGATTGTGGTTCAGTGTCATATCCAAGCTCTCGTGAAATTACTAGGGCACTACAATATATGAGTGTATGAATGTCAGTTAGTTGTGACTCATCAGAGAAGAACTCGTGCAGTAAGGTACTGTTAAAGAAATTTGTTAATTTCGCAAGATACAAACTATATTTAAGTTTAGGAAGTCGGGGCCTGAGTGTAGGGTCTAAGCCTGCAAATTCAGTTATAGCTGTCTGTAAGTGTTCTTTCAGTTTCTTTTCTGATGAGTCTAATAAGACATTAGACTGCAAAGTTTCTATTTCGGTTTCCATTAATAGCATTGTAGTTTCAGTTTGTGTTGATATATTAGTACAAAGTGAAGTTTGTGTATTGTGTATGTCACATTCAATGGTATTAAGGCAGTTGTAGGATGTTTGTGTATTTGTTAGTAGTGTTTGTTGTGAGGTTGGGTTCATAGTGTTGATTCTTTGCGAATTACTATCTGATTGTGATTGTAGGACGATATCTTCTTGTTCTAATTCTAACCTGACTTCTTCTTTAATTTGTTCTAATTTCTCATTTGTAAGCATTCTATTTCTGATAATGACTCTCCTTTGATCGGAAACTCGTTGTTCTGAAACTGTCACGAGAGGGTACTGTTTTAAAAAGTGTTCATGTAGTAATTTTCTGTATGTTGTCATGTCTGTTTCTAATTTAGTAATGCGGTAGTAGGTACGCATGATGAATATATTAATATCTTCTGTCCATTTCATGCGTACACGTGTTTTCCCAGTCTTAGTGGACGCAGGTAATAGGGTATTCACCCCCTGCGCAACATCTAAAGCTGGTGTGTCTATGGGTGTTGGTGTTCTTGTAGAGAATTCTGATGGAGTATATGATATTGTTGATGGACTATAAGGTTCTTCTCGTGAGCTACTATTGTCGCTAATGTCGTCAGTCTGTCGGTCAGAATATAAGTCGGCTGTAGCATTTTCGGGTAACCCGGAGGGAGCCCGCCTACTCAGCTCCACTCCGCCGACGGTTCGTATGCTGTCACACCCAGCGTCAGCTCCAGGTGTGCCTCGGCGATTGCCCCCGAGCAGCGGCCCTATACGTTTACTTTTTAAGCGCGTCTCCATATTTAATGGGTTGCCAGAGCCATGTTAGCCGTGCCAGTAATTTTATATCACGTGTCCGCCCCCTACGTGAATCTGATGGTCGATTCGGACGTATGGTTGGAACTTGAGGGGGCTTTGAACTTATTATTATTATTATTATTATTATTATTAATGCAAAAAGAATTTTTGAAATCGGTTCATAAACGACGAAATTATCGCTGAACATACATAAAAAAAAAAAAAAAAAAAAAAAAAAAGATTCCGACGAATTGAGAACCTCCTCCTTTTTTTTGAAGTCGGTTAAAAATTAGGGTTTTTTTTCGGTATTAAGTCAAAATGAGGTGAAAAAATAGGTATTTCAAATCAAATAAATTACAGTGTATTCAGGACATAAAATGGTAAGTTTTCACTAAATTTCTTGTAAAAATAATTTTATTTGTAAATTATTAAAATTTTCCCTTAAAACCCCCCCTCTCCCCCTTCCCGACCTCAGATCGCCCGTAAATTATTTTTCCTTTAATTTTTGTAATATTCTCCTCCTTTTACAATAGGTTTCATCCTACTATAATTTCTGTTCAGTTTTTAGGGTTCCGAAGTTATGAATTCGAACCCTTATAGATTCGTCATGTCCGTCTGTCCGTCCGTCCGTCCTCGACTTACCGTCCAAACGGTGAGTGCTAGAGAGATGAAAATTTTCATGAATATGTATTGTAATTACGTCAACAAAGTGCTACAATAAAAATTATGAAAAATATTTTATTTGGGGTACCTCCACGTAAAGTGGGGATGTTTTTTTTTCTCGCGGCTAACCCATTATGTGGGGTATCATTAGATAGGTCTTTTAAAAACAATAAAGAGTTTCTAAGAGAATTTTTTGATTTAGGTATCCGTTTGCGAGAAATTCCACTTTAAAGGCCACTTTTTTGTAAAAACAGGGCGCCCCCCCCCCCACTAAAAGCTAAACGGCTTGCTCAAAAAATCTGGGAAAATTCGTGATGGTGGTCCATATAATGAACTTTAAAGGACTATAGCGGATTAGATGACTTTGTTAGTTCAGAAGTTATAGAGGCTTAACTTTTACATTGCGCTTACTTGGAAAACGTCATACTAAATTAACGCATTATTATGTAAACATAACAATTTTATTATTCATTGGAAACGATTTCTAATCCACGTACCATTATAGGTGACTGAGGAACCCTTTCCTGTGCGTGGCCTGACACGCACTTGGCCGATTTTATTGTTAAAATTATTACGTCTTAATGTTGGCTTTGATGGGACTATAATAATTTGAAATAAGACCTCAAAATTATTTATTATTGTCTTTATTTTTTGGGCTTTTCTGAAGCGCTTAACGGGAATCTAGTACTATTTGTGATCGAAGACTAATGCACTTACCTATTATATAAGTAGTATAGTTACAGCGTAAACAATGTAGTTATAGGATAACTACGAGTATGCTTTGGCATAGTTTGATCCACCCTCTTAGTGTCGAGATAAAAACTATGATGGGAGACTATAGAAAACAATACAACAACAAATTTCACCGATAGTCGGCAAACATATACTTACTTACTTAAACACATATACTTACTTACAAATACTTACTTACATATACAGAGACAACTAACAGGCAGTAAAACATTTGCATCTGCGTGAAATGGCAATTTAAGTCTAATAACGAATATGTGTTTTAATCGACAGGTGATCGTTCATCAATTTTTAGGGTTCCGAAGTTTATTACTTCGAACCCTTATAGATTCGTCATGTCCGTCCGACACGCACTTGACCGATTTTTGCCATTTGGCTACGGAACCCTAAATAAAAATGAGTTTTGGATAATCACATATGTAGCCTATTTTTTATGACGAAAATACGCGGGTAACACCGCAGGGCGCAGCTAGTAAGCTATATTATTGTAAAGTTTCATCCAAATCCGTTCAGCAGTTTTGGCGTGTAAGAGCAACAAACATACATACATACAAACTTTCGCGTTTATAATATTAGTAGAATGTAAACACCTGTATATATGCCTGTATAGAATTGAGCTAATACTTCATAGCCTAGTTTGCATATTTTAAACGTTAGGTATTGATCTACAACCATGATGGTCTGCAAATGGCGCGTTTATGATACCTACTTCCTACTTAGCACACGTGTTCGATAAAAGACCGCGAAAATAAGTAACCACTAAATATTTCATTGTATTTCACATATTGTTCCTTTCTGTTCTTGTAAATATTTTAAGAAGGCACTTTATAATGATCGTTATATCTATTTTATAAAAAATATTATTACTAAACTACCTAACCGACTTCACATTCTCTTTTTCAAAATAATATGTTTTTCTGGTTAACTGATAGAATAATTAATATCACGCTTAAACTAATTAATAGGAGCCGAGCACTGGCACTGGCGCACGATTGAAAAGAGGACGCAGAAGAAGTTTTGTGGGTTAGCTAATAAACTTTTTAGGTATATATGTAGATTCCCGCTAAAAAAGCTACCAAAGGACAAAGGAATATCACTTATCGCAACAAAAGATGATATTTATGCCTCCAACCTCATTTGCTGTTTAATTCAATAACAGAACGAAAAAAAATACGTTTTCGCTACATACCTACACTGTAAATTATTATACGATGCAACAATGGCGGATGGCGGTTATATCACTGTCGTTACGAGCGATATTAAATAGTTAGAAGTAATTTGTGCTATGGATAAATATTATACATAATAATGCATTTAAATAGTTAGATATACATTAGTAAATATAATTCAATTTCATTTACATAGAGACTTAACAATAATGGCTGCTATTTTCATTTCGAATCAAATTTACAAGTTACATGTACTGTCAAGAAAAAATACATAATTATAGATATGTCGATTATCAAACTACTAAGTTTAATGATGTTAGGCTGTTATGATAACGAGTATAACGACAATACAAAAACCTACAGGGAACGCCGCAAATGAAACGTTTAAGACATTTTCGTAATAATTCTAAGATTCTTCAATAATTTCTACTTACCAGAAGCAATTTCTTGATCATAGTATACTGAAGGAAAAGACTGAATAAAATAAAACACACAGCACCTCGAAAGAGCAAGTGCCAAGTGGCAAATGAAGAAAAGAAATTGAAAGATTTTACAAAGACCTTAGGTACCTACTGTACTGTGACTTGTGACGGACGAGTGTGAGTAGTGTGGTGTGAGTCCGTGTGAGTACCATAGATCATAGAAAACAATGTTACCAGACTTATAGCGCAGTTGCTTAGTTAATTATATTTTATTCAAATTATATGAACCGACACAGTTTTTTTGTTTTTTTAATATGTTTTTAACCGACTTCAAAAAAGGAGAAGAATCTCAATTCGTCGGAATCCTTTTATTTTTTTTATGTATGTTCAGCGATAATTTCGCCGTTTATGAACCGATTTCAAAAATTCTTTTTAAAATGGGTAACTTCTAAAATAAGAGTGATAAAACTAATAAAAATATATGGACCAAGAGCCCAGAGCCGCCAGACCTACGTCATTAGTGCAAAGCTGAAATTTTCAGGATTATTAGTACAATGTCTTGTTAAGATGTATGTGTACCCATTAGCTTGAAAGCGGGGCCGTTTCTGAGATAGCGCGAAGTACAAATGGATAAAAATCTTACTTAACTACGTTAAAGGTACAAAGCTAGTATTTACATATTTTTTCAAGAATATTATTTAAAATTAAAATTCATTACTGCCAGACACTTTCCGTGGGCCATTACTTCTGCCAGACGTCTTGAAAGTTGTGAAAAAATTAGGTAAACTACGTTATAGTAGCAAAGCTAAATTTTATACCATTATCTAAGGTACTATTTTAAGACCCTTTGTATGCGGCCGAAGGGCCTATCACCCCCCCAGACATATATTTGTGGTAATTAGGAAGCTGAGGTATATCATCTTTGGTATTACTTCAAGAATATAATTGTAAAATATTAAATGGTTTTTACACGCTTTTTGGATTGGTCATACAAAGGGTCTTAAAATAGTACCTTAGATAATATGTATAAAATTTAGGTTTGCTACTATAACGTAGTTTACCTAATTTTTTCACAACTTTCAAGACGTCTGGCAGAAGTAATGGCCCACGGAAAGTGTCTGGCAGTTATGAATTTTAATTTTAAATAATATTCTTGAAAAAATATGTAAATACTAGCTTTGCACCTTTAACGTAGGTAAGTAATATTTTTATCTATCTGTACTTCGCGCTATCTCAGAAACGGCCCCGCTTTCAAGCTAATGGGTACACATACATCTTAACAAGACATTGTACTAATAATCCTAAAAATTTCAGCTTTGCACTAATGACGTAGGTCTGGCGGCTCTGGGCTCTTGCTCCGTAAACCGCAATTTACCTTCCATTCAATCAATACACTATTAAAATAATTTGAACAATAAGAAACCGACTTCAAAGAAAAACTATGCCGAGTACCCAAATCGCGACAATTGTGCCTATAATATTTGAGGAGTTCCCTCGATTTCCTTGGGATCCCATCATCAGACCGATGGGACCACCTGTAAGCTACGCCCATGCGAATGCAAAATCGGTACATAAACGACGGAATTATCGCTGAACATACATAAAAAAAAAAAGATTCCGACGAATTGAGAACCTCCTCCTTTTTTTTTAAGTCGGTTAAAACCTCGATCAAAGTTACAACGAACTACAAGAACTTTTATATGATGTTACTTGCTGATACGGAACCCTTCATGGGCGAGTCCGACTCGCACTTGGCCGCTTTTTTTATTTATTTTTCCGTGCGGAAATCCCCCCGGATACCACCAGTTCACACTCAGTTAGTCATGTCGGACTCGAACCGATTAAAACCGCACGCTGAGCCAGGTGTACCCTCGAAAGGAAGTCCCTGGAATCCCTATGTACCTCGGGCCATCTGCGCTTTGCAGGTGACCCACAAAACAAAACAATTTAAGTGTATTTTATGAAAACTTAGAAATAATCCTTAAACCATTATGTAAGAAGAAAGTTCTTGTAGTTCGTTGTAACTGTGATCGATGTTTTTATACTAGTGTATTGATTGAATGAAAGGTAAATCATAAACCGCAATTTACATTTCTTTCAATGAAAACACTATTATTAAAACATTGATGAAAGTTACAACGAACTACAAAAACTTTTCTTAGATGCTACGGAACCCTTCAGGACTCGCATTTGGCCGCTTTTTAGGGTTCCGTAGCCAAATGGCAAAAAACGGAACCCTTATAGATTCGTCAAGTCTGTCTGTCTGTCTGTCTGTCTGTCTGTCTGTCTGTCTGTCCGTCCGTATGTCACAGCCAATTATTTCCGAAACTATAAAAGCTATACTGTTGAAATTTTGTCAGTCGATGTATTCTGTGAACCGCATTAAGATTTTTACATAAAAACAGAAAAAAAACAATACATTTTGGGGGTCCCCTTAAATGGAACTGAAACTCGAAAGTTTTTTTTTCATCAAACCTATCCGTGTGGGGTATCTATGGATAGGTGTTCAAAAATGATGTTGAGGTTTCTAATATCATTTTTTTATAAACTGAATAGTTTGCGCGAGAGACACTTCCAAAGTGGAAAAATGTGTGTCCCCCCCCCCTCTAACTTCTAAAATAAGAGAGTGATAAAACTAAAAAAAATATATATTGTACATTACCATGCAAACTACCAACGAAAATTGGTTTGAACGAGATCTAGTGAGTAGTTTTTTTTTAATACGTCATAAATCGTAACAAGCAATTTACCTTTCATCCAATCAATACACTGGTATAAAAACATCGATGAAAGTTACAACGAACTACAAGAACTTTTATATGATGTCACTTGCTGATACGGAACCCTTCATGGGCGAGTCCGACTCGCACTTGGCCGCTTTTTTTTATTCGTAGGATTTTTGGACGAATCTTGAAGGTATGTTCGTCTTGCTGCATGCAAGTCCTTTGTAGTTTGTTTTAGTTGCGTGTTTTCTAAAGATAAATGAGTGATTTCGCTATGATCTGCATTTAGCTCTAATTTATTTTTTTCTATTTCATGTAGACTGTAGTAATTCTCTTAATTGCGTGTCGCTTTCATCATCCGACAAACTTGAAAACCGATTAATGGTGCCATCTAGTTACTGATAGTGAGTTACTGATAGTGCGTGAGTCATCATTGGTGTTATAATTTATTACTGTTTTTTTAGAAGATTTCTTTCGAAATGTGATAAGTGTCCGAGAAACTCATTTTTAGGGTTCCGAAGTATATCACTCGGAACCCTTATAGATTCGTCAAGTCCGTCTGTCCGTCCGTCGGTCCGTCCGTCTGTCCGTCCGTCCGTCCTCGACTTACCGTCCAAACGGTAAGTGCTAGAGAGATGAAACTTTGCATGGATATTTATTGTAATTACGTCGACAAAGTGCTACAATGAAATTATGAAAAATATTTTTATTTGGGGTACCTCCCCTACACGTAAAGTGGGGATGTAAATTTTTTCTCGCGGCTACCCCATCGCGTGGGGTATCATTAGATAGGTCTTTTAAAAACAATAAAGGGTTTCTAAGACGATTTCTTGATTTAGGTATTCATTTGCGAGAAATTCCACTCTAAAGGGCACTTTTTTGTAGAAACAGGGCGTCCCCCCCTTCCAAAAGCTAAACGGCGGGCTCAAAAAATCTAGGAAAATTCGTGATGGTGGTCCATATAATGAACTTTAAAGGAAAACTATAACGGATTAGATGACTTTAATGTATTGTTTTATATTATATTTATTTTAAAGTATTGTAACTCTGTAACAAAGTGTGCAAATAAAGAGTTTCTATTCTATTCTATTCTTTATTAATTCAGTAGTTAAGGAGACTTAACTTGTAAAATGCGCTCACTTGGAAAACGTCATACAAAATTAACGCATTAATATGTAAATATAATAATTATCTATTGGATACGATTTTAAATCCACGTACCATTATGGGTGGGACCTGAGGAACCCTTTCCTGTGCGTGGCCTAACACGCACTTGGCCGATTTTTATAAATTTTAATATAAATTTTCAAAATGACAAATAGCAGAGGTTCGAACTTACATAAATATCGATTTGTAAAGCATTTGATGACGACACTTGTAACCAGGTAATTCAACAGATATATGTATTGAAATTGGTATTATAAAGCAACTTAGTTTTATGTGATAAAGTTGGTATGAATCATGCTGTAAAAAATTATGGAATTTAATAGAACATTTTAATTTGCACCTATGTTTATATCAATGCATCGTTTTAGAGGTGTTTTTTTAGATTAAATGTAATGTTTCGCGTCTTTGTACACTAACTTTAATCATTCACACACAATTTTTCACTTTATTTAGAGTTTTTTAGAAACTCAAAAAAAAGTGAAAAATTTCCTTAATTTAAGTTTAATCCTAGTTTTGTTCTGTTGAATTTTTATTTCAAGATTCACATTATTGACGAGGTTTAGATTGTTTAAATATATTTAAAATGTAAAAAACATGCACTTTGTTTACGTGCCAGTGTGGCGCCATCTCTTACTTCAAGCAATACATTAAGCAAAACAGTACTATTTCCTTATCCAATTAAGTACCTTCAATACATTGTGAATTTAATATAGATTGATATGGCCCTATATAAATTATTAATACAGTATGTAATTTAAATAATTATTTTTGAAGATATTATAGATTTAAAAAGCAGGAACCTTAGGAACAAAGCGATTGTGGCGGTACTGGCCGGGGCCGTTAGATGGAGCTGCTGTCGATTTGCCACTATTGGTTATTAACTAAACAAAATACTTAATACTTTAAGAATTAATATTTTTAAGCGGTATTTAGTTCGCCGGGTCCAGGGTTGCCACCTTTTCGAAAAAAAAATCGGGACATGATACTTATTAAAGACAGTCGGTCAAATTTCAGTCTAATTCAGATCATGATAAAAAAGCAGTTTTTTGGAAAGGATAAAAGTTTTGTATAAACATTTACGTATTTATTTTTCAAATATTTTTCCATGCGTATTTTTTTTATTGCTACGGGGCGCGATCACTTATTTTATATCATTTATAGGGTTCCATAGCTTATTAGTCATAACCCTTATAGATTTGATACGTCCGTTTGTCCGTCCTCGAATTTAAATCCGTCGAAACGGTTGGTGCTAAAAAGGTGTAACTGCGTGGACATGTGTTTGGGGTATCATTAGATCGGTCATTTCTAAACATTAAGAAAGTTGCACTGAGAATTTTTTGATTTCGATATGCGTTTGAGAGTTATTCAACTTTAATAGTGATTTTTTTATAAAACTCCTGCCAAGGTGACTTTACTATGCCAGATGGAAAGCATGAGTAAAATCCACAAGTGGGGGTCGCGATACTCACTGCTAATCCAAGCAGTATGGCGAACCACATTATGGCGGCTTAGTGAGATGCTTTTTCACGCCCCGCTTAAAGGACCCGGGATCACAGTAGGAAGGAAAAATATGAGCTGGCAATGAGTTCCAGCTTTTAACTGCTCGGCACAAGAAGGAAGACCCGAACCGTTTAGTTTTGGAGCGTATGTCTTCCACTCTGAAGGGGTGACTTCCCTGGAAGGGAAAGGGTGGGATGAGTTGGAGGAGCTCTTCAGAACACTCCCCATGGTAAAGGCGATAGAGGACTGCCATAGAGGTGACATCTCTTCGCAACTGCAAAGGTTCCAGGAACTCGGTGACTTTGGGACTGTCTATGATGCGAACTGCTCGCCTCTGCAATCGATCGAGAGCGTCAAGCAAATACTGCGTATCGCAAAGATGAGATCAGTACTCCACGCAGGGGCGAACCTGGGTCTTATAGAGAAGACACAGATGCTCCGGCGAGAAGAACTGTCTCACCACGAGGCCGCCTTTGTGACGCTCTTGATGTACTCCCGTCGGTTGAGATCCTGGCAGATATCCATGCCCAGGATACCGAGCTTTTCCTGTAGTGGCAGCTGAGTTCTCTAAAAAGTAGGAAGGGGAAGGAATGGAGACTATTGTTTTGATCGCGCAAACCTGTTTTTTTGGCATTGAACTCCACCAGATTCTCATCACCCCATTGAGAGATAACGTTCAGAACCCGGTCGAGTTCAGCGACAAATTCCTGTCGTTTTTCCTCAACGTCCGCCGATTTAAAAGTAGGATATCCAAAATATTATTCATGCACTTTGCTGTCATCTGCATAGCAATGTATGTTGACAAGCGCTAACATGTCATTGATATGCAGAAGGAACAGCTTGGGCGACAAGACAGAGCCCTGGGGTACGCCTGCGTTTACCTGCTGGAAATCAGACGCCGTGCCGTCACAAAGGACTCTAATGCGGCGCTGGCGCAGGAAGGCGGCAATACAGCTGTACAATTTAGTGGGACAGGCCGTATGCCGGAAGCTTAGAGAGAAGCGAACGGTGCCAAACCCTATCAAAGGCCTTCTCCATGTCTAGACTGATGGCCAGGTTCTCTCCATACCTATCCAAAGCCTCACCCCACAGGTGCGTGAGGTACTATAAGATCACCCATGGATCGGTTCGGTCTGAAGCCATATTGCCGATCACCGAGAGCCGAGAGTGATCTTCCTGGTAATGAACCACAATTGCTTGCTAATTATTCGTTCAAGCACCTTATAGAGTATGGAGGTGACAGCTATGGGGCGGTAGTTGGCGGGATCTGAGTGGTCACCGTACCGTCTCAAGGTGCTGGTGGACGGCGTTGAGGTTTGCAGAGAGTCCATGAATGAAGTGAACTTCACCTCAAAAAGCGGGTTGGTGGGAAAAGAGGATGCCGCTGTGGTACTGGTATGCTTCTTCTTTTTCTTACTTGCTGCTCCTTTAAGTGGGCGCGTAAAGAAGCATCTCTTTAGACTGCCATACTGCAAAATCAAAATCAAAATCAAAGCATTTATTTCAAGTAGGCCAGTTACAGGCACTTTTGAATTGTCGAAACAAAAATGTAGCTACAGTCCCAGTCACAAGACACAAAGACTGTGAAAGTACTGTAGTTGCCCATTCCCTAGCGTAGATCTCTATGGAGAAGAACGGGCAAGAAACTCCATGGACACTCTTTTAAATCAAAATGTTTTTACAAAATCATGGTTACATCATTCATGTTGAGATGGTACATTATGTGAGAACGATGTAGCAAGACGTGCACGTTAAAAGTGTCCATAGTACAACAAAAATACAATTGAAAAATAAAATAATTAATTCAAATAAGCCGTGGCAACTAAGAGATGACCAGTCACAACTGACAGCGCCCGTTCACGAACATGACGCATGGATCCGCACCATTCAACTCAACCATTTTGAAGGGAATCAAATGATCAGACACACGCGCCACCATCAGCGTGACATTTGAGTGAGCATGACATACTCTCAACCGCCAGGGCAGATTCAGGTCAAGAAAAGACGTAGGTTTCCAGTGAATGATAGCTTGAATAGCTTCCTAGTACATAGTACTCACACAATATGGGCTATGCGATTATATAACACTAAAGAGATTGAATCTATACAATGCAAAGAAAGTTGTACAATCTTCAGCAGCTCCAACAATACCATTCAATGCTATCAATTTATGCGCCCCTGTCCTTGTGAAGCAGGGCCAGCATTGAGCCAAGCATTTTTATCAGCGATATAATCGCTCAACTTGTAATATGCTTGCTTACATAGTGTGCGTTTAATGCATGTTTTAAATTTTGTCTCATTCAGTTCAAGAATACTTTGTGGAATTTTATTATAGCATCTCAAACAGTACCCCATAAAAGAAGAGTCTACTTTAGCGAGTCTAAAGCCTGGCTGAACTAGTTGGTCCCTATTTCTAGTACTGTAATTATGTTTGTCACCTCTTTTGCCAAAAAGATGAAGATTTTTCCTAACGTACATTATGTTTTCGTAGATGTATTGACTATTTACCGTCATGATGCCAATATTCTTAAACAGTTCCCTTAGAGAATCGCGCCTACGAAGATTATATATGGCTCTGATGGCTCTTTTTTGCAGAATAAATATAGACTCAATATCTGCAGCCCGTCCCCATAACAAGATGCCGTAAGACATTATACTATGAAAGTAACTGAAATAGACCAGTCTAGCGGTATCTTCATCAGTAAATTGACGGATTTTTCTAATAGCATATGCTGCTGAACTTAGCCGCCCCGCAAGAGATGTTAAATGAGAACCCCATTGTAGCCCTGCATCAAGCGTAATCCCCAGGAAAACAGTTTTATCTACGAATTCAAGTTTCTCTTTATTCAAAATTATATCACAATCACTACTCTTAACATTCGGTAAAGCAAATCTTATGCATTTGGTTTTTTTTTCATTTAATACCAAATTGTTTGCTGTGAACCAATTCTGGACTTGAACTAGGACATTATTCACGTCATCTAGATTTTGGGCCCGTCTTTTTATCTTAAAAATTAAGGAAGTGTCATCAGCAAATAACACCATATTTTGAGGTTGATTTTTTAATAAATATGGTAGATCATTTATATATACTAGAAAGAGGAAAGGACCCAATATTGAGCCTTGAGGAACCCCCATTTTTACTTTTAAACCCTTTGAATTAACACCATTTATTTGTACATATTGTTGTCTATCACTCAAATAAGATTTAACCAAACCCAGTGCAAGTTTTCCTAGTCCGTAATGCTCAAGTTTCAAAAGTAATGTGTCGTGATTTACGCAATCAAATGCTTTGGAGAGGTCACAAAAAATTCCTATGGCGTCTTGGGACTCTTCCCACGCAGTAAATATATGCTTTAATAAGGTTACACCGGCGTCAGTTGTACAACGTCCCTTGGTGAAACCATACTGTTGATCATGTATGATTCTGTTGGTGTTAAAATGATCGAGCATTTGATTAAGCATTACCTTTTCAAAAACTTTGCTAAAAACTGGTAACACGGATACAGGTCTATAATTATTAGTATCTTTACTGTCCCCGGATTTGAAAAGAGGTATTACTTTACTGTATTTCATTAAATCAGGGAAAACTCCTTGGTCAACACATAAATTAAAAATTAAAGCTAAGTATGGGGCTATAGTCTCAAGTATGGATGTACAAACTTTGATAGACATTCCCCATAGATCTTCGGTCAGTTTGATTTTTATTTGCCGGAAAGCCTTAATAACTATCTTAGGGTTAATTTGTTTAAATTTAAATTCAGCCAGGCAGCCAGACACATTCGCCTTTAATAAATCAATTGAGACATCGGGTGAGGAATTAAGAGCCTCTGTAGTTTTTGATGGTATATTGGTAAAGAAATTTACAAATTCTTCAGCTACTTCCTGATTTGAGCTTTTAGGACCACATGCTGTATCTAATGTGTAGCTAGTGTTACGTATTTTCTTCCTGTTAGTCTCGTTATTTATGACTTTCCAAACTGTCTTTATTTTATTTTCTGCTGATTTGATCTTGTTGCTAATGTGCAGGGCTTTAGCAACCTTGCATGTATTTCTAAAAGTTTTTGAATACTTAGCAACATACTTGTTAAAAGTTTCAGAGTTTATAAAAGGCTTAAGGCCATAAAGCTCAAATAGTCTTTCCCTACTTATTCTGATACCTTTAGTTGCCCAATCACTAAATATAAATTTAGGGCAAATACTTTTTGTCTTCTTTTCAAAAGTTTTGTTGAATTCCGTGTGAACTATTGAAAAGAAACGCTCATACAATTGATTTATATTAATATCGTCAAGGCTCATAAGACTTAATTTGTTTTGTAGGGAATTATTATACCTATCTAATTTGCTGGAAGTTATAGGTCTAAATTTAATCTGAACTTTTTGCAATGGCGTGTTACACCTAAAAGTTACTGTTTGTCCACTATGGTCAGACGGTAGACAATTTACTATGGCTTTATCTAAGTAATTACAATTGCAAAAAACATTATCTATACAAGTAGCAGAAGATGGAGTGACTCTAGTAGGTTCTATAAAAGTGTTGGTCAAGTCAAATGACTTAAAAAGATTTATTAACCGACTACTATTTGAATTTTCTTCTAAAATATTGATATTAAAATCACCACAAATAATTGTATATTTATTACTGGCTGCAAGTTTTGCCAGGACATCTTCCATTATCGATTCAAATAAGGTAAAGTTTGATAGTTTGGGGGTCTGTACACACACACAATTACATGCTTATCTAGCTCAACACAGGACAGTTCGACACAATGTTCAACCGAAAGATCCACTATGTCAATACGTTGCTTAAATTTAAAACTATTTTTTATTAAAATTAAGGAACCTCCACGAAGCATAGTTTTACGGTTAAAGCAGCTACCCACCATATAGATCTCAAAGTTAATAAGCATTTGGTAATCCTGTAGCCAATGCTCAGTAAAACAAATAATATCAAACTTACTATTTTCTAAAAACAATTCAATTTCTAATAATTTGGAAGAAATGCCTTGGATATTTTGGTGGAATAATTTTAAGGTGTTCTGATGAGGCCCCTTTTTGCTAACTAATTGAGTGCAAGAAGGTACCTTACTGTTGGTAGGATTAACAATATTGTTAATGGTACCTTCCATTGTCTCACTTTCTAGTTTAAATTAATATTAATATTTGGAGTGAGGCCGGAGACTCCCGTGCCATCCTCAGACAAAAAGACCCTATTACTAATAGATACTAATTGAGGATTTTCCATGGTGACACATGGATTCTCCTCAGTACAATGTTTGTAAACATTTATAGCACTAATGCTATATTCATTTAAAGTCACCTGTACATTACTATTATTACTAATAGTCGCCGTGTTAATAATATAACTAAACTTAGACATACTACTTATGTCTGTGTGAATATTAAAAGCTAATAGCCTAGCTATTTTGTGTCTACAACTAATAGGTAGATGCACTTTACCCCGAGTTGATCTAAGTTTATCAACAAAAGTGTTGATATCAAGATATATAAGTTTATCACTATAGTGACCTACTAAAAAATGTATATGATTATTTAACATGTGAATGTAATTGTTTTTACTATTACTTAAATTTTCAAAATATGGAAAAGCACACAATATGATTTTCTTACAATTCAACTTCAACAACTCTGAAACACAGTCAGTGATGTCTTCCTTTTTAATCTTAGAACTATTGCCAATACATATACTAATGGTGGTACTAGGATCACAAACAGTTTTTGTTACTGATGCCATAATCTGTTTGTAGGTTGACCCGGGCATACAATTGTTTTGGGTACAATAACTCAGGTTATTACTAATTAATTTACCTAGCCCCCTACCTATACTGTCAGAGAACATAACTGAATGATTACAATCATGACTATTAGGTGAGACAAAATTATCAATCTCAGGCAGACTATCATATAACTCAGGCTGTACCATGTGTGAATCTTGTGTCATATTAGTTGATTCTTGGTTCAGTATACTGTCCTGAGACAAATTCTCAACCTGGGACGGGTACTCCATTACCTCAGGCTGGACAGTATCATGGTTGGTAACTGTCTGAAAAAAACATTGACACATTACCAACTCCTTTGCTGCAAAAATATGTTCTATAATTTCGTTCTGAGAAATTTCATACCTACTAGAAAG
The DNA here is from genome assembly GCA_932526445.1 of Phragmatobia fuliginosa. Lineage (NCBI taxonomy): Eukaryota > Metazoa > Arthropoda > Insecta > Lepidoptera > Erebidae > Phragmatobia > Phragmatobia fuliginosa. The sequence goes on along the minus strand of OW052084.1, from coordinate 6,185,619 downwards.
GGAACGTAGTGAGTCCTGAAGTACCTGTATTTCAGACTGCAAATACTGAGTATCAATTTCATATATTTTTATACTGTCTTCTAACTTTATTTGGTAATTATTTAACTTATTAACTAATTTAACACGCTCTTTCCTCAGTGGAATATATTTGGAAAAGTGTTTGTGTTGTTTCCTAAATTGATAACATTTTTTAATTAATCTATTCAGTTTTGCATACTTTTTTATTTTCTTATTGCTAACTGATTCCTACTACTAATTCCGTTTTATTATCATTACTGAAAATACACACTTAAAACAAACATATAAAGGAGGTATGCTCTGAGCACGAGTTACAAGACACAATTATTCGTTTAACTTCTGTGCTTTTCCAGTTTTAAATACTTTAACTCATTTTTATCACAACCTGTGACTGAATACAACAAATAAAGATTTTGATGAAAAGGTTGTCATTAGTTCCATTTGGCACCCAATAGCTGTTTTCTTTTTATGTACACTGCTCGAAGAAGGTGAATTCAAATTGAGCAATTATTACATTGTCCGAGTGGTGACGGATTAAGAATACAGAGTGTCACCACCCTTATTCATCCCGCGGGTGTCGTAAAAGGCGACTAAGGGATACATTACACAAGACAACATCGATGCAAAGAGAAGGAAAACTTGAAACCAACCCTATACCAACCCGTCTGGCCAGCGTGGTATAGTACGCCAAAACCTCCTTTCTAAGGAGAAGCCTATGTCCAGCAGTGGACTGTTGATGTTGATGAATTATTACATTTGTGAAAAATCGGGACAAAATCTATAGGCCTTCGGGACGCGGGACGATATCATCGAATTCGGGACTGTCCCGGGAAATTCGGGACGGGTGGCAACTCTGGCCGGGTCAGCTAGTATTAAATATAATAATTAGTGAAGCGAATTACTTTGCAATTCTTTTATGAAAATTATTCATACGGACAAGTAATCAAGTCTATCGTAATATCGTAGAAGGAGTACAGAAAGCTAAAAAAAAGAATTAAAGTCTAATTTTGACCACTGAGTGACCACTTCATATATGTAGGCCATGTAATTTGTAATGTTAATTCATTTTTAGATGAGTGTTAATCTTCTCTTCTGAAATTACTAAGCTTCAGCTTCGTTTCATTAAAATGTTTAGGTTATTTAGGAACATTATCCATTTTATTTTTAGATTTAAATCCAAAGGGAAAATAAATACATATTTATAATTTAGCTATTGAGATCACCGAGTTGACGTGTACGAACGTTAGTAATATTAGTTCAATGATTGAGTCATCATAAAAAACAAATATAGCAAATATGGCGCACTTCCGTGTGCCCACGCCATTTAATTTTGAACATTAAAAATATTTTTTATGTAAAAGTACACGAAGTTCACAAAACTAAAAACCTTGTATGTGTTATAACGACCTATTAATATATGTTACGGTATATATTGTGACATAGCATTATACAAGAATAAAATAAATCTAAACATTAAAAACAGTCGATATTCGACCGCCATTTCGTATAATTTTCAGAAAACGAAATGACTATATTATTATTCATGGAAAGAATTAGATTTAAATATATATTCATTTTTAAATTTAGTATATATAGTAAAATATCTTAATCTTTTCTGTTTTGATAATTTAACTGTTTAATTTACTTGCATCTTGTTATATTAATGAAGATGTTACGAATGCGTTATCCAAATGTTTGTTAATACTTTTGGTTCTTTAGTTTAAAAAGAAAAACGAAAATGTTTTTTAATGCAGTAAATATTATTTGCCATGTATCCAACATATTTTTATAATGATAGATTAAGGTCGTAAAAAGAGTTAAAAGTATCTTTAAAAAAATTTGGAAACGGAAACGGATACCTAAATGTAGATCGTAAGATCATAGACAATAAATGTGAAATACGCAAGAATAATTTTAGGGTAATTGTATTTTTTGCCAAAAATATTTATTTTAATAATGGCAAGTTATAAATATGACTTTTGTTAACACTGTGAGACACATTTAATATTGATAATACTAACTTTTTTACCGAAACTGAGTGGACGTCGGTTATCGCTATAAATATTATCCTATGTCCTTAAAACCTAAAGATCTGCATTAAAATTGACTTTCAAATAGGTTCAGTGGTGTGGCTACTGAAGTGTAACAGACAGACAGTTTTTGTAGTTTGTTATTTTTATTATTAAAACTGAAACTTTATATCAGTGACTTATTTACTAATTGACATGCCCTGACAAAATTTAAATGTTTTATAATATATGGAGGACATAATTGGATAGTACAGATTTATAAAAGTTTTTAGGTCGTGGCTGATACAAATAAATTTTCTTTATTGATGTTTCTACTCTACTCTCATCTGTTTCATCGTTTATTACCTAAGGCTTTAAAAAATCAAGCCGTTTCGAAGGAGTATGCCAACTAATATAATAATGTTTGTTTGAAATGAAAATGGCTCCGAAACTTCTCGACTGATATGAAAACATCTTTCATTATAAGAATCGTACCATAGAAAATCACTTTTTTGCGTACGCTGCGAAGTGCGAATACCATTGAAAATAAAGCAAAGTGATGTACTACATTTTTAGGGTTACGTAGCCAAATGGCAAAAAACGGAACCCTTATGGATTCGTCATGTCTGCCTGTCCGGCTGTATGTCACAGCCACTTTTTTCCGAAACTATAAGAACTATACTCTCGCCATGAAGCCCCACGTCAACAACGTTGTTGCACAGGTACGTGCCACGCGTTCTCTGCGGCCTGTACTATCTTCCCGATTGCCGCCCCGCACGAAGCTTGGTGTGTACAAGGCGTACATTCGCACCCGACTAACGTATGGTGCACTGGCCTGGTATGCGCTGGTTTCCGAGACGAACCGCCGACGACTGCGTGCACAGCAGTCGCTTTCACTGCGCACCCTCGTAAACGCCCCTCACTTTGTGCGGAACAGGACGATCTCCAGAGATCTGCGCGTTGAGAACTTGGATGACTTCGTGGGACGCCTGAGCACCAGACTGTTCGTACGTGCAAGCGGATAGCAGGCTCGCCACCTGCGCGAGCTCGCATTCTGCCTTCGGCGACCGCCGGACAAGTATGGCCTACCACGAGACCTCGTCGTAATGGCAACCTTCCCCGGACCATCCGTATTGCCCACTGCACCACACCCGACCTAGAGATGGCTGACGGGCGCTCCTTAGGGTCTATACCCTTAGGAGCTCGACCTCGCCAAGCACAGGTCATCACACTGGACAAGACCCGAGAGTCACTGACGGGTCGGTCACGCTGTGGAGGCTACTCACAGTTTGACACGACCTCGTCAGTAACGCCCCCCACCGGATCAACACCCCGGAAGTACTAACAGGCCCAACCCATTGACCCGCCTGTAGTTGCAGGCGGCGCGGACTACCACTTCAACAGGCCTTTGGCCTGGAAAAGTTACCCCGAGGCCCCCAGAGGGTCTACGAGAAGAACCACGAGCAAAGAACTATACAGATGAAACTTAGGAAATAGATGTATTCTATGAACCGCATTAAGATTTTAACACTAAAATAGAAAACAAACAATAAATTTTGAGGTTCCCCATACTTAGAACTGAAACTCAAATTTTTTTTCATTAAACCCATACGTGTTGATAGGACCTATGGATGGGTCTTCAAAAGTTATATTGAGGTTTCTAATATATTTTTTTCTAAACTTAATAGTTTGCGCGAGAGATACTTCCAAAGTGGTAGTCCACCCCAATAATATCCGTATTGAAAGTAAATTTAAGTGGATAGATTTTAATGGCGCCTTTTAAAATCAAAATGAAATAGAGAACTAGACTTAAGTGTTTTCAAAATGATCAAAAGCAAAACACATTCCATATCTTTATAATGTTGTAAATAATAGCCAAACAAAAGTAATAGCTAACACAATGAAAATAAAGACTAGAGTTCTGTGTCTGCGTCACTGCGTCAAAAGCTCGTCAATAAATTGTTAATTACGCTGCTTTTTCCTATCCTAAATTCCCATACACACATCCCGCTCGCTCTAACGCCGCCAACAGCCGAAGAGCCGCTTCGTTTCGTTCACAACTTAAGTACTCTAGTTCACTGTTTTCATGAAGCGAAAGTGTGCTAAATGAACGATGTACTATTATGCTTTGAGGAATAGTTCGTTCTAGTTCCATAAAAGGAACTAGTTCCTTATAGTACTTAGTACATGAACTACACAACTATTCTATTACACAACTGTCTAACTACATATTATAATTATGCCACAATAGCTACTTTTAGGAGGTAAAATATTCAATATTTAAGTATAAACAAATAAAGAGGAGAGATCAATACTTTAGTATTATTTCTTACGCAAATAAATCACTTTATATTCAAGTCCATATCATAATTTTCTGATTTATTCAAATCGAACAAACAATAACAAAGTTATCATGATGGAAAGTCTGCCTAGAATGTGTTATAGTTTTTACATTAGATTTTTTTGTTATATAACTGTAAGTACCCGTGCGGAACCGGGATGGGTTGCTAGTCTGATAAAAAATAATACTGTATTGTTTAAAAAGCTACGTAAGTACCTAATTAGTTTTTTTTGTTAAACTGTCTAGAGATTAGGTAAATTCTGTTATCCTCAAGCTTCGTTCTAACCCAGAATTTTAGAAAAAATCTTAATTTAATTAAAAGGAAAGCTTGAAAGGGCACTTTTTCTAAAAACTTATCTACCTACTAGTAACTAATATAACTTTGCTTAATATTTAGCAAATAAAGATTATCATACAGACATTTACAAAATACTCTTTTTCTCTGCAATTTATTTCTTACATTCTTAAATAATATTTTTATTTCACTTAAAAGGGAAAAAGTTAGTTAAATCTGGTAACATTGTTTTCTATGATTTATGGTACTCCTCACAAATCGTCACTGAAAAGATTTTCAAATAAGTCCTTCATTTGCAACTTGCTCTCAAAGAGTATGTAACACTACGTGCTCTTTCATGGTGCTGAATCTCATTTAATTTTGTCACTATGTTCAGGAAATTGCAACTGGTAAGTACAAATTATTCAAGGAAATTTAAATTATAATCAAAATCTTTTAACTATTTATTTGTTTGGCCTGCCTTGTCGATTTTTGTGGTTATTTGTGTTTTATTTAATTACCTATGTATTTCATCTTGCGACAGTACCTTTGCAAATTGTAAATTTATTTCGATTTGGATATAATCGCTATTATTGATAAGTGTGTGTGAATATTAAACATATTTACTATCCGCCCGCCCGGACCTATAGGTATTTAACCACAAAAAAGTCAAATGTTAAACAAAAGCAAACAGCCTATTCGAAGTCAGTCATTTTACGTTTTTAAGTAACTTGTGACCACGACTTTCAAACTGAAAGTGTATCTCTTCTCTGTACATTGATAATATTGTGTCCTGGAATCTTGTTTTCAGCGCCGTTTCTTGTCGTAGTTGTATTTTAGTTTTATACCTATTATTTTACCTTTGTTATTTGAAGTATTTTGGTGCCGTTATAATATCAATTTATTTGCAAATTATATTTTAATTAATAAACCAAATCGACCGTAATAAATTGTCTGTACAGACAAGCATACCATAGGAATATTGCAAACTAGCTGACCCGTGCCCACTTCGTTGGGCATAACTTAAATATAAAAGTTAGACATATGCTGTCGTTGACTTTTTTGTATGCATTTTCAAGCTCCACATCTTTTCTCTAGAACTCAAAAATATATCTTTCATAGTTAAGGCAGCGTTCGTAAGAAACGCCGTAAGAAACGCTTTCATTCGACCGTGTTTTCTCCGATTCACTTTGCAAAACGGACTACCGCGTAAAAGCCTTTTTATTTTTCGGTTTTTTATATAATCTATGACATTCAGCAATAATGTTTAAAATCGGTTCAGTAGATCCCGAGATTACCCCTTACAATTTAACAAACACACAAACTTTACTTCTTTATAATATTAGTACAGATATGGAGAAAATATTTAATGAAAAGACAGGAGCAAATGCTCATAATAAAAATTTAAAAGTACAGATAATACCATTTCTATTAATATCAAACACGGCATATTTATCTCATATCATTTATGACGGCTAGAGGGCGCCATAATAGATTCAGTGACACGCCCTTTGAAGTGTCCAAAAAACCGACACTCGAGTTATCGCCTAACGTGTAACGGCATTAATAATGCCATTTGTTTTTAATAGCCTATATTAGCGCGCTAACTAACGCGTTATGACACAGGTGGCGCAGTAGCTTAAAAACAGTGGACGATCAAAACGCTTTAAACAACGATACTTCATTGATGATCACTTGTAATCGTTGTAGGTATGAGTAATTAAAGAGCTCTGAGGGAACAAATGAATATCAATATACAATTGTCCTGTCAAAATCACAACCCTGCTTTGGCTTTGCTGTAGTCTTTTTAGGGTTCCATAGTTCATGACTCGAAATCCATAATATTCGTCATGTCCGGCCGTCCTCGACTTACCGCCCGTTTTGTGCTGTTAGAAAGATAAACTAAATATGTGTTTATATCTGTATATGACATTTTTTTCTTAAAACAAGGCGTCTCTCCTCTAAAAGTTTAACGCGGTAGTATATGTTATGAACTGTAAAGGAAAACTATTTAAAGCCACGTGCCATTCTCTGCGGAATCCTATTCTATGCGTGACCTAACACACACTTGGCTGATTTTAAAGGTTCCGTAGTTCACGACTCATTACCCTTATAGATTCGTCACGTCGTTCGTCATGTAAATCATTTCCAGGAACCACCAAAATTTCTTCTATAAGGGTTCCGTTTTTGCCATTTAGCTACGGAACCCTAAAAATCATCCCCACTTTAGAAGTAGGGGAGGTACTCCAAATAAAAATATTTATTGTAGCACTTTTTGGGGTACCGTGGCCAAATGGCAAAGAACGGAACCCTTATAGATTCGTTATTTCTGTCTGTCCGTCCGTATGTCACAGCCACTTTTTTCCGAAACTATAAGAACTATACCTACTATTGAAACTTGGAAAGTAGATGTATTCTGTGAACCACATTAAGAAATAGAAAAAAACCAAATAAATTGTAGGGATTTCCCCATACTTGGAACTGAAACTCAAAAAAATTTTTTTCGTCAAATCCATACGTGTTGAGGTTTCTAATATCATTTTTTTCTAAACTGAAATGTGTTCCCCCCCTCCGTACCTTCTAAAACAAGAGAGTGATAAAACTAAACAAATATGCCATGCATACTTCCACCGAAAATTGGTTTGACCGGGATCTAGTTAGTAGTTTTTATTAATACGTCATAAATCGTGAACCGCAATTTACCTTTCATTCAATCAATAGGTAGGTACACTTACTAAAATATCGATCAAAGTTACAACGAACTACAAGAACTTTTATAAGATGTTACTTGCTACTACGGAACCCTTCATGGACGAGTCCGACTCGCACTTGGCCGCTTTTTCGAAAGTTTGATCTTTTTAGCACCAACTGTTTGGCCGGTAAGTCGAGGACGGACGGACGGACATGATGAATGATGAATCTATAAGGGTTCCGAGTCATGAACCACGGACCTCTAAATGTAAATTTTTCAAAACAATATGTCAAATATTTCTGTACAGAACAAACCTAATACTTCTGAACGAAACCTTTGCAAGTCAAATTTGACATAACCTTTTACCTAAATTGTAACTTTATTTACGTACAATACAAAACCGGTGAACTAGTAGCTGACCCCAAATAATACGGCGAATAAGGTAAGAAGATTACGTATTTGTTCAGTTTTTGTATGTAGAAGTATGTTATAACAATAAAATAAAAGTACAGGACCAAACAAGGGTCATTTGGAAATGGCTGGTAACAATTCGTTTTCAGTTTCTACGGAATACCATTTTTATCATACATAATAACTTCAATTACATTAGATAAATAAAATAAATATTTTTAGGACATCTCACACAACGTCATCTTGTCCCAAACTAAGCAGAGCTTGTATTATGGGTACTAAACAACTGATATAAATACATAACCATACTTTTTTTTTGTAAATACATATTTATTATACATAGAAAACACCCAGACTACGAAACAAATATTTGTGGATCACACAAATATTTGGTCCAACCTGGGAATTGAACCCGAGACCTCTTGATCAGCAGCCGTATACTCTAGCCATTGGACCAACAAGACTGTCTTAATAATTGTCATATCAATTGTATTTTCATCACAAGAATAGACTTAGATAGAAAACTTGCAATATTAGAAAATATAATTTATACTAAAACTATCTCCAACCCCTACCAACAACAATTCCTTTAGCATTCTGCTTAATACTAATACAGGCTCCAACATTATATTCACTTAATCTTTTTCATAAACACATTTCAAATTATTTTTTAGATTTGGAGTTAAAGTGTGGTCAAAGAAAAGAATAATGCGTGCAAGATCTGGGATTCTGTCAGGAAAGGGAGGAGGACTAGCTGAATCAAAGCGCTCCGATGTTGAACAAAAATGTTCAGATGTAGTTCGGACCTATTTTTGTATTTGCTAATCTTGAAGCAGTAAAATATTGTTTTATCCTAACAGATGGTGTTACCTACTGCCCTAGCCCATCTCAATACATAATACATACATCTAAAGCATAGAAAAAATGTAATCAATAGTGAGGGGGAACCTGGTGTCCTGAAACACAGACTATTAGTCTAGCTTAGGCACCAGTCTCCCACAATATGTAATATCCACTGTTGTAATTATTTATGTGTAAGCTATAAATGTATGTAAAAATGTATTGTGGTGAGAAAAATAAATACTTACATACAGAACTCACACAGTAATCACTCAATAAAATACATATTAAGTGAAACATTTATATTGACATTTGTGTTTCTATTTTTATGATGGAAGATATTAATATTATATTGCTTTATTGTACACCAGAATAGTTACTAGGTTAACTTACACTAGGAGGTAAAGTGGCAGATTGAAGATTTAAGCACTGTCATCAAGATATAAATGTTAAACTAAATTTCAATTTCAATGTATTTAATTTCAATATCAAGTGTATTATCATAACATTTAATTTTAGGGAATAACATCTTGTTTGTGGAACTCATCACGTGCACCTGCATTTGCTGTCCTCTGTGCAGTACCCCTGGGAGACTTGAAAGAGAATGTGTATGATAGTATTTGGACCAATTTGTCAATGATGGAATCCAGGCTCAAACATCCTCCCGCGTACAACAACTTGTTGAATGCTTTGCAAGAAAACTGTACCTTACAAGAATCTAATAAGCATGGTGCTGAAGTATTGTTATAACAATACTTCAGTTGAGATCTTAGCAATGACATATACCAACAGTAGAGTACACTTTTGATGAACTTGATTTGATTATTATTGTCTACGGCAGTTCTAGTTGGTTCCTATTACTTTTGGTATGTAAATAAAATATAGTGGACTGTATAAATTAGATTGTACTAAGTACAACCAAATAAATGATACAAGGCGAGCGTCGCTGTCTAATGAGTTGCGCGGAGTGACGTCGCACCCAAAGGATCGCCTCCTCGCCCCGCTGTCCGTGAGTCCGTCCTCCTGTCCGTGCGTCGACAATTACTTACGCATTAAATAATAAAATTATTAATGTTGATTGTTTTTATATCGTTATTTTAATTGTTGATTAAATGAATAATTAAAGCCGAGCTTTTTGTAAACCAATACTTACCTATGTTTTAAATTAAATAAGTTTGAATTATCCCTTCCTGTATAAAGACTATTAAATAATCTTGATATTCTTCCATAACCATTAATTGACATCTTCATTATCTGTATCATAATCATTCAAATATTATTGTTTGAAAATAAAAAAATAAATCTGATTTGCTATAAAATGTGGTAGGTACAGACATGGTAGTCTATCTATGAATATAGAATTGGACATCATCACCAACAGCCTACTATACCACACTGGCCAGACGGTGTGGTATAGGGTTTGTGTCAAGTTTTTCTTCTGTTTGCAGTGATGTTGATCTGCATAGTTGGTTCCTTTGTAGGCTGACATCTACGGGATGAACAGGGGTTGTCTCTCTCTGTATTCTTAATCCTTCACCACACCGACATAACTCAGGGTTGAACAGCAGTATGAATATAAACTAAATAGGTACTATGGTAATTGAAAAGGTGTACTGTGAGTTATACCTGAAGTGATACTTGAATAGGTAGGTACCTTGAAAGAAATGGTGCAATATGGTTCATTAGAGAGAAAGAATAATAATAATAATAAATATTTTGGACATCTGACACACAACATCATCTAGTCCTAAGCTAAGCAGAGCTTGTGTTATGGGTACCTACTAGACAGCTGATATAAACACATAAACATACTTTTTATTGTAAATACAAACATATTATACATTGAAAACACCCAGACTCCGAAACAATTATGTGTGAATCACACAAATAATATTTGGTCCGACCCGGGAATCGAACCCGAGACCTCTTGATCAGCAGCCGCATTCGCTAACCACTAGACCAACGAGGCAGTCAATGAAAGCAGATTAACATCAGTTTTAGAAGCGAATGTGATCCGTAGGTAGACTTGTGTCAATTGAAGTATACATAGGTACAAGATTAAAATTAAAGGGTTTTACAACCAAAAAAAGCGGCCAAGTGCGAGTCGGACTCGCCCATGAAGGGTTCCGTACCAGCAAGTAACATCATATAAAAGTTCTTGTAGTTGTAACTTTCATCGATGTTTTTATACTAGTGTATTGATTGGATGAAAGGTATATTGCGTGTTACGATTTATGACGTATAAAAAAAAAACTACTCACTAGATCTCGTTCAAACTAATTTTCGTTGGTAGTTTACATGGTAATGTACAACATATATTTTTTTAGTTTTATCACTCTCTTACTTTAGAAGTTAGAGGGGGGGGGGGGGACACATTTTTCCACTTTGGAAGTGTCTCTCGCGCAAACTATTCAGTTTAGAAAAAAATGATATTAAAAACCTCAACATCATTTTTGAAGACCTATCCATAGATCCCACACGTATAGGTTTGATGAAAAAAAAAATTTTGAGTTTCAGTTCCAAGTATGGGGACCCCCAAAATGTATTGTTTTTTTTCTATTTTAATATAAAAATCTTAATGCGGTTCACAGAATACATTGACTGACCAAATTTCAACAGTATAGCTCTTATAGTTTCGGAAATAATTAGCTGTGACATACGGACGGACAGACAGACAGACAGACAGACAGACTTGACGAATCTATAAGGGTTCCGTTTTTTGCCATTTGGCTACGGAACCCTAAAAAGGATTGTAAAAACTTTTCATAAATTTTATATAGCCTGTCACCTGGCCTCTATTACAACAAATCTATTGACACCTCTTTAATTAAATCCGTTCAGTAGTTTAGATTATGGTGGAAAATACAAACAAACAGCAATGGTTCTAAGTTACCCTCCGTAGTTTACAAGTAGTCCCATCGTCACCATGTCGGGATCTGGTAATGGAATCCTATGGAAATCGAGGGCATCCCATTGATAGGGATATACTATGTACTTTATGTAGGTATTTTGAAAGTTATTCAAGTATTTGCATCTGCTGTTCATTATATTAAGATAATGAGCCGATGATGGAAGGTACAACTCCTTAACTGTTAGGAGTTGGAGCTTTAGTTGTATTCTTTCAACCCATTCAGGTGAGGTGACAGTGAGTAAGGGATCAGACCTTCATTTGTATTCGTTCTCATGAGCTGATGATAGAAGGTGAACTGGTTAAGGGTTAGAGCATATGCACAAATAGGGTCTCGAAGTATTCCTTTTAGTTGATTAGGTGCTCTGACAGCTAAGGTTACAATTTAAGATACTTTAAGAAGCCGATCTACTAACTTCTGTTCTGTAGAAAAGAAAATACTAGTACTGCGTTACTGTGATGTGAACATTTGTTTATTTCAGCTTGAAATGATGGAACGCAACCCGGGCGAAGACGGAGAGCCGTTGAAGCGAGAGGATTTCTTAAGCCCGGAAGACCTTATAGCGCATCTGCAGAGCCCAACCACAGGAAGGAGGGTTTTAGTCTCCAAAATATTTCTAGACGAGGAGACGACCGTCTTCGAAGCTAAGATAGTATCGAAGCACATAGGTGACGAAGACGTCTACGAAGGTATGTTGGAAATTTTCTGTTAAGGCTTAACCGACTTATGATAATTTAAAAAAAAGAAACCGACTTCAAAGAAAAACTATGTCGAGTACCCAAATCGCGACAATTGTGCCTATGATATTTGAGGAGAACTCCTCGATTTCCTTGGGATCCCATCATCAGATCCCGATATGGTGACGATGGGACCACCTGTAAGCTACGCACATTCCAATGCAAAAAGAATTTATGAAATCTGTTCATAAACGACGAAATTATCGCTGAACATACATAAAAAAGATTCCGACGAATTGAGAACCTCCTCCTTTTTTTGAAGTCGGTTAAAAAGAAAAGTAAAGAACTTTTTAAATTTTTTTCAAGAACGAATTTGAGCTTCGCCGTTCGATATTTAAAATTGATGACTATTATACTTACACGAAGACAAGGCAGACAAGGCAAAAATAGCAAAGCGACCTTTTTGGTCATTTTGCTGAATGCATGATGTCTATTGCCAGTATGATGGTTAGATGTACGCGAAATTTTTGAAGGAAAGAAGTGTTTTTTATTTAATTACTTACCGCCCTAGGGCGTTTGTAGCTACATTATTACCCTAGAGCGCTAATTAGTTACCTACAAGCCCCATTTGGAGGTAATAAGAACCTACTTACCGAACATGAGAGATGTAATAGTAGATTAGTAGCCGAGGGCTGTAAGGCATCAATTGCAGCCCGAGATATTTAGGCGCCCGCCTATAGTTCGAAGGTGCAATTGGTACTTACACCCGCGCTAACTATTCTGCTTTACATCTCGATTGTGAGGTAAGTAGAAAAAAACCGGCATTATAAGAATAAAACATTTTATCTTCAGCTTCTATTTTCATTGAATCGGGAGTGCAACTTATATCTTCATCACTTGAAGAACTCATGTTTTTTCCTAATTTATTATCACGTAATTATAAAAGAAATCCCAAAAACAAACAATATTTAAATTAAAAGTTTTCTATTCCCGCCTCTTTTCATTAAAAAGAAACAAGTAAAGAAATTTTTAAATTGTTTTTCAAGAATGAAATTGAGCTTCGCCGTTCGATATTTAAAATTGATGACTAATAAAGTCACACGAAGACAAGGCTGAATAGCAAAGCGACCTATTTGGTCTTTAGGCTGAATGCATGATGTCTTTGCCAGTATGATGGTTAGATGTACGCGAACTTTTTGAAAGAAAGAAGTGTTTTTTTTTAATTACTTACCGCCCTAGGGCTTTTCTAGCTACATTATTACCCTAGAGCGGTAATAAGTCACCTACAAGCCCCATTTGGAGGTAATAAGAACCTACTTACCGTATGAAAGGTAAATTGCGGTTTACGATTTATGATGTATTTAAAAAAAAACTATTTACTAGATCTCGTTCAAACCAATTTTCGTTGGTAGTTTGCATGGTAATGTACAACATATCTTTTTTTTAGAGTTATCACTCTCTTATTTTGGAAGTTACAGGGGGACACACACACATTTTTCCACTTTGGAAGTGTCTCTTGCGCAAACTATTCAGTTTAGAAAAAAATGATGTTAGAAACCTCAATATCATTTTTGAAGACCTATCTATAGATACTCCACACGTATGGCTTTGATGAAAAATTTTTTTTTGAGTTTCAGTTCCATGTATGGGGACCCCCAAAATATATTGTTTTTTTTTCTATTTTAGTGTAAAAATCATAATGCGGTTCACAGATTACATCTACTTACCAAGTTTCAAACGTATAGCTCTTATGGTTTCGGAAAAAAGTGACTATGACATACGGACGGACAGGCAGACAGACTTGGCGAATCTATAAGGGTTCCGTTTTTTTTGCCATTTGGCTACGGAACCCTAAAAACAGCGATGAAAGTTACAACGAACTACAAGAACTTTTATAAGGTGTTACTTACTGATATGGAACCCTTCATGGGCGAGTCCGACTCGCACTTGGCCGCTTTTTTTTGGGATTATTTTATAATTACATGCTACTTAGGAAAAAACTTGAGTCTCAAACTATTATCATACCCAAAAATCACCTGTCCTTAAAATTTGAAAATTGTTCTCATTTCACTATGAATTTCAACAAATAAATAGTACATTGTTCACCGAGGAAGGAAAGGAACCGATTACTAGCGAGGGAGCAGTTTGTGTAATACTCCCGAGGTAGGAATGGGACTTTCACCCGAGTGCTACACAGTGCTATTTTATACTACACCTGATCGGAACAGTAGTCAATATTCCCTGAAAATGAAAAGAGAAAGTTAGTCTTTTCCTTGACCTAAATAAGCGGGAGGAAAAAATGTATGAAAATCCATTTCTAACGTGTTTTAGCGGGAGAGAAAGTTGTATGAATTTTCATTTCTCATGTGTTATCTTATCTATGGCGCGCGCCTGCCCAAAGAGTTTTCATATAATATGGAATCTCCGTGCCACTGACATCCTTTTGTGAAGAATAAAAAAAACAAAAGAAGCGCGAAATATTTATAAATATTATGTCAAATTCTAAGCTAAATCACATATAGTCGTCCCACGAAGACGTCTAGACAGGGCAATCGTGCGGGGCGTGAGGGGTGAAACGGGGGAACGGCTGCCCCGAGCTGCATACATTTACAGTGTTAGCAGCTCGGGAAACAACTTTCAGGGCTGTCGTGTGTCACTTTAAAATATTATTATTTTGGAAAATAATTCAAATGGTGCATACGACGTGTGTTGTGGAAGAAAATCCAAGATGGCGAATATTTGCAAATTTTTTGACATGGGTATCATGTCCATGGTTTACGAAGTCACTGAAAACGATTATGGGGTTGAAATAAAAATCCAAGATGGCGCCTACTAAAATTTGCAAATTTTTCGACATGGGTATCATGTCCATGGTTTACGAAGTCACTAAAAACGATTATGGGGTTGAAATGAAAATCCAAGATGGCGCCTACTAAAATTTGCAAATTTTTCGACATGGGTATCATGTCCATGGTTTACGAAGTCACTAAATACGATTATGGGGTTGAAATTAAAATCCAAGATGGCGCCGACGAAAATTTGCAAATTTTTCGACAAGGGTGTAATTTTTAAGATTTGTGAGGTGCCTGAAAATAAAAATGAGATCAAGTGTCTTTCGCGGATTTTTTTTTCATAGCTACGTGCAAGTGTTCTAGATCCAACATGGAGGACATTATTTAAAAAAATATAGTTATAAGTGTCAATTTTGAGGTTTTTTGAGTTGACGATTATGAAAATAACAACTTTTTCAAATTCAAGATATCCAAATCCGGATATTTCTTTAAATTAAATTACATATGTTTGAAACTAGAATACCAAATTTCAGACTAATCCGGCAACAGTCCTTTCCTGTTGCCGGGTTGACCCCCTTATATATTTGAATTACTTGATTTGACCCAAACAAGGCAAGCTAAATGAAACTGTTAAAAAAAACTATATTTTTGATCATTGTTAATTATTGCTTATAATAATAATCATAATGTTGATGACGATGTTGATCTAAAATAAATAAATTTATTAATAAATATTGTTTACTTGAGACAACCCTAGCAGTTGCGACAATGTCTAGACGTTGCCGGCATTTACCACGAGATCAAAGGCGTCGTCCGACTGTATGTTTCTTTATACTGTGGCTAAATTGTGTCTTACATGGTGTCTTACGTTTTGATTTTATTTTATAAATACTTTAAATGTTCCTCACAGGTGTAGTATAAAGCACTGTGTAGCACTCGGGTGAAAGTCCCATTCCTACCTCGGGAGTATTGTGGCCCTAGGCTGCGCCTTCGGGCCACAAACTGCTCCCTCGCTAATAATCGGTTCCTTTCCTCCCTCGGTGAACAATGTACTATATTCTAATAATGCCGGTTTTTTTCCACTTACCTCACAATCGAGATGTAAAGCAGAATAGTTACCTCGGGTGTAAGCACCGATTGCACCCTCGAACTATAGGCGTGCGCCTAAATATCTCGGGCTGCAATTGATGCCTTACAGCCCTTGGCTACTAATCTACTATTAATTAGACTGGTTAAAATTACTAAGTGATAATTCTTGATAATACCTTCTTCTTACTAGCCTTATTCCCAATATTATTTGTGGTCGGTTACTAGTTCAACCGGTTTTATGAATATCAGATTTTCTACGGAACGATTGGCATCGGAACTCCGCGACCCTAAGGGAGAACTGAAATTCGTAGGTTGAACTACTTGTCAGTAAATTTGAGGGCACTGACTTCTTACCAATAACGATTACCATAGATGTTCATGACAACCGGGACTGACGGCTTTATGTGCTCTCCGGGGCACGGGCGTGAATCACCGCGAAACATGCCGCTTACGACACTCACGGGAGGAATAGTGGTGGTGACACTCTGTAACACTATATAGATAAACTAATGTGATTATATTATATTTCAGAGAACGAAATGATTAATTGTCACGTGTGTGACGTAGCCGTGCCGAGGCCGCACTACAGGGAACACGCTCAGAGTGTTACACATCAAAGTAAGAAGAAAATTAGCACTAAGTTCATGGAAAGTTTGTTAAATGACAACAATTTACCCATTGAGAATAACATATACACGAATAATTCGTATTACTGCTCGCCCTGCGTCAAGATAATCCCTGCTGGTCAGACATTGTACCACGGCTTGTCCGAAGAACATCACGAGGCTGTCGAGAAAGAGTCCGCTTTAAACGTATTTGTCAAAAGATTTATTGACACAGAAGAACCGCAGGAGTCTCGGTCAATCACTGACAGTCCTCTCCTCTTTTACGAAGTGGATAGTGATCGACCCGAGTCAGTAGCTTCTGGGTCCAACAGCCATCAGCCTGAATTAGCTTCAGAGTTAAACGATTATCAGCCTGAATCAGCTTCAGAGTCGAACGATGATCAGATTGAATCAATAGCCTCTGGGTCAAACGATAGTCAGCTGGAGGGTACAGTCGCTTTGCTTGATCGTAATGGAACTATAGGGAGAGTACTGAATACAATACAACCCACTACTAACTACCAGCCAAATGAACCACACACATCTAGTACAAGCCTAACGAACGATAACGCGGGCGATTCGGACGAAATCAAAGAGTTTAAAGTATACGCCAAGAGAATGCTCGAGAAATATAAGATAAATGTTTGTACGTGGGTCAAAGCGCATGAATCTCGGCACTTGACGTTGGAGGCACCCAACGGCAATATACTGAAGGTCACCGTGGATATATTCCACAGTTTCAGGAAGAGCTCCTCCGAAGTGTTGTGTCAGGTGTGTGACACGATGGTCGCGCTGGACGAGAAGAGAGCGCACATCGACAACGAGAAACACGTTCGCTTAATCGCTAATCATGTTGATAATATGTTTCGTCGTAAGGTACGTTCAGTTTTTTATGTCTTTTACTGAAGTTCTTGAAAAGGTATCCCTTTTGAGTCCGGGGCTTGTAAGCTCATGTTCAACGGGCATCCTAAGCGTGTGTGCGTGTATACGTATGTGCGCACGTGCGTGTGTATGAATGTGTGTCTGCGCGTGCATGTGTGCTTGCATGTTTTTTTCGTTTTTGAAGGAAACTGGTATTACATACCTATCACAAGATCATAAGTTTCTTTCTCAAAAAATCTACAAAAGTTCATGATTCTAGTCTATATGACGAACTTTAAAGGACAACTATAATGACTTTAGATAACTTTGTTAGTTCAGGAGTTGTAGAGCCTGTAGAGGCCTTACTTGTAAAATATTTTTCTTTAGAAAATTGTGTAAAAAAATAAGTAATAACGAAATATTAAACACGATTTATGCGTGTCCTGGCATGCACTTGGCCAATTTCATTTTGTAATAAGTTTTTTTACTGTAAGGATATGATACAGCTGTAACTTTACTCTTCAATCATAAAATAAAATGTATGTTTCAGATAAACGACGCATGGAGTCATGACCTGGTTGGAAACATATTCTATTTCGTTGGAACACAGCACATGTTTGCACAAATTAACGACGATCCACCACCAGTAAACGAAGCGACCTCTGTCAACGAAGTAAATCATATTGAATGTAAAATTTGCCGCATCAATATACATAAAAACAATTTCCTTGGACATCTCCAAGGTAAAAAACATAAGAGGATCAAACAGATGTTTGAGAAACAAACCAGAGAACGGGCACCAGGTCCACCCGAGTCCCGGCAAGACCAACAGGAATCAGGCCCACTCCAGACCCCACGAGAACAACAAGAACCAGGTCCGCTCCAGACCCTACAAGACCAACAAGCGCCAGGTCCACTCCAGACCCTACAAGACCAACAGGCACCAGGTTCACTTCAGACCCTACAAGAGCAACAGGCACCAGGTTCACTTCAGACCCTACAAGACCAACAGGCACCAGGTTCACTTCAGACCATACAAGACCAACAGGCACCAGGTTCACTTCAGACCCTACAGGACCAACAGGCACTAGGTTCACTTCAGACCCTACAGGACCAACAGGCACCAGATCCACTCCAGACCCTACAAGACCAACGGGCACCAGGTCTACTCCAGAGCCTACTAAACCAACAGGAACCAGGTCCAATCCAGACCCTACAAGACCAACAGGAACCCAGCACAAGTCGAGAACACATTGACGACAGAAATGGCCCGATGGACGTCGAGGCTTTTATTGTGTACCTGAAGAAGATGGTACCAAAATATAACTTGAAATATAACCTGCCAGTTGTTAAAAACGGAGGTCTCGTGGTTGTGTCACCGAATGGCTTTGAAGCCACAGTTACTGTGGAAAGTTTCCACGGGTACAAGCCCACGCAGAGCAGCATGTATTGTCAGCTGTGTCAGATGACAATATCTGTAGACACGCGAGCCCACAGCGAGACTTTTATTCACCTTAAGCATGTTACCCAATACATAGATAAAAACTTTATTCGGAAGGTAAGATTTAATTTTGTAGTATAGTGTAGCAAATATTAATGACTAGCTTTCCGCCCGCGGCTTCGCCTGCGTGGAATTCGTTTATATCGCGCGACACCGTAAGGGTAGATTAAACATTATTTTCGTGTTGAAAAGTATCCTATGTCCTTTCCTAAGTTCGTTTCACTAAACTTCGTTTAAAAATAATTTTATTTGTAAGAGAAAAAAACAAATACTTGGTTTTTTGAATTTTTCACATATAATTTGAGGTTATGTGAAAAGTGTAAATAAAAAAGTTGTAGATCTTTTAATTTGCCATTTAACTTTTTTTCATAGGACTTGTAGTTTTGCCGGAAATCGAGATAAACCGTTTTTTACCGTTTGTTTTATATATTTAGCCATCCAAAGTGGCTCTACCCTGCCTGATGGAAAGCAGGAGCAGAATCCAAGAGTCGGGGCTACCTTGCTGCTAATGCAGACAGTAATGTATGGTGGCCCACACTATGGCGGCTTAGTGAGATGCTTTTTCACGCCCCGCTTAAAGGACCCGAAAACATCCCCCCCCCGCTACCCCTTACCGTCCTCAGATCGCTTGTAAATTATTTTTCCTTACATTTTTTTTAATATTCTCCTCCTTTTCCAATAGGTTTCATCCTACTATAATTTTATTTGTTTTCAAAACTAATCTACCCTGGTCTACTGGTCTTTAGAGGTCGTGTTGTAGAAGTGAAACGCTTGGTAGTCGATTGGAATATGAATATTTTATTGGCAGGATGCATTATATATATTTACAAAGTTAGTCTTACAATAGGGGTAGTGTTTGTGAGCATTCAAACTACAAGGACCAATAGCGTGCGGGTGTCGATCTATGACGTAAGAGCGCGCGATACATAATTACTCGCGACATTCGCTTCACCCGCCAGTACACGATAATATTCCACGCAGGCACGTTGTCGCTCCTCGAGCGCGCGGCTGATGTCTGGGGGCGCACCCGCTACATATATACTTCGACGGTTGCTCGCGCGCCTCAGTGCGCGGATCGCTATGATTGCGGTAGGACCTGTGGTATGCTTGTAGGTCACTACAGGTCTATATGTCATTTACAAACTATCATCATGGTGGCCATGCAAGTGTGTTATGCCTAGCAACCTGTGAAGTTTTGACAGGAGTCAGTGATACATTTTGACATTTACGATTTATGTATTTTTAAAATCATCTACCTTTCGCCAGTGTATCTCGATTATTGCACTAAAAAGTAGCCTATGTCCTTTCCCAAGTTCAGTTCTATCTTCATACCAAATTTCATCAAAATCGGTTCAGTGGTTTAGGCGATAAAGCGTAACAGACAGACAGACAGACAGAGTTACTTTCGCATTCATAATATTAAGTAGTTAAAAAGTAGTTAATTAGTAGTTAAAGTAGTTAGTAAGGATAAGCTGACTCACGCAACGACTTCCGCCTCCTTTTGTCCGTAATGTGAATACATTTTGAACTTCGTGGTGACAGCCTTTAGCCATCCTCGAAAGTTGAGCTATATAACACTGAAAGAATTTTCAAACGGGACCAGTAGTGGATTAGCTCAAGAGTTGAAGCTGAAAAGTTTGGTTTGGTTAAACGCGCTAATCTCAAGTCCTAGATAAGTCCTAGTCTGATTTGAACAACTCGACTTACCGTCCAAACGGTAAGTGCTAGAGAGATGAAACTTAGCATGAATATGTATTGTAATTACGTCGATTCTTGCGGCTACCCTATCATGTGGGGTATCATTAGATAGGTCTTTTAAAAACAATAAAGGGTTTCCAAGACGATTTTTTGATTGAGGTATCCGTTCGCGAGAAATTTCACTTTAAAGGCCACTTTTTTGTAAAAACAGGGCGTCCCCCCCATCTAAAAGCTAAACGGCTGGCTCAAAAATTCTGGGAAAATTCGTGATAGTGGTCCATATAATGAACTTTAAAGGAAAACTATAATGGATCAGATAACTTTGTTGGTTCAGGAGTTATAGAGGCTTAACTGTTACAACTTTTACAATTGTCAGTACATTTATGAAAACATAATTTATGTTCGAAAAAATTAACATCTCTTCAATCAAAGATGTGATAGACATGGGTATAATACTAGGAATAAAGATAAATTAATTCAAACACGTTTTAGACTCTTAAAAGTTCATACATATTTTATGGGGTACTGTATTAAATTTTATAATAAAATATCTAAAAACATACTAGATTTAACAGAGAAACGATTTAAAAATGTTGTAAAGCGCACACTATGTAAGCAAGCTTATTACAAATTAGAGGATTACATTGCCGACAAGAATGCTTGGCTTAATGCTGGTCCTGCTCCACAGTCACATGATTAATTCTGAAATTATTTAGAAGTTAGTTTGAAGTTAGTTTGTATTTCTGGCATATTATGTTAATTTTATCTTAATTATTTTGTGTTAATTTTTTGGGGTAAGCTTCGTTCAGCGCCGTTACTCATGATTTAAAACCATAACTGCGGGAAACACCGAGGCACCGAGATAGTATATATATAAAAAGTAAACAAAATATATTGTTACAATACACAAACTAAAAAACTATGTTAAATTACTGTTGTAAATAATCTGAGATGTGTTTTATAGTTTTTTAAGACAAGCCTGCTTCATTTTATCAGAATTGTCCACACTGTAAAATTTACAACTTATACAAACAATTTGTTTGTTGAATGATTGCCTATTATTAATTTTCTAATTAATATGGTTTTTATGTTTTTCAGATAAACCTAGTGTTGTATCACTGTATGTTGTGCAACGTAACCGTCCATAAGAGGGCCGAGCACGTGGCTATTGATTCCTCACATGACGCCAACAGACAAGCCAGGGTCTCTAACGTTCAGCTAGTCCAAACAGACAAGAGAAGGAAGCTCATCCACTGTGATGTCTGCGATATTTACGTGACACCGAACACTTTCCAAGATCACCTCGATGGCCAGCGGCACTTGAAAACCATCAGGGAATATTGTGACGAAACAGAAACTCCTGCAAATATGATATTTTGCAGCGTTTGCATTAGAACCATACATTGCAATAGTTTCCAAGAACACTGCAAGGGCAAGAGGCACGTGGCGAATGCCAAGAATGCGAAGAGAAATGTAGGAGAATCTCAAACTCAACCCGCCGAACCAGTAGCTCACGGCTCACAGACAGTACCGAACCAGCCGGAGACAAGCTTCCTGGAATATTTGAAATCAATGATCGCTAAATACAAATTAAACTGTGCGCTTCCCGTCGTAGAAGACAATCATGTGGTTATCACGACTCCTAATGGCAACACAGAGAAGTTCACGATTGAAGTGTTCCACAGCTACAAGCAAGCGGAGAGCTCGGTGGTGTGTCAAGTGTGCAGAATGAACGTGCTGTCTACAGACACAAGCGAGCACAGCAGGACCAGACTGCACATTGTCAACATTCTAAAACCCGTTGATGATAACTTTTCTAGGAAAGTAAGTTTATAAACTATTTTTCCCCCCACAATATCACAAAACTCACAAACCACCACCTTCAAATTTACCACCTTATAAATATTAGTATGTATGTTTGTATGTATGTATAGAGACGTAATATATTCAGCACTAAGATTACTTCTGTCTGTTTCAGATCAACAAGTCATGGAACCACTGTCTGGTGTGCAATATCACAGTCCTGAGCCGCCTCGATCACGCGTCGTACAGTCCTATACACAAGAGAACCAGTGAACTAAGCGCAGCCCCACGCGATGGGAGCGGCGATGGAAACCCTCACAAAATGTTTTGTAACGACGTCTATTCATAATTCGTTTGCACCACAAAGTTGATTACGAGCTGAGGCAGACATTGGATTTTTTTATATCTATCAAACAAATCATGTTACATCGTTTTTGTCTAATAAACAGACTTCTAAATAAATCATAGTTGACTATACAAATAGTAAACCGAAATAATTAATTAATTATACATATTTTAAAAAGTTTTTTTTTACTGGCAATGATTGATTGTTTTTTTTTTAAATTTGCTTGTGCTTACTGACTTGTAACGATGTCTATTCATAATTCGTTTGCATCACAAAGTTGATTACGAGCTGAGGCAGACATTGAAAATCATATTTTTTTTAATCTATCAAACAAATCATGTTACAATTTTAAGAAGTTTATTGTTACTGACAATTTTTTTTAGTTTACTTGTGTTTTTATATTTTTTTTTATAAAGGATAGAGACAAAGAGTCCATCTTTGTGTAAAGTATCGGTGTAAAGACTTTCAATGAGGCGCTTCAATAATAGACTGCATCTAAAATATATTTTACAGAAAGGCTAAAAGTAGAATAAGACAGAATCACTACCAAGTGTATAAACTACTATAGTCCATAGAGCAACAAGGGCCCGGGAGTAGTCATAGCGTCTTTTTCCGATACAAAACAGACATTTGTTGCAGGGGAATCTGCACACTTATACATGTTTTAAACTCGCATACAAAAACAATTGTTTCTCAATATTAACTCAAATTCAAAATTTCACACACAAACATTTGGGCTGATGCTTTGACAGAGGGGAAGGCATGCGTATGGCTGCTTCCTACCGTGTTGCTCTGTGTACTGTATTTACTGTAAACTTGACTCCGTGTACTATGGCTATGTTGATATCATAGTTAGTTCGACGCCAGCGCCGTTGTGTCAGGAACTGGAACCTCTATTGTCCGTACACAACCGCACCAACTACATTTAAGATGGTACTGCTTGTCCTGCTCCATATTTTTACTTGCTATTTTAATTTGATTTGATTGATTCAAATCGAAAAACTATGTTGATATTGAAGCGCGTTTAATTTAGATGACAAATTAAATTTTTTTATAGATAAACTTAAGTAAGTAATGTCAAAAACATTGTGTCTTTTTTTTTTTTTTTGACAAGAAAATGTTACTAAACATTGTTAATATTTATTTAATTCATTGTAAAAAGAAAAAAAAAATATCTAAGTTAGTATCTAAACATGTTGAAATTACTCAACTATCTGTGATTTTTCTAAACATTTAAGTACTTATGTGAGCGTATAAGACTGATTTTAAATAAAAGAAATTTAATCATACTCAGTTCAATATTTTTGTCACCCTGACCTGACTTTTTAGGGTTCCGTTGCCAAATGGCAAAAAACGGAACCCTTATAGATTCGTCATGTCTGTCTGTTTGTCGGTCTGTTAGTCCGTATGTCACAGCCACTTTTATCCAAAACTACAAAACACTATACGGTTGAAACTTGATAAGTTGATGTATTATGTGAACCGCATTAAGATTTTCACACAAAAATAGAAAAAAAAAGTCGTGTGGCACTCGGGGACTGCCTTGTTGGTCTAGTGGTTAGCGTATGCGGCTGCTGATCAAGAGGTCTCGGGTTCGATTCCCGGGTCGGACTAGATATTTGTGTGATCCACAAATATTTGTTTCTGTTTTCTATATATAATATGTATGTATTTACAAAAAAAAAAAGTATGTTTATGTATTTATATCAGTTGTTTAGTACCCATAATACAAGCTCTGCTTAGTTTGGGACTAAATGATGTTGTGTGTAATTGTCAGAAATATTTATTTATTTATTTCATAGCATTTTTAACCGACTTCAAAAAAGTAGGAGGTTCTCAATTCGTCGGAATATTTTTTTATTTTGTTTTATGTATGTTCAGCGATAATTTCGTCGTTTATGAACCGATTTCAAAAATTCTTTTTGCATTGGAATGGGCGTAGCTTACAGGTGGTCCCATCGTCACCATATCGGGATCTGATGATGGGATCCCAAGGAAATCGAGGGAACTCCTCAAATATCATAGGCACAATGTCGCGATTTGGGTACTCTGAATAGTTTTTCATTGAAGTCGGTTCCTTTTTTGTTAAAAATATTTATCAACTTATGCAATTATAATTATTTATTTATTTTTTATTTAAGCCGTAGGTTTTTTTTTCTTTGATATAATTATTCAAGTTTACAAATAATATACACTTGTCTTTTTACCAACATACATTCTAACAATATCATCGCCAAACAATATAATTATTCTGTCTGAATGTTGGCTCAAGGAAAACACAATAATTCCCGAAATGGCGGGATATGTTTCTTTTAGTACAAAGAAATCTATCTATACTTATAATAAATCTGTAGAGGCCAATTCTGTACATGAAATATATTTAAAAAATAACTGTCAAGGGGTGATTAGGGATCGCTACGGATGCCAAAAATGCAATCAGTAATTTTTAGGGTTCCGAAGTTTATGACTTGGAACCCTTATAGATTCGTCATGTCCGTCCGTCCGTCCGTCCGTCCTCGACTTACCGTCCAAACGGTAAGTGCTAGAAAGATGAAACTTTGCATGAATATGTATTATAATTACGTCGACAAAGTGCTACAATAAAATTATGAAAAATATTTTTATTTGGGGTACCTCCCCTACACGTAAAGTGGGGATGTTTTTTTTTTCTCGCGGCTACCCCATCATGTGAGGTATCATGAGATAGGTCTTTTAAAAACAATATGAGGTTTCTAAGACGATTTTTTGATTTAGGTATCCGTTTGCGAGAAATTCCATTTTAAAGGCCACTTTTTTGTGAAAACAGGGCGTCCCCCCCCCTCTAAAAGCTAAACGGCTGGCTCAAAAAATCCGGAAAAATCCGTGATAGTGGTCCATATAATAAACTTTAAAGGAAAACTATAATGGATTAGATGACTTTTTTAGTTCAGGAGTTATAGAGGCTTAACTTGCACAATGCGCTCACTTGGAAAACGTCATACAAAATTAACGAATTAATACGTAAGCATAACAATTATCCGTTGGATACGATTTCTGATCCACGTACCATTATGGGTGACTGAGGAACCCTTTCCTGTGCGTGGTCTGACACGCACTTGGCCGATTTTGTTTTGTATGTCTGTCTGTAGGTATGTTCGTTATAGAAACAAGAACTACTCGACGGATTTTAACGAAATTTGGCACAATTATTCTTCATACTCTAGGGCAGGTTATACCTAGTATACTTTTCATTACGATCAATAGGAGCAGAGCAGTGAAGGGAAATATTGGGAAAACGGGATAAGTTACCTACTTCATTTTTAGAGTTCCGTAGCCAAATGGCAAAAACCCGAACCCTTATAGATTCGTCATGTCTGTTTGTCTGTCCGTCCGTAATAGTGCGAGGGAATACGGCCAAATTATTATGTGCTATGGTGTAGCCCGCGTAAATGCATCACGGGCTTTGCGTATTTACCGTGATAGGTTAGTCATCACGGCTGCCTATCAGAGAGGTTTGAATAATGAGAGGATTACATCCCAAAGGCATGGAGAAGGCCTAGAAGTAGATCTTCGAGTGGACGAACAGGTCTTGAGAGAAATCCTCGGGTTGGAACACGAACTACGGCAAAGTTAATTAGAGGTCATGGAACCCCAATATCGCATCAAACAGTGCATAAGATTTTAAGAAAAAATAATAAAATATGCTCAGTTTGTGCAATTTCTGGGTCGACCTAGGCTCTCGCAGAATTAGGTAAGTAGCGTGAAGTCACTAGCTAGGTATTTTCGTTAATAGGGAACTTTACCGACGCCGCGACGCGTAGGTAGTTAAATTAAATAGTTATGAAAGGCATTGACCTAGCTACTCAGTGCGCGCATACATTGCTGGCTTCGGAAATTAATAAAAATCTTGATACATTGTTTTTTCCGGCTACAATTTTTTTTAAAGACAACTGTTTGTTTTTTTTAATTAGTTTTGGGGTGCTGAAGCTGCATCTTTCGTTTTCGGAAGTCGTCTGGTTACACCCTGTATATGCTCAATTGGGTTCAAATCAGGACTCATAGTTTGAACATTTTTAGATTTTTTTCTCCTTTCTCTCATTCAAAAGCGGGTTTTTTTTTTTGCCCTGACTTTTGTATGGGTGACTACGGAACTCCATTTTATGCGTGTGCTGGAAGTATTGTAGGCCAAATCCTCCTTTCGAAGCAGAGGTCTATGTTGAACAGTTAACTGTTAAAGGCTAAAGATGTGGGGCGCGCCATTCAACAGACAAAACTATTACTAGGATAACTATACAGGGAACAGTTAAATAATACTAAACATAATTTAATGAAATAATTTATTCAATAGACACAAATAATAATAACAATAAACAATAGTTGTGGACTTTTTACATTCGTACCGGAAATCTTAATTGTGGTGTTATGCCGGTACTTTGAAACGGAATATCCCGTGCTATGTATATTTAAAATTAGGGACTTGGAAGATGAGTTAGTTCATGCCAATAGTTGTATAATAAAGTTAGAGAAAGAAAAAGCATGTAATCAGGTTAAAGAAACAAACCTCTTATACAATGAATTATTAAATAGTGATTGTAACCCCCCTTCCTTAATAACTATTGATCTGACTGAAGATTCCTTACTGAAACAGAATTATTCAGTTAGCAATAAGAAAATAAAAAAGTATGCAAAACTGAATAGATTAATTAAAAAATGTTATCAATTTAGGAAACAACACAAACACTTTTCCAAATATATTCCACTGAGGAAAGAGCGTGTTAAATTAGTTAATAAGTTAAATAATTACCAAATAAAGTTAGAAGACAGTATAAAAATATATGAAATTGATACTCAGTATTTGCAGTCTGAAATACAGGTACTTCAGGACTCACTACGTTCCCTTTCTAGTAGGTATGAAATTTCTCAGAACGAAATTAAAGAACATATTTTTGCAGCAAAGGAGTTGGTAATGTGTCAATGTTTTTGTCAGACAGTTACCAACCATGATACTGTCCAGCCTGAGGTAATGGAGTACCCGTCCCAGGTTGAGAATTTGTCTCAGGACAGTATACTGAACCAAGAATCAACTAATATGACACAAGATTCACACATGGTACAGCCTGAGTTATATGATAGTCTGCCTGAGATTGATAATTTTGTCTCACCTAATAGTCATGATTGTAATCATTCAGTTATGTTCTCTGACAGTATAGGTAGGGGGCTAGGTAAATTAATTAGTAATAACCTGAGTTATTGTACCCAAAACAATTGTATGCCCGGGTCAACCTACAAACAGATTATGGCATCAGTAACAAAAACTGTTTGTGATCCTAGTACCACCATTAGTATATGTATTGGCAATAGTTCTAAGATTAAAAAGGAAGACATCACTGACTGTGTTTCAGAGTTGTTGAAGTTGAATTGTAAGAAAATCATATTGTGTGCTTTTCCATATTTTGAAAATTTAAGTAATAGTAAAAACAATTACATTCACATGTTAAATAATCATATACATTTTTTAGTAGGTCACTATAGTGATAAACTTATATATCTTGATATCAACACTTTTGTTGATAAACTTAGATCAACTCGGGGTAAAGTGCATCTACCTATTAGTTGTAGACACAAAATAGCTAGGCTATTAGCTTTTAATATTCACACAGACATAAGTAGTATGTCTAAGTTTAGTTATATTATTAACACGGCGACTATTAGTAATAATAGTAATGTACAGGTGACTTTAAATGAATATAGCATTAGTGCTATAAATGTTTACAAACATTGTACTGAGGAGAATCCATGTGTCACCGTGGAAAATCCTCAATTAGTATCTATTAGTAATAGGGTCTTTTTGTCTGAGGATGGCACGGGAGTCTCCAGCCTCACTCCAAATATTAATATTAATTTAAACTAGAAAGTGAGACAATGGAAGGTACCATTAACAATATTGTTAATCCTACCAACAGTAAGGTACCTTCTTGCACTCAATTAGTTAGCAAAAAGGGGCCTCATCAGAACACCTTAAAATTATTCCACCAAAATATCCAAGGCATTTCTTCCAAATTATTAGAAATTGAATTGTTTTTAGAAAATAGTAAGTTTGATATTATTTGTTTTACTGAGCATTGGCTACAGGATTACCAAATGCTTATTAACTTTGAGATCTATATGGTGGGTAGCTGCTTTAACCGTAAAACTATGCTTCGTGGAGGTTCCTTAATTTTAATAAAAAATAGTTTTAAATTTAAGCAACGTATTGACATAGTGGATCTTTCGGTTGAACATTGTGTCGAACTGTCCTGTGTTGAGCTAGATAAGCATGTAATTGTGTGTGTGTACAGACCCCCAAACTATCAAAACTTTACCTTATTTGAATCGATAATGGAAGATGTCCTGGCAAAACTTGCAGCCAGTAATAAATATACAATTATTTGTGGTGATTTTAATATCAATATTTTAGAAGAAAATTCAAATAGTAGTCGGTTAATAAATCTTTTTAAGTCATTTGACTTGACCAACACTTTTATAGAACCTACTAGAGTCACTCCATCTTCTGCTACTTGTATAGATAATGTTTTCTGCAATTGTTATTACTTAGATAAAGCCATAGTAAATTGTCTACCGTCTGACCATAGTGGACAAACAGTAACTTTTAGGTGTAACATGCCATTGCAAAAAGTTCAGATTAAATTTAGACCTATAACTTCCAGCAAATTAGATAGGTATAATAATTCCCTACAAAACAAATTAAGTCTTATGAGCCTTGACGATATTAATATAAATCAATTGTATGAGCGTTTCTTTTCAATAGTTCACACGGAATTCAACAAAACTTTTGAAAAGAAGACAAAAAGTATTTGCCCTAAATTTATATTTAGTGATTGGGCAACTAAAGGTATCAGAATAAGTAGGGAAAGACTATTTGAGCTTTATGGCCTTAAGCCTTTTATAAACTCTGAAACTTTTAACAAGTATGTTGCTAAGTATTCAAAAACTTTTAGAAATACATGCAAGGTTGCTAAAGCCCTGCACATTAGCAACAAGATCAAATCAGCAGAAAATAAAATAAAGACAGTTTGGAAAGTCATAAATAACGAGACTAACAGGAAGAAAATACGTAACACTAGCTACACATTAGATACAGCATGTGGTCCTAAAAGCTCAAATCAGGAAGTAGCTGAAGAATTTGTAAATTTCTTTACTAATATACCATCAAAAACTACAGAGGCTCTTAATTCCTCACCTGATGTCTCAATTGATTTATTAAAGGCGAATGTGTCTAGCTGCCTGGCTGAATTTAAATTTAAACACATTAACCCTAAGATAGTTATTAAGGCTTTCCGGCAAATAAAAATCAAACTGACCGAAGATCTATGGGGAATGTCTATCAAAGTTTGTACATCCATACTTGAGACTATAGCCCCATACTTAGCTTTAATTTTTAATTTATGTGTTGACCAAGGAGTTTTCCCTGATTTAATGAAATACAGTAAAGTAATACCTCTTTTCAAATCCGGGGACAGTAAAGATACTAATAATTATAGACCTGTATCCGTGTTACCAGTTTTTAGCAAAGTTTTTGAAAAGGTAATGCTTAATCAAATGCTCGATCATTTTAACACCAACAGAATCATACATGATCAACAGTATGGTTTCACCAAGGGACGTTGTACAACTGACGCCGGTGTAACCTTATTAAAGCATTTATTTACTGCGTGGGAAGAGTCCCAAGACGCCATAGGAATTTTTTGTGACCTCTCCAAAGCATTTGATTGCGTAAATCACGACACATTACTTTTGAAACTTGAGCATTACGGACTAGGAAAACTTGCACTGGATTTGGTTAAATCTTATTTGAGTGATAGACAACAATATGTACAAATAAATGGTGTTAATTCACAGGGTTTAAAAGTAAAAATGGGGGTTCCTCAAGGCTCAATATTGGGTCCTTTCCTCTTTCTAGTATATATAAATGATCTACCATATTTATTAAAAAATCAACCTCAAAATATGGTGTTATTTGCTGATGACACTTCCTTAATTTTTAAGATAAAAAGACGGGCCCAAAATCTAGATGACGTGAATAATGCCCTAGTTCAAGTCCAGAATTGGTTCACAGCAAACAATTTGGTATTAAATGAAAAAAAAACCAAATGCATAAGATTTGCTTTACCGAATGTTAAGAGTAGTGATTGTGATATAATTTTGAATAAAGAGAAACTTGAATTCGTAGATAAAACTGTTTTCCTGGGGATTACGCTTGATGCAGGGCTACAATGGGGTTCTCATTTAACATCTCTTGCGGGGCGGCTAAGTTCAGCAGCATATGCTATTAGAAAAATCCGTCAATTTACTGATGAAGATACCGCTAGACTGGTCTATTTCAGTTACTTTCATAGTATAATGTCTTACGGCATCTTGTTATGGGGACGGGCTGCAGATATTGAGTCTATATTTATTCTGCAAAAAAGAGCCATCAGAGCCATATATAATCTTCGTAGGCGCGATTCTCTAAGGGAACTGTTTAAGAATATTGGCATCATGACGGTACATAGTCAATACATCTACGAAAACATAATGTACGTTAGAAAAAATCTTCATCTCTTTGGCAAAAGAGGTGACAAACATAATTACAGTACTAGAAATAGGGACCAACTAGTTCAGCCAGGCTTTAGACTCGCTAAAGTAGACTCTTCTTTTATGGGGTACTGTTTGAGATGCTATAATAAAATTCCACAAAGTATTCTTGAACTGAATGAGACAAAATTTAAAACATGCATTAAACGCACACTATGTAAGCAAGCATATTACAAGTTGAGCGATTATATCGCTGATAAAAATGCTTGGCTCAATGCTGGTCCTGCTTCACAAGGACAGGGGCGCATAAATTGATAGCATTGAATGGTATTGTTGGAGCTGCTGAAGATTGTACAACTTTCTTTGCATTGTATAGATTCAATCTCTTTAGTGTTATATAATCGCATAGCCCATATTGTGTGAGTACTATGTACTAGGAAGCTATTCAAGCTATCATTCACTGGAAACCTACGTCTTTTCTTGACCTGAATCTGCCCTGGCGGTTGAGAGTATGTCATGCTCACTCAAATGTCACGCTGATGGTGGCGCGTGTGTCTGATCATTTGATTCCCTTCAAAATGGTTGAGTTGAATGGTGCGGATCCATGCGTCATGTTCGTGAACGGGCGCTGTCAGTTGTGACTGGTCATCTCTTAGTTGCCACGGCTTATTTGAATTAATTATTTTATTTTTCAATTGTATTTTTGTTGTACTATGGATACTTTTAACGTGCACGTCTTGCTACATCGTTCTCACATAATGTACCATCTCAACATGAATGATGTAACCATGATTTTGTAAAAACATTTTGATTTAAAAGAGTGTCCATGGAGTTTCTTGCCCGTTCTTCTCCATAGAGATCTACGCTAGGGAATGGGCAACTACAGTACTTTCACAGTTTTTGTGTCTTGTGACTGGGACTGTAGCTACATTTTTGTTTCGACAATTCAAAAGTGCCTGTAACTGGCCTACTTGAAATAAATGCTTTGATTTTGATTTTGATTTTGATTATGAAAACTATTCATATCTAGAGTACTCGTAGATGAAATATCTATCGGTTACAAAGCCAACTTAAATTTACTTACATCTATATTAGTATAATTATTATTGCATAGTTTTTAGCAACCTGTCACACTATGCAGGAAATATTAGAACAACGGTCAGCCTGATAGACTTTTGGCAATTGGCATTGCCAACCAACTCACAGAATAATAGTTAAACGCAGTAATGGTGCTAAGTTCATATCAAGCACGGCGTCGGTCCACAATGTTGCAGAGTAGCAGTGACTTCAGAACGCTGTATTTGAATCTATCTGGTCACACTGTTCTTGACAAGGAGACTAAGTTTCGCGTGTTATCATGCAAATCTTGATTTAAAATCGACATGAAATAAAATAAAAAAACTCTCACGTTCAGAATATCTAACAAAATAAAACACTGGGTATTACTACTTATATCGTACTTTTAGGAGTGCTCCATGACTCAAAACCTCTCTATCGTAAAAAAACAAAAAATACAAGTTTTTTTTGTATATTGAAACCGAAATTATATTTTCGTTCTGTACTTTTATATTAACAATCGCTGGTTAAAATATGGCAAACGATCGCTAGATACGTTCAAAGCATATTATTATCTAGTAAGTACGTACTTTCAATTAAGCAGAAGAAAGAAATAATCGTAATTAGGCCAGGAATCTTATGTGATTGTTTAGTGGCGCCTGTCGTGTTCCTCCAACGTATAGGGAGGATCCTTCGACCGGGCGAGGTGATCCTGCCTGGCGGGCCACTGTCCTACGGTTGGTGTTAGCAGTTGTCTCTAGGCTAATCAGCGCGAAAATTTCTATATTGCAATTCAAAATTAGTAGTTGCCTCGTACCTCCGTCGTTCAGTATTTCTTCGGTAGCTGGCGCTATTGTTTACGCTTGCGCTGTAGGTGGAAGTTGCGACGTGATTGTGAAATTGCGCAAATAAATGCAATAAGATAACTAGCAATGTTTCCGGATCCAAACATAAGCAGCAAGTGGTAGAAATATTACGAATAGTACAGTCAATCCTAACCTTAAGCGTTGAACCGGCATGTTTCTTTCTACGGGTTCTAAATCTCGTCTGTGGGAAAAAACGACACCGACTCGAGAAGCTGTCGTACTGAGACGCTAAACTGAACCAGGGCCTACCTCGTATATGGATAGAGTAGCGTTACTGAAGCAAACAGTACAACGGCAGACAGATGACAATAATTGGCTAAACAAATGCGTTTGTCATTAGTGGGGAGCATAGCCTCATCTTTCAAGGAGTGGCAAGCATGAAAAAGTAATCGAAATTTCCACTGTCTCTACTTCTACTTCACCGTGCGCTCTCGTTGAGTACGGACGTGTTGAAGTGCGCTCACATATTGACCTTATTCGCTTTTGCTAACGCGACAGCGACATTGTTCGCATAGTGCTAACGCGATTGCGATCTTGTTAGTGGTGACGATTTTCGATATAGACGATTTTGTTTTAAGTTTCTCGACAGTGACGATCGTTTGTGTTTTGTGTTGTGTGTGTTTTTGTGTTTCGTTGGGGGTGAGTACATTTTACTTTGTTTATTGTGCCGTGTAATACACGAACACTTTCACTTTAGTTTGCCCTTCAATCATCGTGCTCGGGTCTTAAAAAGACCAGTGTCATGAGCAGCGATTCGGAGGAAGGGGGGAGACCCCCCCCTCGCAGGATGGACCCTTTTCGACCGCGGGGCTCGCTTCGGAGGACTCCACCCCAGGCTGCGACTATTCCGGATCCAATGTTGACTCCGCCTCAGGTCCTGGAAAGGGCACAGGCGGCATTCGACTATGTCATCGCGTCGGCATCGCCGAAAGGTATCCCGGCGTATCCACCGACTCCGACCTTCTCTCCGGCGCCTATTGAGAGGACCCAGCGGCCGGTAACCTCGAAGAGGATCCTGTCGCCGGATCAGGACATCCAGACTGATCCAAAGAGGACAGCCAGGGACTTGACTGTGGCCTACACCTCGGGAGCCCACTTGGCTCCACCTGCAGTCCACACCCCGGCCACAGAATATGGCTCGCCATACTCCTCGGCGGAAGACGACACGGAGATTAGCGACAGGGACCTCGAGAAGGCTAAAACACGACAGCTGTTGGCGAGAGCCACTGCGGCCTGCCGGGACATAGCGGCGGTTGCCGGTGGTCAGGCGTCGCGTCTTAACAAGGCGGACCTGGTGGCCATAAATGATAAGCTCCGCACATTGACGGAGATTGTGGGGCATTGCTGCATCCTGGTGGACGGACAGAGCCACAAGGTCACAGCACTGGACCAGGCCCGAGTTCAAGAAACCCAACGTGCTGCAAGGGCGGAAGCAGAAGCTGAGCGGGCACGAGCAGAGGCATCGGCAGCTGCTTCGCTACCGAGGCCTATGACTGAAGAATGGCAGACTGTAAACTACGCCCGGGCGTTGAAGAGGGCCCCCAAAGCCCCCCCCCCTATCCATACCAAAGGCGGCAGCAGCCACTCTCGCGGTGTACCCGGCGGAAGGCAGCGATCTGAAGTCAGCGGACCAGACGAAGGCCGCACTAAAACAATCTGTCAACCCGGATATACTCGGGGCCCAAATCATGGGACTAAGGCGGGTCGCCAATTCAGGGATAATAATAAGGGCGGCCAACGCGGAAGCGGCCTCTAAGATCAAAGCAGCAATCCCGTCGACTCTTCGTGTACGGGATGCGACGGCGAGGTCGCCGCTGGTGGCGCTTCGTAACCTGGATGGCGACCCCAAGTTGGAAGAGGTCCTTGAGGCCATGCACAGCCTAAACTTTAGGGATGACAGTACATGGACACTAGAGAAGCTGCAGAAGGAGGCCAAATTGGCCTTCAAAAAATCGAGATTGGGGGGAAACCGGACTACGGTAGTGCTGGCTTGCTCCCCGGCACTACGAACGGCGCTAGTGTCCCGAGAGTGGCTATACATTGGATGGGAGAAGATCGTGGTAGAGGACTACGTCGAGGTGACTTGCTGCCGGAGGTGCCATATGTACGGTCACCCGGAGAAGTTGTGCCGCGCGACTGCACCAACATGCAGTAAGTGCGGGAAGGAGGGGCACAAAGACGAAGAGTGCAAGTCGCCCACCGTTTGCTGCGCTACCTGCGCTAAATTCAATCACCCACTGGCGAACACGCACACCACTGCGTCACGAGACTGCCCGGCACGCCAGAACGCAGAGCGCAGACTAATATCCTCCACCAACTATGGATAGGAGATCTTTATTCAATCTAGGGCAAATCAACTTGGGGGGGGGAGAGCTCGCCACCAGGGAGCTCCCAGCCTTATCACGGGACTTGGGGTTGGATGCTATCCTGATTCAGGAGCAGTATTCCATACCCCCAAGCGATGCCGCTAGTATCTTGCAGTGTGGCTCCCGTGCGCAAGCTGGCGTCTATTTGCCGCGCCTTGACCTGCCCTGTGTTGCCCTTTACCATCTGTCCAGTACTCACTGTCAAGTTTGTTGCTTGGATGTGGGGGGAGAAGACATTTATGTCGTCTCGTCCTACTTCAAGTACAGCGATGACATAGATCTCCACTTGGACCGGCTGGGGCGGGTCCTAGACCACCTACGCGGCAAGAAGGTGATCATATGTGCGGACACCAACGCCCACTCCCCGTTATGGTTCTCCGACCAGCGACAATATACAGGAAGAGGCCCAGATAACACACATCGACGGGAGGCTATGGAGGCCTTTATATTGGCACGCGGCCTTATGGTTGCCAATGTCGCTGGTCAACCATACACCTTCAGCACCGTCAACGGGGAGTCTAATATCGACCTAACTCTGCACACTCGGGGCGTGCATATCGTAGACTGGAAGGTGCATGAGGCAGCCAGTAGTAGTGACCATCGATTGATCACCTTCAGAGTGGCGAGCTCGGGCTCATTTGCTCCACGCGCTGAGCTAAATGAAGTGATGCCGATTAGGTACCGGGATCGCCGTGCAAACTGGAAACTCTTCGTGTCCAAAATCCACGAGCGTATGGGTAGCATTGTTTGGAACAGGCCGGCGTCAGAGATATGCAAGAAGTTCACTAGAATCATAGAATGTACGGCTAAGGGTACCCTAGGGGTATTCAATGAAAGAAACAAAGACAACGGCTATGAATGGTGGACAACAGAGGTTGAAAGGTTCAGGGTCGAAAATATGCGTAAACGTGGGGTGTGGCAGAGTACCCGGAAACGGGGTGGGGAAGCTGAAAGAGTTACGAGGGAGGACTTTCATAATGCTGGGAGCGCATATCGAGCGGCCATGGAGAGGGCGCAACTTAAGTTTTTTCGAGACATCGCAGAATCCGGAAATCAAGACCCTTGGGGTCTTGCCTACTGAGCCGCGTGCGGGAGGGCCCGCCCTCCACGCAATGTAATTAGTGGGACAAAGTTTGCCGAAGGATATGCTGGGAGTGTGCACGAGGCCGCGCGCAGCCTGGTTCTTAGTCTTTGTCCTGACGACGATCTGTCCAGGGACACTGACTATCACAGGCAAGTGCGGCTTGCGGCTGCGTGCTCGCCCTCAGGTGAAGATGCCCCCTCTCCGTCTGAGCGAGATCTAGACAGTATAGTCAGGGGACTTCCTAACACTGCGCCGGGAATCGATGGCATCTCCGCGCGAATCGTCAAACACGTTTGGCGTGCTGCTGCCGGAGACTTTACACAGGTGTTTGTTAGGTGCATAAAAGAGGGAGTTTTTCCGGGCGTCTGGAAGAAAGGTAGGCTGCTCGTCTTGCCGAAAGGTAACGAAAAGCCGCTTACCGACCCGAAGGCGTACCGCCCCATCACGTTGCTGCCCGTCTTAGGTAAAATTTTAGAACGCGTAATGCTACAATGCGCCCCGCAAATCAGCCGAGGGCTATCGGACTGCCAGCATGGCTTCACTCGGGGCCGGTCGACGGAGTCTGCACTCATGCAGCTTTTAACATCCGTGCGGAACAGCAAGTCGAGGTACGTTCAGGCTATTTTTTTGGATATCTCTGGAGCCTTCGACAACGCATGGTGGCCTATGATCTTGCTGAAGGCCAAGCGGGGGGGTTGTCCGCGCAACATCTATTCGATGCTCGCAGACTACTTCGTCGATAGGCGCGTCGGCTTGTTCGTGGGAGATCATGTCGAGTGGAAGGCGGCAACTATGGGTTGCCCGCAGGGATCGGTGTTAGGACCCACGCTCTGGAATGTACTACTGGACGCCTTGCTTCAGCTGCCATTCCCGGGGGGGGTGAAGACTGTGGCGTACGCCGATGATGTGACGATCTTGGTCGAGGCGGATTCCCGGGCGAGAGTAGAGGCTTTGGCTTCTACAACTTTAGGTCTCGTCGGTGAGTGGGGGACTAGAAATAGGCTTGGATTCTCCTCTTCTAAGTCGTCCACGATGACACTGAGGGGGAGACTCCAGCGTCCGCCCACCATCAGATTCGGTGGCGACTCGATTCGGAGCGTCGCTTCAACCACGGTCTTGGGAGTGGTAGTTGACGCAAGTCTATCCTTTGCACTTCATGCAGCGTCTATTGGGGAGCGTGCGGCGAATTGCTTTGGCAAAATGTCGCGAGTATCGGCGAGCTCATGGGGGGTTAAGTTTAGGCACTACGCGTATTGTACCGGGGCACGTATGTAGCTACGGTTGCATACGCTGCCGTTTGCTGGTGGGAGCGTGCGTCCCTCCACGTTGTGCGGAGTGCGCTATTGCGTACACAGAGACCAGCCTTGATCCTTTTGACCAAGGCTTACCGATCGACGAGCAGTTCCGCCCTCCCGGTACTAGCCGGCGTGCTGCCGGCCGACCTGGAGGTCGTCCGTGCTGGCAGACTAGGTGAGGCACGCATGAAGAACGCGACCAAAGCGGAGTTAGCAGCGGAGAAAAATCGCATTTGGGACCACGTTGTCGACGCCTGGCAGACCAGGTGGGACGCCTCTGTGAATGGGAGGGAACTGTATCGATACTTCCCGGACGTGGCGGCGAGACTCGGGGCAACCTGGGTCGAGCCGGACTATGAAACGTCGCAGATCCTGACCGGACATGGGTGCTTTCGTAAAAGGCTGTGTGAAATGAAGCTAACATCTGTTAGTGAATGTTACTGTGAATCTGGAGCAGAAGAGGATATGCATCACGTCCTTTGGGAATGTCCCTTATACGAGGCACTTCGAAAGAAAATGTTAAGCGGGATCGTAAGACTAGTAGACGGACCGGTGTACTACAGTGACTTGGTCTCCTCGGAGGCTAACTTCAGGCGGCTACGGGACTTCGCGCATGGGTGGCACACAGAGAGGAGCAAATTGGAGCGTATATAACAGTGACCAGGGATGACTGCAGAGCGCCGGTGAAGTCACTGTTATGTGACGTCAAGCCCCAGAAAGGGGAGAGTGCATCATAGGAGATGGGTACAGACTTATAGAACAATTTGTAGGGAGTCAAGAATGGACACGCGTGAAACGAGCCACGAGCAAGTAGCGCGTGTCCTCTCCCGGATTCGGCCCGTTATAACCGTGAGGTTGGTAGGACCATGGGAAGGTGGTGGGATATCTGTCCCTACTTCTACTACGTTCTCGCTACTTCACCGTGCGTTCTCGTTGAGTACGGACGTGTTGAAGTGTGACCTTGTTCGTATTTTGCTAACGCGACTGCGAGCTTGGTAGTGGTAGGATTCTCGGTATTGACGATTATTTTATTTTTATTTTTTTTCTCTTTCTTGTTTCTCGACAGTGACGATTGTTTGTGTTTGTGTTGTGTTTTGCTGGTTTCTCGACAGTGACGATCTTCTGTGTTGTGCTAGTTTTGCTGGGTGAGTACACTTTTGCTTACTTTGGTATTGTGTCGTGTAATACACGAACACATTCCTAGCGCGACATGAGCAGTGACTCTGAGGAGGGGGGGAGACCCC
Source organism: Phragmatobia fuliginosa (assembly GCA_932526445.1). Classification (NCBI taxonomy): domain Eukaryota; kingdom Metazoa; phylum Arthropoda; class Insecta; order Lepidoptera; family Erebidae; genus Phragmatobia; species Phragmatobia fuliginosa. The sequence continues at coordinate 6,146,289 of OW052084.1, read as the reverse complement.
CCCTCGCATGATGGACCCATTCAGGCCTCGAGGCTCATTAAGACGAACTCCACCTAGGGAGACGCGCGTGGGTGAGGGGCTCATAACCCCCCCCCCCAGGTTCTGGAACGGGCACGAGCGGCCTATGAGTACGTCATTGCTGCTGCATCGCCTGGGGGTGTGCCCGCATACCCCCCCACACCGACTTTTTCTCCCCCTCTTGCGGGGCACTCTACGGCGGACATTGAACCGAGGGAGCGGCCGCAGGCAGCGAAGAGGATTTTGTCTCCTGACTCCGTTGTCGAGACGGATCCCAAGCGGCGGACAGCGAAGGACCTGTCCGTGTCTTCCAGACAGGTTGGTGGTCTTCTGGCGCCCCCCCCGTGTTGAGACTCCGGGGACCGAGTATGGATCTACCTTCTCATCGGAGGAGGAAGGATCAGTTATAGGGGACGCGGAGCTGCAGAGGGCTACCACGCGGCAATTGCTTGCCAAGGCGGGATCCGCGTGTAGGGACATCGCAGCGGTCGCGGGAGGCCAGTCTTCAAGACTGAACAAGGCGGACTTGACGACCATTAATGACCGGCTCCGGGTTTTAACCGAAATAGTCGGACATTGCTGCATCATGGTGGACGGTCAAAACTCGAAGGTCGGAGAACTAAACATGGCCAAGCAACGCGAGACTGAACGAGCCGCGAGAGCGGAAATGGAAGCTGAGCGGGCACGCGCAGAGGCATCTGTGGCTGCTTCGCTGCCGAGGCCCGCTACAGAGGAGTGGCAGACCGTAAATTACGCTCGAATGTTGAAGAGGGCCCCCAAAGCCCCCCCCCCCTATCCATACCCAAGGCAGCTGCAGCCACTCTCGCAGTGTATCCGGCGGAAGGCAGCGAGTTAAAATCAGCGGACCAAACTAAGGCAGCTCTGAAGAACTCTGTCAACCCGGATACTCTAGGTGCCCAAATTATGGGTCTTAGGCGGGTCGCTAACTCAGGCGTAATTATAAGAACAGCGAATGAGGAAGCGCCTTCCAAGATTAGAGCAGCGATTCCACCAACACTGCGGATCCGGGATGCAAAGGCGAGGTCGCCGCTAGTGGCACTACGAAATTTAGATGGCGACCCAAAAATAGAGTAGGTTATTGAGGCGATGCACTGCCTTAATTTCAGGGAAGATAAGGACTGGACAACAACAGGAATGCAACTAGCATCTTGCAGTGTGGCTCCCGTGCGCAGGCTGGCGTATATTTGCCGCGCCTTGACCTGCCCTGTGTTGCCCTTTACCATCTGTCCAGTACTCACTGTCAAGTTTGTTGCTTGAATGTGGGGGAAGAAGACATTTATGTCGCCGGCGGGTCCTAGGCCACCTACGCGGCTAGAAGGTAATCATATGTGCGGATACCAACGCCCACTCCCCGTTATGGTTCTCCGAGCCGCGGCAATACACAAGAAGAGGCCCAGACACTACGCATCGGCGGGAGGCTATGGAGGCCTTCATATTGGCACGCGGCCTTATGGTTGCCAATGCCGCTGGCCAACCACATACTTTCAGCACCGATAACGGGGAGTCTAACATCGACGTGACTCTGCATACACTGCTCTGAATGTCAACGTGAAGAAATTCAAGAAAGCGCGGGTAAACGGCTGGAGTAACTATTACTCTCTTAAATGACCCCAATGCGCTCAGGGGAGGTCACCCTGTCCTCATGGGCTCTAGTGAAAACCGACCGGCGTAAGATGGCGACGAGGGACGCTAAGCAACGGCCTAACGGCCCAGCAGATGAGCTACATGGTTGCTCGCGTACGCCTTGAGATGCCGGTTCATGACGGTGTTGAGTGGACTGGAAGCACATGAACTGGCGTACCTCGTGGCGTGTATGCAGAGTCACGTCGATGTCGAGCGATCACACATCAACCCATGTTGACATCACCCAATGATAGGATGCTGAAGAAATTTAATTTTCAGAAGCACTATAATATACATCTAGAAGAAGAACCACACGACAAATCAGATACAAAAGAACTCAGAATATACACCGATGGCTCCAAAACCAACACAGGAACCGGAGCAGGTGTATTCTCAGACGAACTTAACATCAGGGTATCGAAGCCGCTAGGTAGATTCAACACTGTATTCCAAGCGGAATGCGTGGGTATTATCCTGGCGGCCCACGCTATAGAGACAAGGAAAATTACGGACTCACACATCCGTATAGTCTCTGATAGTGCATCGGTACTTAAATCCCTAAATAAAACCCATGTCACTTCGAAACTCATAATGGATTGTCACAACGCGTTAGAACGCGTTGCGACCTCCGGCCGGAATTCAGTGACAATACAATGGATAAAAGGACACAGCGGATCGCTAGGTAACGATGCGGCCGATGAGCTGGCTAGAAGGGGGTCGGGCGCAGCGGTTTTCGGACCCGAACCCGTGGTGCCCGTCCCATTCGGCCAGCTCCGTGGTTGGCTGCAAGAATTTACCCGCACACAAGTACAACACCACTGGCTATCTGTCCCAGGCTGCAGACAATCAAAGGAAGCCATGCCACTTCCTAATGATAAACTAACCAAACGCTTATTGCGTTTGGATAGGGACAGTCTGCGGCTGGTGGCAGGAACTATCACCGGACACTGCTCACTAAACAAACACTTCCACACCATAGGCATAACTGACAGTCCCCTATGCAGAGCATGCTTAGGGGCAGAGGAAACGGTGTCGCATGTACTCATTGAGTGCACAGGTGTCACCGAAACACGGAAAAACACACTCGGATCTCCTAAATCTGTTGCAGAATGTCTGGACAGACTCGGAGACCTTATCCGCTTCTGGAGGGAGGTGGGCTGGCTGGAGTGATGGCCGCCCTCACGTACAATGGTCCACTTAAAGGACTAAGTGCGGAAACCACCCACATAACATAGAACATAGGGGTAAGAGTGGCAGAAATGCCACAAAGACCAACTCCTATCCTTGGCCTGCCAGTGGAGCACCTGTAATTACTGGCACAAATACACTGCAGCACCGTGCGGCGTATAAAGTCGTCTCTTTGGTGCACGTCCTTGGCAAACGTAAGAGGCGTACGGTTTGGGGAGCTTGCACCCCAAGCAGTCTCGATGGGGGAAGACCGGGGTTCGGCGCTTCCCCAAGCCTAGCAACGCCTTCGGGGGAGACGTACGACAGTTGCGGGCGAGCCAGGGAGGGGGGGCTAGCAACCCGACCTCCCATGATTCATGTTTTGTAACGCTTTTAGAAACTCAAATAATGAGCGCGACCCCGATCACCCATAGGGGTCGGGGAGGGCGCGAATCCGCAGCCCTGACACTGGTGCCGCGGCTCAAGCGAGCGGAGTCGGCATCGGTTTCGGGTGTCCGGTTTGTGACAGAGTCTTTGGCACAAAAATTGGGTTGGGCGTGCATAAAAGGCGTGCCCACCCAATCATAACCAATACTGACGCTGCCCCTGCGCAGTTGAAGCGGCGATGGCGTCAAGAGGAGGTCATGCTGCTGGCGAAGACGGAGGCCCGTCTGGTGAAAGCTGGTGTCCTATGCACAAACACAGAGCTCATCAAAGAGCTCCCCCAATTGGGGAGAACCGTTGAGGCTATCAAAGGCAATAGGAGGGGGAAAGACTATAAGACCCTTGTCACACGCTACATAAAAGAATACACGGAGCGAACCCCTCCTCACATAATATCCGACGAGGACCAAAGCACGGGACAACCGGCTGAACTGGAGGGACTGCCGCCGGAACCGGCGGCACCAAATCGAGGAACGCCCGGAGCGGCTCCTACGCAGCCCCCAGCCACCGAGACCCATGAAGCGGAGATAATCTCGGAACTTCTTAGAAGGCCGAGAAGAGGGCCGCGAGGTCTATGACGGTAAGAGGGCGGCGTCAGAAAACACTGAAAGGGAACACGAGAGAGACTGCACTGACCAAGATGTCATTGCCGAGCAATCATTGAGGCGGTGTCAGACGCCCCGGGCCCCACTCCAGAAAATTTGCTTCGGCCAAAGCGGTCTGCGTATCGTGGGGAGCTAGTCGAGGTCGAGCGACTGATGATGCCCTTCACCATTGAGGAAGTGAGGGCGATCCGCGCCAGATCCCGAAGGGATACTCCCAGGGGACTGGAATTCTGTGCCTGCTGAAACCCAGGCTGCTCTGTTCAACGCGTGGCTTGCACAAAACCGAAAGGCTCGTTTGCCCCGGGGACTACAGACCGATTTCGATCGCATCTGTACCCCTGAGCCACATGCACTCGGCCCTGGCGCGAAGGTTGGGAAGCTGCTATCCCCCGGATGTACGACAACGCAGCCGCGCCGACGGCACCCTGGAGAATTCTGAGGTGCTGGACGCTGTACTGGGGGATTGCAGGAAAAGGCTGCGTGAATGTCATGTTGCGGTGCTAGACTTCGCGAAGGCCTTCGACACGGTGTCCCATAGGGCGCTAGTCGCTGTCTTTCGCGAAAGAGGCCTGCCTGAGGCGTTCTGCAGTTACATTGCGAACCTGTACGATACGGCCGAGACTATCTTGGCCGTGGACAGTGTTCGCAGTGCACCTGTCAAGCTTGATCGGGGGTTCGTCAAGGAGACCCGTTGTCACCGCTTCTCTTCAACCTGGCGATGGACATAATAGTCATAGTCACTACCCAAGGAAGTCGGCTACATGCTGGATGGCGAGAGGGTGTCTGCACTCGCCTACGCCGACGACCTTGTACTGCTGTCAGGATCGAAAATAGGCATGCAGTTGTCCATCGACAGGGTGGTAGAGAGCGGAAGCATGATGGGGCTCTATGTGAGCCACGCCAAGAGCGCTGTATTGTCGATGGTGCCGGACGGAAAGCGCAAGAAACTGCACTACCTGAGCGGGACCACTAACTAAAAGTGAAGCAGTTCGATTGCGTGGAACGTTGGCGCTATCTCGGGGTGGACTTCAAGGCGTCTGGATGCGTGACGTTAGAGCATGACATCAGAAGAGCCCTAAACAACATCACCAGGGCTCCCCTTAAGCCGCAGCAACGGCTCGAAATTGTAAGGGTGCATCTCATTCCGAGGTTCCTTCACGGTTTCGTGTTGGGAACGATAACGGATGACAGATTGCGTACGCTCGACGTCCAGATCCGGGGTGCGGTCTGTCAATGATTGAGGCTCCCGAAGGATGTCCCGGTTGGATATTTCCATGCGACTACCAAGGATGGAGGACTAGCGGTCCCGTCCCTGAGGACTAGCATACCAGAACTTATTGTTAAGAGGTACGGACGTATGGAGTCCTCGGGATGGTCAGTGGCTAGAGCCGCCGCCAGATCTGATAAGATCCGAAGGAAGCTGCAATGGGCCAACAAGGGACTCCTGAAACTCACAAGGGAAGATCCGATAGCCGGAGAACGGACCACGGCTCGCTCTTGGCGTGAGGCGCTCTATGCTTAAAACGACGGTTCCGAACTTCGGGAATCGTTTAACACCACCGCATCCACTAAGATTAAGAACTTACTCACTAAGATTAAGAACACACGCGCTGAGATTACGGGACGCGATAACGTGCAATTTGTGCACTGCCATATTAACGTGCTCCCATCTAGAGTGCGTAACTCTAGGGGGGCGCCGGATCGATGGGCTGGAGTTGGACTGCTCTGAAGCTGCAGGTTGTGCAGCAAGGGAAACAACGGGCCATTGTATCCAGCAGTGCCACAGAACGCACGGCGGGCGTATTCTCCGTCACGACAAACTGGCCGAAGTCATAAGTTCAGGGATGGCGGAAGGAAGATGAACCATAGTGAGAGAGCCGAAAATCAAGACGTCTCTCGCGATTACGCAAACCTGACATAATCGCTGCTAAGGAGAATGTGGAAGTGATTGTCGACGCACAAATAGTGTCTGGCAGACAATCGCTGGACGAGCTGCACAGGGGTAAACGTAACAAATATGGAAACAATGTGGAGCTTGTCGAGCGCGTCGCCAGTATGATCGGACTTTCGGGTCTCGAGTGCGTAACGACAACTTCCTGCACCCTATCCTGGCGCGGCGTGTGGAGTCCAGCATCGCATAGATCGCTGAAGCGCGTTGGACTTGCGGAAACATATATTAGTGGCAAACCACCGCTGGTTCTCAGGGGCTCTCACATGAACTGGACACGGCGCTACCAGTGTCCGGGTCACCTGTGAATGGGCGCTGCCTCTGAGCCCGGACCTGTTCCACAAAACTGTATTTGTTTCGCTCCCCAAATTTGTTTTCCGCCATCAGGTCAACCCAACACCAATTCGGAGCAATGCGCAAGATAGCCAATAGTGGGGAGATCATGGGGTTCCCGTCTGAACAATCCATAATGATTAAAGCGAAGACCGGAGACGGGGCATCATATCTTGCGTGCATATTAACCAAATGCCTCGTCATCTAATTAGTGACGCGCATGAATGGATTAACGAGATCTCTACTCCCAGTTTCAACTGTAGAAAATCTGAAATAGGAAGTCAGAATGGCATTTAAGAAATCCAGGAAAATTGCCAACCATTGTATTTCAATGCTCCCTCGCTTTGAAATCAATGTTATCAGAATCAAAAGTAAACGTAACGCGAACTTAACTAGGGCATTATCATGGCACGACCAAAACTTAAAACCCTACTATTTGGGCACCGGATTAATTGGAAAAGGACAATGTGGCATTAAGAAGTCTATGTGGCAACTTCCACATACATACACTACTACAAAAACACGTAACGATCTATACGGAGTAATTACTAATCCTAAAGCGCGAAAGTAACATTCTTTTCTCTCCCGTCATCGCTAATAGTGAATTTCTTCCGACTACCGCCTGTATTTTATATTGTTAACTTTCGTTTCATTTTAACATAAGAGTGTATCTTCACCTTCTGTACTTGTTATATGTTTTCGTGTTACTATTTCTTATGTGACGTAAACTGTGAACCTTCGGTGCCGTACATTCAAATAAACTTTCAATCTCAAACTTTTATGTGTGGACTCATTATTTCCGGACACCGTCACTAACCGTGAGTAACAATACCATTTACTTACGCGCACGATAATGACCTACAGTCAAATTACATTGACTTTCTTGGACAAGACAAGGCGTCCCCAAGTCCTATAATGTCAACGTGGCACGTGCAAAATTTAATACCTATATAAGAGAAATTAAAAAGGTAGTCAGGGTGGCGTTTAAGAAGTCCAGGAAAGACGAGAACCGACCAACCGTAGTGCTGTAGTGCTACAAGACAGAGGCTACACCTTGTCTATTCAAATTCAAAATTCTTAATTCACTTAGGATGCAATACATCTCTTGTGACAGGTCAAGATTCTACATGTACATTTATGCCATGTTCGCAAACAATAGGTAGAGCCGGAGAAAAGAACATGGCAATAAAAACTCGCGGCCACTCCTTTCAAATCGCCAATGTTTACATAGTTTTAATGTTTATAAACCTGATATGGGGGTAAGGTGCTGCCACTAATATACTATACACCATGTTAGAGGACTGATGCAAATGCTCTATGACGCGGAGGCGAATAAAAGAATTTACAGATTAAGAAAATGGTGTCAATTTTTTAAATGCTCATTTCATTTAGTTATTACTAACGGCCAGCGTGGTATAGTAGGCCTAACCTTCCTTTCTAAGGAGAGACCTATGTCCAGCAGTGGACTGTTAGAGGCTGTTGATGATGATGATGACTTAGTTATTGTAGTGCAACCGGTACACTGTGTATTGTAGTGTAGTGTAGCCTTGGTACGGAGTAACCTAGAGCATGATGCCCTAATAGAACATTCAACAAACATTGTATACCATAATGATATCCTAATTTTGCCAGATATTTGTACAAACACCAGCACAGATTGATCTCAATACGCACAGTATAAGCGGGAACTTATGTATATTACACATTATTATATTCTAATAACTAATTATATTAATATACATCTATGTATACCTCCTTTCTAAGGAGAGTCCTATGTCCAGTTCACTGTTAAAACCTGTAGATGTTGTTCACGACCAGGTATGTTGGTGTTGGTTTTATACAATTTTATAGTTGATTTTGTACTGTATTCTCGAACCCAAACAAGATGATATCCCGAGGGGGTTTAACATAACAATCAGAGGGGGTTTTCCACACAAATGTTAGTAGGTGCGAAACCCCGTCGGGTCGTCATCTCATGTGTGTCGAACCTAGAGCTAACCTCATGTACAACACACATGACAGTGAACAGCACACTACGGAACCAGCCCAGTAAGTCCTGAGGTACCAACGAGCAGTTCCAGCAAGTCAACTCACTTGGACACCGCTCAGACCATCACGCCGGGATGGTAACACATTATATATATACACTACAACAAATATTGTGTCACGGGCAGACAAGTTAGTTCATATTGTTAGTTTAAATAACTTATAAAGCTATTCACGTGGTGTTGGAGCTTGACGCGTCGCCGACGACTGAATGTTCAAGAGAAGCTTCTTCGGCAGATGTTGTCGCTCCGTCGAGGAGATACCGCCAGGAGGAGTAGCCTTGCAGAGAGCTCCTGAAAATATTAATTATACAAATTCAGCTTTTTAATAATAATGTTAACAGGCTCTTTTTTATTTCATTTAGTTCCGTTTCTTTATTAATTTCCTTTTTAGGGTTCCGTAGCCAAACGGCAAAAAACGGAACCCTTATAGATTCGTCAAGTCTGTCTGTCTGTCTGTCTGACCGTATGTCACAGCCAATTATTTCCGAAACTATAAGAGCTATACTGTTGAAATTTGGTCAGTCGATGTATTCTGTGAACCGCATTAAGATTTTTAAATAAAAATAGAAAAAAACAATACATGGAATCTTGGAATCCCCATACTTGGAACTGAAACTCAAAAAAAATTTTATTCATCAAACCTATACGTGTGGGGTATCTATGGATAGGTGTTCAATAATGATGTTGAGGTTTCTAATATCATTTTTTCTAAACTGAATAGTTTGCGCGAGAGTCACTTCCAAAGTGGGAAAATGTGTCCCCCCCCCCTGTAACTTCTAAAATAAGAGTGATAAAACTAAAAAAAATATATGTTGTACATTACCATGCAAACTATCGACTAAAATTGGTTTGGACGAGATCTAGTGAGTAGTTTTTTTTTAATACGTCATAAATCGTAACACGCAATTTACCTTTCATCCAATCAATATACTAGTATAAAAACATCGATGAAAGTTACAACGAACTACAAGAACTTTTATATGATGTTACTTGCTGATACGGAACCCTTCATGGGCGAGTCCGACTCGCACTTGGCCGCTTTTTTATTTATTTAAGGAGTTATAGGGGCCTAAGTTGTAAAATACACTCACAAGCTGTCCAACAGCTTCGTACAAAAATAATAATTATCTATTGGACACGATTTTAAATCTACCTTCCATTAAGGGTGACTACGGAACCCTATTCTATGCGTGGCCTGACACGCACTTGGCCATATTTTATGATCTTTACTTTCGACTAGCTGCGCCCCGCGGTGTTGATCATTGTTCACAATTTATTTTCTTCAGACAGCTCCCTAAGCCGAGTCGGACTTTACGAACAAACATGAAATTTAATTTGGAACATCTTCCACACAACATCAATCTAGTCCCAAACTAAGCAGAGCTTGTGTTATGGGTACTAAACAACTGATATAAATACATAAACATACTTTTTTTTGTAAATAGATATTATACATAGAAACATCCAGACTCCGAAACAAAACATTCGGTCCGACCCAGGAATCGAACCCGAGACCTCTTCATCAGCAGCCGCATACGCTAACCACTAGACCAACAAGGCAGTCAAATGGACACAAAGAACATCCAAATTTACAACAATCTGTCGATCAAACAGTGTTGTCTTATGTGGGATTTGAACCCATAACACGTGGCGCAGTAGAGAGCGGCGTGGCGACAGCTTAAACCACTAGGCCAACCGTGTAGTCAACAAAAAATAACAATAGAAACTAACCTGGTCATCAGGACTGACAGCGACCCTGGTTCGTCTGCAGGTAGCCATTGAACGAAGGAAGCATAGGACAGCTTGTTATGGAGAAGCTGGGAGAAGATGACCAGTAGTGGACGTCTTTAGGCTCAGATGATCATCTGTACAGCTGGAAGTCTTAGAGGGTTCACCCCAACGCTGGCACAGGAACACTGAAAAATGTGGGTAGTTCCAAATTATGTAACGTAAGTACAAAATAACATTTTTGAAGGCTGTTTAAAATACATAACATCTATAGAAATAATTTAAGAACATGACATTAATGGTTCCAAGTCTTAAGAAACGATAAAATATAGTTTTGAAAATGTTTGTTCGCCTGTTTGTTCAGGCTAATCTCTTAAACGGCTGGAGCAATTTTGATGGGACCTTCACTGACAGATGCCTTGTGACAAGGAGGAACTAAGGATAACTTTACACACACCGATCGGGAGACACAACGCCATCTAGTCCCAAACTAAGCAGAGCTTGTATTTTAAGTACTACACAACTGATAAAACATATAAACATACTTTGTTTCTGTAAATACATAACAAATATTTACGGATAATACAAACATTTGGTCTGGCCCGGGAATCGAACCCGAGGCCCCAAGTAGCAGTCGCATACGCTACCATTGCACCGAGGCAGTTATATTGATATTGTTCCCTTACTTCTAGCGCTATTATTTAGCAAACTCTTTATAATCCCTACTAATATTATATATAAATGCGAAAGTAACTCTGTCTGTCTGTCTGTTACGCTCTCACGCCTAAACCACTGAACCGATTTTTATGAAATTTGTTGTGAAGATAATTCTTATTATAGTATTGTGTTTAGTTATTAGCTGACAGTGGCAAATGGACAGCAGCGCCATTTAACGGGCCCCGAGCGGTACCGCCACAATCACTTTGTTCTGCATTTTAAATCTGTAATATCTTCAAAAACATTAATTTATCTTACATATGTACTGTAAAGGGCCATATTAATCTAAAATACACAATGTATTTAATGTACTTTATTGGTTAAGGATTAATACTGTACCGCTTAAAATCGCATCGTAAATAAGCCTTCAAAGAAAGAAATAAAAAAATGGTTATTGTGGGTTATCCATCCCTAACAAATAGACATATATCATCGTGGACTTATTTGTAGATCTTTTTAACCGACTTCAAAAAAAGCGGCCAAGTGCGAGGAGGACTCGCCCATGAAGGGTTCCGTATCAGCAAGTCATATAAAATCTCAACATCATATAAAATTTCTTGTAGTTTGTTGTAACGTTTTTAAGTGTGCGGTGTGGAGCGTTCGGTCGCCGTATTTAGCTTCTAAAAAGCGACTAGTCGCCGATCGTCGATGCTAAAAGTAGCTAGTGTGCTGTGGCCCTAATAGACGCATATCTCTGTATAAATTCCATCAATTACTTTAAACAATATATGACTCAGGAATATAGAACACAGAAGCCTCGGAGTGCAGGTGCTGATGGATTAAGAATACAGAGTGTCATCACTGCTATTTATCCCATGGGTGTCGTAAGAGCCAACTAAAGTACAACTACGCAGGACAGCACTGTAAGGAGATGGAAAACTTGAAGCAAACCTTACATCAACTCTGCTGATGGTGGGACATAACAACCCATAACCTCACATTGCTGGGCTCTTCTCTCCTCTAATGTCATACGTCCTCACGCTGGATCGTAACCTTGCCGTTGGATGTTTTCAAGTCGCCTGAAGGCCTCCAACTAATTTTCATGACTGCTACCTTATGATAACAACCAGTAGCGACTGCTTAAAGTGACCTCACGGAAACGCTTACAACATAATATGATGCCACGATTGGTCACCCATCTAGGTATGACTGCGCTGCCGTCGCTTACCCTCGGTGATTGTTTCCAATCACCTAACGCCAAAAGCTGGATGAGAGAAGCCCAAAATCGATCAGAGTGGTGTGCAATGGGAGAGGCCTATGTCCAGGAGTGTGCTGCGATAGGCTGATGATGATGATGACCTAACGCCACTCTACAGTAGGACAATATCTTCTTTGTAAGGAAAGCGTATGGTCAGCAGTAAACCGTTAAAGGCTGATAAGTTTAGAATCTAATTGCAAATAGAAACTAACCTCAGTATCCGGTCAGACATGGTGTTGGATCAACCTCGGTTCGTCTGCAGGAAGTCATTGGATGAAGGCAGCACAGGACCAGTTGTAGTGGAGAGTATCGTCTGCACAGTTCACGGTCTTAGAGGATAGTCACCCCAAGAGTTGTCTCCCAACGCTGGCACAGGAACATAATATGTCCTTCCAAATCTGAAAAATGCGGGTAGTTCTAAACTATGAATATATTCATCAAATTTTATTTTTATTATGTTTTTTCAATTAAAATAAGTTACAGCTTCCTACTGTGCCAAGTTTTGTGGGTTCAAATCCTACACAGAATAACACTGTGTGATACACAAATTATTATTTGTGTCCGTGTTTCTTGTATATTTTGTGTGTGTGTTCATAACATACATCACGAACACACACACATACTCAAACAGAATGTTCTCTCTTTCTTCATCTCAATGTTTAATTTTTGTTAATTCGTGTGTTCATTTCATTCATCAGCCTTTGCACATACTCAAATACCAGACTTATAATTTGAAAGATTTTAGATACTTTTTCCTAAGATACCAGGTTTCCACCAACCTAGTTTAGGATGGTGGAAACCTGTTGTCTTAAATGGACGCGCTGGACAGGAACCGGTGGAGGAGGATCATCCACTCCAGATGCAACCTTGAAGCTGACCACGATCCTCAGACATGAGGGACTTCAGAGAGAGAGAGTTTAGGATGGGTGTCCATTTGGAAAACTTTCTTAGTTAATTAAGTCATCCAATTGTGCACTGTACATTACCTTGATATCCCTACTAATATTATAAATGCGACAGTAACTCTGTCTGTCTGTCTGTTACGCTTTCACGCCTAAACCACTGAACCGATTTTGATGAAATTTGGTGTGAAGATAGAACTGAACTTGGGAAAAGACAAAGGCTACTTTTTGCCGCGATAACCGACATACATGCGGACAGAGCCGCGGGCGAAAGCTAGTTATATTATACCAAATTTCATCAAAATCGGTTCAGTGGTTTAGGCGTGAAAGCGTAACAGACAGACAGGCAGAGTTAGTTTGGCATTTATAATATTAGTAGGGTAATATATTTCTAATGCGGGAGTTGTCTTTAAGAAGAAAAAACTACAGTCGCTTGCTTGCTAGACCAGCCTAAAAAGACAGGGTTCGTGCTAGTGTTTCGTTGGTGAGTACGGTACTGGTGGCCTTATGATGCACAAAAATATCCGAGTCAGTCTCGCATGTTCACATATCAATTGTATTTGTCTCCATGCCATAAATAAATATAATTGAAGTGTGTTTGTATTATCTAATGAACAGGTTTTTACTAAATGCGTATGGAGGTATACACATTTAGTAATTAGTTATACTTACAACAAAAACCCCATTTTAAAAAATTGGCCAAGTGCGTGTCAGGCCACGTACAGGAAAGGGTTCCTCAGTCACCCCTAATGGTACGTGGATTGAAAATCGTATCCAATAGATAATTGTTATGTTTAGGCATTAATGCGTTAATTTTGTATGACGTTTTCCAAGTGAGCGCATTTTACGAGTTAAGCCTCTATAACTCATGAATTAACAAAGTCATCTAATCCGTTATAGTTTTCCTTTGCAGTTCATTATATGGACCACCATCACGAAATTTCTTACATTTTTTGAGCCAGCCGTTTAGCTCTTAGAGGGGAGGGACGCCATTTTTTACAAAAAAGTGGCCTTTAGTGGCCACTCTCTTATTTTAGAAGTTTAGTGGAATTTCTCGCAAACGTATACCTAAATCAAAAAATAATCTTAGAAACCCTTTTTGTTTTCAAAAGACTTTTCAAATTATACCCCACACGATGGGGTAGACGCGAGAAAAAAGAAACATCCCCACTTTACGTGTAGAGGAGGTACCCCAAATAAAAATATTTTTCATAATTTAATTATAGCATTTTGTCGACGTAATTACAACACATATTCATGCAAAGTATCTAGCATTTACCGTTTGGACGGTAAGTCGAGGACGAACGGACGGACATGACGAATCTATAGGGGTTCCGAGTCATAAACTTCGGAACCCCAAAAATTGTGTCTGTCTATCTGCTTGTTTGTTTGTTCCGGGTAATCTCTGGAACGGCTGCACTGATTATGACGCGACTTACACTGACAGAAAGCTCATGACATAAGGAGTAACTTAACTAGCCCTACTCCGCGGCGTTTCTCGCGACTTACAACAATAACCGCGGGTAACACTGCGGGTCTCGGCTAGTATATATATTGACTGCCTTGTTGGTCTAGTGGTTTGCGTATGCGACCGCTGATCATGAGGTCTCGGGTTCGATTCCCGGGTCGGACCAAATGTTTGTAGGATCTGCAAATATTTGTTTCGGATTTTGGGTGTTTTCTATGTAAAATATGTATGTATTTACACAAAAAAAAAGGTGTGTGTGCGATTCACACACGATAGAAGTGAAACTTCGGCAAATCGACAAAAGAATCAGATGAATATTTAACGATAAATTACATACTCAGCCATCATTTTTAAATTAAAACGTGTAATTCATCAAATTATAATAATATGTCATAACATAACAAACTTAGCATTATAAAACATTTCACATTTTCTTTCGACTTTGACAGCTGGACGCCATCTTTGCCGCGACTTTTATCTCTGTTATAAAAATAGGTCAAAATTATAGTGTACAGTACTATTAGCTCACGTACTTTGTTTAAAAGTGCAAAAAAATAGATACACATAAATAAAATATTGTTTCATTTTACATCTGGTATTTTTTACCAACATCTCGATTTGATAAGTAATCTCTCTCATGAGTTTGCATGACGTCATTTCCGATGGGTTGTACACTCCGACATTTGCTCTCTCGCTCTGGCTCACTAATTTTATATTTGTGTCTCTTACCTGTCGTTTCTCGTTGCATCCGGTTTGAAATCACTACGATTCTAAAGAAGTTTCACTTCAAAAACTGTTTATGTATTTATATCTGTTGTCTAGTAGCCATAATACAAGCTCTGCTTAGTTTGGGACTAGATGGCGTTGTGTGTAAGATGTCCGAAATATTTATTATTATTATATACTAAACATGAGTATATATAAAACGAAACGAAAGTCTAAAAACATTCAATAGATACTAACCTCAGCATCAGGTCTGACAGGCTCCTGGATCAGCTGTGGCAGCAACCACGGTTCGTCTGCAGCAGGTCATTGGACGAAGGCAGCACAGCAGGAGTTGCAGTGGAGACGGCCCATATCCAGAAGAGGATGTATATGGATATATAGGATAGGCTTGTCTCCCAACGCTGGCACAGGAACATATTTCCTTGAAAGTCTGAAAAATGTGGGTAGTTCCAAATTATGTAACGTTTAAAGTAAAATAATTTTAACAAAAGCGGCCAAGTGCGAGTCGGACTCGCCCATGAAGGGTTCCGTATCAGCAGGTAACATCATATAAAATTTCTTGTAGTTAGTTGTAACTTTGATCGATGTTTTAATAATAGTGTTTTGATCAATGATATTATAAAAAATCGGCCAAGTGTGTGATAATTGTTATGTTTACGTATTAATGCGTTGATTTTGTATGACTTTTCCAAGTAAGCGCATTGTAAAAGTTAAGCCTCTATAACTCCTGAACTAACAAAGTCATCTAATTCGTTATAGTTTTCATTTAAAGATCATTATATATCACAAATTTTTCGGCGGGCGGGACGGCCTGTTTTTACAAAAAGTTTGCCTTTAAAGTGGAATTTCTCGCAAACGGATACCTAAATCAAATAATCGTCGTAACAAACCTGTAATGTTTTTAAAAGACCTATATAATGATACCCTACATGATGGGGTAGCCGTGAGAAAAAAAAACATCCCCACTTTACGTGTAGGGGAGGTACCCTAAATAGAAAATATATTTCATAATTTTATTGTAGCACTTTGTCGACGTAATTACAATACATATTCATGCAAAGTTTCATCTTTCTAGCACTTACTGTTTGGACGACAAGTCGAGGACGGACGGACGGACGGATGGACAGACGGACATGACATATCTATAAGGGTTCGAAGTCATAAACTTCGGAACCCTAAAAAGTTGTAGATCTTTTAATTACCTACAACTTTGCCATCTATTTTCCTTGTAGTTTTGCTGGAAATCGAGATAAACCGTTTTTTACCCTTTGTTGTATATATTTAGCCATCCAATCTGACTCTACCCTGCCTGATGGAAAGCATGACCAGAATCCAAGGGTCGGGGCTACCACACTTGCTGCGAATGCGGACAATAATGTATGGCGGCCCACACTATGGCGGCTTAGTGAGATGCTTATTCACGCCCCGGTTAAAGGACCCGAAAACCTCCCTCCCTACCCCTTCCCGACCTCAGATCGCCCGTAAATTATGTTTCCTTTCATTTTTATAATATTCTCCTCCTTTTCCAATAGGTTTCATCCTACTATAATTTTATTTGTTTTCAAAAATTATCTACTCGGGTCTAATGGTCTATATGTCATTTACAAACTATCATTATGGTTGCCATGCAAGTGTGTTATTCCTAGCAACCTGTGAAGTTTTGACAGGAGGTAAACAGTGATACATTTTGACATCTTCGATTTATGTATTTTTATAATCACCTAGCTTTGGTCTTTGTATCTCGATTATTGCAGTAAAAAGTAGCCTATGTCCTTTCCCAAGTTCAGTTCTATCATCATACCGAATTTCATCAAAATCGATACAGTGGTTTAGGCGTGAAAGCGTAACAGACAGACAGACAGAGGTACTTTCGCATTTATAATATTAAGTAGGGATTAAAAAAAAAAACTACTCACTAGATCTAGTTCAAACCAATTCTCGTTGGTAGTTTGCATGTTAATGTACAACATATATTTTTTTTAGTTTTATCACTCTCTTATTTTAGAAGTTAGAGGGGGGGGGACACACATTTTTCCACTTTGGAAGTGTCTCTCGCGCAAACTATTCAGTTTAGAAAAAAATGATATTAGAAACCTCAACATCATTTTTGAACACCTATCCATAGATACCCCACACGTATAGGTTTGATGAAAAAAAAAATTTTGAGTTTCAGTTCCAAGTATGGAGACCCCCAAAATGTATTGTTTTTTTTCTTTTTTTATGTAAAAATCTTAATGCGGTTCACAGAATACATCGACTGATCAAATTTCAACAGTATAGCTCTTATAGTTTCGGAAATAATTGGCTGTGACATACGGACGGACAGACAGACAGACAGACTTGACGAATCTATAAGGGTTCCGTTTTTTGCCATTTGGCTACGGAACCCTAAAAAGGAACCGACTTCAATGAAAAACTATTCCTAGTACCCAAATCGTGACAATTGTGCCTATGATATTTGAGAGGTTCCCTTGATTTCCTTGAGATCCCATCATCAGATCCCGATATGGTGACGATGGGACCACCTGTAAGCTACGCCCATTCCAATGCAAAAATATTTTTGAAATCGGTTCAGAAACGACGAAATTATCGCTGAACATACATAAAACAAAAAAAAAAGCGGCCAAGTGCGAGTCGGACTCGCCCATGAAGGGTTCCGTATCAACAAGTAACATCATATAAAAGTTCTTGTAGTTCGTTGTAACTTTCATCGATGTTTTTAGGGTTCCGTAGCCGAATGGCAAAAAACGGAACCCTTATAGATTCGTCATGTCTGTCTGTCTGTCTGTCCGTCCGTATGTCACAGCCACTTTTTTCCGAAACCATAAGAACTATACTTTTGAAACTTGGTAGGTAGATGTAATTTGTGAACCGCATTACGATTTTTACATAAAAATAGAAAAAAAACAATACATTTTGGGGGTCCCCATACTTGGAACTGAAACTCAAAAAAAAATTTTTCATCCAACCCATACCTTTCATTCAATCAATTCACTATTATAAAAACATCGATCAAAGTTACAACGAACTACAAGAACTTTTTAATTGTTTTTACTTGCTAATACGGAACCCTTCATGGGCGAGTCCGAGTCGCACATGGCCGCTTTTTTTTTATATTAGTGTATTGATTGAATGAAAGGTAAATTGCTGTTTACGATTTATGACGTATAAAAAAAAAACTACTTACTAGATCTCGTTCAAACCAATTTTCGTTGGTAGTTTGCATGGTAATGTACAACATATATTTTTTTTAGTTTTATCACTCTCTTATTTTAGAAGTTACAGGGGGGGGGACACATTTTTCCACTTTGGGAGTGTCTCTCGCGCAAACTATTCAGTTTAGAAAACAATGATATTAGAAACCTCAAAATCATTTTTGAATACCTATCTATAGATAGGTATTTAAAAATGATTTTGATGAGATTATCCCCACCCCAAACGTATGGGTTTGATGAAAAAATATTTTTTTAGTATCAGTTCCAAGTATGGGGACTCCCAAAATGTATTGTTTTTTTTCTATTTTTATGTAAAAATCTTAATGCGGTTCACAAATTACATCTACTTACCAAGTTTCAAAAGTATAGTTCTTATGGTTTCGGAAAAAAGTGGCTGTGACATACGGACGGACGGACGGACGGACGGACAGACAGACAGACAGACAGACAGACAGACAGACAGACTTGACGAATCTATAAGGGTTCCGTTTTTTGCCATTCGGCTACGGAACCCTAAAAAGATTCCGACGAATTGAGAAACTCCTCCTTTTTTTTAAAGTCGGTTAATAACAACCCTGAAGGCTGTCTAAAGACACATGTAGGTACACAACGTTTCCATATTACCTTTTCTCTTATCCTTTTATGTATAAGATCACCTGATGCTCACCTCCTATAAGTGTTGGCATGAGTTTATATACTACTAGCTTTCGCCCGCGGCTCCGCCCGCGTATATGTCGGTTATCGCGGTAATAAGTAGCCTATGTCCTTCCTCAGACTCTAGACTACCTGTGTACCAAATTTCATCAAACTCATTAGCAGTTTAGACGTGAAAACGTAACAGACAGAGCTACTTTCGCATTTATAATATTAGAAGGGAAGTAGGGATAAATGGTATTGTCAGTGCTACATTTTTTTGAAATTTGAGAAAGCCTTTCCCGAGAATAGCGTAATTATTCAACAAAACAAACTCTTCAACATTATAACAACCAAACTAATAGGTTTTAATGCAAAATATGAGTTTACTAGCTTTTGCCGCTCCGCGAGTGTCAAGTTTCGCGGTAAAAGTTAGCCTAGCCTATGTCCTTTCCCGAGGTCCCATATCTTTATATATATAAATAGAGTGATTCAGGAAGGTTTTTATGTATAACTAGCTTTTGCCCACGGCTCCGCCTGCGTGTATGTCGGTTATCGCGGTAAAAAGTATGTCCTATGTACTTTCTCAAGTTCAGTTCTATCTTCACACCAAATTTCATCAAAATCGGTTCAGTGGTTTAGGCGTGAAAGCGTAACATACAGACAGAGTTACTTTCGCATTTATAATATTAGTAGGGATATAGTAAGGATACATGCATATTGCATAATATAGTAGAGAAACATTGATAATTTTAGAGGTTTCTAATGTGATGTCGTAAATAAACCCATTTTTAGGGTTCCGTTGCCAAATGGCAAAAAACGGAACCCTTATAGATTCGTCATGTCTGTCAATCTGTCCGTATCAAAGTTTAAGCAAGATCAAGCACAAACACAAACAAACATTAATTGTCAGTTTGAGTTCTGTTAGTTTCATAGATATAGAATACCTACGAATAGATTGGCTTTTGCGGAAAAGAGACAATACGAGTTTACGTGTGTTAGAGCGCGACAGATAAACGAGACCAAACACCGATACGCTACACACCTGTATGCGACTCGCGACATGGTGACGTGTACAGTACCTGGATGTAACGCTTCCAAGAAAGAAAATCCACAAAATCGTTCATTTAACATGTAAGTAAACAATGCCATATTTGCCTCTAAATAAGCTTTGTTTAAATGCGATGTCGTATATTTTATATATCAAGCGGTAGGCAATATTATCTAGTTTAGGGTATAAAAAGAATTATTAAATACGTGAATTTATGTTGTATCTAACCTCACATACCTAGAAGTGTGAAGTGACAATGTCGATAAAAATATCGATAATAGTCACAGTGATAAAATAATATTCATCAATTAGTTTTATTAAAATCATTCTATACTGACTATTTGGCAACATATATATATATATATATATATATATATATATATATATATATATATTAAATATATAAATTTATTAATATTGTTACAGATCACCACAAAATGCAGACATTTGAGGAAAATTGTTAACATTTTTAACCAAAAAAACAAAAAAACATTGAACCATTTGTAGCAGGCATTTTGAAGAAAACTGTTTAGTGAACAGAAGTGTACAAAGTACGAGCAATATTGCGTAATATTATTATCACTTACTTAATTATCACATTAAACATTTAAACAGTTTTTCATTGTTTCTGTGTATCCACTAAAAGTTCTATAAATAAATATGTCTTTTTAATTTTGTACATAATCCCTGTATTCCCTGTGGATTTTTTTATACTAGTTGGTACGTTATCGAAAAAAATAATTGTGCATGGCGCATCACTGGCACGTTACACACACATGCAAGTTTGATGCACACCATTGCATTTCATTTTTGGTCTCGCTTAGTGAAATGCACAACCAATCTATGGTATATTCTATATCTATGGTTAGTTTAGTAAAGGCCCCCTCCATTAATTTTTCATCAATATCTTTAACTAGCTTTCGCCCGCGGCTCCGCCCGCATGTATCTCGATTATTGCAGTCAAAAGTAGCCTATACGTTATTCTGATATAATTATAAGTAAGCTATATAATTATATAATATTAGCAGGATGTACAGACATCATCCTCTTACAATTTTATGTGTAGATTAGCCGAGTACCGCGGTGATACCCGCGGTTACTGACGTAAATCGCGAGTAACTCTGCGGGGCGTGCGAAGCTAGTATAAAAAAATCGGCCAAGTGCGTGTCAGGTCACGCACAGGAAAGGGTTCCTCAGTCACCTATAATGGTATGTGGATTTAAAATCGTATCCAATAGATAATTGTTATGTTTACGTATTAATACGTTAATTTTGTATGACGTTTTCCAAGTGAGCGCATTTTACCATATAAGCCTTTATAACTCCTGAACTAAGAAAGTCATCTAATCGGTTATAGTTTTCCTTCAAAGTTCATTATATGGACCACCATCACAATTTTTTTCAGATTTTTTGAGCCAGCCGTTTAGCTTTTAGAGGGGGGGGGACGCCCTGTTTTTACAAGAAAGTGCCCTTTAAAGTGAAATATCTCGCAAACGGATACCTAAATCAAAAAATCGTCTAGGAAACCCTTTATTGTTTTTAAAAGACCTATCTAATGATACCCCACACGATGGGGTAGCCTCGAGAAAAAAAAATCATCCCCACTTTACGTGTAGGGGAGGTACCCCAAATAAAATTATTTTTCATAATTTTATTGTAGCACTTTGTCGACGTAATTACAACACGTATTCATGCAAACTTTCATCTTTCTAGCACTTACCGTTTGGACGGTAAGTCGAGGACGGACGGACGGACGGACGGACGGACGGACGGACGGACAGACGGACATGACGAATCTATAAGGGTTCCGAGTTATGAACTTCGGAACCCTAAAAAGCGGCCAAGTGCGAGTCGGACTCGCCCATGAAGGGTTCCGTATTAGCAAGTAACATCATATAAAAGTTCTTGTAGTTCGTTGTAACTTTCATCGATGTTTTTATACTAGTGTATTGATTGAATGAAAGGTAAATTGCGATTTACGATTTATGACGTATTAAAAAAAAACTACTCACTAGATCTCGTTCAAACCAATTTTCGTTGGTAGTTTTCATAGTAATATACAACATAAATTTTTTTTAGTTTTATCACTCTCTTATTTTAGAAGTTAGAGGGGGACACACACATTTTTCCACTTTGGAAGTGTCTCTCGCGCAAACTATTCAGTTTAGAAAAAAATGATGTAAGAAACCTCAACATCATTTTTGAACACCTATCCATAGATACCCCACACGTATAGGTTTGATGAAAAAAAAATTTTTGAGTTTCAGTTCCAAGTATGGGGACCCCCAAAATGTATTGTTTTTTTTTCTATTTTTATGTAAAAATCTTAATGCGGTTCACAGAATACATCGACTGACCTGAAATTTTAACAGTGTAGCGCTTATAGTTTCGGAAAAAATTGGCTGTGACATACGGACGGACAGACAGACAGACTTGACGAATCTATAAGGGTTCCGTTTTTTGCCATTTGGCTACGGAACCCTAAAAACCTAACCTACGAGACATAATACATATTTGCAGATTGTACAAACATTTGGTCTGAGCCAGGAACCAAACCTGAGACTGCAACGTTACTACTCCTTGCTTTATCTATCCATAGATAGCTGATTTCAACACGAATGGTCCGGCTCGACGGGTCACTACTAATACTAAATTTCACCAAGCTGCCGCTGTGTGGGTTAAAATGCTGCATGTTCCTGTTCATGCTTTGCATGAATATAGTCACTTTAGTAGACTTAAAAAAATATATAAATTGAGAAGAGAATTTTGAGAAATAAAATTCTTTACCCACATAAATAAATTTAAAATAAATACCTACATACATTAGCTACAACAAAAAAACATTTACTCTATTTGTTCTTGCTAATCTCTGCAATAGTTAGATTTATTTTGACAGGGCGTGCACTGGCAGAGAGCTAATGCTACAAGGAGTCACTTAGGCTGCACTGCAGGACTCAGCCACTAACAAACTATAATTACCTAACTGGCATTAAAAATTTGCAACAAAACTACCCTCCACTAAATTTCATTACATTATAGGGCTCAATCTAGCTGGTGGATCATATTGACTAACATAACCACACCCCCTCCTAGGTTGCAGGGGAGGAGGTTGGACCTCCATTATCATTATTCTCTACTCGTCGAATAATTGTTTCATTGAATAATTTAATCATGGTCAGGGTCAGACTAACAGTAAACAGCTTGCCATAGGTATCTCAGCAGGAAGGATGTATAGATAGAGAGGTTTTGAAGGTAGTAGAGCTGGCTCAACCGGGACGGTACTAAACTCTCACAGAAGATGAACCTAAAATGACAGCATCAGTGCTATTGTATATCGTTGTTGAGTATATTAAGACCGGAGACCTAATGATGCAGAAGCACCTCACTAGGACGCCATAGTATGTACGGATCACCTGGATTCACAATCAGTATGAGCTCCACTGCTCCTTGATTCTACCTGTGCTTACCAACAGGCAGAGTAGAAGCACTTTAGCAGGCTTATAAATAAAAGAAAGGTCTACCACACTGACCAGACGGCAGGGGCTAGTGATTGTTTAAAGTTCTCCTTAGATTATGGCATTGTGTGGTGCGTAGTGGGCTCCCTTGGTCATAAGTAGAATAAGTGAGTTATATTTTACTTACATTTATTGCAGCCACAATTTGATATTATATGTTTCTTCCATGTTCACATCCATCATGTTCTTCTCCTCAAACACAGCTGTACCTGCACATCTAATAGTATCAGAATTGTATCCAAATGATATAAAGCAAATTAATCAATATATATAACTAGCTGTTAGCCGCAAGTCACCATAAGAAAAGTCCAAAAAGGAGGCCAAAGTTACTCCTCATGAAAGCAGTATCTATCTGTGAAAGCCTTATCAAAATAGATGCAACTGTTCCATAGATTAGCCAGGACAAACAAGCAGGATTAAACTGAACAATGCCTTGATGTATACTCTCTATGCATTTAGTGAAAACTTGTTCTTTTGAAAATACACTAAGACACTACAATTTTATTTATTTTTATAGATTTGTATAGATTATTGACACTCAAAATACAAAACAAATAAGTACATATATGCAGGTCATACAAAGCTTTGGTAACGACGGCAGTCGCATATACTACCACTAAGCCACTGTGACACTGAGGAAGTCAATCATGTTAATGTTATAATTTACTAAATATAATGATAAACAAATCTTAACCAAGCTTCACCTAAACTCATGAACAATTTTTATAAGCACCAATGAGTATGGTGACCACAACCCTTGGATTATGCTCATGCTTTCCATCAGGCAGAGTCTTCTCTTTGGCAGACACATGCATTTATGAAAAATAGCACTCAAGCAATATATGAATAGTAATTGAGTTGGCACCTATTAACTATGCATTTAAAATTGCTAGTTTCTCCCAAACTGGCTCTTCAACATGTAATACATATATTTACTCACAACCACTGAGGCTAAATACTTGTAATTGTAACAAATGTAAGTAGCTGATGGTATTTAAGATGCAAACACACACTTTAACTTTAGAAACTTCACCTTTTTGGAGATAATTCAGCGATGCGCGGTTGTTCGACAGTTAATCAGTTTCTAGGATATAAATACGAAATAAAAAGTTACCACGCGACCGAAAGCTCGGGCAGTAATCATTCTTACATAAAAAACACTAAAAATTTGCACTTCGAACAAAAAGAAGTCGACCAAAGCGTTTTCTGTCTCTACCCACATTCGACTTTTAAATTAATTAGATTTCATTAAGTACTAATTTTAGGTCAACGTACAAGTTATGTACTCACCGTTTCTTTTCTCGACTATTTTGACTATATTCTTAAAATAATTACACATTTTATGAGTATATACTTGTTTGCACCTACTTTACTACGATTTATTTAAAACGGAAAATATTTTTACTTATTTATATCAGTGGAGGGTATTCGATAAATCACTAAATAATTTGTAAAATTCTATATCCATTTACAATATTTGAATTCGAAGATAGGTAAGTGTTCATATAAAACTTGAGAAGATGCTTCAACATTTTAACGACTCACGAAACAAAAACGAATGTATTTTCTTAATTTCACTTTTCGTAAAGTTCAAAATCACAAGACCAGATCAGCAGTGTTACCAGTTCAATAATTATATTTTCCCAAGACCTATTAAAAAAATTAAAAAATATTACCTAACTATTACCACTATTAATGTGAATTTATAGTGCTTGACAAAAGGTAAAATTAAATCAAGACTCAATATGGTGCCCGCCTATACCAACTTAATTTAAAAAAAATTACAAGGCAAAAGTATTGTTTCAAATCCCTACTAATATTATAAATGCGAAAGTAACTGTCTGTCTGTTACGCCTAAAACGTTTAACCGATTTTGATGAATTTTGGTATAGAGATAGATGGAACCTTGGGAAAGACATACTAGTGGGCGGAGCCGTGGGCAAAAGTTAGTTGAACAAACTTAAAAATATCATCTTTACCTACCTACCTATATAAAAATTAAAATTTTAACTAAAACACTGAAAACAAACGAATAATACAAATATAAATAGCTTTCTATACTTACTTTTTCCTTTGGAAGCAATTTCTGAACAATTGCTATCAGGTGCCCGCGTGGGTTTTCCCCAAAAAAGTTTCGCTCTATAGTTTTATAACATTTTGTGAGTATTTCATTAGTTCAAAACAAAGAGTTTCGATATAACTGAAGAATGTGCCCGAGTACGTCATTGATTCAAAAATTACTTTAAAATTACACAACAAGGATACAAATGCTGTCTTCGACAGTTTAAAAAGCACACCAGTCGCACTGGTCACCGGCATGCGGCAGGCAGGCAGGTTATAAAGAAGCGGAATTTGAAATAGTGTTGCCAAATACCATTTTTAATTTTTTTAATTGAATATAGATATACAAAGTAGATAATTAAATACTGGTTTTCTCGAAGAAAAAATCAATGTGATTCAGTATCTCAGTGATAAAGTACATTACTTTTTTCTAGAATCATAGCATAGACTCCCGTACTCATTTAAATTTAATTCATTCGGAATTTATTACGCATAAACATTGAACATAGTAATTTATCTATGTATTTAGTTTTGATATTATTCAAACTATTTGATATTACTAAAGACTTTAACATTAATGAAAACTAAATATCATTTATCTTTACTCATGTTGTGTATGCTGAATTTGTATCACTGTCTAGACTTAAATGTATCAATCAACTAATATGTAACATGTGCCGGACTGCCGGCACATGTTACATACATCCTTCACTTCAAAAAATTGGATGTAAACATCAATTCTCCAAATTTCCTGCAACTGACTAGAACGGGATGATGATTGTGATAACCTCCTCATCATTCCTTTTATCATAAATAAGTTTCTTTGATAAGTCAAATAAATTTATTTTCCTGACTCCTAATTTTATTAATTTCAATTGGAGAAAATGAATCATCACAACTATGTTCAGACAAGAGAATATCCTTTGAGTCCAGTAAAATCTTTATAAATCTTATAAGTTTTTTGAATACCCGGTGTTTGTACTCGTAAACACTCTTTGATTCGATCTTTTTACTATTAGCATGACTTATTTACACGACGCTCTCAACTGTTTTTAAAATGTCACTTCGCTGATGTTTAAGTTGACACATAGGTCCAGAGAACAAATTTAGAAAAGTAAATAAGGTATAAAAGGTGTGGAGTTCTGAAGAAATCAATCTATGGTATCATTAAAATATGACAGATTCGGATGAAAATAAAATATGTCCGCCGAGGAAAAAGCCGGAATATCAAGTCGATAGAGGTACACAGCAGTTATAGCTTAAAATTTAAATTTAATCCTATTAGGTACTGGTATAATAGTTGTGATAATGTTGACTTTGACTGCCTTGTTGGTCTAGTGGTTAGCGTATGCGGTTGCTGATCAAGAGGTCTCGGGTTTGATTCCCTGGTCTGACCACGGAGTCTGGATGTTTTCTATGTATAATAATATATTTATGTATTTACAAAAAAAAATAGTAGGTTTCTGTTTGTAATATCCAATAAACAGTTTTTAATTAGCTGCATATAAAATTAAATATTATGAAATTTTTAAAAATCTTTGTCTGCCTGATCTGATTGTTCCGGTTTATCTCATGAACGTCTGTACCAATTCTGTCGGAACTTTCACTGGCAGTTTGCTGTGCACTTAAGGAGTACCTTAGGCCAATATTTTCGACTAGCTTCACCCCGCGAGGTTACACGTGGTTATTGTTGTATAAGCACAACAAGAATCGCAAGTAACACCACAGCGCTCGGCTAGTCTATACAAATAAACAAAATTGAGGTCTGTATGTAATATCAAATTAACACTTAATAACTGTTAATTAATGTACATAACATGTAGTAACTGCATATGAAAGTAAATACGGTACTTACGACAAAAACGGCTGGACCGATTACGATGGGATTTTCACTGGCAGATAGCTGATGATTTAAGGAGTAACTTAGGTTACTTCTTTAGACTAGCTTCGCCCCGCGGCGTTGCCCGCGGTTTCAAAAACAAACGCGGGTAACACCGCGGGGTTCAGCTAGTGTAAAATAAGTGTATTTTTGACCGACTTAAAAAAAAGGAGGAGCGATAATTTTGTTTATTACCTTGGAGACTAGTACTTTGTGAAGGGCTGCGGTACATCTTAGTGCGTTGATAATTCGGGTGTTTATTTCCTCCTCTCTCTGATTGGTGTCCGTGATCGTACACCCGAGGTACTTAAATTTACTTATACCTTTGTAGGTTGTGCCATTTATTGTAAGATCTTTTCTCGGGGCTCTAAGGTCTTTGTATCTCTTCATATGGAGGTATTCGGTTTTCTCACGACTGATTCTGAGACCCACTGTTTTCCCTTCTTTCTCCAGGACTTGCGCCATGCATACTACTTCCGACTCCGTTTGCCCCAGTATAAGGTAATAAGCAGGACTACCAAAATTCGCGTCTACAAAACAGTGATTAGGCCGATTTTGATGTACGGATGCGAAACCTGGACCCTAACGATCAAGGAGGAAGAGAAACTCTTAGTTGCAGAACGTAAGATTTTGCGAAAGATTCTGGGACCAACGGTGGGTGCGAATGGAGAGCAGAGACAAAGGTATAACAAAGAGATAGAGAGCCTTCTGTCAATGCCAAATATTATCGGGGACATTAAAGCTGCCCGACTTCGCTGGCTTGGCCACATCGAAAGAATGGGTGAGGATCGAGCTGTTAAAAAAGCATATCTCGGGAAGCCCGTAGGGCGGCGGCCAGTGGGACGACCCAGATACCGCTGGAAAGATGAGATTAAATATTTTAAATATTTTTTTTTTTTTTGGACATCTTACACACAACATCATCTAGTCCCACAGTAAGCAGAGCTTGTGTTATGGGTACTATACAACTGATATAAATACATAAACATACTTTTTTTTTGTAAATACATACATATTATACATAGAAAAACACCCAGACTCCGAAACAAATATTTGTGGATCACACAAATATTTGGTCTGACCCGGGAATCGAACCCGAGACCTCTTGATCAGCAGCCGCATACGCTAACCACTAGACCAACAAGGCAGTCAAAATGCGATTGCCCGAGATATGAAAGAGATGAAAGTGCCCGATTGGTCTGAACTGGCACAGAATAGAAAAGAATGGCGCATTCTACAGTCGGAGGCCAAGACCCACTTTGGGTCGCTGAGCCAGCGAAAGATAATTTTGTCGTTTATGAACCGAAATAATCTTTTTGCATTGGAATGGTCGTAGCTTACAGGTGGGTGGTCCCATCGTCACCATATTGCGATCTTATGATGGGATCCCAAGGAAATCGTTGGAACTCCTAGAATATCAAAGGCACAATTGTCACGACTTGGGTACTCGGAATAGTTTTTCTTCGAAGTCGGTTTCCATTTGTTAAAATTATATTTTTATGGTAAACAGAGAAATTGGCGAAGTTCGCTGCTAACGCCGATGTCCTGCCACTGTATGAGAAGTCGACGACGGAGTTTATCTTTCGCAACCATTACTCTTTGAAAAACAACGAGTACCTGCATTGTGCCTGGACTAAATATAAGGACAACATTTCCTCGAGAGTTGTGGCGCCTGTCGAGTTGCCTGGCCAGGGGTATGCATATGCACACTTATCGCTATACATATGTAGCTCTTACACTTGCTAGCTGATATTTGCCCATAGGCCCACTACACTTGGCACTACACTAGGCCCTCCGTGCACTCGAATCTTTATGGTGGTGATTAGATAAATATTTAATCACTATTTTCTATTTAAAGGGATCTGCACTTCCACAGTCAAGCTGTAAAACTCCGGGCTTCGGAATCAATACATAAGAAATCATATTTCCGCAAGTCTCTGAAGCCAGGGCCGGGAGTCGACTATGGAGGACAAATGCCAATACCGCAGGATTTAATTTCAAAACGAAATGCGCCACAAAAAGTAGACCACAAAAAAACTTCTAAAAATAAAAAAAAATAAGTAGAATATTTAAGAACATTTAAATAATTCAGAGCTGGATGCGAGTCGCCGAGGATCGAACTGAGTGGCGTGCAATTGGAGAGGCCTATGTCCAGCAGTGGACTGCGATAGGCTGATGATGATGATGATGATGATGAAATAATTCATTTCTATGTTATGAATAGTTTTGTATTAATTAGCTATTATTTAGTTTTTAGTTACAATAGAGACTTTCTTTAAGAGTTTATTTGTTTATTGTGATATTTAGTGTTTACTTACTAAAAACAAATAAAAAAAGTTTTTTTTTAGTTTTATTATACTAGTTTAGTTCTGAGGTGCTACCCGTGGTTGTTGTTGTAAGCCGCCGCTAACGCAGAACGCCGTGGGGCGAAGCTATTCTAAAGGAAAAGTAGCCTAAGTTACTCCTTGTAGCTTCCCTCTAGCTATCTGCCAATGAAAACCCTGTCAAAAACGGTCCAGCTATTCTAGAGATTAGCCGGAACAAACAAACATTTAAAGTTTTAGGGTGCCTCAGAGTCTTTGTCCTTAAAGCCACGCTAAACCAACCTAAATATTACAGTATTCGTGCTATCATATTTCGTTGTGATCGAAGTCACAATGATGCAGTTGCATCCCACTGGGCTGTCATTGACTCGGGAGCACTTACAAGTTTTGTCATGTCTGTCCGTCCATGTTTAAAATGTTGCATGGCTATGTTCTTTTTAACACGTGTCGACTAAGTGCCTAAATAAAATCACAAAAACATTTCTGTTTGGAGTAAAGTTAGGATGGATTTTGGTAAAACAATACCTTTTATTTATTACCAAGCCAAAATCCATCATAGCAACATCTCAATGATCTCAGTGCAGGAGATGATGCCATGATGATGAGATGTATGATTTTTAAATAGGTATTGTGTTGTCTATGACTTATAATTCAATATTCTTCTGGTTGTGTCAGTTGTCAAATCTGTCATACGCAATTATGCATACGAGTTCAGAAAATGTAAGTTAAACAATAGTACATTGTTCACCGAGGGAGGAAAGGAACCGATTACTAGTGAGGGAGCAGTTTGTGGCCCGAAGGCGCAGCCTAGGGCCACAATACTCCCGAGGTAGGAATGGGATTTTCACCCGAGTGCTACACAGTGCTTTATACTACACCTGTGAGGAACATTTAAAGTATTTATAAAATAAAATCAAAACGTAAGACACCATGTAAGACACAATTTAGCTTAGAATTTGACATAATATTTATAAATATTTCGCGCTTCTTTTGTTTTTTTTTATTCTTCACAAAAGGATGTCAGTGGCACGGAGATTCCATATATAAATTATATGAAAACTCTTTGGGCAGGCGCGCGCCATAGATCAGATAACACATGAGAAATGAAAATTCATACAACTTTCTCTCCCGCTAAAACACGTTAGAAATGGATTTTCATACATTTTTTCCTCCCGCTTATTTAGGTCAAGGAAAAGCCTAACTTTCTCTTTTCATTTTCAGGGAATATTGACTACTGTTCCGATCAGGTGTAGTATAAAGAAACTTTGTCCTAGCATTTTACGGTATTTTACCTGAAAATATGAATGAAAGTGATCAATCAAATGAAATGTTTTGCTTCGCGTGCCTAAGTTCTGACAGAAACTTTATAAAAATTGGAGAATATGCCAATATTTTAACTAACATCGTGAATAAAGCGATAAAAGTAAGATATAAATAAAAATAATTATTAGTTTGAGTGGTTGTTTGTGTAAATTGTTATCAATTAGTGTTCTGTGATTGTAATCTCTTGCAGTATTAGTTAGAATGTTGCTTTGTATCTAAGCCAGCTGACCAGCGCAAGTTCGTCTGTGCCTTTCGCAATATTTTTATTGCTTCTCGTCTACTTTGGTCTCAAAATTAGTTGGTTCTGGCTGAATAACACTGAAAGATTTCTTCTGGTAATTACTGAAAGCATACACTTCAGCTTTATAATATAAGTAATAGTCTAGCTAATAAACCAAATTTATATTTGCATACCTAGTAGCTCTAAGAATTCGAAACACACACAAGCAAAATCTATTTGCTTCTAAATTAAGTAGAACTAATGCTGGAGAACGAGTTCCCCTGAAACAATTTATGAAATCTTGTATGATAATTGATGAATGATGATTTGAATGAATGATAATTTCACTGACATAGATATATTTCATTTGTCTATCTCGTGGTTTAAAAATTGTGTCTTAAAACATTAGCAGCATGTTACTTAGTCTCTGCTTTCTCCCTATCTTATTTTATTGCTGTTGCTCTGTATCTTGCTGTTTTATTTTATTATAATAACACCTGCCAAGATGACTTTACTATGCATGATGGAAAGCATGAGTAAAATCCACAAGTGGGGGTCGCCATACTCACTGCAAATGCAAGCAGTAGGGCGAACCACACTATGGCTTTTTCATGCCCCGCTTATAGCCATTTTTGTTATTTTTTATGATTATCTAGTATGTTACCATTTAGTACCTACTGTGTAATATTATTTTGTAGATAACAGTGCTGGTTGAGTTATTAATTTAAGAGAACCTCTTAGACATAAAACATCTTATGTAATATATTTGTTGTGCTGAATGAAAAAAATAAAATAGTTTAGACTAGCTGAGTAACACCGCAGAGCGAAGCTAGTACAAAATAGTAGATTAGTAGCCGAGGGCTGTAAGGCATCAATTGCAGCCCGAGATATTTAGGCGCCCGCCTATAGTTCGAGGGTGCAATTGGTACTTACACCCGAGCTAACTATTCTGCTTTACATCTCGATTGTGAGGTAAGTGGAAAAAAACCGGCATTATAAGAATAAACCATTTTATTTGTTGAAATTCATAGTGAAATGAGAACAATTTTCAAATTTTAAGGACAGGTGTTTTTTGGGTATGTTAATAGTTTGAGACTCAAGGTTTTTCCTAATTAGCACGTAATTATAAAAAAATCCCAAAAACAAACAATATGTATTTAAAGTAAAAGTTTTCTATTCCCCCCTTTTTTCATTAAAAAGAAAAGTAAAGAACTTTTTAACTTTTTTTCAAGAACGAAATTGAGCTTCGCCGTTCGATATTTAAAATTGATGACTATTATACTCACACGAAGACAAGGCTGAATAGCAAAGCGACCTTTTTGGTCATTTGGCTGAATGCATGATGTCTATTGCCAGTATGATGGTTAGATGTAGGCGAAATTTTTTAAGAAAAGAAGTGTTTTTTTTTAATTACTTACCGCCCTAGGGCGTTTCTAGCTACATTATTACCCTAGAGCGCTAATTAGTTACTTTCAAGCCCCATTTGAAGGTAATAAGAACCTACTTACCGAACATGAGAGATGCAATAGTAGATTAGTAGCCAAGGGCTGTAAGGCACCAATTGCAGCCCGAGATATTTAGGCGCACGAGCGCAGCGAGGGCGCCTATAGTTCGAGGGTGCAATTGGCACTTACACCCGAGCTAACTATTCTGCTTTACATCTCGATTGTGAGGTAAGTAGAAAAAAATCGGCCAAGTGCATGTCAGGCCACGCACAGGAAAGGGTTCCTCAGTCACCTATAATGGTATGTGGATTTAAAATCGTATCCAATAGATAATTGTTATGTTTACGTAATAATACGTTAATTTTGTATGACGTTTTCCAAGTGAGCGCATTTTACCATATAAGCCTTTATAACTCCTGAACTAAGAAAGTCATCTAATCGGTTATAGTTTTCCTTCAAAGTTCATTAGATGGACCACCATCACGATTTTTGTCAGATTTTTTGAGCCAGCCGTTTAGCTTTTAGAGGGGGGGGGGGACGCCCTGTTTTTACAAAAAAGTGCATTTTAAAGTGAAATATCTCGCAAACGGATACCTAAATCAAAAAGTCGTCTAGGAAACCCTTTATTGTTTTTAAAAGACCTATCTAATGATACCCCACACGATGGGGTAGCCTCGAGAAAAAAAAAACATCCCCACTTTACGTGTAGGGGAGGTACCCCAAATATAATTATTTTTCATAATTTTATTGTAGCACTTTGTCGACGTAATTACAACACGTATTCATGCAAACTTTCATCTTTCTAGCACTTACCGTTTGGACGGTAAGTCGAGGACGGACGGACGGACGGACGGACGGACGGACGGACAGACGGACATGACGAATCTATAAGGGTTCCGAGTTATGAACTTCGGAACCCTAAAAACCGGCATTATAAGAATAAAACATTTTATCTTCAGCTTCCATTTTCATTGAATCGGGAGTACAGCTTATATCTTCATCACTTGAAGAACTCATGTTTTTTCCTAATTAGCACGTAAATAAAAAAAACCCAAAAAAATAGTACATTGTTCACCGAGGGAGGAAAGGAACCGATTACTAGCGAGGGAGCAGTTTGTGGCCCGAAGGCGCAGCCTAGGGCCACAATACTCCCGAGGTAGGAATGGGACTTTCACTCGAGTGCTACACAGTGCTTTATACTACACCTGTGAGGAACATTTAAAGTATTTATAAAATAAACTCAAAACGTAAGACACAATGTAAGACACAATTTAGCTTAGAACATGACATAATATTTATAAATATTTCGCGCTTCTTTTGTTTTTTTTTATTCTTCACAAAAGGATGTCAGTGGCACGGAGATTCCATATTTAAATTATATGAAAACTCTTTGGGCAGGCGCGCGCCATAGATCAGATAACACATGAGAAATGAAAATTCATACAACTTTCTCTCCCGCTAAAACACGTTAGAAATGGATTTTCATACATTTTTTCCTCCCGCTTATTTAGGTCTAGGAAAAGACAAACTTTCTCTTTTCATTTTCAGGGAATAATGAATACTGTTCCGATCAGGTGTAGTATAAACAATATTTAAATATAAAAGTTTTCTATTCCCGCCTCTTTTCATTAAAAAGAAATAAGTAAAGAATTTTTAATTGTTTTCTTCAAGAATGAAATTGAGCTTCGCCGTCCGATATTTAAAATTGATGACTAATATACTCACACGAAGACAAGGCTGAATAGCAAAGCGACCTCTTTGGTCATTGGGCTGAATGCATGATGTCTTTGCCAGTATGATGGTTAGATGTACGTAAGGATGTACGCGAACTTTTTGAAAGGAAGATGTGTTTTTAGGGTTCCGTAGCCAAATGGCAAAAAACGGAACCCTTATAGATTCGTCAAGTCTGTCTGTCTGTCTGTCTGTCTGTCCGTCCGTATGTCACAGCCAATTATTTCCGAAACTATAAGAGCTATACTGTTGAAATTTTGTCAGTCGATGTATTCTGTGAACCGCATTAAGATTTTTACATAAAAATAGAAAAAAAAACAATACATTTTGGGGGTCTCCATACATGGAACTGAAACTCAAAATTTTTTTTTTCATCAAACCTATCCGTGTGGGGTATCTATGGATAGGTGTTCAAAAATGATGTTGAGGTTTCTAATATCATTTTTTTCTAAACTGAATAGTTTGCGCGAGAGACACTTCCAAAGTGGAAAAATGTGTGTCCCCCCCCCTCTAACTTCTAAAATAAGAGAGTGATAAAACTACAAAAAAAATATGTTGTACATTGCCATGCAAACTACCAACGAAAATTGGTTTGAACGAGATCTAGTTAGTAGTTTTTTTTAATACGTCATAAATCGTAACACGCAATTTATCTTTCATCCAATCAATACACTAGTATAAAAACATCGATCAAAGTTACAACGAACTACAAGAACTTTTATATGATGTTACTTTCTGATACGGAACCCTTCATGGGCGAGTCCGACTCGCACTTGGCCGCTTTTTTTTTTTTAATCACTTACCGCCCTAGGGCTTTTCTAGCTACATTATTACCCTAGAGCGCTAATAAGTCACTTACAAGCCCCATTTGGAGGTAATAAGAACCTACTTACCGAACATGAGAGATGTAAAATACTTTCACACGAATTTAGTTATAAAATTTGATACTACATACAGAAACTTCAATTTTATATATTTGTATAGATAGAGTATTCATAGAGGAAGGTATAAGGCTGAATAATATCACCCTATGGTCTTTAGGACCAGAGCAGGCGTTAGACTTTGTGGTGGAACATGCAAACACATTTAATGTTACAACTATTGTAAATAAATAAATGATTTCGTACATTTTACATACAGCGCCATCTAGTCCCAAACTGAGCAAAGCTTGTATTATGGGTACTAGACAACTAATATACATTGTATTTGTAAATAAATTCATATTATACATAGAAAACACCCAAACTCCAAACCAAATATTTGTGATTCACACAAACATTTGTTCTGACCTGGGAATCAAACCCGAGACCTCAAGAACAGCAGTTGCATGTGCTACGCATACCACTGCACCATGGAGGCTTTTAATTAATCTTTATTGCTTTCTTTTTTTACCAACAACTCCAAAAGGAAGTTGAATTCAAATTCCACGTAGGCTAACACATTGTGTGATTCAAATTTGTTGTTGTTTGGCACTGAAAATCAGTATTGTAATGATTCATTCCCATTGCAAATAACGCTGAGTGTCCAACCATTTTGTTCCAGACACAGCGTACAACCCCAACTGATATTGAACAGTTTAGTGGGACGTCTTATAGGCTTAGTTTATTAATTGTATTGTAAGTGTTACTTAGTTTGTATAAATATTAATGTAATGACACGTCATACATTCCACGTCATTACTTATTTGACATTAATTGACGTTTCTTACAAATGTTTCCAATTATAACTCGTGCGACCTAAGATGGCACCTGACTCAAATGTCAGTCGTTTATAGTACTGAGTGCAAGAAAAATATAATTTATTCTAGTTTTTTTAAATTTTAACATTTATTTTGTTTCAAAGAGTTTCTCATAACATATTACTTTATCTTAAGTGGTACTTTACTACCCGAGTTTCGAAAATACATATGCATACCAATAGGAAGCAGGCCTCATTCATTATTTACCCGAATGCATTCTTCGTGCAGTGATTTAAATAATATTAGGTAATACCTAATATCATTTTAAATGAAATTAGGAACTAAAATATGGTTATAAAATACAATTTAAAATCGTCATGATAAGCCTTTTAATCGTAG
The DNA here is from genome assembly GCA_932526445.1 of Phragmatobia fuliginosa. Taxonomy (NCBI): domain Eukaryota; kingdom Metazoa; phylum Arthropoda; class Insecta; order Lepidoptera; family Erebidae; genus Phragmatobia; species Phragmatobia fuliginosa. The sequence goes on along the minus strand of OW052084.1, from coordinate 6,109,869 downwards.
TCTCTGAAAATCATATGTGTATGGATATTCTTTATTATAAACTATTGCGTCTCATACTCGTCATGCTAGTTTTTTATCGTGTGACCTATCTTAAAACAATTGGGTTATCCAGACGAATCTAATGATATATTTATAAAATAAATTCGTAGAGTGATTTATATGACATTAGGTAATACCTAATAAACTAAAATTATTATGGAAAGATTCTTGCAACGGTAATAGTGATGCTAACGCTACTCGCAGGGCGACAGAGGGGTATCACGCGGGGGGAACGGTATCATGTTTCGTTTTGAGCCAGGTGCCATCTTAGCTCGCACGAGTTATAAAGAATATGTTTGTAATCTTTCTTTTTAGGTCTATATTATGTCTTATTTAACTATTACCAAAATGTAAACTTGGTTTGTGTGCAAAAAAAAAAAAAATATGGATTTCCTCGAGACTTTTGTTGGCAGAAGGTAATTTCTTTTTTTTTTGGACTAGCTTCGTTTCGCGACGGTACTTGCAAATTAACAACAATAACCGACTTTACAAATAAATATATTTGAAGTATCTGTTTGTAATATCAAAGGAAAAGACTCACCGTAAGCATATGACAGTAATATAATATGTCGTAATGAACTCTATACACAGAACGCAAACGCCATCTGACGGCGTTGGATGGAGTCAACGATTCAACGGCCGAGTTTATAACTAATCTTGTAAATTCATTTGGACATTAAAATTTCAACGAGTGAACTAAGGGGTCATCCATAAATTACGTCACACGAATTTCATGATTTTTTTGTCCCTCCCCCCTCCTTGTCACAGCTGGTCACATTTGTGAGACTCCCTCCCTCCCCTAGTGTGACGTCACATAATTTGCAAATTTACATTTAGAAATCATTGAATGAAAACAGGTTCCGAAATCAGTTTTATTCCCATTTAAATTATTTTTTTATAAAATTAACATCAAATCAAACAATTTAATAAAACAAAAATTGATTACTTATACAAATTAGAGAAAATAATAAATCAAAATTTTTTCAAAGTGCGTGTCAGGTTGCGCATAGAATTGGGTTCTGTGGTCACCCATAATGATAGGTATATTTAAAATCGTGTCCAATAGATAATTGTTATGTTTACTTATTATTTCTTAATTTTTGTACGAAGTTTTCCAAGATAGTGCATTTTACAAGTAAGACCTGTACAACTCCTGAAAAAAATATATCAAAACCGCAATAGTTTTCCTTTAAGTTTTAATATATGGACTACTATCATGATTTTTTTCAGATTTTTCGAGCCATCTGTTTAGCTTTTAGAGAGGGGGATGCCCTATTTTTACAAAAATCGGCCAAGTGCGAGTCGGACTCGCCCATGAAGGGTTCCGTATCAACAAGTAACATTATATAAAAGTTCTTGTAGTTCGTTGATTAAATGAAAGGTAAATTGCTGTTTACGCTTTATGACATATTAAAAAAAAACTACTTACTAGATCTCGTTCAAACCAATTTTCGTTGGTAGTTTACATGGTAATGTACAACATATATTTTTTTTAGTTTTATCACTCTCTTATTTTAGAAGTTAGAGGGGGGGGGGGGGACACACATTTTTCCACTTTGGAAGTGTCTCTCGCGCAAACTATTCAGTTTAGAAAAAAATGATATTAGAAACCTCAACATCATTTTTGAACACCTATCCATAGATGAGTATGAGTAACACGTATGAGTTTGATGAAAAAATTTTTTTTGAGTTTCAGTTCCAAGTATGGGGACCCCCAAAATGTATTGTTTTTTGTCCATGTTTACCTATTTGAAAATCTTAATGCGGTTCACAGATTACATCGACTTACCAAATTTCAACAGTATAGCTCTTGTAGTTTCGGAAAAAAGTGGCTGTGACATACGGACGGACAGACAGACAGACTTGACGAATCTATAATAGTTCCGTTTTTTGCCATTTGGCACCGGAACCCTAAAAAATGCGTTTGAAAGTTGAATAACTCGCAAACGGATAACTAAATCGACAAATCGTTTTAAGAACCTCGCAATGTTTTTAAAAAACCTATCCAATGATACCCAACACGATTGGTAGCCTCGAGAAAAAGAAAACATCACCACTTTACGAGTAGGGGACGTACCCCAAATAAATAGTACATTGTTCACCGAGGGAGGAAAGGGACCGATTACTAGCGAGGGAGCAGTTTGTGGCCCGAAGGCGCAGCCTAGGGCCACAATACTCCCGAGGTAGGAATGGGACTTTCACCCGAGTGCTACACAGTGCTTTATACTACACCTGTGAGGAACATTTAAAGTATTTTTAAAATAAAATCAAAACGTAAGACATCATGTAAGACACAATTTAGCTTAGAATTTTACCAATATTTCGCGCTTCTTTTGTTTTTTTTATTATTCTTCACAAAAGGATGTCAGTGGCATGGAGATTCCATATTTAAATTATATGAAATCTCCTTGATCAGGCGCGCGCCATAGATAAGTTAACACATGAGAAATGAAAATTCATACAACTTTCTCTCCCGCTATTAACACGTTAGAAATGGATTTTCATACATTTTTTTCTCCCGCTTATTCATGTCAAGGAAAAGACTAACGTTCTCTTTTCATTTTCAGGGAATATTGACTACTGTTCCGATCAGGTGTAGTATAAAATAATATTCATATGTTTATTGTAGCACTTTATTATACCTATTCAAGCAAAGTTACATCTTTCTAGCACCAACCGTTTGGGCGGTAGGTATAGGACGGACGGAAGGATTTAACGAATGTATAAGGGTTCCAAGTCAAGAACTACGATACCCTGAAAACGATTATATCTATTTGTCACAAATATTTAATTATTTGTTCGACTATATTAGATTAGAATATACTTTATTGTACACCAAATACATTTTTGCAGTTTTGAAAGTTTCGCTAAGATATGTACAATATGCGGTCTTATTGCTAAAAGCAACCTCTTCCAGGCAACCTTTGGATGGGCTATTCGACAGAAGAAAAAAAGCGGCCAAGTGCAAGTCGGACTCGCCCATGAAGGGTTCCGTATCAGCAAGTAACATCATATAAAAGTTCTTGTATTTCGTTGTAACTTTCATCGATGTTTTACATCATTGATACTAGTGTTGATTGGATGAAAGGTAAATTGCGTGTTACGATTTATGACGTATTAAAAAAAACTACTTACTAGATCTCCTTCAAACCAATTTTCGTTGGTAGTTTACATGGTAATGAACAACATATATTTTTTTTAGTTTTATCACTCTCTTATTTTAGAAGTTAGAGAGGGGGTGGGGCACACATTTTTCCACTTTGGAAGTGTCTCTCGCGCAAACTATTCAGTTTAGAAAAAAATGATATTAGAAACCTCAACATCATTTTTGAACACCTATCCAGTGATACCCCACACGTATAGGTTTGATGAAAAAAAATTTTTTTGAGTTTCAGTACCAAGTATGGGGACCCCCAAAATTTATTGTTTTTTTTTCTATTTTATATAAAAATCTTAATGCGGTTCACAGAATACATCGACTGACCAAATTTCAACAGTATAGCTCTTATAGTTTCGGAAATAATTGGCTGTGACATACGGACGGACAGAGAGACAGACAGACTTGACTAATCTATAAGGGTTCCGTTTTTTGCCATTTGGCTACGGAACCCTAAAAATGTGATTTAATCACAAAATAGTAGAACTAAGAATGACGTTGTTTCATCCGCGAAAAACAGTGTTCAAATGAAATAGAAACAAAGAAACAAATCACCGCTAGGTCCGATAGGCGCAATCAAAGGGCGCCTCGGCGGTCGGCGCGTACTAGTAGAGCGAGTGGTCACCAAAACAATTGGTATCTTATATTTACACAGATATAGTTGTATATGTTTTTGAGGTTTTCGTAAAGTAATAGTTTAAAGTTGGTGTAATAAGACTTAGACTACAATAGATTTTGAAATGTGACTTCACATTATTTAGGACCCCTCCCACCCCCTTGTCACACAATGTCACACTTCGTCGACCCCCCTCCCTCCTCCTTTACGTAATTTATGGATGGCCCCTAATATGTCTCGTTGCTCTAACATTTCCCAACGACGCCCACTGTTCAAAGACCAGGAATTAGTGACCCTACTCTTCTGACATATACTTATATACGACACTTGCATAAAAAAAGCGGCCAAGTGCGAGTCGGACTCGCCCATGAAGGGTTCCGTAGAAGCAAGTAACATCATTTAAAAGTTTTTGTACGTCGTTGTAACTTTCATCGATGTTTTAATAAGTGTTTTGATTGAAAGAAATGTAAATTGCGGTTTATGATTTATGACGTACTAAAAAAAAACAGCCTACTAGATCTCGTTCAAACCAATTTTCGTTGAAAGTTTGCATGGTAATGTACATCTTATATTTTTTTTTGTTTTATCATTCTCTTATTTTAGAAGTTACATAAAGAATCTATAAGGTTCCGTTTTTTGCCATTTGGCAACGAAACCCTAAAAATGTGTCTGTCTTTCTTATTAGATATTTATCTGTTTGTTGCGGCTAATCTCTGGAACGTCTGGACCGATTTTAAAAAGTTACCTTGGATAGTTGATGACACAAGGAATAACTTGGGCAGTTTTTTGAGACTAGCTTCGCTCCGCGGCGTTACTCGCGATTCACAACAGTAACCGCGGGTAACACCGCACGACTGAGCTAGTGGCAAATATATAAATATTTGTACAGGTGTCGCAACATGCCAAATTGTGCTGGGAATGTATGGCTGTACTGAAGAAGATCAAACTATTCAAGTGCAGAGTCGAAGAGGCGCAGAGGCTAATATCTAATCAATATATTCAGCAACAGGTTATATAAGTAATATACCTCATGTCGTTGTTAACTTCAATCAACAACCCGTAATGTTCCACTGTCTCCTCTCAGGAGAGGGTTAAGGCCATACGTCCCCACGCTGGCCGAGTGCGGGTTGGGGACTGGCAAGTCTGGCTGTGGCTACGTTACCTTACCGTTGGATGTTTTTAAGTCGACCGAAGGCGTCCAACTATACATCACGACTGCTATCTTATGATAACAATCGGGACCGACTGCTTAACGTGACCTCCGAATTACTCCCAAAACAAAACACCCATATAGGGTCTGAACGCGCCATCGTCGCTTAACCTCGGTGATTGTTTCCAATCACCTAAGGCCAGCCGAGTGGCCTTGAGCGCTTCTATGGTATTGTTAACTTCAATAGCCCTTAATAGTCCACTGCTGGACATAGGCACCCTAGCCAGACGTATTGCAACAGATTCTGTGTCAAGTTTTCCATCTCTCTGCAGTGCTGTTGTCCTGCGTAATTTGCTCTAATAGTCGGCTAACACCCACCGAATGAATAGGGTAGTGATGAATTACCATCATCAATTGCTTTTAAGAGTCCACTGATGGAATGGCAAGAGTAAGCCATTTCCATCTCTCTTACGTGTGTAGTTCTTCGTAGTTTGTTACCTTAGTCGAATCTTAGGGGGCGTTCATTTATTACGCAAGACGATTTAGGGGAAAGGGAGGTGACCCATGTCTTATTTTTTCTTACAAGGGGGTTGGTCTTGGTAGTTCTTACATTTCAGGCGCACAGAGGGCAAACCTTGTGGTTTTAGTCGGTTCGATTCCGACACACCGCCCCGCCGCATAGAAAACCCCGGCGGGGTGAAGAAGCCCCGAGGGGATTTCCACACGTAAATAAAAGAGTAGTTTTTATGTTAGTTAAAACAAAGCTAAGTGATCATATCCAAACGATTCCATCCAACATCATTGTAAACGTTGCTAAAAATTGTTACTTCACTACGTATTCTAAAACAAAGTCCGCTGCTGTCTGCCTGTTCGCGATAAACTTAAAAACTACTGCACCGATTTTCATGCTATCTCAGCAATAGATAGATTGATTCTCGAGTAAAGTTTTAGTAATTAATTTGTGAAGTTTAAAATATATTATGTTTTAACCTGTGCAAAGCCGGGGCGGGCCGCTAGTTTAAAAATAAACATGAAAACCATCCAATTTATTATTTTAGATTCATAAGTAATAAATATTAAAGATAGGGTGAGGGGTGCGCCTATTTTTATTTTTTCTTAGAGGTGGGAGGGGGTCATACCTAGTAAAAATCAGCTTACGTAATAAATGAATGGCCCTTTAAGACGCATACACAATGAATACGGATAGTGACATTGGGGTGGTGACGAATTATCATCATCAATAGCCTTTAAGAGTCTACTGCTGGACACACGCCTCTCTTTACGGGAGAGAGTGCATGGAGCAACACTCGCCGAGGCGTACTCCTCCTTCCTCTGACCCTCGGTCCTCAGATTCACTTCTTTGTACTTTGTTATTAAATTATATAAGTTTTTATACAGGCCTATTTATAGTCCATAACAAAACAGAATTTGTTCCAATAATTACTGTTTTTGTATTTCAGAAAACTATACTGAGAAGTTTATCTAGACTATCATCTGTTGAAATAAATAATGTAATACTTATCACCCACAATGATAAAGAAACATTAACTTCAATAAAACATGAAATAGATCACTCCGAAGACGAATATAATTACAACGAAGTAGACAATACAAGTGACCACGAAATTAAAAAAGAACGAAAGCCCGCCATTAAGCGTAAAGTTTTAAAAAATCAAAAGAGATCACATTACAGATTAGTCTATGGTCCCGATGTTTATAAAAAAAGTTCATTGAGAAAGAAGTTTTCAATCGAGTCTGGAGAAGTACCGTTGTGGTATGAGAAAGATAAATGCAGTCAATTTTATAAAACGAGCAAGTTCAGATGTGGCTTATGCATTGAAGGATTTAATTGTAAGGAGAAATTGGACGAACATTATTCAGCGCGTCACGATGAGGTGAGTGTGTTGTTGAGATCGTGATCGTCAACAGCCCACTGCTGGACTTAGGCTTCATGACCCTTATAGTTTCGTGGTGTCCGGCGGTCCGTCCGTCCTTCCGCGACTTACCGTCCAAACGGTTTGATGAAAGAAGATGAAACTTTGCATGGATATGTGTTTCTATCACGTCGACAAAGTGCTACAATTCAGTAGTTTATGACTCGGAACCCTATTAAATTCGTTATGTCCACTTGTCCGTTCGTCCCCATCGTGTGGGGTATCATTAGATAGGTCTTTTAAAAGCAATAAAGGTTTCCTGAGACAATTTTTGATGTGAAACATCTATAGGCGCACGTATGTGAAACACGCACGTAAAATAGATTTCTGGCCTGGCGACTGGCGACGCGTCGCCACGGCACGCTATACGATGGTATATATATACAGTCTATATGCAGTAGCTTCGCGTCGCCACACCGTACACACTACTGCATATAGACTACTATTTTAATAATAATAATTAGTAATATTTTATTTTATCATTATGACATATTTAGTTCCTATTACAATATGTTCTTTTCTGCATATTACTTTTACAAAATAATGGCGATGTTTCACATCTGCCAGGCGTCCCGTGACGGCTCAATTTTTTTTTGATTTAGGTATCCATTTGCGAGATATTCCACTTTAAAGTGCACTTTTTTGTAAAAACAGGGCGTCCCCCCCCCCCCCCTCTAAAAGCTAGGGACTAGCCCCGAAGTGTACTTATTATAAAATTTATTATTATATTTATGTCGTCGGTCAGTCGGTGGGTCCTTACATGTGTGGCACGTGCAGCACGCGGTTCCGTACGCAGGGTTCCCTGCAGGCGCACGCGGGCACACATAGGGTCGCGCGAGAATGCTCGCGCTGCGGGTTCCAGTGCCACACACTTCGCCGGTTGAACGCTCACATCACGCGCGCGCACCAGCTCGTCCAGTGCGTCTACTGTGGCCTGTGTCTGCCGTGAGTACCGCTGTAGCCACTTCTCTCGTCTACTTCTTCTCGTAGACCCCGGCTGGGGTCCTCCACACCACCTGTCGCCACAGGCGGGTCACTGGGCTACATCCGGGTGGATCTGTACGAAGTTTCGGGGAATTATTCCATTCCAGGGACGGATATCGTTCCCCTCCAACACAAAGGGAAGTACCTCCGACCAGGCGAGGTGATGTTGTATATATGCTAATGTTGCTCTTTATGTTTCACTTGCTCTGTATGTGGAAGTTGCAACAACCGCTTCTGTGCTCAGGGAGTGGGAGATCCACTTTAAAGTTGTACATTGCTATTACAATGGTCTTTTTAAACCAGTATAGAATTGCAGGAACGTGCGTGAGTTTCGCGCGCACTACCGCGAGATGCACAGCGTGTTTGTGTGCGAGCCGTGCGGCAAGCGATGCAAGACCAAGTACATGCTCGAGAAACACATGAGGTGAGCGCACCAGTGGGACTATGTTTTTAGGTATTTAAATAAAATAGTACCATTGTGTCACAAATTTTAAAACAAACACGTTGAACGTTTGTTGCTCAATAAGATCGTCTTTAGAATTCCGTAGCCAAATGGCAAAAAACGGAACCCTTATAGGTTTGTCAATATCTGTCTGTCTGTCCGTCCGTATGTCACAGCCACTTTATTCCGAAACTATACTGTTAAAACTTGGTAAGTAGATGTATTCTGTGAACCGCATTAAGATTTTCACACAAAAATAGAAAAAAAAACAATACATTTAGGGGGTTCCCATACTTGGAACTGAAACTCAAAAAATTTTTTTTCTTCAAACACATACGTGTATCTGTGGGTATCTATGGATAGGTCTTCAAAATGTGGGTGACTACGGAACCCTATTCTATGCGTGGCCTGACACGCACTTGGCCAATTTTGTTTCTTTCTTGTTAGACACAAGAAAGAAACAAAATTGGCAATTGTTGTATTTTCTTGTTTAAGAGAATTATTGGAACCATTTTTACCTACTTAAATCACACCTTGAAATAACAAGTAATGTTCTGAGTGGAGACCTGGTGTCCTTTTACACAGGTTTTCATACCTATTTCAGGCACCAGCTATCCACAACCGAGTTTGTCAAATTTAATATTACATATAATTTTCATTGTATTTTGGTTTTGGTGAGAATAATTTTCTTTGTTTGTACAGATGTTTGACGCGTGTAGTTAGATGTATTGGTATGTAGGTTTGAATGTATGTATTGATTGTTGTTCGTGTCGTGAGCAGTAGTCACTCGCGCGTGCACGTGTGCGGTAGCTGCGGTCGCTCGTACGCGAGCAGTGCGGGGCTGCGCAAGCACCGCGCAGTTCGCCACGGCGCGGCGAGCGGGGAGGACGCGTACTGCGCGCGCTGCGTTAAGCAGTTCGCCAGCGCGCCGCTCTACCGCCGACATCTGCTCAACGCCACCGCGCATGCCCACGAGACTAACAAACTGTAAGTTTCAGCTCCACATGAATACCCCTACTCATCACAACATAGGTAGTATAAAACAAAGTCGCTTCCGCGCTCTGTCTGTCCCTATAAATGCTTCGATTTTTAAAACTACGCAACAGATTTTGATGCCGTTTTCTTTAATAGATAGTGTTTCAAGAGGAAAGTTTATATCTACAATACATGCATAATATAGTAGAAAAACATTGATAATTTTAGAGGTTTCTTATGTGATGTCGTAAATTAACCCATTTTTTACGCTTACATTCTAAACGCTGGCTGTACCATACGAGATAGATCAAAATAATGTACTACAGTATTGTACATCTTATAAAGGTCTACATAAAAGTCCGCGATGGTATATTTCTATCTCTTAGAGATAACCCACAATAACCATTTTATTATTTCTTTCTTTTTACGAGAAATAATCGCTTATTTACGAAGCTATACAGTATTAATCTTTATCCAAATAAGTACCTTAAATACACTGTGCATTCAATATAGATTAATATGGCCCTTTACAGTATGTAATTTAAATTAATGTTTTTGAAGATATTACAGATTTTAAATGCAGGAAATTAGCGATTGTGGCGGTACCGGCCGGGACCCGTTAGTTGGCGCTGCTGTCGATTTGGCACTATCAGTTAATAAACACAATACTTTAATAAGAATAAATATTCTAAGGAGGTTCGCCTACTATACAGAACTGGACAGACGCGTTACATAGTATAGGGTTTACTTCGAATTTTCCTAATCTATCGCTAAAATTTTTTGGACAAGAACTCAATCAGTCACATATACTTACTTTTTTTGTAAATTTATACTTTAATATTATAAAGCTGTTAGTGTTAGTTGTGTAAACAGTTAGTTTCTCAAAAATATATAATTGTTCCCCTTCAAAAGTTCTAAAAAAAGTTCAGTACTGCTGTACTGAACTTTGTCTACCTTTTAAGGTTGGCTCACTATAACCTTTTTTTAAGGGAAATAAATTTGCTTCCGCGGTATAACATCACGCCATGGGCAATAGAAGATGCAGACGGAGCTGTGTAGCTAGTACATACATAATATACTTAGGAAACACCTAAACTCCGAAACAAATACTTATAGATAGATCATTCAAAGATTTGTTCCTACCCGGGCATCGAGGTCTTGACTCAAGCACAACAGTCGCTTACGCTACCACTGCATAACCAATACAGTCTTAAGTACTATTCATAATTTTGGTTCACTTTGAGTGTTCCTATATAAATCGTTCAGGCGTTGTGCTCGAAGCTCGAACTATCGGCTATGGGTTTCTATCGTCGAATGCTAATTGTATTGAACGTGTCCACAGGGCTAAGAAGGTGCCGTGTCTGGAGTGCAGCAACACGTACTCGCGGCGCGCGTACATGATGAACCACTACCGACACGTGCACATGAACCAGTCCAAGTACTACTGCTCGCACTGCGACCGGGTGAGTACTACACTGCAACGCAAACCAACCATACGTACGTACAACCAACCATACGTACGTACAACCACCATACGTACGTACAACCAACCATACTTACAACCAACCATACGTACGTACAACCAACCAAACGTACGTACAACCAACCATACTTACGTACAACCAACCATACGTACGTACAACCAACCATACGTACGTACAAGCAACCATTCAAACATGCTACCAACCATGCAAACTCTTCAAATCAAGTTGCAAATAACTCTCTAGGTATTATCAGCGTTAGGGCACATGACCTTAACCCTCTCCTGAAGACCTTAGTCCAACAGTGGGACGTGATGGGTTGTTGATGATTTGACCACATCATTCTAATACATTTGTTAATTCTTTAGAAACGTTTACGATTGTAAAAACGCTTAGAGAGCCGCTTGCGATAGCCGACGAGTTATCTGACCGTTCTAATAGTTAGGAAATAATATATAAATACACTATAATATATCTGTGTATGTTTGTTCAGCACTTCCTAAACCGCACTCGCTACGTGGAGCACGTGCGCTACAACCACGAGGGCGCCAAGAGGGAGAGGAACAAGCTCTGCAACGTGTGCGGCCGAGGGTTCGCGGTCAGTACTCCTCCTCTACCTTACCCCCTCTACCCTTGCATATTTGGGGCGGACAGGGGACCGCATAACCTACTTCGTTGCCTTTTTTTTATATTTAAGCTTACCATAGTGACTCTACTTTTGCCTGATGGAAAGCATGAGTAGGGGTCACTGTCCTTATAGTGAGGGTAGGCAATGCAGCATGGTGACCCCTACCATGGCTGGTCAGAATGATTGGGCTTCCGGTCTCACACTCACCAACGAAATTGCTGTCGTTATTAGGATGATCTTCTGTGTGAGGGTAGTTCTGCCCCGGACGAGCCGGACCATTCGTACTGAAATCAGCGTGGCTCTACTACCTACCTATAGAAACCTTACTCTTACTCTCTCAGCAGAAGCAATAACTGTCTGTTAGTAATATCAAATTAAAGACTTCACTAAATTTGTACGTAAGTATATACAGTTCATATTTACTTACAACAAAAAATCTATTATTATTATTTTTGTCCGTCTGTTTGTGGCAGCTAATCTCCGGAACGGTTAAACCGGTTTTGATGTGACTTTCACGGGCAGATATCTGATGATGTAAATAACTTAGGCTACCTTGTTTAGACTAGCATCAAAGACGCTTCTATTTATCACGATAAACGACACGCGCGGGAGAAGCCGCGCTCACAAACTAGCATTAATTAATATCATTTGTTCCCCAGACCAATCGTATCCTCTTGAACCACATCCGGTCGCACTCCGGCGAGCGGCCCTTCGAGTGTTCGCACTGCTCGGCCAAGTTCACGCAGAAGCACTAGTTAAGGAACCCCAATCTACTAACATTTCCTTTGTCAGCACTCTCAAATCTGGGACATGCGTCACTCAACAAACTGCTTAGACTAGTATAATTTTTAGTATATAAGCCCATATCTGTATTAATTAAGCAATTACCATTTTGTAAGCATTTAGTTGTTACTCTGTCAGTTTAATAAATATATTTTTTTAGTCAAAACCGAGTTTGAGTACTTGAATGGCGCAGCCGGTAGGATCTCTGTAGTCAGTGATACGTATAAAATCTACGGGAAGCCGACGTCCGTTTCTACGGTTTAGCAGAGATCGCCGAACAAAGAAATTTTTCAAGAACCTACTCTGGTACCAGACAGAGGGCCAGCTGACAACCGGTAATTCAGGGACGATGGAAATCGCTGCGGAATTGTGAGTAGATCTTTTCACCTTCCTTTCAGCTTTCCAATTTGTGTTCCTTACCTTATAACAAGTCTGTGTTTCGTGTACTATTAGGGATTAGACAACGCCTAGATAGTATTTACATAGATATTTGCAACTTAGTTAGTATTCTACCTAACACTAAGTAGTATAAGTACTTAATTTATTCTTTCCCTTTTAATTGAGATACGTAGGTACGATGGAGGTCGCAAATAGAGTTCCACAGGAAATAATCAAGGGTATTCCCGTATTCACTGGAGAACCCAGAACCTTGCCACTGTACCTCAAAAAATGCGAATACATTATCCTTCGATACCAGGGAGATGTCTCGCAAAATGAATATTTATTTCACATTTTAACTAGCCGTTTAGGTGGCGAAGCAGCCAACCTAGTAGGAGAAAGGGACTCCATAAACACTTGGGCCCAATTGAAAGCCCTACTAAGTGAACATTTTGGAGATCCGCGTACAGAAGAATGTTTAGCCCTAGAGCTAGAAAGCTGTAGGATTAATAGGAACGAGAGTTACCTAGAGTTTTGTCGTAGATTACAACATTTGAGGAGTGTTTTGTTTTCTAAAATTGCAGAAACAGACAATGATGAAATTTCACGTCGAATTAAGCAAAATATTTATAATAATAGATCGCTGCACATATTCCTCTATAGTTTGCCATCATTTATGGTTAGGAAAGTTCGTATGCGCGATGTTTTGACACTAGAAGACGCTTTAAAGGTGGTTTTGGAAGAGCAAAACTTCCAGACAGTTTACGAGGCTAGAACACAGGATTCTCGCACCTCAAATAGGACGCCTAGACCTAATTCTAGTACCAATACCCACCATTTTAATCCTCGTAATACATCGGAAGTACATACACCGAATAATAGTAGGAACAATCATGCGTCACCTCAAAATAATTCAAATAATTCGAATCAATCTAGAAATATTAGGTATAATTCTTATAATTCTAATAATCATAATTCTAATTACTCGAATCGTAACTTCATACAGTCACAATTAAATAGGTCACCGTTTCCGTCAAACCAAAAAATAATAATTAATGACGAATACAGAAACTGTTTCGAATCATGTAAAAAGCTATTAACTAATGCACCTTTGTTACAGTACCCTGATTTCAGTAAACCTTTTATTCTTACTACTGATGCATCAAACTATGCAATTGGGGCTGTATTGTCGCAGGGCCCGATAGGCGCGGATAAACCTATTGCTTATGCAAGTAGGACTCTTAGCGACACAGAAACCAGATATAGCACCATAGAAAAAGAACTTCTGGCCATAATTTGGGCTGCCAAACACTTTAGACCGTATCTTTATGGTAATAAGTTTACTATTTTTACTGATCACAGGCCTTTAGCGTGGTTATATTCACTTAAGGAGCCGAATAGTAAGCTAACACGTTGGCGACTAAGGCTAGAAGAATATGATTTTGAGGTCCGTTACAAAAAGGGTCCCCAAAATACAAACGCAGACGCTTTATCGAGAGTCAAGATTAACGCAATTGACGACGACTTAGACTCGATATTTGTTAACGTAGGTGATAGAAAAAAACGGATTCAAGAAATCGTAGAGGAATTAGAACATGACCTTGCTTTGAGCAACCCTATTGAGACGATAGAAATCTCAGACTCTGATGATGGGGTCACAGCTAATTCAGTTTCTAATAGAGAACATGATGGAATACCCATCTTGAATGAAGCCATAGACTTGAAACCCAGACAAATATTAGTATTTTCATGGCTCAAAGATAAACTAGCGGTTAAGGATGTTTCAAATAAAAAGCAGAAAATTCTAGAAGTTCATTTACCTGTTAATAACGAAAGCATTGTCAAAGACTTTTTAAAAGAATATATCGACCCTAAAAATAAGTACTACATTTACTTTGAAAGCCCTTTGTTTAGAAAAACTTTTTCTAGCGTTGTTATCAAACTATTTAAAAAGGACTCGATAAAATTAAACGAGTGTACTGAGCGAATAGTAAACTTAACCGACTCAGAAGTAGATCAAAGGGAAGTAGTTTTAAAATATCATGAAGGAAAGACATGTCATAGAGGGATTAGAGAAACTCTTACCAAACTTAAGAGGCACTATTGGTGGCCTAATATGAAAGAAATGGTTTCAGCAATCATAAACAGCTGCGAACCATGTCGAAAAATGAAGTATGATAGGAAACCCATTAAACCACAAATTCAGCTTACTCAGAGTCAGGATGCTCCATTCCAGGAAGCTTTTATGGATGTTTTATACATAGAAGGTCACTATTATTTAACTATAGTAGAAGCTTTTAGCAAGCTAGGACAAGCAATTGACATTCCTAATCGAAGCACCCCTGAAATAGTTAAAGCCTTGATTAAATATTTTAGTATGTACGGGTTACCCAAGAAAATAAGTTGTGATTCAGGAACAGAATTCAACAATGCACTAATTAAAGAAATGTTGGACTTATATAAAATTGATTTACACGTAGGTACGCCGAATAATCCCAATTCCATGGCAATAGTCGAGAGATTTCACTCCACTATTATAGAGATCTATAGGTTAGCTAAGTATGATAAGAGCGATTTAGATGCAGCATCAGTTATGACTTATTCCATAATGGCTTATAACAACACCATACACTCTGCAACAAATTTTACACCCTTCGAGATAGTATTTGGTCACACGGAGTCAGGGAATGTTTTTGATATCGATAGGGAGAAAAACTTGTTGCAAAAACTACTACTAGATCATAGGAAACGTCTAAAGACACTTTATGAATACATTTCTGAAAAAATTGTGTCGGATAAAGCTAAAGTTAGAGATAAGAAAGGCGGCGAGAAGCCACCATCAATTAAGAATGGAGATGAGATATATATGAAAAATACTAGGATAAGAAAAGCTAAGGAACTCCCACGCTATGAGAAAGCTCAAGTCATTGGTGATTCCCAACGAAATATAATACCCGTTAAACTTAATAATAGGCCGACTAAAGTAGCAATAAAGAATGTTAAACGTCCCCCACAGGTCTTACCTAGTGCTTCTGCTACTGGTGCCATCAGTGATCAACCTGGACCTTCAAAACCTCAATCAGAATCCAGGGATAGCACCACTGAAGATGGGAACAGCAGTGAAGAGGAGTAGTTATTGGACGATATTTAAGTATAGACTTAGGTTTCTTAGTATTACAGATAGATAGTAATATTCGGGATTTTGATAGTTTAAAGAATATTGTAAGGGAAAATAACTTGGATAAGGATTTGTTAGGAATAGAAAAACAAATAGAAAACTTGATAGAAGTTAGCAGGGATAGATTAAGTCAGATATTACCCACTAATAATAGAAATAAACGTGCTTTATTCAGTCCTCTAGGATCATTCGTTAAGGCCATTTCCGGTAACTTAGACGAAGAGGACGCAATTAGGTACAATCGGGAGATATTCATTTTGCAAAACAGAGAACATTCAATCGAACGTAAAGTTTCATCATTCCAAAAGGTTTTTGACAAATTAGTTAACAATTCCGAAAAAATTAACTCAAATATCAAAGAGCTAGGGTTGCAAACCACAGAGGTGAGAATACTCGCTCAAAATGAATTAAAATTTAATAAGCTATTGAGTGTTATGAATTCTATGTACCAAATACTAAGTAACTTTCGAACCTGTTATGAAAATATTCAAGAAATTGAAACAGCCATTGCATTTAGTAAATTACATGTGCTACACCAATCTATTATTAATTCTACCGAATTGTACAACGTTCTGTTAGTAATAAGTAAACATGCAAGAACTATATATCCAATAAGCCGTATCAATTTGACAAAGTTAGAACGTAATATCTTAGTAAAATCTTATTTAGATTGTAGTCAAAAGTTAGTTTTTATTTTAGAAGTCCCCTTGATAGATACCGAAACATATAATTATTATAAGGTAATTCCCATCCCGATCTATAACACTTCATATACTTTTACTATTATCCCAAAATACCCTTACCTATTGGTGAATCGATTGAAGTACATTCCAGTAGCAACACCCTGTGAAGAGATCGAGAGAAGCCAATACCTATGTACCGAAACCAACTTGGTACAATATCCCATGGAGACATGTATCGAAGAAATAATACTCATGAAAGGCAACTACAGCCAGTGCCTACAGAACCACATCAAAATTGAAACCAAGAAGATTCAGAAAATATCTGACTACGATTGGATGATCTATTCAGAAGATAAGACCATTATTAGCGAAAGCTGTAACAATGAGGTGCGTAAATACAGTATCCAGGGAACGTACATTGCAACACCCACGTCATGCTGTGAAACTTATATCGAAGATGTCCTGATCAACGCGGCCACAAACACCACTGACGTAAGACTACAACTACCTCTCATCCAGATGCCCGAGTTGAGCAACAACATTGCAGTAAAGACGAGAAAGCTGGATCTCAGAAACGTCGACTTTAGTGACGTCAAAGAAGTGTTACAAAGTGCCAAAACTAGTGACAGTGATTATCCAATAATAGACTCAATAGTGACGTACCAAACAAGCATCTGGACTATCGGTTTATACGCAATGTTAGCATTCGCAGTAACGACTTTTATAATTGTTAAATATAGAAATAATTTATTTTGTCAAAATTCTCCTGCAGATAATTTTTCTCTTAGGGAGGGAGGAGTTAAGGAACCCCAATCTACTAACATTTCCTTTGTCAGCACTCTCAAATCTGGGACATGCGTCACTCAACAAACTGCTTAGACTAGTATAATTTTTAGTATATAAGCCCATATCTGTATTAATTAAGCAATTACCATTTTGTAAGCATTTAGTTGTTACTCTGTCAGTTTAATAAATATATTTTTTTAGTCAAAACCGAGTTTGAGTACTTGAATCACTCCATGCTGTCGCACGTCAAGTACATACACATGAAGAGCAAGCGACGCCCCACTTAGCAAACACGACTGAGACGATGTAGTCCCAGCCCGTCCAGCGCAGAGCACAGGTGCACTCGCTGTACCCTCACAATCCGATGGGAAGAATCCGACGAGACCGGGACGACATCAGGCGAAGGACCAGAGATTTTACCCTAACCCCGAATTCCGGGCTAATTATGTTTTTGGCCCGATCAGGCAATCGAACTCGAGACTACTTGATCGACAGTCGCACGCGCTAACCGCTAGACCAATTAGCCAAACTATAACATCTTAATGAGACCATTTAAATAAAATGATACTTACAAAAAAATTTTTTCATTTACTATACAGACAAAGTATTAGTTAAAAACATGAAATGAAATAACCATTTATTTTGTGAAAAAATACAAAATAAATTATAGTTTTAAAACACTTTGAAAACATCCATAAATAGTAAACCGAACCAATATCGTACAATCAACGAAAGAATTAAGGACTGGGTTCTGTACCTTGTACTAAACTACCCACAATATTTTTATTTACTTAAGTTTATTTAAAAAAAAATAATTTACTTGTCACTTTAAACGCGCATGCATATCAACTAATTAATCAAGTTGAATCAATCAAATCAAATGAAAACACCTAAAATATTATTTAGGATGAACACAAGGAACACCATCTCATATCATAGTAGGTACCATATTACAGTACATAGGTACCATATTACAGTACACAGGTATCATATTACAGTACATAAGTACCGTATTACAGTACACAAGTATCATATTACAGTACATAAGTACCGTATTACAGTACTTATTTTGTCTCCTTTTTTGATAAAATGACAACACCCGAATAATATCAGCTATTTCTGCCAATGTCAAGTAATAAACATTTTCAATTGTAAAGTATTCTAGTCTTCAAGTCGTCGTCGTAACGAATTTAATGATAAAAATGTGGATGAGATGAAATGGGGACCGTCTTCCGAATAAACGATCTTGAATTAATTGTCATGTGTGAGTTAATATTGACAAAGGATTATTTCTGTGTGCGAATATAAAACATGTGTATGTGTGCAGACAACAGACGCTATGGCTAGCTACTCCCGGGCCTGTGTAGCTCTATGGACTAGAGTAGTTTATAAAACGCCATAGCGCCATATACACTTTGGTAGTGATTCTGTCTTTTTCTACTTTTTGGGCTTTCTGTAAAACATATCTTAGATGGTCTATCGCAGCACCTCATTGAACGCCTTTACGCCAACACTCTAGTGTCTATGGTACAACGTGACATGGAGTCGGTGTCCTTGTCTTTAACCTCTATAAACATTCAAAACACCAGCAAAAGCTTTGCTAGTAAAATTAATAAAAACTTTAAAATACGTATAATTAATTAATTGTTTCGGTTTACTATTTGTTTTGTCAACTATAATTTATTTAGAAGTCTGTTTATTAAACAAAAACTATGTAACATGATTTGTTTCATAGATTAACAAAAAAAAATATTTTCAATGTCTGCCTCAGCTCGTAATCAACTTTGTGATGCAAACGAATTATGAATAGACGTCGTTACAAAACATTTTGTGAGGGTTTCCATCGCCGCTCCCATCGCGTGGGGCTGCGCTTAGTTCACTGGTTCTCTTGTGTATAGGACTGTACGAAGCGTGCTCGAAGCTGTTCAGGACTGTGATATTGCACACCAGACAGTGGTTCCATGACTTGTTGATCTGAAACAAACAGAATTAATCTCTGGTGCTGAATGTATTGTTCACATAACCATATACTAAAAAATGTCTTCTTCTTGTTCTTCTCCAATTACTGGAGGTTGGAGCCTGTCCCTGGCGAGGTGAAACAGTTCCGCGGCGCTCTTGACTTCGGTCCATACATACATTTATAAATAACTAGCTGACCCCGCGAACTTCGTACCGCCTAACAGTCGATTCAACGTCACTCACTTGTTTTGCCTTCTCGGAACCCCTCCAATGAAACTTAAACTTTATGGTATGGTATTAAAGTTCAAATTGACTTTTAAGTATTATTACAAATCTTTTGTATGGGAATATAGAAAAGTGTTGTTTTTTGACTTTTTCAGACAACTTTTTAAATTTTTCTCTTCGTAAGAACCATCCTCGTACTTCAAGGAATGTTACAAAAAAAGAATTAGTGAAATCGGTCCAGCCATTCACGCGTGATGCCGTGACCAAGAAAAACGGGTTTCATTTTTATATATATAGATTTTAACAAAAACAAACCGACTTCAAAGAAAAACTATTCCGAGAACCAAAATCGGGACAATTGTGCATATGATATTTGAAGAGTTCGATCGATTTCCTTGGGATCTCATCATCAGATCCCGATATGGTGACGATGGGACCACCTGTAAGCTACGCCCATTCCAATGCAAAAAGAATTTTTGAAACCGGTTCATAAATGACGAAATTTACGCTGAACATACAGAAAAAAAAAACCGACGAATTGAGAACCTCCTCCTTTTTAGGGTTCCGTAGCCAAATGGCAAAAAACGGAACCCTTATAGATTCGTCAAGTCTGTCTGTCCGTCCGTATGTCACAGCCAATTATTTCCGAAACTATAAAAGCTATACTGTTGAAATTTACATAATAATTTTAACAAAAAGGAACCGACTTCAATGAAAACTATTCCGAGTAACCAAATCGCGACATTGTGCCTATGATATTTGAGGAGTTCCCTCGATTTCCTTGGGATCCCATCATCAGATCCCGATATGGTGCCGATGGGACCACCTGTAAGCTACGCCCATTCCAATGCAAAAAGAATTTTTGAAATCGCTTCATAAACGACGAAGTTATCGCTGAACATACATAAAAAAAAAAAGATTCCGACGAATTGAGAACCTCCTCCTTTTTTTGAAGTCGGTTAAAAATTGAAAAAAATTTTTTTTATCAAACCTATACGTGTGGGGTATTTATGGATAGGTGTTCAAAAATGATGTTGAGGTTTCTAATATCATTTTTTCCTAAACTGAATAGTTTGCGCGAGAGACACTTCCAAAGTGGAAAAAAAAAAATATGTTGTACATTACCATGCAAACTACCAACGAAAATTGGTTTGAACGAAATCTAGTGAGTAGTTTTTTATTAATACGTCATAAATCGTAACATGCAATTTACCTTTCATCCAATCAATAAACTAGTATAAAAACATCGATGAAAGTTACAAAGAACTACAAGAACTTTTATATGATGTTACTTGCTGATACGGAACCCTTCATGGGCGAGTCAGACTCACACTTGGCCGCTTTTATTTTTGAAGTCGGTTAAAAATACTAATATTCTAAGGAGGTAAATTTTGTGTTCTGTGAGATATGATCTCAGGGTCAATGAACGGATTTTAAAATTCTTTTGCCGATAGAAACGGCTTGATCGATATTGACAGTACAGCAACAAGCTATAGACTAGCTACGCCGCGCGGCGGTGTCCGAGGCTCTTATAAATGTACATAGCAATAGCTGGTGCTGTATGTTGTTGTGTGTATGCTTACGAAACACTATTATTATAAACAAACAACAAATATAGTTTATAAACTTACTTTCCTGGAAAAGTTATCATCGACGGGTTTTAGAATGTTGACAATGTGCAGTCTGGTCCTGCTGTGCTCGCTTGTGTCTGTAGACAGCACGTTCATTCTGCACACTTGACACACCACCGAGCTCTCCGCTTGCTTGTAGCTGTGGAACACTTCAATCGTGAACTTCTCTGTGTTGCCGTTAGGAGTCGTGATAACCACATGATTGTCTTCTACGACGGGAAGCGCACAGTTCAATTTGTATTTAGCGATCATTGATTTCAAATATTCCAGGAAGCTTGTCTCCGGCTGGTTCGGTACTGTCTGTGAGCCGTGAGCTACTGGTTCGGCGGGTTGAGTTTGAGATTCTCCTACATTTCTCTTTGCATTCTTGGCATTCGCCACGTGCTTCTTGCCCTTGCAGTGTTCTTGGAAACCATTGCAATGCATAGTTCTGCTGCAAACGCTACAAAATACCATATTTGCAGGAATCTCTCTCACGTCACAATATTCCCTGATATTCTTCAAGTGTTGTTGACCTTTGAGGTGATCTTGGAAAGTGTTTGATGTCAAGTAAATATCGCAGACATCACAGTGGGTGAGCTTCCTTCTCTTGTCTGTTTGGACTAGCTGAACGTTAGAGACCCTGGCTTGTCTGTTGGCGTCATGTGAGGAATCAATAGCCACGTGCTCGGGCCCGTTAGAGACGGTCACGTTGCACAACATACAGTGATACATCACAAGGTTTATCTGAAAAACATAATGAGTTTTTAATTAGAATCCTAAAAATTTATACTAAGTTATGTCCACTTAGTAAAATGTTTTCGTAGTTCATGACTCGGAACCCTTACGATTTCGTCATGTCCATCCGTCCTCGACTTACCGCCCAAACGGTTAGTGCTAGAATGATGAAACTTTGCATGGATAAATATCTATGCAAAAGCTAAGTTAAGCAACAAAGTGCATGAATAAAATCACAAAAAATATTATTTTATGAGTTCGTTATCAGTTCTATTTAGCTGGACCACAGCACATGTCCGTGTGGTGACGGATTAACAATACAAAGTGTCACCACCCCTATTCATTCCATGGGTGTCGTAAGAGGCGACTAAGGGAACAAAATAAGCTAACATCACTGCCAAGAGAAGGAAAACTTGAAACAAACCCTTTACCCACCCGTCTGGCCAGCGTGGTATAGTAGGCCAAAACCTCCTTTCAAAGGAGAGGCCTATGTCCAGCAGTGGACTGTTAAAGGCTGTTGATGATTGATGATGATGATTATATATTTATCGTCGTATGATTATGTATTTATGTGTCGACACTGGCTCCGATGTCTGCGTAGTACCCCGCAGATTCGTCAGCCCAGACACCCAGCTGGGATATCAGCTGTCAGCCAGTTGAGTGGCCTCAGATGATTACCATAAATTACAACTTACTACACTCATTTGCAAAAAAAACGGGCGGTTTCGATTTTCTTCCTGGCTGAAAAAAATAAAATACCAAAAAGGTTTTAATTATTTGAACATGTTACTGGCCAGTTATAAAAGTGCCATAATGTTTATAAGAGTTCATTCCAAATTCAAATTTTTAACTGAGCCTGGTTTTCAAAGAAAACAAATTTTAACTACATTTTATGGCGCGAATTCCCTATAGTTATTATCGACTCTAATTAACTTTTTGTCAATTTTTATTAAATTATCTGATGTCCTTGACATTTAAAAGTATTGTTATTGCTGTTTAGCAATCTCGAAAATGGTAGATAAAGTGATAAAAGCAGGTAAAATTATTGCGCTGCATGAAGAAGGTTGCAGCCAATGCTTCGTGGCTCAGAGGCTAAATGTGAGTCGGTCGACGGTTCAAAGGACCTGGCAGCGCTATCAAGAGACCGGTTCCGTTAAGAGAAGGCCAGGTTCTGGCAGAAAGAAATGTACCGAACCACGGGATGATCGTTTTCTAGTTAGTCAATCGTTGAGAAATCGCAAATATTCTTATGTGGACCTCAAGAACAGACTCGAAGAAGTAAGAAATGTGCAAATTAGTCTATGGATGGTCAGGAGGAGGCTTCTCGCTGCTAATATACACAGTCATCGCCCGGGACGCGGCCCTAAATTACTCCGTGGACATCGAGTTGCCAGGCTTAGCTTCGCTCGAAATTGTGTGTCATGGACTCATGAAGACTGGGATAGGGTATTGTGGTGAAGACCGACGTCGGCGAGTGCTACGTAGACGAGAAGAACGCTTTGCAGAGGCATGTTTTGAAGAAATCACACCTTATGGAGGGGGCTCTGTTATGTTTTGGGCAGGAATAAATTCTATGGCTCGTACAGAGTTAGTCTTCATCGAAAACGGTACACTGACTGGACACCGATACATAACGGAAGTTCTAATTCCTTATGCACAACCCGCTTTAACCGCTCTTGGCGAAAACTCAATTTTTATGGACGACAACGCTCGCTCCCACCGGTCTGGCGATGTGGAAGCGTATATGCTAGAAGTCGGAATTCGTCGTTTGGACTGGCCAGCTAGAAGTCCGGACCTCAATCCCATAGAGCATGTCTGGGACGTTCTGAAGCGACGAGTGAGATCAGTGCAGCCGGCTCCGCAGACCATCAGAGAGCTAAAGAATGTGATTACCGCGGAGTGGGAACGTTTTCCCCAAGAAACCATAAAAGATATACTCGCTAGCATGCTCAGCCCAGCAAACCGTGATTTCAGCAAGAGGGGGTCACACTCAATACTAAACTTTTATCTGCTTTTAATGTATTCAATGAAAACAAAGAAATTCACGCGTTTCATTTTTATGTAGCGAGCAAGTAGAATAAGTGTTTTGAGCTTAAACATTATTTCTCAATAATTTAATCAAAATGTTATGATAAAACTGATGAAAACTATTCCTTCCTAATTAATTTATAAAATTCTGAGGATAACAATACCTAAAATTGTCAAACAAACAAATAGTAACTATAAAATAGATCTTTGCTTATGTGCCCGTTTTTTTTGCAAAAGAGTTTATTATATAAATTAAAACCTCACCTGCCGAATGAAGTTATCATCTATGCATTGGGTAACATGCTTAAGGTGAATCAGAGTCTCGCTGTGGACTCGCGTGTCTACAGATATTGTCATCTGACACAGCTGACAATACATGCTGCTCTGCGTGGGCTTGTACCCGTGGAAACTTTCCACAGTAACTGTGGCTTCAAAGCCATTCGGTGACACAACCACGAGACCTCCGTTTTTAACAACCGGCAGGTTATATTTCAAGTTATATTTTAGTACCATCTTCTTCAGGTACACAATAAAAGCCTCGACGTCCATCGGGCCATTTCTATCGTCAATGTGTTCTCGACTTGTGCTGGGTTCCTGTTGGTCTTTTCGGATTTGGAGTGGACCTGGTGCTCGTTCTCTGTTTTGTTTCTCAAACATCTGTTGTAGACTCTTATGTTTTTTACTTTGGAGATGTCCAAGGAAATTGTTTTTATGTATATTGATGTGGCAAATTTCACATTCAATATTATTTACATGGTTGACCGAGGTCGTTTTATTTTCGTTAATTTGTGTTAACACGTGCTGTGGTCCAGCTAAATAGAATGTGTTGCCCACCAGGTCGTGACTCCATGCGTCACTTATCTGAAACATACCACATGTTTTAGAGTTTACATGCGTAAATCTATGTATATCTTTCAGTAACACTGAAAGATATACATAGATTTTCAGCTACACCGACTAGACCGAGACTTTCAGCTACACGAGAGAAAAGATGGCATTGTTATGCAGTGAAAGCGCGTGTTTTTTACGATTATTACAATACGTAGTAGTAACCGAGCAAAGCTCGGCCGCCCAGATACTTTTGAGTTCAAAGGTTACACAAACCAAGTAAAAAGATATATTTGTTTAAACAAGACTAGCTCCTAGCTATCGCGACAAAAAGAAGCTTATGTCCTTTTCCGAATTCCAATTCATTCATTCATCTGTACATGAAAATTTATTCGAATTGGTTTAGCGGTTTGGCTGTGAAATCGTTACAACAGCCAGACGGAGATATTTTTGAAGTTCAGTGACAAATAGCAGTCAAGGATTTCACACCAACGCCCACACACACACGCACGAATATTAGCTTACCAGCCTCGGACCCAATAGCACAGATTAATAAATAGTTATTACGTAACAGATACATCACTCCCATACTAAAGCGAAAATACCTACGCTATATTTTTAACAAAAAGGAACCGACTTCATAGAAAAACTATTCCGAGTACCAGATTTCGTATACTTGTAGCTATTCACAACATCAACGAAATCTGGCCGTTTAAAGTGGGGTCAAAATCGCAACCAAAGGAGTTGGTTACAAACAAACAAACATACAGGTGAAGCTAATAAATGAGCGTGTAAAAACCATTTAATAATTTACAATTCTATGCTTGAAATAATACCAAAGATGATATACCTCAGCTTCCTAATTACTTCAAATATTTAAAGGTATCTGGGGGGATGATTGGCCCTTCGGACTGGTCTGGCCGTATACAAAGGGTCTTAAAATAGTACCTACCTTAATACATTTTTTAGTTATAAAATATAGTTATATAATATAGTTATAAAATTTAGGTTTGCTACTATAACGTAGTTAACGTAATTTTTTCACAACTTTCAAGACGTCTGGCAGAAGTAATGGCCCACGGAATGTGTCTGGCAGTAATGAATTTTAATTTTAAATAATATTCTTAAAAAAATTGTAAATACTAGCTTTGCACCTTTAACGTAGGTAAGTAAGGTCTTTTACCATCTGTACTTCACGCTATCTCACAAACGGCCCCGCTTTCAAGCAAGCTAATGGGTACGCATACATCTTAACAAGACATTGTACTAATAATCCTGGAAATTTCAGCTTTGCACAAATGACGTAGGTCCGGCGGCTCTGGGATCTTGGACTATAATAATTTAAATAATTATCTATTGGATACGATTTTAAATCCACGTGACTGAGGAACCCTTTACTGTGCGTGGGCTGACATGCACTTGGCAGATTTTTTTAAAATAAATAATCATAATATGTATTGCGTGTTTACCCAGGGAGCCAATTAGACGACACGTTGGTTGTAGTATTTATTAATGACTACATTATGACTGTATAAGACTCCTTATTGACTCCATCTAATTTAACTTAAACTAAAGCTTATATACAATGTAATATGTACAGGTTTAGGTGGGGCGCTAGGAAGTACTATTTACTTAATTGCTTAATTGACAATATGTTATTTGTTCTTCCTTATTAATAATTTATAATATTACTATTGTTTGGCGGCACGTACGTTAACTTCAGTAAAACAATTATTTAATCACGTAGCCGTGTAAAGATCTAAACTACTAATATTCTGTGGCTTCGCCATAGATATTCCCCCTCTGAAGAGAAGAAATGTCCTTACACCTTGTAATCTTTTCCATAGTAGGAGTCAACCCTTGGCTCGTTGTATGATAACCGAGGAAATCAATCTCCGACTTGGCGAATTCGTATTTGTTTGCATTTATTGTTGTGCCGTTTTTATGTAGGCGCTTTTAGATGGCGCGCGGTAGCTGGCGCTCTTGTATGTTTTTCGCTTGCGCTGTGTGTGGAAGTCGGCTGTCTGTGCTCTATTGCGGAGCTTGCCAGTGCCAGGAGTGAGCAGTTCCAGTGAGTCGGAACTGAGTGCCGCTGGTTCCAGTGAGTCGGAACTGTATGCCGCTAGTCCCAGTGAGTCGGAACTGTATGCCGCTAGTCCCAGTGAGTCGGAACTGTAGTCCGCTGATCCCAGTGAGTCGGGCGTGCGATGCGCGGTGCTGCGGTGAAGTCCCCAGTGAGTCGGGGCGGTTGCTGCGTAGTGGCTGGCCGCTGCGTTGACGGGAGAGAGTTGCTCTTCTTACGTGGACCGTGTGTGCAGTGTGCTGTGCCTAGCCGCTGATGAGGCCGTAGGGGTAACCAGGCTGGAGCCGTCGCGTCCTGCGTGTGGTCTCCCTGTGGAGGCCTTTGTAATATCTTCATATTTCTCTTATAATCCCTTTATTGGTTCCTGTAGAGAAGCGTTTAAAGATCGCACTGATGCAATTTTTGTTCTCACTATTTTGGCAGGCGTTTCCAGACCTGTTTTTTTATCGATCATCGCGGCGAATAATTTGTATTCGCATGCTTGGCTCTCCTTATTTGTGCTATTTATAACCGAAATGTTAGCACCCGTGTCGACTAAAAATCTATAACCACTGTTTGAGTCAGTTATAGTTAGACGGTTTGCTGGGTGGATAGCACAGAGGCCCGTTGTATTATGTGCTAAATTTAGTTTTCCGATAGCCTGTTATTTTTAATTATATTTCAAGAACAAGGCTTATTGCATTTATATGCATCCTGCTTGAAACGATTATGGAAATAACATAATCCATTATGTGAGTTTCTGTGGCGCGACCTTGACCGTGAATGTGGCGTATGTCGTGTTTGGTATTTGCTGCGTTGCATAGGTCGATTCTCGCGTATGCTGCGTAATGCATTTATTTCTATTCGCATGGCTTCAAGTTGTGACGATATGTTTGTAACTAGGTTAATGTCAACCGCTGTCTCTTGAGTATTTCTCTTGTTGTAGGTCAAGTTTTCGTATATTTTATCGGCTAACTCGCTCTAGTTGTCTAACGACATATTGTTTGTGACTGATAATATCGCTGTTAGTGAAGCGGGGAGTTGCCTTAGCCACAGCAGGCGAATAGTGTCGTCGTTTATTTTTCCACATCCAGCTTCCTTCATTTTTCTCAAGAGCTGGGAAGGCTTCTGGTCTCCAAGGTCCATTTCTGCTAGTAGTCTGTGGAAACGTCGGTGTTCGCTCTCTTCGTAGCAGTTTATTAGACGTTCCTTGATGGTGGAGTACTTGTTTTCGCTGGGTGGGCACCCGTGTCGCCTCTTGAAGGTGTTGTTGTTGGAGCCATTGTTGGGATGTGATAATTTCGTAATGCTATTGTTCTCTAGATTCACTGCTGAACACCATATAGGGTTCCGGTCGTCCCGGTATTATATCAGCACTAGAAACCAATAGATCACGTCGGGGTCACCAATTATTGCGTGTTTACCCAGGGAGCCAATTAGACGACACGTTGATCTTAATATTTAATAATGACTCTGTTAAGACTACATTATGACTCTATATTACTCTATATGACTCCGTATTGACTCCGTCTAATTTAACTTAAACTAAAGCTTATATACAATGTAATATGTACAGGTTTAGGTGGGGCGCTAGGAAGTACTATTTACTTAATTGCTTAATTGACAATATGTTATTTGTTCTTCCTTATTAATAATTTATAATATTACTATTGTTTGGCGGCACGTACGTTAACTTCAGTAAAACAATTATTTAATCACGTAGCCGTGTAAAGATCTAAACTACTAATATTCTGTGGCTTCGCCATAATATGGAAAACATATATGGTGCTACCAGGCCGATTCATTAAACGTTGTCAAAATTATTTAAAAATATTTTTTGTAACTCTTCAATATAATTTATTTAAATATATATATTTTTTTTACTTTTACACCCATCTACTGCACAATAATTACGCGGTTTCGGCATTACGAAGCGTAAGTGCGGGAAACGTAGCTAGGCGAGCGTTTGGCGGCCCTCTGTTGGTTGGATCGTCGACTATACGCCGAGCGGTAGGCATATAGCACGTCGCCTTGAGCGAGTGACGGAGGCCTGCCAATAGGGTTACTTTTTCAAGATCTTCAGTAAAAGACATAAAAAAACTGAACGTACCTTACGACGAAACATATTATCAACAGGATTAGAGATTAAGCGAGCGTGTTTCTCGTTGTCGATGTGTGCTCTCTTCTCGTCCAGCGCGACCATCGTGTCACACACCTGACACAACACTTCGGAGTAGCTCTTCCTGAAACTGTGGAATATATCCACGGTGACCTTCAGTATATTGCCGTTGGGTGCCTCCAACGTCAAGTGCCGAGATTCATGCGCTTTGACCCACGTACAAATATTTATCTTATATTTCTCGAGCATTCTCTTGGCGTATACTTTAAACTCTTTGATTTCGTCCGAATCGCCCGCGCTATCGTTTGTTAGGCTTGTACTAGATGTGTGTGGTTCATTTGGCTGGCAGTTAGTAGTAGTTGGTTGTATTCTATTCCGTACTCTCCTTTTAGCTCTTTTACGATCAAGCAAAGCGACTGTTCCCGTCGGCTGATTATCGTTTGACCCAGAAGCTACTGATACAAGCTGATGGCTTTTAGACCAAGAAGCTACTGACTCAGAGCGATCACTATCCACTTCGAAGTGGAGAAGGCCGTCAGTAAGTGACCGAGAATCATGCGGTTCTTCTGTGTCAACGAACTTTTTGACAAATACGTTTAAAGCGTTCTCTTTCTCGATAGCCTGGTTATGTTCTACGGACAAGCCGTGCGACAATGTCTGACCAGCAGGGACTATCTTGACGCAGGGCGAGCAGTAATAAGAATTATTCATGTTTATGTTATTCTCATTGTGTAAATTGTAGTCATATAACAAACTTTCCATGAACTTAGTGCTAATTTTCTTCTTACTTTGATGTGTAACACTCTGAGCGTGTTCCCTGTAGTGCGGCCTCGGTACGGCTACGTCACATACGTGACAATTAATCAGCTCGTTCACTGAAATATAATATACTCACATTAGTTTACTTAGTGTTACAGAGGCTCACCACGACGTAAGAGGCGACTAAAGGACAAACTATGCAGGACAACACCACTGCAAAGAGACAGGAAAACTTGAAACAAACCAACTAGCACCAACCCGTCTGGCCCTTTCTAAAGGGACGTGTAAGTCCAACACTGGGCTGTTAATTAAATAATGAGTTCATTTACTTTTTCAGAAAACCACAAGTATTTAAGAAACGTACACAAAGAACCGCCGGACTTAAAAAAGCAATGTATGATATACACAAAGTACTGTCCTGTGCTGGGTTTGAACCC
Organism: Phragmatobia fuliginosa; assembly: GCA_932526445.1. NCBI lineage: Eukaryota > Metazoa > Arthropoda > Insecta > Lepidoptera > Erebidae > Phragmatobia > Phragmatobia fuliginosa. Next base: position 6,079,890 of record OW052084.1, on the reverse strand, counting down.
ACAAAACGGGCGATGAACACTTAACCAGCCAGTTCAGCTAGCTTAACTAAGCCAACCTTGCAGTTGTATTTCATTGTATATTAGCTGAGCCCCGCGGTGTTACAACAACAACAGCGTTAAGTACGATCTGTCCAGTGGTTCCAGAAATTAGTCGGAAGAAACAAGACCGACTAAACCTTAAATTGTTTTAGATCTAGTTAGGCTTCCGTTGTTCAAGACTCGGAACCCGTTCTGTGTTGGTATTTTGATGAGAGGTTGCTGAGACGATTATTAATATTTAGGTATACGTTTGCGAGTTATTAAACTTTATCTGTGGGTGCATCAATTGTTTCTTGTAAATAACTCATTACGTTTGCGTTGTGGATTACTTTTCGCATAGATATTTTTAGTTTTTTTTTTATGATACAGTGACCATTGCGGATCAATAAACGTTTATGGGAAAACTTTATATTATCATTATTTTAATCTTTCATTTATTTCATTCATCTTTCATCACCATCAGCCAATGGCAGTCCACTGCTGGACATAGGTCTCTCCCATTGCACACCACTCTGATCAATTTTGGCTTCTCGTATTCAGCTCCTTCATATACTTTACTTATATAATATATCTTTATATATATAATTCTTCTGTGAGTGTGTATGTCACTGAACTTCTCTCAAACGACTGGACCGATTTTGATGAAATTTTTTGTGTGTGTTCAAGGGGATCTGGGAATGGTTTAGATTCGCAATTGGACCCGGTAGGTGGCGCTGCGATCAAGTTCTGGAATTTTAAAGTTGGGCGGTACGAAGTTCGCTGGGTCAACTAGTCTTTATATATATAATTCTTCTGTGAGTGTGTATGTCACTGAACTTCTCTCAAACGACTGGACCGATTTTGATGAAGTTTTTTGTGTGTGTTCAAGGGGATCTGGGAATGGTTTAGATTCGCAATTGGACCCGGTAGGTGGCGCTGCGATCAAGTTCTGGAATTTTAAAGTTGGGCGGTACGAAGTTCGCTGGGTCAAATAGTATACATATATATATCCTACACATCCGCTTCAGCGTATGTGAGCCTTGGAAAATTCGCAGCCGCATTCGCCGCATTCGGATGTGAAAAAATCTAAAAACTATCTATTGGACACAATTTTATTTATACAAGGTAGTTGAGCCACGCTGATTTCAGCACGAATGGGCCGGCTCGACCCGGCCAGTACTACCCTCACACAGAAGACCATCCTAATAATGACAGCATTCTTGATGTCGTATTTCGTTGGTGAGTGTGAGACCGGAGGCCCAATCATTCTGCATCATTCTCCCGCCCTTCGAAGGCCGGGAGAATGATGCAGAATAATCTAACTGGGCTGCCATGGTAAGGGTCGCCATGCTACATTGCCTACCCTCACAATAAGCATGGTGACCCCTACTCCTGGATTCTACTCATGCTTTCCATCAGGCAGAGTTGAGTCACTTTGGCAGGCTTAACCCTAGGTAACTAAACTATATTCGTAGATACACAGTAACTAAACTTTCGTCAGGCAGACTACGCAATAAAAAACATGAAAATTATCAAAAGTATTTATTATAAATAGGAACTGGTTACATGGCACTTAAGTTTGGTTGAATAACAACTAATGTGAAATACATTAACTATAAATAATTATTATACTACACCTGATCGGAACAGTAGTCAATATTCCCTGAAAATGAAAAGAGAAAGTTAGTCTTTTCCTTGACCTAAATAAGCGGGAGGAAAAAATGTATGAAAATCCATTTCTAACGTGTTTTAGCGGGAGAGAAAGTTGTATGAATTTTCATTTCTCATGTGTTATCTTATCTATGGCGCGCGCCTGCCCAAAGAGTTTTCATATAATTTAAATATGGAATCTCCGTGCCACTGACATCCTTTTGTGAAGAATAAAAAAAAACAAAAGAAGCGCGAAATATTTATAAATATTATGTCAAATTCTAAGCTAAATCACATACAGTCGTCCCACGAAGACGTCTAGACAGGGCAATCGTGCGGGGCGTGAGGGGTGAGACGGGGGAACGGCTGCCCCGAGCTGCATACATTTACAGTGTTAGCAGCTCGGGAAACAACTTTCAGGGCTGTCGTGTGTCACTTTAAAATATTATTATTTTGGAAAATAATTCAAATGGTGCATACGACGTGTGTTGTGGAAGATTGCAAGTCGTCATCTGAAATGAAAATCCAAGATGGCGAAAATTTGCAAATTTTTTGACATGGGCATCATGTCCATGGTTTACGAAGTCACTGAAAACGATTATGGGGTTGAAATGAAAATCCAAGATGGCGCCTACTAAAATTTGCAAATTTTTCGACATGGGTATCATGTCCATGGTTTACGAAGTCAATTAAAACGATTATGGGGTTGAAATGAAAATCCAAGATGGCGCCTACTAAAATTTGCAAATTTTTCGACATGGGTATCATGTCCATGGTTTACGAAGTCACTAAATACGATTATGGGGTTGAAATGAAAATCCAAGATGGCGCCGATGAAAATTTGCAAATTTTTCGACAAGGGTGTAATTTTTAAGATTTGCGAGGTGCCTGAAAATAAAAATGAGATCAAGTGTCTTTCGCGGATTTTTTTTTCATAGCTACGTGCAAGTGTACTAGATCCAACATGGAGGACATTATTTAAAAAAATATAGTTATGAGTGTCAATTTTGAGGTTTTTTGGGTTGACGATTATGAAAATAACAACTTTTTCAAATTCAAGATATCCAAATCCGGATATTTCTTTAAATTAAATTACATATGTTTGAAACTAGAATACCAAATTTCAGATTAATCCGGCAACAGGCCTTTCCTGTTGCCGGGTTGACCCCCTTATATATTTCAATTACTTGATTTGACCCAAACAAGGCAAGCTAAATGAAACTGTTAAAAAAAACTATATTTTTGATCATTGTTAATTATTGCTTATAATAATAATCATAATGTTGATGACGATGTTGATCTAAAATAAATAAATTTATTAATAAATATTGTTTACTTGAGACAACCCTAGCAGTTGCGACAATGTCTAGACGTTGCCGGCATTTACCACGAGATCAAAGGCGTCGTCCTACTGTATGTTTCTTTATACTGTGGCTAAATTGTGTCTTACATGGTGTCTTACGTTTTGATTTTATTTTAAATACTTTAAATGTTCCTCATAGGTGTAGTATAAAGCACTGTGTAGCACTTGGGTGAAAGTCCCATTCCTACCTCGGGAGTATTGTGGCCCTAGGCTGCGCCTTCGGGCCACAAACTGCTCCCTCGCTAGTAATCGGTTCCTTTCCTCCCTCGGTGAACAATGTACTATTCTGCACAGCTACTACACACGTCAATATTGTGCGATCCACAAATGGAATTTCTGCATTTAATGCATCGATGTTTTGTCATCATACGAGCCTTCGATGGACATAAGTAACATATTTTACGCACATTGGTCACAGAATGAACAGGGAGTTCAGGTTCAGATGACTCACCAAGAATATCTTTTATCATAAGCTTGATGTCACGTACAGCATATCATCAGTCATGAAAAGCTGAAATAAATCTATTGGTTCCTGTAATTCCCTAGCTTCTCCCCTTGGACCTAGTATAAAATGTACGATGTTCCGTCTCAGAGTACGAGTAGTAGCTGATCTAGGTACAGAAGACCATTTATTCTTGTTTTTCCCATAAAGGAATCGGGGAGTTACTTGAAGAACACGCTGGTTACCTTGGTTTGAAGTTTGAGGAGAATTAGTTTCATGAATATCCTCTAAAGAGTCATCAGAGTCTACAATTTGAGTTCTCTGTCTCTTACTTGGTCGTATGATGACATCCTCAGGTTCTGAAGATTCGTTTGAGAATTCGGAATCAGAGGTGTTGATATGTATTTCTTCCTCCACGTTATCCTCCGTCTCTGAGGCTGAATTATTCGAACCCTCCTCTTCATCTTCCACTTCTTCGATCCACTTACTTATCTGATATTCTTAATTTCTCAAATCCATCTAAAAATAATAAAAAGTGCAAATCTTTGAATCAAATATTTAGTGGAAACAAAGAAATATCTCATAAAATGTATTTTTTTATATTTAATTTCGCTATAAATAGCTAAATATATAATTAAATAGTAAAATATATTGATTTAAATAAAACTAAAAAGAAATATTTCGTGTAAGCCTTGTATAAATAATAAATAATATAAAAAAATAATTGTACATACCTTTTCAAATTAACGTACGTAGTAACTAAACTTTCGTCAACCTGACGACGATGTAGCCGTAGGTCACTTCCAAATGATCGTGTGATCGCAACCGCGTCACCCGATGAATTATTAGCACCAATCAGGAAGGTAAACAAAGCGTGACGGGAGCGGGGCGCGGGGAAGTAAGTGCACTTGACTTTCTTGGGGAGGGGCGTAGTCGCGTGGACGAATGTTTAGTTATCTAGGGTTAAATATTAAAAAAAAAAAAAAAAAAAAAAAAAAAAAACTTGCCTTCGTGACACGCACTTGCCCGTCGTTCTAATATAATTGTGTAAACATTGAAATCAGTCCAACTCTAGTGGTACAACCGTAAAAGCATAACAGACAGAGTTACTTTTGAATTTATAACATTACAGTATCTCAGGATAAAAACAAAACTCGAATCACCTCCTTTTCTAAGTCGGTTAAGCCTTAACAGAAGATTTCAAGCATACCTTCGTAGACGTCTTCGTCACCTATGTGCTTCGACACTATCTTAGCTTCGAAGACGGTCGTCTCCTCGTCTAGAAATACTTTAGAGACTATAACCCTCCTGCCTGTGGTTGGGCTCTGCAGATGCGCTATGAGGTCGTCTGGGCTTAAGAAATCCTCTCGCTTCAACGGCTCTCCATTTTCGCCCGGGTTGCGTTCCATCATCTCAAGCTGAAATAAACAAGTGTTCACATCACATTAACGCAGTAGTAGTCACGCTGATTTCAGCACGAACGGGCCGGCTCCACCGGGCTGGTACTACCCTCTCAGCGCTATCGTGTATCGATGTTGAGTGTGAGACTGTAGGTCCAAAGCTGTAGAAGCATCTCAACACGCCGCCATAGTACAGGTCACCATGCTGCAGTATTATTGCATTGTTTGCATTCGTAACGTGTATGTATGTATGGTAGTAGTCTTGGAATCAGCACATACTTACTTTAGTCTGAGTAATCACTTTGGCAGGCTCATATAAAAACCGGCCTGCATCAGTCCACTGGACAAGGAGCAAAACCCCGGAGCAAGAAGGTTTTGACCTGGCCAAACAGGTTGCTATATTCACTCTTCTGTCTGTGGCTGTCTCTGCAGGCCCTGACCCAGGTGGACGACATGGGGGCTGGTCTAGTCCTGGTCCCAGGAGCTGGCGGACCTACGTGCGGCCTGTACCCGTGCCTGGAGATCCTACACCTGCAGCTGGCAGCGTCACCGAGTACAAGGCGAGGGAAGCCCACCACCAGCCTGCTATTTAGCTGCATCAGGAAAACACTCTCCACGGGGTGCCAGAGTACCCGAGGTGGCCATTGTCAGAATATATAGAAGAGCGTACTGTCATGTACGAGGACCGAGATGGTGTTTTAAGACGTCGAGCCATTTCGTGCGGTGTTCCACAGCTGTACGTCTTCGGACCACTCCTGTGTAACATGGGATATGGCTGGGCCCTATGAGGGCGTCTCTTACCCGGGTTGTGCGTACTTTGTTACGTTAAATAAATAGAAATTTGTGGTTCATGGGTGTAGATAGGGGTGACTAGTCTATAATATCTATCTTGACGAATCTATAAGGGTTCCGGTTTTTGCCATTTGGCTACGGAACCCTAAAAAGCGAAGCGAAAAAAGTTCTTGGTCACTATTATCAAAACATCGATCAAAGTTACAACGAACTACAAGAACTTTTATATGATGTTACTTGCTTCTACGGAACCCTTCATAGGCGAGTCCGACTCGCACTTGGCCGCTTTTTAAATCCACCCACCATCATGGGTGACTACGGAAACCTATTGTACCTATGCGTGGCCTTTGTCACTTTTGTTACTAAATTCATTTGAAAGATTATACGGTACTTACACCAAAATAGCGATTTTTAAATTTTGTTTGACTGTCTATTGTTCCGGGTAATCTCTGGAACGGCTGGACCGTATTTATATATTTTGTTTGACTGTCTATTGTTCCGGGTGATCTCTGGAACGGCTGGACCGTATTTATACATTTTGTTTGACTGTCTATTGTTCCGGGTGATCTCTGGAACGGCTGGACCGTATTTATATATTTTGTTTGACTGTCTATTGTTCCGGGTGATCTCTGGAACGGCTGAACCGTATTTATATATTTTGTTTGACTGTCTATTGTTCCGGGTGATCTCTGGAACGGCTGGACCGTATTTATATATTTTGTTTGACTGCCTATTGTTCCAGGTAATCTATGGAACAGCTGGACCGTATTTATATATTTTGTTTGACTGTCTATTGTTCCGGGTGATCTCTGGAACGGCTGGACCGTATTTATATATTTTGTTTGACTGTCTATTGTTCCGGGTGATCTCTGGAACGGCTGGACCGTATTTATATATTTTGTTTGACTGTCTATTGTTCCGGGTGATCTCTGGAACGGCTGGACCGTATTTATATATTTAGTTTGACTGTCTATTGTTCCGGGTGATCTCTGGAACGGCTGGACCGTATTTATATATTTTGTTTGACTGTCTATTGTTCCGGGTGATCTCTGGAACGGCTGGACCGTATTTATATATTTTGTTTGACTGTCTATTGTTCCGGGTGATCTCTGGAACGGCTGGACCGTATTTATATATTTTGTTTGACTGTCTATTGTTCCGGGTGATCTCTGGAACGGCTGGACCGTATTTATATATTTTGTTTGACTGCCTATTGTTCCAGGTAATCTATGGAACAGCTGGACCGTATTTATATATTTTGTTTGACTGTCTATTGTTCCGGGTGATCTCTGGAACGGCTGGACCGTATTTATATATTTTGTTTGACTGTCTATTGTTCCGGGTGATTTCTGGAACGGCTGGACCGTATTTATATATTTTGTTTGACTGTCTATTGTTCCGGGTGATCTCTGGAACGGCTGGACCGTATTTATATATTTTGTTTGACTGTCTATTGTTCCGGGTGATCTCTGGAACGGCTGGACCGTATTTATATATTTTGTTTGACTGTCTATTGTTCCGGGTGATCTCTGGAACGGCTGGACCGTATTTATATATTTTGTTTGACTGTCTATTGTTCCGGGTGATCTCTGGAACGGCTGGACCGTATTTATATATTTTGTTTGACTGCCTATTGTTCCAGGTAATCTATGGAACAGCTGGACCGTATTTATATATTTTGTTTGACTGTCTATTGTTCCGGGTGATCTCTGGAACGGCTGGACCGTATTTATATATTTTGTTTGACTGTCTATTGTTCCGGGTAATCTCTGGAACGGCTGGACCGTTTTTATATATTTTGTTTGACTGTCTATTGTTCCGGGTGATCTCTGGAACGGCTGGACCGTATTTATATATTTTGTTTGACTGTCTATTGTTCCGGGTAATCTCTGGAACGGCTGGACCGTATTTATATATTTTGTTTGACTGTCTATTGTTCCGGGTGATCTCTGGAACGGCTGGACCGTATTTATATATTTTGTTTGACTGTCTATTGTTCCAGGTAATCTCTGGAACGGCTGGACCGTATTTATATATTTTGTTTGACTGTCTATTGTTCCGGGTAATCTCTGGAACGGCTGGACCGTATTTATATATTTTCGACACTTTCACTGTCAGAAACCTCAAGACATAGGGAGTAATTTAGACAATTTTTAGGGTTCCGTTGCCAAATGGCAAAAAACGGAACCCTTATAGATTCGTCATGTCTGTCTGTGTGTCTGTCTGTCCGTCCGTATGTCACAGCTATTTTTCTCCGAAACTATAAGAGCTATACTGTTGAAACTTAATCAGTAGATGTATTCTGTGAACCGCATTAATATTTTAACACCAAAATAGAAAAAAAGCAATAAATTTTGGGGGTCCCCATACTCAAAACCCCCATCAAAACCATACGTGTAGGGTATCTATGGATAGGTCTTCAAAAATGATATTGAGGTTTCTAAAATCATTTTTTTCTAAACTGAATAGTTTGCGCGAGAGACACTTCCAAAGTGGTAAAATGTTGGTCCCCCCCCCCCTGTAACTTCTAAAATAAGAGAATGATAAAACTAAAAAAAATATATGATGTACATTACCATGCAAACTTCCAACGAAAATTGGTTTGAACGAGATCTAGTAAGTAGTTTTTTTTTAATACGTCTTAAATCGTAACACGCAATTTACCTTTCATCCAATCAATACACTAGTACACAAACATCGATCAAAGTTACAACGAACTACAAGAACTTTTATATGATGTTACTTGCTGATACGGAACCCTTCATGGGCGAGTCCGACTCGCACTTGGCCGCTTTTTTTAAAAATTAGCCCTCCTCTCCCTCCTGCTAATCTAAGTTGGTGTCCAATGGCTATCTCGATTATTGCAGTAAAAAGTAGCCTATGATATTCTGTTATATCCTATTTCCTACTAATATTATAAACGCGAAAGTTTGTGAGTATGTGTGTATGTATGTTTGTTGCTCTTTCACGCAAAAACTACTAAACGGATTTGGATGAAATTTTACAGTAATATCTAATATATAAAATTCTCGTGTCACAGTTTTCGTTGCCATATTCCTCCGAAACGGCTTGACCGATCTTTATGAAACTTTATATGCATATTCAGTAGGTCTGAGAATCGGCCAACATCTATTTTTGATACCTCTAAAACTCGAGCGGAGCCGCGGGCATCAGCTGATAGCTTATATATCAGTAGGGCTCGGAATAGGTAGTTTAATTTTATGTACTTGCGATTTTGTGACATCAATAGTATGGATATGCCTGTGAAATCCCGGGGAACTTACTATTTTCAGAGATTGTAAAAACTATATGCCCTTGCCTCCAGAGCCAGTTATAACTCGGTGGGGTACATGGCTAGAAGCTGCTTTTTAGGGTTCCGAAGTTCATAACTCGGAACCCTTATAGATTCGTCATGTCCGTCTGTCCGTCCGTCCGTCCGTCCGTCCGTCCTCGACTTACCGTCCAAACGGTAAGTGCTAGAAAGATGAAAGTTTGCATGAATACGTGTTGTAATTACGTCGACAAAGTGCTACAATAAAATTATGAAAAATAATTTTATTTGGGGTACCTCCCCTACACGTAAAGTGGGGATGATTTTTTTTTCTCGAGGCTACCCCATCGTGTGGGGTATCATTAGATAGGTCTTTTAAAAACAATAAAGGGTTTCTTAGACGATTTTTTGATTTAGGTATCTGTTTGCGAGATATTTCACTTAAAGGGCACTTTTTTGTAAAAACAGGGCGTCCCCCCCCCCTCTAAAAGCTAAACGGCTGGCTCAAAAAATCTGAAAAAAATCGTGATGGTGGTCCATATAATGAACTTTGAAGGAAAACTATAACCGATTAGATGACTTTCTTAGTTCAGGAGTTATAAAGGCTTATATGGTAAAATGCGCTCACTTGGAAAACGTCATACAAAATTAACGTATTAATACGTAAACATAACAATTATCTATTGGATACGATTTTAAATCCACATACCATTATAGGTGACTGAGGAACCCTTTCCTGTGCGTGGCCTCACACGCACTTGGCCGATTTTACTATAAAAAATATTTTAATGAAATATCACATATTCTTTCTTTATTTCATGATGAAGAAGTACAATCTATAAAGAAAGCGAAAGAAGTATTGCAAAATCCTAACCTTCGACGTGATCTAACCTTTATTGAAGAACATTTTGGAATAATCAGTATTGCAAATTTTATGTTATGGTTTTTCCATGTTATGCTTACGTTGACTTTATTTCTGCAAGTACATAAAATTAAACTACCTATTCCGAGCCCTATATATCAGGATAACACATAGGCTACTTTTTATTGCAATAATCTAGATACACGGGCGAAAGCTAGCACCCATAAAAATACATAAATCGTAGATGTCAAAATCTATCTCCTGGTAAAACTTCACAAGTTGCTAGGCATAACACTTGCATAGCAACCGTAATGATGGTTTGTAAATGGCTAATTTAAAAAAAAAAGCTGCCAAGTGCGAGTCGAACTCGCTCATGAAGGGTTCCGTAGCAGCAAGTACAATCATTTATAAGTTCTTATAATAGTGTTTTGCTTGAATGAAAGGTAAATTACGGTTTACGATTTATGACGTATAAAAAAAAACTACTTACTTACTAGATCTCGTTCAAACCAATTTTCGGTGGTAGTTTACATGGTAATGTACAACATATATTTTTTGATGTGAAACATCTATAGCCGCACGTAAAACAGATTTCTGGCCTGGCGACGCGTCGCCACGGCACGCTATACGATGGTATATATATACAGTCTATATGCAGTAGTGTGTACGGTGTACACACTACTGCATATAGACTACTATTTTAATAATTAGTAATATTTTATTTTATCATTATGACATATTTAGTTCCTATTACAATGTTCTTTTCTGCATATTACTTTTACAAAATAATGGCGATGTTTCACATCTGCCAGGCGTCCCGTGACGGCTCACATTTTTTGGTTTTATCACTCTCTTATTTTAGAAGTTACAGGGGGGGGGACACTTTTTTTAGGGTTCCGTAGCCAAATGGCAAAAAACGGAACCCTTATAGATTCGTCAAGTCTGTCTGTCTGTCTGTCTGTCTGTCTGTCTGTCTGTCTGTCTGTCTGTCTGTCTGTCTGTCCGTCCGTATGTCACAGCCAATTATTTCCGAAACTATAAGAGCTATAGTGTTGAAATTTGGTCAGTCGATGTATTCTCTGAACCGCATTAAGATTTTTACATAAAAATAGAAAAAAAACAATACATTTTGGGGGTCCCCATACTTGGAACTGATACTCAAAATTTTTTTTTTCATCAAACCTATACGTGTGGGGTATCTATGGATAGGTCTTCAAAAATAATGTTGAGGTTTCTAATTTCATTTTTTTCTAAACTGAATAGTTTGCGCAAGAAACACTTCCAAAGTGGAAAAATGTTGGTCCCCCCCCCTCTAACTTCTAAATTAAGAGAGTGATAAAACTAAAAAAAATATATGTTGTACAATAACATGCAAACTACCAACGAAAATTGGTTTGAACGATATCTAGTGAGTAGTTTTTTTTTAATACGTCATAAATCGTAACACGCAATTTACCTTTCATCCAATCAATATACTAGTATTAAAACATCGATGAAGGTTACAACGAACTACAAGAACTTTTATATGATGTTACTTGCTGATACGGAACCCTTCATGGGCGAGTCCGACTCGCACTTGGCCGCTTTTTATTCACTTTGGAAGTGTCTCTCGCGTAAACCATTCAGTTTAGAAAAATATGATATTAGAAACCTCAACATCATTTTTGAAGACCTATCCTTAGATACCCCACACGTATGGGTTTGATGAAAAAAAATTTTTTGAGTTTCAGTTCCAAGTATGGGGACCCTCAAAACGTGTTGTTTTTTTTTTCTATTTTTATGTGAAAAGCTTAATGCGGTTCACAGAATACATCCAAGTTTCAACAGTAAGTATAGCTCTTATAGTTTCGGAAAAGGGGATGTGACATACGGACGGACAGACAGACAGAGAGACAGACATGACGAATCTATAAGGGTTCCGTTTTTTGCCATTTGGCTACGGAACCCTAAATAAAAATGAGTTCTGAATAATCACATGTAGGCTATTTTTTATCCCGACAATACGCGGGGCGCAGTTAGTAAGCTATATTACTGTAAAGTTTCATCCAAATCCGTTCAGCAGTTTTGGCGTGTAAGAGCAACAAACATACATACATACAAACTTTCGCGTTTATAATATTAGTAGAATGTAAACACCTGTATATATGCCTGTATAGAATTGAGCTAATACTTCATAGCCTAGTTTGCATATTTTAAACGTTAGGTATTGATCTACAACCATGATGGTCTGCAAATGGCGCGTTTATGATACCTACTTCCTACTTAGCACACGTGTTCGATAAAAGACCGCGAAAATAAGTAACCACTAAATATTTCATTGTATTTCATATATTGTTCCTTTCTGTTCTTGTAAATCTTTTAAGAAGGCGCTTTATAATGATCGTTATCTATTTTATAAAAATATTATTACTAAACTACCTAACCGACTTCACATTCTCTTTTTCAAAATAATATGTTTTTCTGGTTAACTGATAGAATAATTAATATCACGCTTAAACTAATTAATAGGAGCCGAGCACTGGCACACGATTGAAAAGAGGACGCAGAAGAAGTTTTGTGGGTTAGCTATTAAACTTTTTTAGGTATACATGTAAATTCCCGCTAAAAAAGCTACCAAAGCACAAAGGACTATTACTTATCGCAACAAAAGATGACTTTTATGCCTCCAAACTCCAACCTCATTTGCTGTTTAATTCATTAACAGAACGAAAAACAATACGTTTTCGCTACATACCTACACATACACTGTAAATTAATATAAAATGCAACAATGGCGGATGGCGGTTTTATCACTGTCGTTACGAGCGATATTAAATAGTTAGAAATAATTTGTGCTATGGATAAATATTATACATAATAATGCATTTAAATAGTTAGATATATGTACATTAGTAAATATAATTCAATTTCATTTACATAGAGACTTAACAATAATGGCGGCTATTTTCATTTCGAATCAAATTTACAACTTACCTAAGTACTGTCAAGAAAAAATACATAATTATAGATATTTAACGAATAACAGACTACTAAGTTTAATGATGATAGGCTGTGGTGATTACGACAATTCAAAAACCTACAGGGAACGCCGCAAATGAAACGTTTAAGACGTTTTCGTATTAATTCTAAGATTCTTCAATAATTTCTACTTACCAGAAGCAATTTCTTGATCATAGTATACTGAAGGAAAAGACTGAATAAAATAAAACACACAACACCTCGAAAGAGCAAGTGCCAAGTGGCAAATGAAGAAAAGGAATTGAAAGATTTTACAAAGACGTTAGGTAGGTACCTACTGTACTGTGACTTGTGACGGACGAGTGTGAGTAGTGTGGACTGTGGTGTGAGTACCATAGATCATAGAAAACAATGTTACCAGACTTATAGCGCAGTTGATTAGTTAATTATTTAATATTCAAATTATATGAACCGACACAGTTTTTTTGTTTTTTAATATGTTTTTAACCGACTTCAAAAAAGGAGAAGATTCTCAATTCGTCGGAATCCTTTTATTTATTTTTTATGTATGTTCAGCGATAATTTCGTCGTTTATGAACCAATTTCAAAAATTGTTTTTGAAATGGGTAACTTCTAAAATAAGAGTGATAAAACTAAAAAAAATATATGTTGTACATTACCATGCCAACTACCAACGCAAATTGGTTTGAACGAGATCTAATAAGTAGTTTTTTTTAATATGTTATAAATCGTAAACCGCAATTTACCTTCCATTCAATCAATACACTATTAAAATAATTTGAACAAAAAGAAACCAACTTCAAAGAAAAACTATGCCGAGTACCCAAATCGCGACAATTGTGCCTATAATATTTGAGGAGTTCCCTCGATTTCCTTGGGATCCCATCATCAGACCGATGGGACCACCTGTAAGCTACGCTCATGCCAATGCAAAATCGGTTCATAAACGACGGAATTATCGCTGAACATACATAAAAAAAAATGTGAGCCGTCACGGGACGCCTGGCAGATGTGAAACATCGCCATTATTTTGTAAAAGTAATATGCAGAAAAGAACATATTGTAATAGGAACTAAATATGTCATAATGATAAAATAAAATATTACTAATTATTAAAATAGTAGTCTATATGCAGTAGTGTGTACGGTGTGGCGACGCTGTATATATATACCATCGTATAGCGTGCCGTGGCGACGCGTCGCCAGGCCGCACGCGTCGCCAGGCCAGAAATCTGTTTTACGTGCGGCTATAGATGTTTCACATCAAAAAGATTCCGACGAATTGAGAACCTCCTCCTTTTTTTGAAGTCGGTTAAAAACATCGATCAAAGTTACAACGAACTACAAGAACTTTTATATGATGTTACTTGCTGATACGGAACCCTTCATGGGCGAGTCCGACTCGCGCTTGGCCGCTTTTTTTACGCTTACATTGCAAACGCTGGCTGTGCCCTACGCGATAGATCAAAATAATGTAGGTATACTTAGTTGACGCTGCTGTCGATTTGTCACTACCTATACTATCTGTAATATTCTAAGGCGGTACGAAGTTCACCGGGTCAGCTAGTTTCATACAAATCTGAAAAGGACATATGTTAAGGATGATTAAAGAATTTTATAAAAGTTTCTTTTAACAAATAACGTTTCTTAGTGCGCCAGTAGTCTAATCTAGATGTTTTGTTAACATTTATTTTCAGAAGTTGCGCGGTGTGATCGGACAAGGCAAGGTCTATTATTTCATTTTTACACCTTAATTGAGAACTCACTGCAAAGTTATTCACACAACTGTTGCTGCACAGTCGGGTTGGCTGTCTCACCTCTAAATTAAGATCAAAACTTAAAAGGAAATGTTCAACGTCCAAAGTCATTTTGTTTCTTTTCAATATGTCTACATTATAGTCGCCGCATAGGACAATTCGCCTTTCAGTCTTAGTACATAATGGTTTAAGGATTATTTCTAAGTTTTCATAAAATACACTTAAATTGTTTTGTTTTGTGGGTCACCTGCAAAGCGCAGATGGCCCGAGGTACATAGGGATCCAGGGACTTCCTTTCGAGGGTACACCTGGCTCAGCGTGCGGTTTTAATCGGTTCGAGTCCGACATGACTAACTGAGTGTGACCTGGTGGTATCCGGGGGGATTTCCGCACGGAAAAATAAATAAAAAAAGCGGCCAAGTGCGAGTCGGACTCGCCCATGAAGGGTTCCGTATCAGCAAGTAACATCATATAAAAGTTCTTGTAGTTCGTTGTAACTGTGATCGATGTTTTTATACTAGTGTATTGATTGAATGAAAGGTACATCATAAAAATAGATGCTACGGAACCCTTCAGGACTCGCATTTGGCCGCTTTTTTTTATTCGTAGGATTTTTGGACGAATCTTGAAGGTATGTTCGTCTTGCTGCATGCAAGTCCTTTGTAGTTTGTTTTAGTTGCGTGTTTTCTAAAGATAAATGAGTGATTTCGCTATGATCTGCATTTAGCTCTAATTTATTTTTTTCTATTTCATGTAGTAATTCTTTTATTTGTGTGTCGCTTTCATCATCCGACAAACTTGAAAACCGATTAGTGGTGCCATCTAGCGTTGAGTTACTGATAGTGCGTGAGTCATCATTGGTGTTATAATTTGTTACTGTTTTTTTAGAAGATTTCTTTCGAAATGTGTCCGAGAAACTCATTTTTAGGGTTCCGAAGTATATCACTCGGAACCAGAGTTGCCACCCGTCCCGAATTTCCCGGGACAGTCCCGAATTCGATGATATCGTCCCGCGTCCCGACAGCCTATTGATTTTGTCCCGATTTTTCA
This sequence comes from Phragmatobia fuliginosa, assembly GCA_932526445.1. NCBI lineage: Eukaryota > Metazoa > Arthropoda > Insecta > Lepidoptera > Erebidae > Phragmatobia > Phragmatobia fuliginosa. The sequence continues at coordinate 6,064,307 of OW052084.1, read as the reverse complement.
CAAATGTAAAAATTGCTCAATTTGAATTCACCTTCTTTCCCCTTTCGCGCAGTGTACATAAAAAGAAATAGCTATTGGGTGCCAAATGGAACTAATGACAACCTTTTTCCCAAAATCTTTATTTGTTGTATTCAGTGGAGTGTGTCTTTTCGTCAGGGCGGATGTCTGAACTGCCCACGCATTCGCTCTTACGCATGACCTCACCCAACTGGTACTCCAGCACACCAGGTTACCAGACACATCGAGTCAAGCGCCCTCCTTGCTAGACCTGTTGCTGGCGAGCCACCCAGCGCAGTACTGTGTGTCGGTTCTCACCCCTCTAGGCTCCTCCGACCACTGCCTGGTGTCCACCGTAGTGCAGTACGCGCGGAGCTTCGGTCACTCGTCGTCCGGAAAGCCAGTGGACCTGACGGGATCCCAGCGGTGGTTCTAAAGAACTGTGCACCAGAGTTGTCTCTAGTACTGACACGCTTGTATTGCCTGTCATAGTCCTAAGGAATTGTCCCGGAGGCCTGGAGAGAGGTGAATGTTCAACCTATCCTAAAAAAAGCTGACCGCTCAGATCCTGCCAACTACCGTCCTATAGCTGTCATCTCCATACTCTGCAAGGTGCTTGAACGAATAATTAACAAGCAATTGGTTCATTACCTGGAAGATCACTCTCTGCTAAGTGATCGGCAATATGGCTTGAGACCGAACCGATCCACGGGTGATCTTCTCACGTACCTCACGCACCTGTGGGGTGAGGTTTTGGATAGGTATGGAGAGAACCTGTCCATCAGTCTAGACATGGCCAAGGCCTTTGATAGGGTTTGGCACCGCTCGCTTCTCTCTAAGCTTCCGTCATACGGCCTGCCCACTAAATTGTGCAGCTGGATTGCCGCCTTCCTGCGCCAACGCCGCATTAGAGTCCTTTGTGACGGCGCGGCGTCTGATTTCCAGCAGGTAAACGCAGGCGTACCCTAGGGCTGTCTTGTTGTCCACGCTATTCCTTCTACATATCAATGACATTTTGTTGCTCTCGATCGGTTGCAGGGGCGAGCAGTTCGCATCATAGACAGTCCCGAAGCCACCGAGTTCCCGGAACCTTTGCAGTTGCGAAGAGATGTCGCCTCTATGGCAGTCCTCTATCGCCTTTACCATGGAGAGGGTTCTGAAGAGCTCCTCCACCTCATCCCACCCTCTTCCTTCCTCTACACAATAACACGATCTGGCCAGGGAAGTCACCCCTTCAGAGTGGAAGACATACGCTCCAGAACTAAGCGGCTCGGGTCTTCCTTCTTGTGTCGAGCAGTTAAAACTGGAACATTGCCAGCTAATGTTTTTCATTCCTCCTATGATCCCGGGTCCTTTAAGCTAGGCGTGAAAAAGCATCTCCCTAAGCCGCCATAATGTGGTTCGCCATACTGCTTGCATTTGCAGTGAGTATGGCGACCCCCACTTGTGGATTTTACTTATGCTTTCCATCAGGCATAGTAAAGTCACCTTGGCAGGAGTTTTATAAAATAAAAATCCCCTTTAAAGTTGAATAACTCTCAAATGGATATCGAAATCAAAAAATTGTCGGAGCAATTTTCTTAATGTTTAGAAATGACCGATCTAATGATAACCCTAACGATAAAAAAATCACCCCCACTTTACGTGTAGGGAGGAACCCCAAAAAAAAATTTTTTCATGACCTTATTACTTCAGCACATTGTCGCCATTGTTTTCCAAAAAAACTGCTTTTTTTATCATGATCTGAATTAGACTGAAATTTGACCGACTGTCCACTTAATAAGTATTGTCCCGATTTTTTTTTTCCAAAAGGTGGCAACCCTGCTCGGAACCCTTATAGATTCGTCAAGTCCGTCTGTCCGTCCGTCCGTCCTCGACTTACCGTCCAAACGGTAAGTGCTAGAAAGATGAAACTTTGCATGGATATGTATTGTAATTACGTCGACAAAGTGCTACACGTAAAGTGGGGATGTAATTTTTTTCGCGAGGCAACTACCCCATCGCGTGGGGTATCATTAGATAGGTCTGTTAAAAACAATAAAGGGTTTCTAAGACGATTTTTTGATTTAGGTATTCGTTTGCGAGAAATTCCACTCTAAAGGGCACTTTTTTGTAGAAACAGGGCGTCCCCCCCCTCTAAAAGCTAAACGGCTGGCTCAAAAGATCTAGGAAAATTCGTGATGGTGGTCCATATATTGAACTTTGAAGGAAAACTATAACGGATTAGATGACTTTAATGTATTGTTTTATATTATATTTATTTTAAAGTATTGTAAGTCTGTAACAAAGTGTGCAAATAATTTCTTTTTTTTCTATTGTATTTTATTCTATTTCTATTCTATTTCTATTCTATTCTATTCTATTCTTTATTAATTCAGTAGTTATGGAGACTTAACTTGTAAAATGCGCTCACTTGGAAAACGTCATACAAAATTAACGCATTAATACGTAAATATTATAATTATCTATTGGATACGATTTTAAATCCACGTACCATTATGGGTGGGACCTGAGGAACCCTTTCCTGTGCGTGGCCTGACACGCACTTGGCCGATTTTTATTAATTTTAATATAAATTTTCAAAATGACAAATAGCAGAGGTTCGAACTTACATATATCGATTTGTAAAGCATTTGATGACGACACTTGTAACCAGGTAATTCAACAGATATATGTATTGAAATTGGTATTATAAAGCAACTTAGTTTTATGTGATAAAGTTGGTATGAATCATGCTGTAAAAATTTATGGAATTTAATAGAACATTTTAATTTGCACCTATGTTTATATCAATGCATCGTTTTAGAGGTGTTTTTTTAGATTAAATGTAATGTTTAGCGTCTTTGTACACTAACTTTAATCATTCACACACAATTTTTCACTTTATTTAGAGTTTTTTAGAAACTCAAAAAAAAGTGAAAAATAATTTAATCTAAGTTTAATCCTAGTTTTGTTCTGTTGAATTTTTATTTCAAGATAACTATTTCTCGCGATTATTGCATTGTATGTATAATTATTTTCACATAATTGACGAGGTTTAGATTGTTTATATATATTTAAAATGTAAAATACCTACATGCACATTGTTTACGTGACAGTGTGGCGCCATCTCTTACTTCAAGCAATAAATTAAGCAAAACAGTACTATTTCCTTATCCAATTAAGTACCTTCAATACATTGTGAATTTAATATAGATTAATATGGCCCTATACAGTATGTAATTTAAATAATTATTTTTGAAGATATTATAGATTTAAAAAGCAGGAACCTTAGGAACAAAGCGATTGGTTTAAGCGGTATTTAGTTCGCCGGGTCAGCTAGTATTAAATATAATAATTAGTGAAGCGAATTACTTTGCAATTGTTTTATGAAAATTATTCATACGGACATGTAATCAAGTCTATCGTAATATTGTAGAAGGAGTACAGAAAGCTAAAAAAAAGAATTAAAGTCTAATTTTGACCACTGAGTGACCACTTCATATATGTAGGCCATGTAATTTGTAATGTTAATTCATTTTTAGATGAGTGTTAATCTTCTCTTCTGAAATTACTAAGCTTCAGCTTCATTTCATTATAATGTTTAGGTTATTTTAGAACATTAACCATTTTATTTTTAGATTTAAATCCAAAGGGAAAATAAATACATATTTATTATTTAGCTATTGAGATCACCGAGTTGACGTGTACGAACGTTAGTAATATTAGTTCAATGATTGAGTCATCATAAAAAACAAATATAGCAAATATGGCGCACTTCCGTGTGCCCACGCCATTTAATTTTGAACATTAAAATATTTTTTATGTAAAAGTACACGAAGTTCACAAAACTAAAAACCTTGTATGTGTTATAACGACCTATTAATATATGTAACGGTATATATTGTGACATAGCATTATACAAGAATAAAATAAATCTAAACATTAAAAACAGTCGATATTCGACCGCCATTTTGTATAATTTTCAGAAAACGAAATGACTAGGTATATTAATCATAGAAAGAATTAGATTTAAATATATATTCATTTTTAAATTTAGTATATATAGTAAAATATCTTAATCTTTTCTGTTTTGATAATTTAACTGTTTAATTTACTTGCATCTTGTTATAATAATGAAGATGTTACGAATGCGTTATCCAAATGTTTGTTATTACTTTTGGTTCTTTAGTTTAAAAAGAAAAACGAAAATGTTTTTTAATGCAGTAAATATTATTTGCCATGTATCCAACATATTTTTATAATGATAGATTAAGGTCGTAAAAAGAGTTAAAAGTATCTTTAAAAAAGTTTGGAAACGGAAACGGATACCTAAATGTAGATCGTAAGATCATAGACAATAAATGTGAAATACGCAAGAATAATTTTAGGGTAATTGTATTTTTTGCCAAAAATATTTATTTTAATAATGGCAAGTTATAAATATGACTTTTGTTAACACTGTGAGACACATTTAATGATTAATGTATTGATAATACTAACTTTTTTACCGAAACTGAGTGGACGTCGGTTATCGCTATAAATATTATCCTATGTCCTTAAAACCTAAAGATCTGCATTAAAATTGACTTTCAAATAGGTTCAGTGGTGTGGCTACTGAAGTGTAACAGACAGACAGTTTTTGTGGTTTGTTATTTTTTATTATTAAAACTGAAACTTTATATCAGTGACTTATTTACTAATTGACATGCCCTGACAAAATTTAAATGTTTTATAATATATGGAGGACATAATTGGATAGTACAGATTTATAAAAGTTCTTAGGTCGTGGCTGATACAAATTAATTTTCTTTATTGATGTTTTTACTCTACTCTCATCTGTTTCATCGTTTATTACCTAAGGCTTTAAAAAATCAAGCCGTTTCGAAGGAGTATGGCAACTAATATAATAATGTTTGTTTGAAATGAAAATGGCTCCGAAACTACTGGACTGATATGAAAACATCTTTCATTATAAGAATCGTACCTTATAAAATCACTTTTTTGCGTACGCTGCGAAGTGCGAATACCATTTAAATTAAAATGTGATGTACTGTACATTTTTAGGGTTACGTAGCCAAATGACAAAAAATGGAACCCTTATGGATTCGTCATGTCTGCCTGTCCGGCTGTATGTCACAGCCACTTATTTCCGAAACTATAAGAACTATACTCTCACCATGAAGCCCCACGTCAACAACGTTGTTGCACAGGTACGTGCCGTGCGTTCTCTGCGGCCTGTACTATCTTCCCGATTGCCGCCCCACACGAAGCTTGGTGTGTACAAGGCGTACATTCGCACCCGACTAACGTATGGTGCACTGGCCTGGTACGCGCTCGTTTCCGAGACGAACCGCCGACGACTGCGTGCACAGCAGTCGCTTTCACTGCGCACCCTCGCAAACGCCCCTCACTTTGTGCGGAACAGGACGATCTCCAGAGATCTGCGCGTTGAGAACTTGGATGACTTCGTGGGACGCCTGAGCACCAGCCTGTTCGTACGTGCAAGCGGATAGCAGGCCCGCCAGCTGCGCGAGCTCGCACCCTGCCATCGGCGACCGCCGGACAGGTATGGCCTGCCACGAGACCTCGTCTTAGTGGCAACCTTCCCCGGACCACCCGTATTTCCCACTGGACCATACCCGACCTAGAGCTGGCTGACGGGCGCTCCTTAGGGTCTATACCCTTAGGAGCTCGACCTCGCCAAGCACAGATCACCACACTGGACAAGACCTGAGCGTCACTGGCAGGTCGGTCACCCTGTGGAGGCTACTCACAGTTTGACACGACCTCGTCAGTAACGCCCCCCACCGGATCAACACCCCGGAAGTACTAACAGGCCCATGAGCCCAACCCATTGACCCGCCTGTAGTTGTAGGCGGTGCGGACTACCACTTTAACAGGCCTTTGGCCTGGAAAAGTTACCCCGAGGCCCCATGAGGGTCTACGAGAAGAACCACGAGCAAAGAACTATACAGATGAAACTTGGTAAATAGATGTATTCTATGAACCGCATTAAGATTTTAACACTATAATTTTAACAAAAAGGAACCGACTTCAATGAAAAACTATTCCGAGTACCCAAATCGTGACATTGTACCTTTGATATTTGAGGAGTTCCCTCGATTTCCTTGAGATCCCATCATCAGATCCCGATATGGTGATAATGGGACCACCTGTAAGCTACGCTCATTCCAATGCAAAAATAATTTTTGAAATCGGTTCATAAATGACGAAATTATCGCTGAACATACATAAAAAAAAAAAGATTCCGACGAATTGAGAACCTCCTCCTTTTTTTTGAAGTCGGTTAAAAATAGAAAACAAACAATAAATTTTGGGGTTCCCCATACTTAGAACTGAAACTCAAATTTTTTTTCATTAAACCCATACGTATATATGGATAGGTCTTCAAAAATGATATTGAGGTTTCTAATATCATTTTTTCTAAACTTAATAGTTTGCGCGAGAGACACTTTCAAAGTGGTAGTCCCCCCCTGTAACTTCTAAAATAAGAGAGTGATAAAACTAAAAAATATATATGATGAATGAGCTACATACTATAAATGACTAGTTCAGTACTATAGTTCCTTTAGTTCAATTAGTACCAAAGTTCGTTTGGTACTTTAGTTCCTTCAGCACATTTAGTTAAGTTGTAGATTCAGAGCAAGGAATAGTTCAGACATACTCTTACATTTAGTACCGTATACCGTAGTTGATTGAGACAATTAGATTTTAATTTGAATTATAAGGAGTTTGCTGTGAATTTGTACCTATAGTGAATTATATTTTGACTTTCCTTCATACATAACAGGCTTATGACTGTTATTCTAATATCAATTTATAAACAAATAATATCCGTATTGAAAATAAATTTAAGTGGATAGATTCTAATGGCGCCTTTTAAAATCAAAATGAAATAGAGAACTAGACTTAAGTGTTTTCAAAATGATCAAAAGCAAAACACATTCCATATCTTTATAATTTTGTAAATAATAGCCAAACAAAAGTAATAGCTAACACAATGAAAATAAAGACTAGAGTTCTGCGATCCTGTCACTGCGTCAAAAGCTCGTCAATAAATTGTTAATTACGCTGCTTTTTCCTATCGTAAATTCCCATACACACATCCCACTCGCTCTTTCGCTCTAACGCCGCCAATAGCCGAAGAGCCGCTTCGTTTCGTTCACAACTTAAGTACTCTAGTTCACTAGTTCACTGAATTCATGAAGCGAAAGAGTGCTAAATGAACGATGTACTATTATGCTTTGAGGAATAGTTCGTTCTAGTTCCATAAAAGGAACTAGTTCCTTATAGTACTTAGTACATGAACTACACAACTATTCTATTACACAACTGTCTAACTACATATTATAATTATGCCACAATAGCTACTTTTTCGAGGTAAAATATTCAATATTTAAGTATAAACAAATAAAGAAGAGAGATCAATACTTTAGTATTATTTGTTACGCAAATAAATCACTTTATATTCAAGTCCATATCATAATTTTATTCAAATCGAACAAACAATAAAAAAGTTATCAGAATGGAAAGTCTGCCGAGAATGTGTTATAGTTTTTACATTTGATTTTTTTGTTTTATACCTGTAAGTACCCGTGCGGAGCCGGGGTGGGTTGCTAGTCTGATATAAAATAATACTGTATTGTTTAAAAAGCTACGTAAGTACCTAATTAGTTTTTTTTGTTAAACTGTCTAGATTACGTAAATTCAATTATCCTCAAGCTTCGTTCTGACCCAGATTTTTAGAAAAAATCTTAATTTAATTAAAAGGAAAGCTTGAAAGAGAACTTTTTCTTAAAACTTAGCTACCTACTAGTAACTAATATACCTTTTCTTAATATTTAGCAAATAAAGATTATCATACAGACATTTACAAATATACTCTATTTATCTGCAATTTATTTCTTACATTCTTATATAATATTTTTATTTCACATAAAAGGGAAAAAGTTAGTTAAATCTGGTAACATTGTTTTCTATGATTTATGGTACTCCTCCTTCGATCAATAAAAGTACTAGATTATGGATCAGGAACAAATATAAGACGCTCAAGTGGCCACGTTTGCACACACGTAAACATCTTCATTTCTTAGAAAAAAGTTTAATTATATTAACGACTTCAGTTTATTCTAAAGCATAATGCCTTAAACATAAAGTTAATTACTATTGCAAAATATAATTATTTAGGTCCTTTCGTCAGAGAAAGAATAATAAGGAATAAATTTAAAATTTCGTTTGAAAATAAAAAGTCATCAGTACAAAAATATTTATTCTAAAATGATGCTTAAGTTGTAAGATATAAGGTTAAAAACATTTTGTTTACAATTTCATGCTTATTGTATTATGGAACTAGAGTTAGTTCTTGGTATTACATTTCAATGCTCAGAACACAGTAAGTATTGAAAGACGTAAGAGTTGCCGAATTTATTTGTTTTACGTTTGTTTTGTTTGGTGGCAAATAATTTAAAAAAGCGGCCAAGTGCGAGTCGGGCTCGCCCATGAAGGGTTCCGTACCAGCAAGTAACATCATATAAAAGTTCTTGTAGTTCGTTGTAACTTTCATCGATGTTTTTATACTAGTGTATTGATTGGATGAAAGGTATATTGCGTGTTACGATTTATGACGTATAAAAAAAAACTACTCACTAGATCTCGTTCAAACCAATTTTCGTTGGTAGTTTACATGGTAATGTACAACATATATTTTTTTTAGTTTTATCACTCTCATATTTTAGAAGTTAGAGGGGGGGGGACACACATTTTTCCACTTTGGAAGTGTCTCTCGCGCAAACTATTCAGTTTAGAAAAAAATGATATTAGAAACCTCAACATCATTTTTGAAGACCTATCCATAGATACCCCACACGTATAGGTATGATGAAAAAAAAATTTTGAGTTTCAGTTCCAAGTATGGGGACCCCCAAAATGTATTGTTTTTTTTCTATTTTTATATAAAAATCTTAATGCGGTTCACAGAATACATCGCCTGACCAAATTTCAACAGTATAGCTCTTATGGTTTTGGAAATAATTGGCTGTGACATACGGACGGACAGACAGACAGACAGACAGACTTGACGAATCTATAAGGGTTCCGTTTTTTGCCATTTGGCTACGGAACCCTAAAAAGTAGTAGGTACTATTTTACTTTGCCGTTATTACAACAAATAGGTAATTTATAGAAATAAATAAAATTGGAGTATCTGTTTGTAATATTAAAATAACCGCATTTTACTAAATGCATAATATGTATACACGATACATATTATTATGCTCAAATATTTTTTTTACAATTTTTGTCTGTCTGTCTGCCTGTTTCTTCCGGGTAATCTCTGAAACGACTGGACCGATTTCGACATGACTATCACTCGCAGATAGCTGATGATATAAGGAGTAACTTAGGCTACTTTTTTTAGATTATCTTCGCCCCGTAACAGCAAACGCGGGTAACACCGCGGGGCTCAGCTAGTAAAAAATAAAAACTAATAAAGTAAAAAAAATGAAAGGAATGAAGAAATATGTTTTCGGTGTATTCTTTATACAGAAGTAATTAAAATACTAATGTAGGTTTAATTACCTTTAAACAGATTCAGCTTGTTATAAAGCTGTCTTTTGGAAGTCATTTTTATGCGAGCGGTTTCTTTTTTATTACAAATATAAATGTAATCTTACATCAATTAATTTTTCTATAATATTAAGTTTAATTAGGCTTATTTTATGTCTCTATTAGTTTCTTCCAGAAAACAAATCCTTTTCAATATACCTATGCGTTTAAAACATTTACACATATAAACTTTTTAACATAATTTTTTTACAACCCTACTCCATGCATTCCCTGTTCAAGAATAGGCGATGTTTGATACAATAGTTGATGCGTTGTAGCAAACATTGGCCGAACAATTACAATATTAGTTAATTGAATCATATTATTTATATTTACGATATAATTCTGTTTATTATTTTTAGAAAAACATTGAATGATATAAACTTAGCAAAAAAAAAAATATTCCTTCCAAAACCTTGCTGTTACGGTGGTTATTTAGACACTTTTTGAACGAGCACTGCGGCATTTTTACGTCTTAATGTTGGCTATGATTGGACTATACTAATTTGAAATAAGACCACAAAATTATTTGTGGTCTTATTTTTCGGGCCGTTTTTGAAGCGCTTATCGGGAATCTAGTACTATTTGTGATCGAAGTACTCCTCACAAATCGTCACTGAAAAGATTTTCAAATTAGTCTTTCATTTGCAACTTGCTCTTTCGTGGTGCTGAATCTCAATTAATTTTGTCACTATGTTCAGGAAATTGCAACTGGTAAGTACAAATTATTCAAGGAAATTTAAATTATAATCAAAATCTTTAAACTATTTATTTGCGGCCTGCCTTGTCGATTTTTGTGGTTATTTGTGTTATATTTAATTATGTATTTCATCTTGCGACAGTACCTTTGCAAATTGTAAATTTATTTCGATTTGGATATAATCGTTATTATTGATAAGTGTGTGTGAATATTAAACAAACATATTTACTATCCGCGCGCCCGGACCTATAGGTATTTAACCACAAAAAAGTCGAATGTTAAACAAAAGCAAACAGCCTATTCGAAGTCAGTCATTTTACGTTTTTAAGTAACTTGTGACCACGACTTTCAAACTGAAAGTGTATCTCTTCTCTGTACATTGGATAATATTGTGTCCTGGAATCTTGTTTTCAGCGCCGTTTCTTGTCGTAGTTGTATTTTAGTTTTATACCTATTATTTTACCTTTGTTATTTGAAGTATTTTGGTGCCGTTAAAATATCAATTTATTTGTAAATTATATTTTAATTAATAAACCAAATCGACCGTAATAAATTGTCTGTACAGACAAGCATACCATAGGAATATTGCAAACTAGCTGACCCGTGCCCACTTCGTTGGGCATAACTTAAATATAAAAGTTAGACATAGGTATGCTGTCGTTGACTTTTTTGTATGCATTTTCAAGCTCCACATCTTTTCTCTAGAACTCAAAAATATATCTTTCATAGTTAAGGCAGCGTTCGTAAGAAACGCCGTAAGAAACGCTTTCATTCGACCGTGTTTTCTCCGATTCACTTTGCAAAACGGACTACCGCGTAAAAGCCTTTTTATTTTTCGGTTTTTTATATAATCTATGACATTCAGCAATAATGTGGCTTTCTATTGGTGAAAGAATTTTTAAAATCGGTTCAGTAGATCCCGAGATTACCCCTTACAATTTAACAAACACACAAACTTTACTTCTTTATATTATTAGTATAGAATATGGAGAAAATATTTAATGAAAAAGACAGGAGCAAATGCTCATAATAAAAATTTAAAAGTACAGATAATACCATTTCTATTAATATCAAACACGGCATATTTATCTCATATCATTTATGACGGCTAGAGGGCGCCATAATAGATTCAGTGACACGCCCTTTGAAGTGTCCAAAAAACCGACACTCGAGTTATCGCCTAACGTGTAACGGCATTAATAATGCCATTTGTTTTTAATAGCCTATATTAGCGCGCTAACTAACGCGTTATGACACAGGTGGCGCAGTAGCTTAAAAACAGTGGACGATCAAAACGCTTTAAACAACGATACTTCATTGATGATCACTTGTAATCGTTGTAGGTATGAGTAATTAAAGAGCTCTGAGGGAACAAATGAATATCAATATACAATTGTCCTGTCAAAATCACAACCCTGCTTTGGCTTTGCTGTGTACTACCTACTACCACTCTTGGATTCTGCTCATGCTTTCCATCAGGCAGGGTAGAGTCACTTTGGATGGCTTATGTATAAAAAAAAAAAAAATCGACGCGTGAGACAAATTACTCAATGGCTGAGACATCTCAACATCACTGTCATCACTTTCACTAATATTGGGTTCAGCATAGACTTCTGCTACTTCCTCAGCACTATCTTACCCTAGTGGTACATCCAAGTAGACTGATTTTTAGGGTTCCATAGTTCATGACTCGAAATCCATAATTATTAGTCATGTCCGACCGTCCTCGACTTACCGCCCGTTTTGTGCTGTTAGAAAGATAAACTAAATATGTGTTTATATCTGTATATGACATTTTTTTCTTAAAACAAGGCGTCTCTCCTCTAAAAGTTTAACGCGGTAGTATATGTTATGAACTGTAAAGGAAAACTATTTAAAGCCACGTGCCATTCTCTGCGGAATCCTATTCTATGCGTGACCTAACACACACTTTGCTGATTTTAAATAGTTCCGTAGTTCACGACTCATTACCCTCATAGATTCGTCACGTCCGTTCGTCATATAAATCATTTCCAGGTACCACCAAAATTTGTTTTTTTTTTCAATTTGTATGTGAAAATATTAATCCGGTTCACAGATTACATCTGCTTACATAGTTTTAACAGTATAGTTCTTTTAGTTTCGGAAAAAGTGGCGGTGACATACAGCCGGACAGACAGACATGACGAATCTATACCCTTATAGATTCGTCACGTCCGTTCGTCATGTAAATCATTTCCAGGAACCACCAAAATTTATTGTTTTTTTTTTTTCAATTTGTATGTGAAAATATTAATCCGGCTCACAGATTACATCTAGGTACTTATAAAGTTTCAACAGTATAGTTCTTATAGTTTCGGAAAAAGTGGCTGTGACATACAGCCGGACAGACAGACATGACGAATCTATAAGGGTTCCGTTTTTGCCATTTGGCTACGGAACCCTAAAAATCATCCACACTTTAGAAGTAGGGGAGGTACTCCAAATAAAAATATTTTTCGTAATTTATTGTAGCACTTTTTAGGGTACCGTGGCCAAATGGCAAAGAACGGAACCCTTATAGATTCGTTATTTCTGTCTGTCCGTCCGTATGTCACAGCCACTTTTTTCCGAAACTATAAGAACTATACCTACTATTGAAACTTGGAAAGTAGATGTATTCTGTGAGCCACATTAAGAAATAGAAAAAAACCAAATAAATTGGGATTTCCCCATACTTGGAACTGAAACTCAAAAAAATTTTTTTCGTCAAATCCATACGTGTTGAGGTTTCTAATATCATTTTTTTCTAAACTGAAATGTGTTCCCCCCCTCCGTAACTTCTAAATTACGAGAGTGATAAAACTAAACAAATATGCCATGCATACTTCCACCGAGAATTGGTTTGACCGGGATCTAGTTAGTAGATTTTATTAATACGTCATAAATCGTGAACCGCAATGTACCTTTCATTCAATCAATAGGTAGGTACACTTACTAAAATATCGATCAAAGTTACAACGAACTACAAGAACTTTTATAAGATGTTACTTGCTACTACGGTACCCTTCATGGACGAGTCCGACTCGCACTTGGCCGCTTTTTCGAAAGTTTGATCTTTTTAGCACCAACTGTTTGACCGGTCAGTCGAGGACGGACGGACGGACATGATGAATGATGAATCTATAAGGGTTCCGAGTCATGAACCACGGACCTCTAAACGTAAATTTTTCAAAACAATTTGTCAAATATTTCTGTACAGAACAAACATAATACTTCTGAACGAAACCTTTGCAAGTCAAATTTGACATAACCTTTTACCTAAATTGTAACTTTATTTACGTACAATACAAACAAAACCGGTGAACTAGTAGCCGACCCCAAACAATACGTCGAATAAGGTAAGAAGAATAAGTATTTGTTCAGTTTTTGTATGTAGAAGTTTGTTATAACAATAAAATAAAAGAACAGGACCAACAAGGGTTTTTGGAAATGGCTGGTAACAATTTGTTTTCAGTTTCTACGGAATACCATTTTTATCATACATAATAACTTCAATTACATTATATAAATAAAATAAATATTTTTAGGACATCTCACACAACGTCATCTTGTCCCAAACTAAGCAGAGCTTGTATTATGGGTACTAAACAACTGATATAAATACATAACCATACTTTTTTTTTGTAAATACATTTATTATACATAGAAAACACCCAGACTACGAAACAAATATTTGTGGATCACACAAATATTTGGTCCAACCTGGGAATTGAACCCGAGACCTCTTGATCAGCAGCCGTATACGCTAGCCACTAGACCAACAAGACTGTCTTAATAATTGTCATATCAATTGTATTTTCATCACAAGAATAGACTTAGATAGAAAACTTGCAATATTAGAAAATATAATTTATACTAAAACTATCTCCAACCCCTACCAACAACAATTCCTTTAGCATTCTGCTTAATACTAATACAGGCTTCAACATTATATTCCCTTAATCTTTTTCATAAACACATTTCAAATTATTTTTTAGATTTGGAGTTAAAGTGTGGTCAAAGAAAAGAATAATGCGTGCAAGATCTGGGATTCTGTCAGGAAAGGGAGGAGGACTAGCTGAATCAAAGCGCTCAGATGTTGAACAAAAATGTTCAGATGTAGTTCGGACCTATTTTTGGATTTGCTAATCTTGAAGCAGTAAAATATTGTTTTATCCTAACAGATGGTGTTACCTACTGCCCTGGCCCATCTCAATACATAATACATACAGAACTCACACAGTAATCACTCAATAAAATACATATTAAGTGAAACATTTATATTGACATTTGTGTTTCTATTTTTATGATGGAAGATATTAATATTATATCGCTTTATTGTACACCAGAATAGTTACTAGGTTAACTTACACTAGGAGGTAAAGTGGCAGATTGAAGATATAAGCACTGTCATCAAGATATAAATGTTAAACTTAATTTCAATTTCAATGTATTTAATTTCAATATCAAGTGTATTAACATAAAATTTAATTTTAGGGAATAACATCTTGTTTGTGGAACTCATCACGTGCACCTGCATTTGCTGTCCTCTGTGCAGTACCCCTGGGAGACTTGAAAGAGAATGTGTATGATAGTATTTGGACCAATTTGTCAATGATGAAATCCAGGCTCAAACATCCTCCCGCCTACATCAACTTGTTGAATGCTTTGCAAGAAAACTGTACCTTACAAGAAACTATTAGGCATGGTGCTGTAGTATTGTTATAATTATAACAATACTTCAATTGAGATCTTAGCAATGACATATACCAACAGTAAAGTACACTTTTGATGAACTTGATTTGATTATTATTGTCTACGGCAGTTCTAGTTGGTTCCTATTACTTTTGGTATGTAAATAAAATATAGTGGACTGTATAAATTAGATTGTAATAAGTACAACTAAATAAATGATACAAGGCGAGCGTCGCTGTCTAATGAGTTGCGCGGAGTGACGTCGCACCCAAAGGATCGCCTCCTCGCCCCGCTGTCCGTGAGTCCGTCCTCCTGTCCGTGCGTCGACAATTACTTACGCATTACATAATAAAATTATTAATGTTGATTGTTTTTATATCGTTATTTTAATTGTTGATTAAATGAATAATTAAAGCCGAGCTTTTTGTAAACCAATACTTACCAATACTTTTTTACCTGTATAAAGACTATTAAAAAATCTTGATATTCTTCCTTAACCATTAATTGACATCTTTATTATCTGTATCATAATCATTCAAATATTATTGTTTGAAAATAAAAAAATAAATCTGATTTGCTATAAAATGTGGTAGGTACAGACATGGTAGTCTATCTATGAATATAGAATTGGACATCATCACCAACAGCCTACTATACCACACTGGCCAGACGGTGTGGTATAGGGTTTGTGTCAAGTTTTTCTTCTGTTTGCAGTGATGTTGATCTGCATAGTTTGTCCCTTGGTAGGCTGACACCTACGGGATGAACAGGGGTTGTCTCTCTCTGTATTCTTAATCCTTCACCACACCGACATAACTCAGGGTTGAACAGCAGTATGAATATAAACTAAATACTATGGTAATTGAAAAGGTGTACTGTGAGTTATACCTGAAGTGATACTTGAATAGGTAGGTACCTTGAAAGAAATGGTGCAATATGGTTCATTAGAGAGATAGAATAACAATAATAATAAATATTTTGGACATCTGACACACAACATCATCTAGTCCTAAGCTAAGCGCAGAGCTTGTGTTATGGGTACTAGACAGCTGATGTTAATACATAAACATACTTTTTAGGGTTCCGTAGCCAAATGGCAAAAAACGGAACCCTTATAGATTCGTCAAGTCTGTCTGTCTGTCTGTCTGTCTGTCTGTCTGTCCGTCTGTCCGTCCGTCCGTATGTCACAGCCAATTATTTCCGAAACTATAAGAGCTATACTGTTGAAATTTTGTCAGTCGATGTATTCTGTGAACCGCATTAAGATTTTTACATAAAAATTGAAAAAAAAACAATACATTTTGGGGGTCCCCATACTTGGAACTGAAACTCAATTATTTTTTTTCATCAAACCTATACGTGCGGGGTATCTATGGATAGGTGTTTAAAAATGATGTTGAGGTTTCTAATATAATTTTTTTATTAACTGAATAGTTTGCGCGAGAGACACTTCCAAAGTGGAAAAATGTGTACCCCCCCCCCCCTCTAACTTCTAAAATAAGAGAGTGATAAAACTAAAAAAAAATATATGTTGTACATTACCATGCAAACTACCAACGAAAATTGGTTTGAACGAGATTTAGTAAGTAGTTTTTTTTTAATACGTCATAAATCGTAACACGCAATTAACCTTTCATCCAATCAATAAATACACTAGTATAAAAAAGCGGCCAAGTGCGAGTCGGACTCGCCCATGAAGGGTTCCGTACCAGCAAGTAACATCATATAAAAGTTCTTGTAGTTCGTTGTAACTTTCTTCGATGTTTTTATACTAGTGTATTGATTGGATGAAAGGTATATTGCGTGTTACGATTTATGACGTATAAAAAAAAACTACTCACTAGATCTCGTTCAAACTAATTTTCGTTGGTAGTTTACATGGTAATGTACAACATATAGTTTTTTTAGTTTTATCACTCTCTTACTTTAGAAGTTAGAGGGGGGGGGACACACATTTTTCCACTTTGGAAGTGTCTCTCGCGCAAACTATTCAGTTTAGAAAAAAATTATATTAGAAACCTCAACATCATTTTTGAAGACCTATCCATAGATACCCCACACGTATAGGTTTGATGAAAAAAAAAATTTTGAGTTTCAGTTCCAAGTATGGGGACCCCCAAAATGTAATGTTTTTTTTCTACTTTAATATAAAAATCTTAATGCGGTTCACAGAATACATCGACTGACCAAATTTCAACAGTATAGCTCTTATAGTTTCGGAAATAATTGGCTGTGACATACGGACGGACAGACAGACAGACAGACAGACAGACAGACTTGACGAATCTATAAGGGTTCCGTTTTTTGCCATTTGGCTACGGAACCCTAAAAAGCGGCCAAGTGCGAGTCGGACTCGCCCATGAAGGGTTCCGTATCAGCAAGTAACATCATATAAAAGTTCTTGTAGTTCGTTGTAACTTTCATTGATGTTTTTATACTAGTGTATTGATTGGATGAAAGGTAAATTTATGACGTATAAAAAAAAACTACTCACTAGATCTCGTTCAAACTAATTTTCGTTGGTAGTTTACATGGTAATGTACAACATATATTTTTTTTAGTTTTATCACTCTCTTACTTTAGAAGTTAGAGGGGGGGGGGGACACACATTTTTCCACTTTGGAAGTGTCTCTCGCGCAAACTATTCAGTTTAGGAAAAAATGATATTAGAAACCTCAACATCATTTTTGAAGACCTATCCATAGATATAGTACACGTATAGGTTTGATGAAAAAAAAAATTTTGAGTTTCAGTTCCAAGTATGGGGACCCCCGAAATGTATTGTTTTTTTTCTATTTTAATATAAAAATCTTAATGCGGTTCACAGAATACATCGACTGACCAAATTTCAACAGTATAGCTCTTATAGTTTCGGAAATAATTGGCTGTGACATACGGACGGACAGACAGACAGACAGACAGACAGACAGACTTGACGAATCTATAAGGGTTCCGTTTTTTGCCATTTGGCTACGGAACCCTAAAAAGGATTGTAAAAACTTTTCATAAATTTTATATAGCCTGTCACCTGGCCTCTATTACAACAAATCTATTGACACCTCTTTCATTAAATACGTACAATAGTTTAGATTATGGTGGAAAATACAAACAAACAGCAATGGTTCTAAGTTACCCTCCGTAGTTTACAAGTAGTCCCATCGTCACCATGTCGGGATCTGGTAATGGAATCCTATGGAAATCGAGGGCATCCCATTGATAGGGATATACTATGTACTTTATGTAGGTGTTTTGAAAGTTATTCAAGTATTTGCATCTGCTATTCATTATATTATGATGATGAGCCGATGATGGAAGGTACAACTCCTTAACTGTTAGGAGTTGGAGCTTTAGTTGTATTCTTTCAACCCATTCAGGTGAGGTGACAGTGAGGAAGGGATCAGACCTTCATTTGTATTCGTTCACATGAGCTGATGATAGAAGGTGAACTGGTTAAGGGTTAGAGCATATGCACAAATAGGGTCTCGAAGTATTCCTTTTAGTTGATTAGGTGCTCTGACAGCTAAGGTTACAATTTAAGATACTTTAAGAAGCCGATCTACTAACTTCTGTTCTGTAGAAAAGAAAATACTAGTACTGCGTTACTGTGATGTGAACATTTGTTTATTTCAGCTTGAAATGATGGAACGCAACCCGGGCGAAGACGGAGAGCCGTTGAAGCGAGAGGATTTCTTAAGCCCGGAAGACCTTATAGCGCATCTGCAGAGCCCAACCACAGGAAGGAGGGTTTTAGTCTCCAAAATATTTCTAGACGAGGAGACGACCGTCTTCGAAGCTAAGATAGTATCGAAGCACATAGGTGACGAAGACGTCTATGAAGGTATGTTGGAAATTTTCTGTTAAGGCTTAACCGACTTATGATAATTTAAAAAAAATGTGAACCGTCACGGGACGCCTGGCAGATGTGAAACATCGCCATTATTTTGTAAAAGTAATATGCAGAAAAGAACATATTGTAATAGGAACTAAATATGTCATAATGATAAAATAAAATATTACTAATTATTAAAATAGTAGTCAATATGCAGTAGTGTGTACGGTGTACACACTACTGCATGTAGACTGTATATATATACCATCGTATAGCATGCCGTGGCGACGCGTCGCCAATCGCCAGGCCAGAAATCTATTTTACGTGCGTCTATAGATGTTTCACATACGTGCGCCTATAGATGTTTCACATCAAAAAGAAACCTACTTCAAAGAAAAACTATTCCGATTACCCAAATCGCGACATTGTGCCTATGATATTTGAGGAGTTCCCTCGATTTCCTTGGGATCCCATCATCAGATCCCGATATGGTGACGGTGGGACCACCTGTAAGCCCATTCCAATGCAAAAAGAATTTTTGAAATCTGTTCTTAAACGACGAAATTATTTTTTGCCGACGTATTGAGAACCTCCTCCTTTTTTGAAGTCGGTTAAAAACAATACAAGCGGGCAGATGTCGTTGACGATTCTCGAAATACAACAGACACAAACCCTACTTACAAACCTAAAATTGATTTAGTTGATTAAGTTTTGTTTATGTAAATAGAAACGATTGATGAATGAATCAAGATCTGTGTGAAATCTGTGCAGTGAGTGGTTTAACTGCGAAAGCGGAACAGATTACTTACTTAAGCCAGTCGAAGGCCATTTATTTTTAACCGACTTCAAAAAAAAGGAGGAGGTTCTCAATTCGTCGGAAGCTTTTTTTGTTTTGTTTTTTTTTATGTATGTTCAGCGATAACTTCGACGTTTATGAACCGATTTCAAAAATTCTTTTTGCATTGGAATGGACGTAGCTTACAGGTGGTCCCATCGTCACCATATCGGAATCTGATGATGGGATCCCAAGAAAATCGAGGGAACTCCTCAAATATCATAGGCACAATGTCGCGATTTGGGTACTCGGAATAGTTTTTCATTGAAGTCGGTTCCTTTTTAGGGTTCCGTAGCCAAATGGCAAAAAACGGAACCCTTATAGATTCGTCAAGTCTGTCTGTCTGTCTGTCTGTCTGTTCGTCCGTCCGTATGTCACAGCCAATTATTTCCGAAACCATAAGAGCTATACTGTTGAAATTTGATCAGTCGATGTATTCTGTGAACCGCATTAAGATTTTTACATAAAAAAACAAAAAAAACAATACATTTTGGGGGTCTCCATACTTGGAACTGAAACTCAAAATTTTTTATTTCATCAAACCTATACGTGTGGGGTATCTATGGATAGGTGTTCAAAAATGATGTTGAGGTTTCTAATATCATTTTTTTCTAAACTGAATAGTTTGCGCGAGAGACACTTCCAAAGTGGAAAAATGTGTGTCCCCCCCCCTCTAACTTCTAAAATAAGAGAGTGATAAAACTAAAAAAAATATATGTTGAACATTAACATGCAAACTACCAACGAAAATTGGTTTGAACGAGATCTACTGAGTAGTTTTTTTTTTAATCCCTACTTAATATTATAAATGCGAAAGTACCTCTGTCTGTCTGTCTGTTACGCTTTCACGCCTAAACCACTGTATCGATTTTGATGAAATTCGGTATGATGATAGAACTGAACTTGGGAAAGGACATAGGCTACTTTTTACTGCAATAATCGAGACACAAAGACCAAAGCTAGGTGATTATAAAAATACATAAATCGAAGATGTCAAAATGTATCACTGTTTACCTCCTGTCAAAACTTCACAGGTTGCTAGGAATAACACACTTGCATGGCAACCATAATGATAGTTTGTAAATGACATATGGACCAGTAGACCAGAGTAGATAATTTTTGAAAACAAATAAAATTATAGTAGGATGAAACCTATTGGAAAAGGAGGAGAATATTATAAAAATGAAAGGAAAAATAATTTACGGGCGATCTGAGGTCGGGTAGGGGTAGGGAGGGAGGTTTTCGAGTCCTTTAACCGGGGCGTGAAAAAGCATCTCACTAAGCCGCCATAGTGTGGGCCGCCATACATTATTGTCCGCATTCGCAGCAAGTGTGGTAGCCCCGACCCTTGGATTCT
Source organism: Phragmatobia fuliginosa (assembly GCA_932526445.1). NCBI lineage: Eukaryota > Metazoa > Arthropoda > Insecta > Lepidoptera > Erebidae > Phragmatobia > Phragmatobia fuliginosa. The sequence goes on along the minus strand of OW052084.1, from coordinate 6,043,288 downwards.
GCTCATGCTTTCCATCAGGCAGGGTAGAGTCAGATTGGATGGCTAAATATATACAACAAAGGGTAAAAAACGGTTTATCTCGATTTCCAGCAAAACTACAAGGAAAATAGTTAAATGGCAAAGTTGTAGGTAATTAAAAGATCTACAACTTTTTAGGGTTCCGAAGTTTATGACTTCGAACCCTTATAGATATGTCATGTCCGTCTGTCCATCCGTCCGTCCGTACGTCCTCGACTTGTCGTCCAAACAGTAAGTGCTAGAAAGATGAAACTTTGCATGAATATGTATTGTAATTACGTCGACAAAGTGCTACAATAAAATTATGAAATATATTTTTATTTAGGGTACCTCCCCTACACGTAAAGTGGGGATGTTTTTTTTTCTCACGGCTACCCCATCATGTAGGGTATCATTAAATAGGTCTTTTAAAAACATTACAGGTTTGTTCAAACGATTTTTTGATTTAGGTATCCGTTTGCGAGAAATTCCACTTTAAAGGCAAACTTTTTGTAAAAACAGGCCGTCCCGCCCGCCGAAAAATTTGTGATAGTGGTCCATATAATGAACTTTAAATGAAAACTATAACGAATTAGATGACTTTGTTAGTTCAGGAGTTATAGAGGCTTAACTTTTACAATGCGCTTACTTGGAAAAGTCATACAAAATCAACACATTAATACGTAAACATAACAATTATTCACACACTTGGCCGATTTTTTATTATCATTGATCAAAACACTAGTATAAAAACATCGATTAAAGTTACAACGAACTACAAGAACTTTTATATGATGTTACTTGCTGATACGGAACCCTTCATGGGCGAGTCCGACTCGCACTTGGCTGCTTTTTGTTAAAATTATTAGTTCAAATAATCGTATAGCTCAGTTTTCTTATACTTTGTCCATTCGTTTATTGTCTTTTTGACAGGTCACGTCTATAAATTACCGGTATTTTTTTTTCGTAATAATGTACTACAGTAATGTCGTACTTTATAGACGGGTAGGGAAGTGGCTTGAGCATAGCTAAAATCAACAAACTATATAATTTTAACAAAAAGGAACCGACTTCAATGAAAAACTATTCCGAGTACCCAAATCGCGACATTGTGTCTATGATATTTGAGGAGTTCTATCGATTTCCTTGGGATCCCATCATCAGATCCCGATATGGTTACGATGGGACCACCTGTACGCTACGCCCATTCCAATGCAAAAATAATTTTTGAAATCGGTTCATAAACGACGAAATTATCGCTGAACATACATAAAAAAAAAAAAAAAGATTCCGACGAATTGATAACCTTCTCCTTTTTTTTGAAGTCGGTTAATAAAATGTACACTATTATGATATATAATTGGCCCAGAATAAAAAAAAATCCTAACACAGTCACTTGAAGGACTGTTTTGTAAGTATTATGTGATTTTTCAAATGTATTTTCTAACACTAGATGAACTAATGTAAGTATATATATTTCAGAGAACGAAATGATTAATTGTCACGTGTGTGATGTAGCCGTGCCGAGGCCGCACTACAGGAACCACGCTCAAGGCTTTACACATCAAAGTAAGAAGAAAATTAGCACTAAGTTCATGGAAAGTTTGTTAAATGACAACAATTTACCCATTGAGAGTAACATATACACGAATAATTCGTATTACTGCTCGCCCTGCGTCAAGATAGTCCCTGCTGGTCAGACATTGTACCACGGCTTGTCCGAAGAACATCACCAGGCTGTCGAGAAAGAGTCCGCTTTAAACGTATTTGTCAAAAGATTTATTGACACAGAAGAACCGCAGGAGTCTCGGTCAATCACTGACAGTCCTCTCCTCTTTTACGAAGTGGATAGTGATCGACCCGAGTCAGTAGCTTCTGGGTCCAACAGCCATCAGCCTGAATTAGCTTCAGAGTTAAACGATTATCAGCCTGAATCAGCTCCAGAGTCGAACGATGATCAGCCTGAATCAGCTTCAGAGTCGAACGATGATCAGATTGAATCAATAGCCTCTGGGTCAAACGATAGTCAGCTGGAGGGTACAGTCGCTTTGCTTGATCGTAATGGAACTATAGGGAGAGTACTGAATACAATACAACCCACTACTAACTACCAGCCAAATGAACCACACACATCTAGTACAAGCCTAACGAACGATAACGCGGGCGATTCGGACGAAATCAAAGAGTTTAAAGTATACGCCAAGAGAATGCTCGAGAAATATAAGATAAATATTTGTACGTGGGTCCAAGCGAATGAACCTCGGCACTTGACGTTGGAGGCACCCAACGGCAATATACTGAAGGTCACCGTGGATATATTCCACAGTTTCAGGAAGAGCTCCTCCGAAGTGTTGTGTCAGGTGTGTGACACGATGGTCGCGCTGGACGAGAAGAGAGCACACATCGACAACGAGAAACACGTTCGCTTAATCGCTAATCATGTTGATAATATGTTTCGTCGCAAGGTACGTTCAGTTTTTTATGTCTTTTACTGAAGTTCTTGAAAAGGTATCCCTTTTGAGTCCGGGGCTTGTAAGCTCATGTTCAACGGGCATCCTAAGCGTGTGTGCGTGTATACGTATGTGCGCACGTGCGTGTGTATGAATGTGTGTCTGCGCGTGCATGTGTGCTTGCATGTTTTTTTCGTTTTTGAAGGAAACTGGTATTACATACCTATCACAAGATCATAAGTTTCTTTCTCAAAAAATCTACAAAAGTTCATGATTCTAGTCTACATGACGAACTTTAAAGGAAAACTATAATGACTTTAGATAACTTTGTTAGTTCAGGAGTTGTAGAGCCTGTAGAGGCCTTACTTGTAAAATATTTTTCTTTAGAAAATTGTGTAAAAAAATAAGTACGAAACGAAATAATAAGTAATAAGTCGGCATCTAACGAAATATTAAACACGATTTATGCGTGTCCTGGCCCTGGCATGCACTTGGCCAATTTCATTTTGTAATAAGTTTATTTACTGTAAGGATATGATACAGCTGTAACTTTACTCTTCAATCATAAAATAAAATGTATGTTTCAGATAAACGACGCATGGAGTCATGACCTGGTTGGAAACATATTCTATTTCGTTGGAACACAGCACATGTTTGCACAAATTAACGACGATCCACCACCAGTAAACGAAGCGACCTCTGTCAACGAAGTAAATCATATTGAATGTAAAATTTGCCGCATCAATATACATAAAAACAATTTCCTTGGACATCTCCAAGGTAAAAAACATAAGAGGATCAAACAGATGTTTGAGAAACAAACCAGAGAACGGGCACCAGGTCCACCCGAGTCCCGGCAAGACCAACAGGAATCAGGCCCACTTCAGACCCCACGAGAACAAGAACCAGGTCCGCTCCAGACCCTACAAGACCAACAAGCGCCAAGTCCACTCCAGACCCTACAAGACCAACAGGCACCAGGTTCACTTCAGACCCTACAAGACCAACAGGCACTAGGTTCTCTTCAGACCCTACAAGACCTACTGGAACCAGATCCACTCCAGACCCTACAAGACCAACGGGCACCAGGTCCACTCCAGACCCTACAAAACCAACAGGAACCAGGTCCAATCCAGACCCTACAAGACCAACAGGAACCCAGCACAAGTCGAGAACACATTGACGACAGAAATGGCCCGATGTACGTCGAGGCTTTTATTGTGTACCTGAAGAAGATGGTACTAAAATATAACTTGAAATATAACCTGCCAGTTGTTAAAAACGGAGGTCTCGTGGTTGTGTCACCGAATGGCTTTGAAGCCACAGTTACTGTGGAAAGTTTCCACGGGTACAAGCCCACGCAGAGCAGCATGTATTGTCAGCTGTGTCAGATGACAATATCTGTAGACACGCGAGCCCACAGCGAGACTTTTATTCACCTTAAGCATGTTACCCAATACATAGATAAAAACTTTATTCGGAAGGTAAGATTTAATTTTGTAGTATAGTGTAGCAAATATTAATGACTAGCTTTCCGCCCGCGGCTTCGCCCGCGTGGAATTCGTTTATATCGCGCGACACGGTAAGGGTAGATTAAACATTATTTATGCGATAAAAAGTATCCTATGTCCTTTTCTAAGTTCGTTTCACTAAACTTCGTTTAAAAATAATTTTATTTGTAAGAGAAAAAAACAAAAACTTGGTTTTTTGAATTTTTCACATATAATTTGAGGTTATGTGAAAACTGTAAATAAAAAAGTTGTAGATCTTTTAATTTGCCATTTAACTTTTTAGGGTTCCGTAGCCAAATGGCAAAAAACGGAACCCTTATAGATTCGTCAAGTCTGTCTGTCTGTCTGTCTGTCCGTCCGTCCGTATGTCACAGCCAATTATTTCCGAAACTATAAGAGCTATACTGTTGAAATTTGGTCAGTCGATGTATATTCTGTGAACCGCATTAAGATTTTTACATAAAAATAGAAAAAAAACAATACATTTTGGGGGTCCTCATACTTGGAAGTGAAACTCAAAAAATTGTGGGGTATCTATGAATAGGTGTTCAAAAATGATGTTGAGGTTTCTAATATCATTTTTTTCTAAACTGAATAGTTTGCGCGAGAGACACTTCCAAAGTGGAAAAATGTGTGTCCCCCCCCCCCCCTCTAACTTCTAAAATAAGAGAGTGATAAAACTAAAAAAAATATATGTTGTACATTACCATGCAAACTACCAACGAAAATTAGTTTGAACGAAATCTAGTGAGTAGTTTTTTTTAATACGTCATAAATCGTAAACCGCAATTTACCTTTCATCCAATCAATACACTAGTATAAAAACATCGATGAAAGTTACAACGAACTACAAGAACTTGTATATGATGTTACTTGCTGATACGGAACCCTTCATGGGCGAGTCCGACTCGCACTTGGCCGCTTTTTTTCCATAGGACTTGTAGTTTTGCCGGAAATCGAGATAAACCGTTTTTTACCCTTTGTTTTATATATTTAGCCATCGAAAGTGGCTCTACCCTGCCTGATGGAAAACAGGAGCAGAATCCAAGAGTCGGGGCTACCTTGCTGCTAATGCAGACAATAATGTATGGTGGCCCACACTATGGCGGCTTAGTGAGATGCTTTTTCACGCCCCTCTTAAAGGACCCGAAAACATCCCCCGCTACCCCTTACCGTCCTCAGATCGCCTGTAAATTATTTTTCCTTTCATTTTTATAATATTCTCCTCCTTTTCCAATAGGTTTCATCCTACTATAATTTTATTTGTTTTCAAAACTTGTTCTACCCTGGTCTACTGGTCTATATGTCATTTACAAACTATCATCATGGTTGCCATGCAAGTGTGTTATGCCTAGCAACCTGTGAAGTTTTGACATTTACGATTTATTTTTATAATCACCTACCTTTCGCCAGTGTATCTCGATTATTGCAGTAAAAAGTAGCCTATGTCCTTTCCCAAGTTCAGTTCTATCTTCATACCAAATTTCATCAAAATCGGTTCAGTGGTTTAGGCGATAAAGCATAACAGACAGTCAGACAGACAGAGTTACTTTCGCATTTATAATATTAATAGTTAATTAATAGTTAAAGTAGTCAGTAGGGATAAGCTGACTCACGCAACGACTTCCGCCTCCTTTTGTCCGTAATGTGAATACATTTTGAACTTCGTGGTGACAGCCTTTAGCCATCCTCGAAAGTTGAGCTATATAACACTGAAAGAATTTTCAAATGGGACCAGTAGTGGATTAGCTCAAGAGTTGAAGCTGAAAAGTTTGGTAAAACGCGCTAATCTCAAGTCCTAGATAAGTCCTAGTCTGATTTGAACAAATGTATCAGTGTTAGATAGGGCAGTTATCGCGGAAGTCTATAAGCTATGTATCATCTAGCTACGACTCAAAGGAGCTGAGTATCATCTTGAGAAAATAATTCATTTTGAGAGCTTCTATTGCGTGCGCTGCGTTAAGTTAAAATAGATGTTAAAGTTAAATGCAAAAACAGGAAAAAACTATGTTGGGTAACTGCTATTTGCTTGCTCAAATTTTTAGAGTTCCTTTAGAGCACTGCCGACGTAATAGAAACACATATCCATGCAAAGTTTCATCTTTCTAGCACTTACCGTTTGGACGGTAAGTCGAGGACGGACGGATGGACAGACGGACTTGACGAATTTATAAGGGTTCCAAGTGATATACTTCGGAACCCTAAAAAAAGGCGTGGCTAAATGCAATAGGCTGGTGACGGGCAGTAGCGTCACCGGTGCAAAAAGGTATGCTCTGCGATCACCAACCCGCCTGCCCAGCATGGTGATTACGGGTAAACCCTCCATGAGCAAGCAACAAAAGCCACGGCCCCCAGTTCTCGGTAGTCCCGCTATTCCTGGTCATGGTGGCGAACGAGGTAACGGCGGGACAGGGGGTGCTAAGAATCTGGCAACGTATAACGGCCTCAAGTTACTACTAGATTCGCATTTGGCACAACTCGAGGTGGAACTTGGGAAGATTAGGTGGCACATTTTTTTTTTCGGACATCTCACACACAACATCATCTAGTCCCAAGCTAAGCGCAGAGCTTGTATTATGGGTACTAGACAACTGATATAAATACATAGATATTCTTTTTTTTTTATAATATTAATAGTAGATTTAGAAAAGTATATTAATTTTCTAATTATGTAATATGGTTATTATGTTATTCAGATAAACCTAGTGATGTATCACTGTATGTTGTGCAACGTAACCGTCCATAAGAGGGCCGAGCACGTGGCTATTGATTCCTCACATGACGCCAACAGACAAGCCAGGGTCTCTAACGTTCAGCTAGTCCAAACAGACAAGAGAAGGAAGCTCATCCACTGTGATGTCTGCGATATTTACGTGACACCGAACACTTTCCAAGATCACCTCGATGGCCAGCGGCACTTGAAAACCATCAGGGAATATTGTGACGAAACAGAGACTCCTGCAAATATGATATTTTGCAGCGTTTGCATTAGAACCATACATTGCAATAGTTTCCAAGAACACTGCAAGGGCAAGAGGCACGTGGCGAACGCCAAGAATGCGAAGAGAAATGTAGGAGAATCTCAAACTCAACCCGCCGAACCAGTAGCTCACGGCTCACAGACAGTACCGAACCAGCCGGAGACAAGCTTCCTGGAATATTTGAAATCAATGATCGCTAAATACAGATTGAACTGTGCGCTTCCCGTCGTAGAAGACAATCATGTGGTTATCACGACTCCTAACGGCAACACAGAGAAGTTCACGATTGAAGTGTTCCACAGCTACATGCAAGTGGAGAGCTCGGTGGTGTGTCAAGTGTGCAGAATGAACGTGCTGTCTACAGACACAAGTGAGCACAGCAGGACCAGACTGCACATTGTCAACATTCTAAAACCCGTCGATGATAACTTTTCTAGGAAAGTAAGTTTATAAACTATTTTTCCCCCCACAATGTCACAAAACTCACAAACCACAACCTTCAAATTTACCACCTTATAAATATTAGTATGTGTATGTATGTATAGAGACGTAATATATTCAGCACTAAGATTACTTCTGTCTGTTTCAGATCAACAAGTCATGGAACCACTGTCTGGTGTGCAATATCACAGTCCTGAGCCGCCTCGATCACGCGTCGTACAGTCCTATACACAAGAGAACCAGTGAACTAAGCGCAGCCCCACGCGATGGGAGCGGCGATGGAAACCCTCACAAAATGTTTTGTAACGACGTCTATTCATAATTCGTTTGCATCACAAAGTTGATTACGAGCTGAGGCAGACATTGGATTTTTTTATATATATCAAACAAATCATGTTACATCGTTTTTGTCTAATAAAAAGACTTCTAAATAAATCATAGTTGACTATACAAATAGTAAACCGAAATAATTAATTAATTATACATATTTTAAAAAGTTTTTTTTTACTGGCAATGATTGATTGCTTTTTTTTTTAAATTTGCTTGTGCTTACTGACTTGTAACGATGTCTATTCATAATTCGTTTGCATCACAAAGTTGATAACGAGATGAGACAGACATTGAAAATCATATTTTTTTTAATCTATCAAACAAATCATGTTACAATTCTAAGAAGTTCATTGTTACTGACAATTTTTTTTAGTTTACTTGTGTTTTTATGTTTTTTTTTTTATAGAAGAGACAAAGAGTCCATCTTTGTGTAGAGTATCGGTGTAAAGATATTCAATGAGGCGCTTCAATAGACTGCATCTAAAATATATTTTACAGAAAGCCTAAAAAGTAGAATAAGACAGAATCACTACCAAGTGTATAAACTACTATAGTCCATAGAGCAACAAGGGCCCGGGAGTAGCCATAGCGTCGTTTTCCGATACAAAACAGACATTTGTTGCAGGGGAATCTGCACACATATACATGTTTTAAACTCGCATACAAAAACAATTGCTTCTCAATATAAACTCAAATTCAAAATTTCACACACATAAACATTTGGGCTGATGCTTTGACAGAGGGGAAGGCATGCGTATGGCTGCTTCCTACCGTGTTGCTCTGTGTACTGTATTTACTATAAACTTGACTCCGTGTACTATGGCTATGTTGATATCATAGTTAGTTCGACGCCAGCGCCGTTGTGTCAGGAACTGGAACCTCTATTGTCCGTACACAACCGCACCAACTACATATAATGCAGGAACCACACTTCGTTATGCGCTATTCGCTGTGCGAGTTATTCGCGCGCATACCGGCGAAGTGTGGAGAGTATATTACTTTCGTTCACCATAAAAATGACAATCACACATCTCTACAACACACATATTTGCCTTATTTGATGCTTATTTGGCATACCAGTTCGAAGTGTGGATGGCATGTTTGTTGTTTGCGCGCATAACAAATATTTGGGCGAATACGGCGTAGCCACATAACGAATAGCGCATGACGAATTGTGGTGCCTGCATTAGTTGGCACTGCTTGTCCTGCTCCATATTTTTTACTGCGCGTTTAATTTAGATGACAAATTAATATTTTTTATAGATAAACTTATGTAAGTAATGACAAAAATATTGTGTGTCTACTTAGTACAAGGTATAGAACCCAGATTCCTTATTTATTTCCTTGATTGTATGATATTGGTTCGGTTTACTTACTATTTAATCATGTTTCTAAAGTTATATAAAACTATAATTTGTTTTTGATTTTTTACTTCAAATTGTTGTTTCATTTTATGCTTTTTAACTAGCATTTTGAGTGCATGAAGCAAGGCTTTATGCGGGTGTGCCTTACCCTAGCAAAAGCAAAAAAAATTTTTTTTTCATTTCCTTTTTTTTTTTTGACAAGAAAATGTTACTAAACATTGTTAATATTTATTTAATTCATTGTAAAAAGAAAAAAAATATCTAAGTTAGTATCTAAACATGTTGAAATTACTCGTCTATCTGTGATTTTTCTAAACATTTAAGTACTGTGAGTGTATAAGACTGATTTTAAATAAAATAAATTTAATCATACTCAGTTCAATATTTTTGTCACCCTGACCCAACTTTTTAGGGTTCCGTTGCCAAATGGCAAAAAACGGAACCCTTATAGATTCGTCATGTCTGTCTGTCTGTCGGTCTGTTAGTCCGTATGTCACAGCCACTTTTATCCAAAACTACAAAAAACTATACGGTTGAAACTTGATAAGTTGATGTATTATGTGAACCGCATTAAGATTTTCACACAAAAATAGAAAAAAAAAAGTCGTGTGGCACTCGGGGGACTGCCGCGGTAAAGCTATTGCATAGCATTTTTAACCGACTTCAAAAAAGTAGGAGGTTCTCAATTTGTCGGATTTTTTTTTTTTTTTTTATGTACCTATGTTCAGCGATAATTTCGTCGTTTATGAACCGATTACAAAAATTATTTTTGCATTGGAATGGGCGTAGCTTACAGGTGGTCCCATCATCACCATATCGGGATCTGATGATGGAATCCCAAGGAAATCGAGGGAACTCCTCAAATACCATAGGCACAATGTCGCGATTTGGGTACTCGGAATAGTTTTTCATTGAAGTCGGTTCCTTTTTGTTAAAAATATTTATCAACTTATGCAATTATAATTATTTATTTATTTTTTATTTAAGCCGTAGGTTTTTTTTTCTTTGATATAATTATTCAAGTTTACCAATAATATACGCTTGTCTTTTTACCAACATACATTCTAACAATATCATCGCCAAACAATATAATTATTCTGTCTGAATGTTGGCTCAAGGAAAACACAATAATTCCCGAAATGGCGGGATATGTTTCTTTTAGTACAAAGAAAACCTATCTATATTTATAATAAATCTGTAGAGAAGCCAATTCTGTACATGAAATATATTTAAAAAATAACTGTCAAGGGGTGATTAGGGATCGCTACTGATGCCAAAAATGCAATCAGTAAATTTTTTGTCTGTTTGTATGTTCGTTATAGAAACGAGAACTAAGTACTCGACGGATTTTAACGAAATTTGGCACAATTATTCTTCATACTCTAGGGCAGGTTATACCTGGTATACTTTTCAGTACGCTACAATCAATAGGAGCAGAGCAGTGAAGGGAAATATTTGAAACCGGGATAAGTTACTTCATTTTTAGGGTTCCGTAGCCAAATGGCAAAAAACCGAACCCTTATAGATTCGTCATGTCTGTTTGTCTGTCCGTCCGTATGTCACAGCCACTTTTTACCGAAACCATAAGAACTATACTGTTGAAACTTGGTAAGTAGGTGTAATCTGTGAACCGCATTAAGATATTCACATAAAAATAGAAAGAAAAACAACATGTTTTGGGGGTCTCTGTACTTGGAACTGAAACTCAAAAAAATTTTTTTCATCAAACGTAACGGGGTATCTATGGATAGGCTGCAAAAATGATGTCGAGGTTTCTAATATCCTTTTTTCTAAACTGAATAGTTTGCGCGAGAGACACTTCCAAAGTGGAAAAATGTGCCCCCCCCCCAGTAACTTCTAAAATAAGAGAGTGATTAAAACCAAAAAAATATTTGTTGTACATTACTACGTAAACTACCACTGAAAATTGGTTTGAACAAGATCTAGTTAGTAGGTAGTTTTTTTTAATACGTCAAATCGTAAACCGCAATTTACCTTTTATTCAATCAATACACTTTATAAGAACTTATAAATGATGTTACTTGCTGCTACGGAACCCTTCATGGGCGAGTCCGACTCTCACTTTGCAGCTTTTTTTAAGCTTCCGTCGCGTGTGGAGCCTTAATGGTTAAAGCTACATAGAAATCATGACGGAAATGATCTTAAAATTATATAAAAATATTCCTTGACAGCATATGTCTATCTTTTAGGGTTGACTCACAATAACACGTGAAACTTCCGATAGCTTAGCAATTCGGAGCTTTCTGATTATATTTGTCTACTCTTACGTTTACAACACTCTCACAAATACCTAATTAAAAAAAGTTAACATTATTACCTATTCAATAAAAAAATAATCATGGAAATCGGTGTAGAAACACCAAAGTTATCGCCTGCGCAGTCCTACACTCTGCACGGACAAACTCGCCGCGGAACGACTTCGAAGTACCCTCCGAATTGGTCGCAGTCGACGTGCAACGTTTCGAAGATACCGCACGCAAGTATATCGAAGTACCTGCGGTTGCAAACAAACGCACAGTTCTGCTGTAATTGCGGGAAACCGCTCCCCAACTCCTTGGAGTTGGGTTTTCAGGTAAACCTCTGCGTTGTTTGCAACCGCAGCTACCCGCCGCCGGTGCCGCTTGCCTCCAGCCGTACTGAAACGTGCGGCTGGCCGGCCATCGGCCATACGCCCGCGACATGCCGGGCGTTGACCGCATTCGTGGCGACCGGGGTCACCACGACCGCCTCGGCCGTCGTCATCTACCGCCACCACCAACGCCACCATTGCTACCAGTAAGCACCGCCTAGCAAGGACGGGTACCCCCAGTGCCCGCACCCTCTGCTCGTGGCGCACGACCGTAGCCGCTTCAGGCAGATGCCACTGCCCGCAGAGCCACCACCATGCGACCGCCACCAACATCGCGCCCCATGCTGCGCGACCGCCTCGACCGCATCCAGCGATGCGTCGGCGGCGTGCACACCCACCCGCAACCGCGGGGCCGCTCCATCGCGCCAGTCCGCTATGGAGTCGCCAGCCCCGCGATCGCTGTGGGCGTCGAATCGCTCCTCGGAGGAGGACAGCGACAGCGCTGACTACTCCCGGCGCAGCCCACCCGCGCGCACTAAGCCGCAACAGGTTCTTCACCTGTTCAGCGCAACCACGCGCCGCGCAACGTGACCCGCGCATCGCACGCTACGAACGGCAAGACGAGGGTAGGACTTACGCACATGTTGCGACCTACCCTCCAAACATTACCGCCACCAACACCGTGACAATTGCATCGACACGGGGTGCCGCCGCCATTACGATTCGGCCCCCGTGTACCACCGCTTTTGCAACAAAGACGACAGCCACCGCAACGACGACCAAACCAGCGGAGCCGAAGCGCTGCTACCCGCCCCTGATCGTCGAGCTCCTTCCCAACTGGGCTCAGCACATGCGGGAGCTCAAGCGACGATTGGGACGCGCGGCAAACGCCCGCCCCTGAGGCAAGGGCTGCGCTTTACGCCAAAGGATGACCAGGAGTTCCGTCTGATACAACGATACCTCACGGAACTCGAGAAGACTGAAGGAATCTCCTGGTTCACGTACTCGCTCCCGGATATGCGCAGCCTAAAGGTGGCCATACGGGGGCTGCCAAGCCACGCAACCCCCGAAGAGGTCGAAGAGGAGCTGCGCGACCTCTCATACGTGCCGGAGTACGTGCGTACTATCCGGGGTCGCGGCGACCGTCCGGGGTGCATGCTCCTCGCCATCATCAAGAGAACACCGAACATCACGCCGGGGATCTACGAGGTGGACGAGATGCTCGGCATTCCCGGCGTCAAGATAGAAGCCTGGCGCGGGAAAAAGAGGCCCGCGCAATGTCACCGCTGCCAACAATTCCGGCAATGCAGCCACAACTGCCACCGGAGGTTGGCCTGCGTCCGATGCGGCGGTGACCATCCCGCATCCTATTGCGCCGGTGAACTCGCAACCCTCAGGCGAAAAAGCACAAGGGACGTCGCTTATGGCGGAGGCGAACGCCCCTACGCCGAGAGGAACGACTACCACCTCCGCGACAGGGTGAAGGAGGCAAAGGGGAGGAAGAAGAGGAAAGCCCCAAGCTGCCCCCACTGACACCGAGAAAAGGGGAAGCGACCTCGCGACGGACCCCCGGCCCCCACCAAACAGGCCAGCCGCCGCCGCCCCGGTCGCCGACACGGCGGCCGCCGAGGTGAAGGGCAGGCCGGTGCGAACACCGGGTGCCACAAGCAGCACCAAGGGGTCCGCGACTGCAACTACAAACACAAACAAAACCACCAAGAACGAGGACACCAAAGCGGTGATCCAGGCCGCGATCCGTATCCTGCAGTAGTAAGTATCCTGCGGAAGTAATGACCGCAATAAGCGAGGAGCGGGATATGGCGACGATTCTACAGATTACTCTCAAGGGCGTGGCGGATCTGATCACCCGCCATGGATAAGCCCTTGAGAGTACTACACTGGAACGCCTGCGGCCTGGCATCCAAGGTCGCGCTCCTTCGCCCTTTACTGCTCGCTGATAAGCGAGACGCCCCCCACCACCCCAACCACAGGAACAACTTTAACTTGAGATAACTTATAAGCCTGCTTACAGATGGGGCCACGAATGACACCGCGGCCTGTCCACGAACACCTGCGCCTACTTAGCTCAAGTAGGTAGGGGCACCGTGCGTGGGCCCCCGCGCAGTACAACGTGGCCCAAAATCCCATACAAAACAATCTTCGAACGCCTGTAGAAAAACGACCCGCAACGACTAACGCCGATGCGGGTCGTCACCCGGACTTGACTTCGGGGGATATTAGCGTGTAAGCCGCCGTCTCTGACGCTGGTCGCTCGGAGCTGGGCCTCCCCAGGTGTCGCCTGGGGTCTCACCTGGCTCGGGTTGTGAAGAAGCGCAATTCTCCCCCACGAACACGAACGCAATAAACCAGGAGGAGACTATCCCACCCACACGACCTGCCCCTATTTAGGGGTAGCGGAACGGACACCGCTGGAAGCTGGGCAGCTGCCCCGAGCAAGCCTCCACGCGTCCCCTACGGGACGAGGTGACGACTACAGAGTGCGCGAGCTTCATACAATATTTGGCTGTTGATGCGAATAGACGTTCAGACTGTTCGACTTTATTGACAGACAATAATTGTTATTTACAAACCGTGCTTATCAGCGCGACTTTTAGTCTTTGAATAGTTTATTTTTAGATTTGTTTTGTTGTTATTTTATGAAATGTGTTTTAGAGGTTTTGGTAGTGATTAATTATATTAATAGTTTATTTTAGTAATTATTATATAATTACTATAAATAATTATTATATCGTATTAATAGATTTCGTAAGTGTAAGGTAGCTTCAGTTACCGTCGATTGAAAGTACACAATGCCACCTAAAAAAGACCGTCTTTATCTCGAAATTCGATAGATGCTAAGAGGATGAGAAATGCGGGTTCTCAAGAATCGGCAGAGGAAAGTGCACATCGGTTAAACTCTATGAGAGTTAGTGCCTCAACTTCTCGAGCCAATAAAAGCTCTCCAGAGGGAGAGATGCGATTAGCAGCTGACAGAGCGAGACGAGCATTTTGGTAGTGTTTAATTATATTAATAGTTTATTTTAGTAATTATTATATAATTATTATATATAATAATTATAATATTAATAGATTTCGTAAGTGTAAGGTAGCTTTAGTTACCGTCGATTAAAAATACACAATGCCACACAACGAGAATTGCGTCTCACAGCTGACCGCGTACGACATACATTATCTCGCGAGTCCGAAACATTTACTGAAAGGGAATTACGTCTCACAGCAAACCGCGAACGGCATACATTATCTCGCGAGTCAGAAACCTTCACTGACAGGGAATTGCGTCTCACAGCTGACCGCGAACGTCATATATTGTCTCGTGAGTCCGAAACCTTCACTGAGAGGGAATTGCGTCTCACAGCTGACCGCGAACGTCATATATTGTCTCGCGAGTCAGAAACCTTCACTGAGAGGGAATTACGTCTCACTGCTGACCGCGAACGTCATATATTGTCTCGTGAGTCCGAAACCTTCACTGAGAGGGAATTGCGTCTCACAGCTGACCGCGAACGTCATATATTGTCTCGCGAGTCAGAAACCTTCACTGAGAGGGAATTGCGTCTCATTGCTGACCGCGAACGTCATATTTTATCTCGAGAATACCGTTTGACAAATGATAGGGTGCACCATAATATTATTCGATCTCTCGAAGATGAACATGAGCATGAACAACGACTAGAGTCGGTACGTGAACATTACAATTCTTTGAGACAAGAACGATTAATAAGTTTGTCTAATGAAAGATTAAGAATCGAAAATATTTGGTCTCTTGAAACGGACGAACAGCGAGAGGCCCGTCTTACAGCAGACAGATTTCGACATAGTCTTAATAACTTAGATGCACACATAGAAGATCAATCTAGAAATTCGGTGGCGTGGTCCGACAAATATAAAAGTGGGTTTGCTTATAACCTCACAATTGATAACAGATCATCTTCTGTAATAGGCGATATGAACGTGGTATGTTCTTTTTGTAATGCTTCAAAGTCGAGTAAGGAGTCGGCTGGTTTCTGTTGTTCTGGAGGTAAAATAAATTTGCCTTCATTCGAAGACCCACCGGAACCTTTGAAATCACTACTTTTAGGAGAACATGTGCAATCTAAACAGTTTTTAGACAATATTCGCACTTATAATAGTTAGTTTCAAATGACATCCTTTGGTGCTCAACAAATCTCAGAAGGTCCTTTCATGCCTACTTTTAAGATACAAGGTCAGGTTTACCATTTGATAGGATCCCTTTTGCCTGAAGAACAACCTAAGTTTTTAAGGTTCCGAAGTTTATCACTTCGAACCCTTAAAGATTCGTCATGTCCGTCTGTCCGTCCTCGACTTATCGTCTAAACGGTAAGTGCTAGAAAGATGAAACTTTTCATGAATATGTATTATAATTACGACGACAAAGTGCTACAATAAAATTATAAAAATTATTTTAATTGGGGTACCTCCCCTACACCTAAAGTGGGGTTGTTTTTTTTTTTCTCACGGCTACCCTATCGTGTGGGATATCATTAGATAGGTCTTTTAAAAGTAATAAAGGGTTTCTAAGACGATTTTTTGATTTAGGTATCCGTTTGCAAGAAATTCCACTTTAAAGGACACTTTTTTGTAAAAACAGGGCGTCCCCTCCCTCTAAAAGCTAAACGGCTGGCTCCAAAAATCTGGAAAAATTCGTGATAGTGGTCCATATAATGAACTTTAAAGGAAAACTATAACGGATTAGATGACTTTGTTAGTTTAGGAGATAACTCCTAAACTAACAAAGTCATCTATAAAGAGGCTTAACTTTTACAATGCGCTTCCTTGGAAAACGTCATACAAAATTAACGCATTAATACGTAAACATAACAATTATCCATTGGATACGATTTCTAATCCACGCACCATTATGTGTGACTGAGGAACCCTTTCCTGTGTGGCCTGACACGCACTGACCGATTTTTTTTTAAATTAATTTTGTATCCGACTTCAACAACCAGTCGAAAAAGAAATCAATATTTCCCGAATTTAAATACTGAACTCATTTCACAACTTCAGAACATGTTGCCACATGGTACCACCAGTTAACCAGGTTAATTCGTACGTATGCAGTTTTAAATCGGCATTAGAAGCTCTTCCTCGAGATGATGATAACAATTATAAAATTATTATAAATGCCGATAGGCATCCAACTCAGGAACACCCTGGGCGTTATAATGATCCACCAATCCATCCACTAATGAAGTTGCTGTGGTATTGGTCGACCAGGAATGTGATAGGCGTGATATCGTTATCCGTTGCAGAGACAATCGTTTACAACGTATTTACGAAACCCACAGGGCTTACGACAGTTTGCAACATCCTTTGATATACTGTCGAGGGGAAGATGGTTATAATTTTGCTTTATACCAAACTGATCCGCGTACAGGCGCACCTAATTATAATAAAAAGATTTCTTGCTTGCAAGTAAGACGGAATAGGTTTGTATACTTTCAACGTTTTCGTGGCTTATTCAATCAGTTTATTGTAGACCTGTACGCAAAAATTGAAACCGTAAGATTAACTTATATACGATCTAATCAAAGGCACCTGCGCGCTGAAGAATACGTGCACCTTCGCGACGCCTTGCAGCAAGATAATGATACGGTGAATATGGACCGTTTAGTTATTTTGCCCTCTTCTTTTACTGGTGGTCCACGCTACATGCACGAACGTACTCAAGATGCTTTTTGTTACTTAAGAAAATATGGACGTCCCGACTTAGTTATTACTGAAACTACCAATCCCAAGTGGGATGAAATCACTCGGAAGTTTCTTGAGGGTCAAGCACCGCATGACCGCCATGATATCATCGCAAGAGTTTTTCATTTAAAATTAAAATCAATGATAGATCTACTTACCAAAGATAACATTTTTGGAGAAGTATTGTGTTATATGTATAGTATTAGACAGTTTAATCAGTGCTGAAATTCCAAGTCTGATTGCAGATCCCGTGTTATACGACATTGTTAAAACTCATATGATACATGGTCCATGTGGTGCATTTAACGGGAATTCTCCCTGCATGCAAGACGGTCGTTGCACTAAAATATATCCAAAAGCCTTAGGGGATGAAACTGTAACAGGACATGATGGATACCCATTATATCGTCACCGTTCAAGAGACAATGGTGGTTTTATTGTTGAAAAGCGAGTGTCTGGACAACAGGTTACTTTAGATAATAGGTGGGTCGTTCCGTATTCTACTGTGTTGTCTAGAGCATTTCAAGCTCACATAAATGTTGAAATGTGTATTAGTGTAGAGTCAATAATAGTAGATTAGTAGCCGAGGGCTGTAATGCATCAATTGCAGCCCCAGATATTTAGGCACCGAAGCGCAGCGAGGGCGCTTATAGTTCGAGGAAGCAATTGGTGCTTACACCCGAGCTAACTATTCTGCTTTACATTTCGATTGTGAGGTAAGTAGAAAAAACCCGCATTATAAGAATAAAACATTTTATCTTCAGCTTCCATTTTCATTGAATCGGGAGTGCAGCTTATATCTTCATCACTTGAAGAACTCATGTTTTTTTTCTAATTAGCACGTAATTGTAAAAAAAAAACTAAAAACAAACAATATTTAAATTAAAAGTTTTCTATTCCCACCTCTTTTCATTAAAAAGAAACAAGTAAAGAAATTATTAAGGGGCTGAAAACCAAAATAGAGGTAAATAAAGATCGTTTTGTATAAAAACCTATCGCTCATATCATTACCAAAATCAATGTCTTTATAATTGAACATATTCCTCACATAGTGGTTATTTCCAAAACACGATTTGAAAAACTTCACTCGATAAAAAAAATAATCAAAGTAGCCTCTGAAAATAGTTAAATTTTGACTTTACACAGTTGTGCTTTAAGTAATGTAAATGAAATTAAGTAAAATTGTGTATCATATGTAACTGAAGGAAATAGTTATCTTTGATTTTTAAAAAATTGCAACTTTTACAAAAAATAACTAATTTTGTGGTTTGGCACTTAAGCCTTTCTATTTCAAGCGCTTTTTCTCTGTCACTCCTATGGAGAACGACAGTGAGCGCTGAGGCGCGCTGCTAAACGGACCTATGTCGCTCGAGTCGCGCGCTATATTTAGCTGATAAATCTAAAAAACTTTATTAAAAAACAAAACAAAATCATATTATGATGGAGGCTATAAGATAAGAATAATTTATTTTATTAATAAACTTATAATTTGATTGACATGTAAGATTATTTAACTAGATATCCTTACAAAGACGTAATGTAGTTTCATAACCCTAAAAACTGTCGACTGTGTAGTGGAACAAGCTTAAGCTAGAGACACATTATCGGAAGCGGCTAATGGACGCGGCTGATAGCCGTGATCTAGAGTATGAACATACACTGAGCTGTGCAAACTATCGGACGTAAGTCGTGGACAGACTGACCTTGAGCGTTCGGACGTCCGACAGAAATCTGGCACAAGACCGACTGACGAGACTGTGCACACTTATTTTTCCACTAAAATCAATTTATTATCATAAATATGTATATTACTGAGTCAATATTTTAATACATTGAATAAAAATATATTACCAAGGCACTCTATTAGTGTTTTAATAAAATAATGTACAATTTACAGTCGCGGCTGTTAGCCGCGTCCGTCAGCCGCGTCCGATAATGTGTTTCCAGCTTTAGTCTTGAAGAACGTAACATACATAGACTTACAAAAGTCGTAGACTCTGCCATTTTAGTTACACAATGTATCATATGATGGCCTTATTTTATGCATAGTCATTTTTGATAGTGTATCTAAACGCATAATAATATCATCATAATAATCAAGCAATAAAGATATTAAATTAAATAAGTACTATTATTTAATCACAGGTTGCAAAATGTGGAATTCTCACAAAACGTTCAATGTTCTGAAGTTCCAAGGTAAGAACTGTAAAATACTGCACGTCCTGAAATGTCACTCAAATCTAACTTAACAATTCATGGACTATTTATTTACAGCAAAAGAAGACTATTGGAAAATAGCTCTGAAGGAGATGGACCGCAGAATGTAGTTTTGCATCATACACGAATCACATACTCGCTGAGCTCTGACGGTATCGTCGCGTTCAGAATAGTTTCATATTATATACTATGACTGTATTGTTTGGCAATAATATTGTTAGAATGTACGTTGGTAAAAAGACAGTGTATATTGTTTTGTAAACTTGGATTAATATTAAATAAAAAAATACTACACAAATAAAAAATAAATAAAAAATTAAATTGCTTATGTTGATAAAAAAGTCTATACAATAGCTTTACCGCGGCAGTCTCCGAATGCCACATGACTTTTTTTATCATACCATTACGATAGCATTTTTATTTTGCCCTATCTAAAATATTCTAAGGCCCTGTGTTAAAAGCAGAGTGCAAATTCAAAGACGAATATTAGTTCTCGGAGACTGTGGTAGTACCGATAACGAACCGCGTCTCAAACGCGGCGCTGCTTTATCGAACAAAAAGGGGCGTATCCATTGCTCTAGGTCATTGGCTGCACTCAGCGTCTTAATTGTTTTTTCAAGAATGAAATTGAGCTTCGCCGTTCGATATTTAAAATTGATGACTAATAAACTCACACGAAGACAAGGCTGAATAGCAAAGCGACCTCTTTGATCATTGGGCTGAATGCATGATGTCTTTGCCAGTGTTATGGTTAGATGTAACCTAGTAACCTAGTACCATGTATGTTTGAACCTTGTCCCATATAGGGTATGAACCTAGTCTCATGTAGAATAGAATAGAAACTCTTTATTTGCACACTTTGTTACAGAGTTACAATATATTAAATAACATATATATGTAGTGTACAAAGGGCGGCCTTATTGCCATAGGCAATTTCTTCCAGGCAACCTTAGGATGGATCAATATGTATCGGAGAGACGGTGGTAGTCGACTGTGCATTAAGTTCTGTTGTAAATAAAATATATATATCCATCAATAAACAAACCTACATGCATACATACATACACAATACTTAGACATACATATATATATATACATATACATACACACATACATACACATAAATATACATATATACATACATACATACATATATATAATTAACTAGCTGACCCCGCGAACTTCGTACCGCCTTAGAATATTAATTCTTATTAAAGTATTTAAATTATCCTATCTCTCAAGTTAGATCGAACTGCACATGGTGTGCGAATTTTATTATAATCGGTTATGTGGTTTAGAAGTCCATTGAGGACAAACATTGTGACACGAGATTTATATATATTAAGATTAATTAAATAAAATTCTAGAAACAAAACCATAAATGACATATCCTTGATCGTGATTACCTGAGTTATGATGCATAGTATTCGTAAACCATTTTTTAGGGTTCCGAAGTTCATAACTCGGAACCCTTATAGATTCGTCATGTCCGTCTGTCCGTCCGTCCGTCCGTCCGTCCGTCCGTCCGTCCTCGACTTACCGTCCAAACGGTAAGTGCTAGAAAGATGAAATTTTGCATGAATACGTGTTGTAATTACGTCGACAAAGTGCTGCAATAAAATTATGAAAAATAATTTTATTTGGGGTACCTCCCCTACACGTAAAGTGGGGATGATTTTTTTTTCTCGAGGCTACCCCATCGTGTGGGGTATCATTAGATAGGTCTTTTAAAAACAATAAAGGGTTTCCTAAACGATTTTTTGATTTAGGTATCCGTTTGCGAGATATTTCACTTTAAAGGGCACTTTTTTGTAAAAATAGGGCGTCCCCCCCCCTCTAAAAGCTAAACGGCTGGCTCGAAAAATCTGAAAAAAATCGTGATGGTGGTCCATATAATGAACTTTGAAGGAAAACTATAACCGATTAGATGACTTTCTTAGTTCAGGAGTTATAAAGGCTTATATGGTAAAGTGCGCTCACTTGGAAAACGTCATACAAAATTAACGTAATAATACGTAAACATAACAATTATCTATTGGATACGATTTTAAATCCACATACCATAATAGGTGACTGAGGAACCCTTTCCTGTGCGTGGCCTGACACGCACTTGGCCGATTTTTTATTTAAATTTAGATATTGTTTGCGCTTTCTTAATATTTGTCGGCAGTGCATTCCATAATCGTATTGCTTCAACAGTAAACGACTGATTATAGAATTTGGTGGAATGCAGAGGCATCTCCAGTCTCAGATTCTCGGATGACCGCAGACATTTTGCATGTGTGTCATTGAGGAACTTGAATCGTTCTTTGAGATAGAAAGGAGCTCTGGGATTAAACAAAATGTTATAGAGAAGAGTTAGAATATGAGTATTCCGGCGAGAGCGAATTGGAAGCCACTTGAGCATTCGACGGAATTCAGAGACGTGATCATATTTTCGTAGGTCAAATACAAATCGTATACAGAGATTTTGAAGTCGCTCAAGCTTATCGAGTTGTGCTTCGGTGAGATCAAGATAGTGTTTGAACCTTGTCCCATATAGGGTTTGAACCTTGTCCAATATAGGGTTTGAACCTTGTCCCAAATAGGGTTTGAACCTTGTCCCATATAGGGTTTGAACTTTATCCCATATAGTGTTTGAACCTTGTCCCATGTAGGTTTGAACCTTGTCCCATATAGGGTTCGAACCTTGTCCCATATAGGGTTTGAACCTTGTCCCATATAGGGTTTGAACCTCGTCCCATGTATGTTTGAACCTTGTCTAATATAGGGTTTGAACCTAGTCCCATGTATGTTTGAACCTTATCCAACATAGGGTTTGAACCTAGTCCCATGTAGTGTTTGAACCTTGTCCCATATATTATACGGTTTGAACCTTGTCCCATAAAGGGTTTGAACCTTGACCCATATAGGGTTTGAACCTAGTCTCATGTATGTTTGAACCTTGTCTAATATGAGGTTTGAACCTAGTCTCATGTATGTTTGAACCTTGTCCCATATAGAGTTCAAACCTTGACCCATATAGGGTTTGAACCTTGTCTAATATAGGGTTTGAACCTTGTCCCATAAGGGGTTTGAACCTCGTCCCATGTATGTTTGAACCTTATCCAACATAGGGTTTGAACCTAGTCCCATGTAGTGTTTGAACCTTGTCCCATATAG
Source organism: Phragmatobia fuliginosa (assembly GCA_932526445.1). Lineage (NCBI taxonomy): Eukaryota > Metazoa > Arthropoda > Insecta > Lepidoptera > Erebidae > Phragmatobia > Phragmatobia fuliginosa. The sequence goes on along the minus strand of OW052084.1, from coordinate 6,020,512 downwards.
GGTTTGAACCTTGTCCCATAAAGGGTTTGAACCTTGACCCATATAGGGTTTGAACCTAGTCTCATGTATGTTTGAACCTTGTCTAATATGGGGTTTGAACCTAGTCTCATGTATGTTTGAACCTTGTCCCATATAGAGTTCAAACCTTGACCCATATAGGGTTTGAACCGTATCCAACATAGGGTTTGAACCTAGTCCCATGTAGTGTTTGAACCTTGTCCCATATAGGGTTTGAACCAAGTCCCATGTATGTTTGAACCTTGTCAAATATAGGGTTTGAAGCTTGTCCCATATAGGGTTTGAACCTTGTCCCATACAGGGTTCGAACCTTGTCCTACATTGAATCGGGAAGTCCTACATTGGGACTTGAGGCTTGTCTCATGTAGATTATGAAGCTTGACTAATATAGGGTTTGCACCTTGCTCCATGTAGTGTTTTTACCTTGGCCCCTATGGGGTTTGACCCCTATCTAATATAGGGTTCAAACCCCATATGGGACAAGGTTCAAACCGTATATTAGATAGGGTTCAAACCCCATATGGGACTAGGTTCAAACCCTATATGGGACAAGGTAAAGACACTACATGGAGCAAAATGAAAACCCTGTATTAGATAGGGTTCAAACCCCATATAGGACTAGGTTCAAACCCCATATGGGACAAGGTTTAGACCCTATATTAGATAGGGTTCAAACCCTTTATGGCACAAGGTAAAGACACTACATGGAGCAAAGTGAAAACCCTATATTAGATAGGGTTCCAACCCCATATGAAACAAGTTTCAAACCCTATATTAGATAGGGTTCAATCCCCATATGGGACTAGGTTCAAACCCTAAATGGGACAAGGTTCAAACCCTAAAGGTTCAAACCTTATCCCACATGGGGTTTGAACCTTGTCCCATATAGGGCTTTAACCTTGTACAATATAGGGTTTGAACCTTGTACCAAATAGGGTTTGAACCTAAGCCTATATAGGGTATGAAGCTTGTCTAATATAGGGTTCGAACCTAGTCCCATATAGGGTTTGAACCTAGTCCTATATAGGGTTTGAACCTAGTCCCATATAGGGTTTGAACCAAGTCCTATACAGGGTTTGCACGTTGTCCCTTGTAGGGTTTGAACCTTGTCCCATATAGGGTTTGAACCTTATACCATGTAGGGTTTGACCTTGTACCCTGTAGGATTTAAACCTTGTACCATATAGTTTGAACCATGTATCCTGTGTAACACTTTTTTTTTTATTAAATATCACGAATTTATCTGACATTCTTGGAGTTGATTTTCTGTCATTAGCGCCATCTCTCTGGTCTGCGGTAGCTACTTCATAGTCGATTGACAATTGAGAATTGAATTGTTTCCACCAACGAGGCGCAGGATGGCGTTCACGTAGTATCTAATACATTTTTGCTTCATAGACCTACGTCTTTATGTCAGATATTGTTAATCTGTATTCTATTTTTTTCTTTGAAAATCGTTCGATGTTGTAAAGTTTTTGTAAGAAGGTAGAATTTTTATTCGAGAAAGACCTTGATACAGGGCCGTAGCTAGGGGAGGGCATTGCAGGGCAATGCCCTACCTTGAAATCAGAATGCCCTACCTTAAAAATATCAAAAACTAAGATATTTTTTTATAATTGAATTATTTGTAGTTTGAGATAAAAAAAAATGCAGGGATAGGACTCGAAACTTTTCTGAACATACCACAGTTTGTATATTCATTTCATATTATAATAATTATTTGCTCTGTATATGGCATTTGAAGCGGCATCACATGAAGCAATGGGTCTATTTAATTACAATATCTGTGTAGCAGACGGTACTCCCCGTCCCATAGATTGCAATATGGGCTACATTACAGTCTATGGGAAGGGGAATCCTTTTTTAAAATAAAACTAGCGTACATGTTTTGCGTGCAAGTGCACGTGTGTCATTTTTAGGGTTCCGAAGTTCATCACTTCGAACCCTTATAGATTCGTCATGTCCTTCTGTCCGTCCGTCCGTCCGTCCGTCCGTCCGTCCTCGACTTACCGTCCAAACGGTAAGTGCTAGAGAGATGGAACTTTGCATGAATATGTATTGTAATTACGCCGACAAAGTGCTACAATAAAATTATGAAAAATATTTTTATTTGGGGTACCTCCCCTACACGTAACGTGGGGATGTTTTTTTTTTCTTGCGGCTACCCTATCATGTGGGGTATCATTAGATAGGTCTTTTAAAAACAATAAAGGGTTTCTAAAACGATTTTTTGATTTAGGTATCCGTTTGCGAGAAATTTCACTTTAAAGGCCACTTTTTTGTAAAAACAGGGCGTCCCCCCCCCTCTAAAAGCTAAACGGCTGGCTCAAAAATTCTGGGAAAATTCGTGATAGTGGTCCATTTAATGAACTTTAAAAGAAAACTATAATGGATCAGATAACTTTTTTGGTTCAGGAGTTATAGAGGCTTAACTGTTACAACTTTTACAATTGTCAGTACATTTATGAAAACATAATTTGTGTTCGAAAAAATTAACATCTCTTCAATTAACGATGTGATAGACATGGGTATAACACTAGGAATAAAGATAAATTAATTCAACCACGATTTAGACTCTTAAAAGTTCATACATCTTTTATGGGGTAATAATATTAGTATTAGTATTAAATCCCTACTAATATTATAAATCCGAAAGTAACTCTGTCTGTCTGTCTGTTACGCTTTCACGCCTAAACCACTAAAGCGATTTTGATGAAATTTGGTATAAAGATAGAACTGAACTTAGGAAAGGACATAAGATACTTTTTACCGCGATAACCGAAAGACACGCGGCCGGAGCCGCGGGCAAAAGCTAGTTTTATAATAAAATATCTCAAAACATACTAGATTTAACAGAGAAACGTTTTAAAAATGTTGTAAAGCGCACACTATGTAAGCAAGCTTATTACAGATTAGAGGATTACATTGCCGACAAGAATGCTTGGCTTAATGCTGGTCCTGCTCCACAGTCACATGATTAATTCTCAAATTATTTAGAAGTTAGTTTGAAGTTAGTTTGTATTTCTGGCATATGTTAATTTTATCTTAATGATTGACATTCTTATATTTTTCTTTCTTTTTTTTTAAATTGGATAACCATATTTCTGACATGTACGTATTATTGATATTTTAATTGTATCTTGTTGTTTGACATTTCTATTATTATTATTTTTGTTATTAACATTATTGCATAATAAGTTACTTTTATTGACATGTTCCAAATATTTATCGCACTCTTAGAGAGTAGCATATTTATAAATAGTTTTATTATTGTTTAACTGCGAATATTTTGAATTGTACATGTGAGCACTTTGTAGTCACTAGTAGCATAAGTTTGTTTGTTGACTGGAGGTTGTGCCTATGTCATGCTCACTCAAAAGCCCTGCTGGCGGTGGCGTGTGTAGTAGGTCGTTCGGCTCCCTACGATATGGTTGAACTGGACGATGGCTGGTGCATAGGTCATGCTCGTGATACGGGCGCCGCCAGTCGGGGCTGGTCATTTCACAACTTCTATTATTGTTTAATTATTTTTGGACAATACCTGTGTAAATATTAGCATTGTTACATTGTCCTCACATTTAATAAAATGCCTCAAACAATGTAACCAAAAATTGTAAAAACAATGTTGGAAAAGAGTGTCCATGGAGTTTCTTGTCTGTTCTTCTCCATAGGATACACGAATTGGAACAGACTACTGACTGACTACTTGATGTTTCAAAAGTGCCGTTGTATGATTTATTTGAAATAAAATGGTTTGATTTGATTTGAAAACAAAATGCGATTACTTAGAAAATGTCATACAAAATTAACGCATTAATACGTAAACAGAACAATTATCCATTGGATACGATTTCCAATCCACGTACCATTATGGGTGACTGAGGAACCCTTTCCTGTGCGTGGCCTGACACGCACTTGTTCATATATTTATTTCAATGAATATTTTTGTGTCGTTTGCATACATTTTTTCACTTAGGACCGACGTAACGAAAAAAAAGTATCCCTGTTACATTTGCGTCCGTCCTTAGACACGACTAGTACCGCTGTCGCCGAATCAAGAATAGCTGCCTGAATCTTGTCCCAACTGTCTTGAACCAATTTGCTCTCAGCTCCAGCGCACTTGTCAATGAAGGGCGAGGCGAACTTTTGAGACGTGACTTCATCAATCCGCCACCACCTGATCCGGCGCTGGCAGCGCTCTACATGTTTGTCTTTGGGCTTCACACAGAGGTCCATGACAAGGAAACCGTGTTGTGCAATGAGACTCTCTCCGGGTATGACTTTGCAGTTGGCCACTTTGCTAATAGTGTGTCTTCTTGGAGGAAATCGATTTGAGTAGCTTGCCTCCCACTTTTGTAGGTGTTTAGGTGTTCCGGTTTCTTTTTAAAGAACGTGTCTCCAAGGCAAGATCGGTAGCCGCACATATTCGTAAAATGTCTTCACCCTCTTTGTCGCGAATGCCATAACCGAAACCACCATGAACACGCTTAAACTCCACACAACCCTCACCACATGCCCATTTAGATCACCACCCGGAACGATTCCCTGCTACAAAGGAATGCCGCGAAGAACCTCCCTGAGTTGGCTCCAGAACGACATCTTTACGGTTTCGCTACAACCTGCATGTGGCGCGTAAGCTCTTATCAGATGGGTAATAATTCCATCGATAAGCACCCTTACGACCATAAGACGGTCGCTACATCAACTCTAAAATGCCAGTCTGAAGCCACCCGGCAAGCACCACGGCCACTCCGTTCTCTCCACCAGGTGCCTCTGTGTATATCAGTTGGTAGCCATTCCCAATGAACCGGGATCTACTGCCCTTCCACCGAGTCCCCTTCAGGAACGCTACGGCTACCCTCCGCCTGGAGAGTAAATCGGCTAACTCCCTCGCACGACCGGTTAAGGTGCCAATGTTCCAGGTGGCAAAGCGGAGCTTACGTGTTACAAATGTTGGGCGTAACTTCTTTAACCCGCCCTGGACCCGGTAGCCCTCTTCCACTTGACACAGGAGTCGGGCGAAGCTCCTGCGCGCCGTTTTCCGGCGGCGCCCTATCCGTGGCACTAACAGACCTATTGATCAATGCTCATGTTCTGCTAGAAAAATTATTTGTCTACGAGGAGCTATTGAATGTACATCACTGACCTAGAGGTCAGTGATATACGTGGTGCTTGATTAAGGAGCCCGAGCTTCGGAACACATTTATTTTTTATTTTTTTTAAACTTAATGCGCATGTAGCACAAAGGCGGACTTAATGCCATGTGGCATTCTCTGCCAGTCAACTTTCAGGTGATGTAGGAATACCTATGATGTGGTAGGTGCAGGCTTAGGATATAAAACCTGACAAGGTAGTTGTAAATGTAGGTATCACCTTTATTGTAAACCATTTTCATTTATTCAAATTTAATAGTTGTAAGTAATATACACAAATTTACTGTTATTATTACATTAGGTGTTTATTTTTACACCTAATGTAAAATAAACACCCGAATTATCAACGCACTAAGATGTACCGCAGCCCTTCACAAAGTACTAGTCTCCAAGGTAATAAGCAGGACTACCAAAATTCGCGTCTACAAAACAGTGATTAGGCCGATTTTGATGTACGGATGCGAAACCTGGACCCTAACGATCAAGGAGGAAGAGAAACTCTTAGTTGCAGAACGTAAGATTTTGCGAAAGATTCTGGGACCAACGGTGGGTGCGAATGGAGAGCAGAGACAAAGGTATAACAAAGAGATAGAGAGCCTTCTGTCAATGCCAAATATTATCGGGGAAATTAAAGCTGCCCGACTTCGCTGGCTTGGCCACATCGAAAGAATGGGTGAGGATCGAGCTGTTAAAAAAGCATATCTCGGGAAGCCCGTAGGGCGGCGGCCAGTGGGACGACCCAGATACCGCTGGAAAGATGAGATTGCCCGAGATATGAAAGAGATGAAAGTGCCCGATTGGTCTGAACTGGCACAGAATAGAAAAGAATGGCGCATTCTACAGTCGGAGGCCAAGACCCACTTTGGGTCGCTGAGCCAGCGAAGTAAGTAAGTAAGTATTACATTAGGGTTTATAACAGTGGATGAAGATACCAGACATGTATATAAACATACGTATATATACATACACACATAAATCCACATATACACAGGCATACATAGACATACATATATAAATAAATGTAATTATATATATTGCGTATCTAAATACTCAGTCGGGTATTATCGTTGTGATCGTTCTGCCAATTCATTCCGGAGTAAATCACGTACTTTCATTTTGAATGTGAGGCGGTTTATGGACATCCTGATTTCAGTAGGTAGCGCATTCTGACTGCACGAAGAAGGAAGGGAAGGGAAATTAGAGGTGCGAATGGGATAAAGGAGAAGCATATTGTTCCTTGACCGAAGGTTTCGGTCATGGTTTGAGAATAAGAGACAAAAGTGAGGTACGAGGTACTCAGGTAACAATGGGGAGAAGAGGAAAGAAAAAGGAGAAGTGAGTGCACACAAACTGCGGCGCTGTCGAATTGGGAGCCATTGCAGCTGGGAACGTAAAGCAGACACATATTTGAGAATTGAAACGAAAACGAATTGAATGCAGTTATTGAGAAGGGGTTTATTATGGAGGTAGACAGGTCAAAATAACACATCACCATAATCGATCAGGGGATTTATTAGGGACTGCATAAGCGTAGCCTTGGTTTTAGCGAGAAGGAAGTTTTTAAGACGGTATAAAGCGCGAAGACACGAAGTAACTTTCTGGCTGACATGTGTCACTTGTGCTCGCCAATCAAGTGTAGAGTCCATATATAGCCGCAAGTTATTTACTACTGCACTCAGAGCTATCTTCTGGTTGTTGTAGACAACTGGAGGAATGACTGCCATATCCGACCTACTTAGCATTTGGTTTGGCATATGATATGTCATATGCCATTGAGAAAATGAACATTAGACTTGGTCAACATATCCTCAACACTTGACTACGTACAATCTGGCTAACTTTGATTCATTCGGGTAACATTGACAGTGTGACCATGAACTAGTTTCGATTTATTTTTCATATGATGCCAATACAATTTACAAATACTTCTTACAGTTTTACATTTTTAAACTAACTCAAGTAAGCGCACCTTAAAAATAAATAAGCTTTCATACAGAGGTAATGTCAAAACCTTTTCAAATTTTCTGAAATTTGCGCCCGAGTTTATGCTATTCAAACAGTGTAAAACTTTTGTAATATTTTGTGAGAGATTTTGTAGAATCATTTGTAATGGAATTATCGTATTTTAATATAGCATTTGCCTATAATTGCGTCTCTTTATCTAATTACTATAACTACTAATTTTTATACAGGCTAACTTTGACAGTGTTTTGAAGTATTTTTTTACATAATTTGACCTACATAATTGACGACGATTTGCTCTATAGGGAGTGGGGTGAATAAACATTTTATGGTCAAGTGTTCATTAATTATTATTATTTTCTAATTATTTTAGCTTCTTTTCTATTTAGTTACACAAAAAATGTTGCCTTAAACGTGTTTTTAAAGGTTTTTTGATACTAATTAAAAATATGTATAACAATGCCAAGTGTCGTAGACTGATTATTGATTATTTTATAAAATATAAGACAAAACTGGAAATTAATGGTTTTATTACGTCGGTTATACCCATTTAGAAGAAAAACATGAACCAATGTTACACAGATTAATACAAAATATAATAATTACTACTTTTCTATGAATGGTTCTATGTGTGTCAAAGTTACCCATGTAATGACGGTAACTTTGACAGACTAGAAAATCAGGTTTTCCTAAGGACTGATAATTTTTTAGAGAATTTAATTAATCTTTACGGGTGAAAAGTGTTATAAGAGCACTAACAAAGCAAAATACAGTCGTGTTGTATGCTTGAATTTTATAATATTGTGTAAAATATCGCAATTATCTGTCAAAGTTACCCAGATTGACTGTACGTCAATTATGATAATTTTTTTACTTCCGCCCTGCCATTAAGCAATGCTGCCCTACCTCAAATTCGACTTTAGCTACGGCCCTGCCTTGATATGGGTTATAAAAGCGAGTGTTCGTCACCGACGATTCATTTTTAGGGTTCCGTAGCCAAATGGCAAAAAACGGAACCCTTATAGATTCGTCAAGTCTGTCTGTCTGTCTGTCTGTCCGTCCGTATGTCACAGCCAATTATTTTCGAAACTATAAGAGCTATACTGTTGAAATTTAGTCAGTCGATGTATTCTGTGAACCGCATTAAGATTTTTACATAAAAATAGAAAAAAAACAATACATTTTGGGGGTCCCCATACTTGGAACTGAAACTCAAAATTTTTTTTTTATCAAACCTATGCGTGCAGGGTATCTATGGATAGGTGTTCAAAAATGATGTTGAGGTTTCTAATATCATTTTTTTCTAAACTGAATAGTTTGCGCGAGAGACACTTCCAAAGTGGAAAAATGTGTCCCCCCCCCCTCTAACTTCTAAAATAAGAGAGTGATAAAACTAAAAAAAATATATGTTGTACATTACCATAGAAACTACCAACGAAAATTGGTTTGAACGAGATCTAGTAAGTAGTTTTTTTTAATACGTCATAAATCGTAACACGCAATTTACCTTTCATCCAATCAATACACTAGTATAAAAACATCCATGAAAGTTACAACGAACTACAAGAACTTTTATATGATGTTACTTGCTGATACGGAACCCTTCATGGGCGAGTCCGACTCGCACTTGGCCGCTTTTTACCGCTCTTATAGTACTACGGTTTGCATTATACCTATACTAGTCGTATATCTACTTGGTGAGATTAATACATATAGTCTATTTCAACATGGGGTGAATTCCATGTCTCTAAGAGCCCACAGATTGTGGTAAGTTTTTCTTTAACTTTATTTGAAAAGTTTCTTTTGTGTGATCATATATAGAATCGTTTGTGTTTTGTTGATAGGGCTCAAAGATATGGCTGAGAGACTGTTCTCCAGCCCAACTCCAAGCCACGGCTGAGGGAGTACCCATCAGCCTGGCTCCTCTATAGTGACATCCCTGTCTGCAGAGGAGGTCTGGCGCTATTCCGGCGCAGCGCTGAGGCTGAAACTGAGGCGCAGAGCTGCGTTGGAATGTAAAGTATCTTCGTTTGTTATGTCTTCACCCTACAGGTGCCTGCATGTCTCCCAGGAACCTAGCCTCCTTGTGCTTGTGGGCATGCCTATCTTGGTCTGCAAGATGTTGCCACACCTTGGCATGCCTATCTTGGTCTGCAAGGAGTTCCTGGGAGACCCTTTATGTGTGCACGGGCCTCCTTGTGCCCGTGCAATCTGAAGCTGACTCTGGACCGACCTGTAGACAGTAGCATATAGCTTTATTTTGTGTAATTTAAAATTCATGAACCTTTTGTATGTCAACTCACTTCTATTGTGAAAATAATTTAATTTTATATCTAAGTACTGTTAATTGATTATTTTATTGAAATGTATGTACAATGTTGGTTATAAACTAAAACTAAAACAATGAAACTAAAACAATGAACTTAAAACTAAAAACCTTAATAAAATATAAAATTATAACTAAAATATTTCGTTAAAAGGAGTCCCTTTAGGCATGGTTCCGAAGATACTGGCAGCGTTCCCCCTTTGAATAGCTAGACTAATTCTTTGACCGAGGTAACTGCCAGCTCTTCGGTCTCCTGTGATGTCGACTAATCTTTTTGCTATTTCCTTGAAAAGCTTAATAGCGCTAGGACCCCACGGCCCAAGGGTCTCGACACCGAATGGGACAAAATCATATTCGGAGCCTAGACCCCTATATTTCGATGCTTTAGCTTTTTCAGCCGCTTCACATGCCGCACCAGCTCTGTTGTTGGTTCCATGTAGATGGGAAGGGGCCAGCGTGTCTGAACAGGTTGCATCCCATACCAGTACCCGGCCCATCTTCCATGGAATCAAGCTCATACCGTCTGGTCTCTTGCCATCGTCTCTTGCAATACCAGTCGGCTCAAGTAGACTTGGCACGTTGACGGTGGCAAGGGACCGGCGTATGATATTGTTAAGTGCGGCATGTCTAGTAAAAGCGGCCTGCACTTTTTTGGCAAGACAGTCCGTGATGTCCTAGCTTGTCGACAACACTGCCACAGGGACATTTATGAGGAGCGCAGACCGGAACCCCAAGCCGTAGACATGTAGCGATTCGAAGCGTGTCAGGCTCAAGAAATGTTCCTGTTAATTGTAATTACTTTAGTGTAATTTATTATGGCTAAATATATATATATGTGGGGGTCGGGGTTCAGGGAAACAACTTCTTCTTCAGGAATCCTCGTTTAATCTTTTAAAATATTTAGCACATAAGTTGTACCTGCGCACATCACAGCGTTCCGATTCAAAGAGACAGAACTCACTCATTCAATTACAATCATTCAACAAAACGTTACATTCTACGCATTCTCATTATAAGTTATTTGTATTAATCTACTAAATATAATCGATTATTTTAAAATTCCTACAACTCGGCCTTCCTGCTATTCAGTCTGGCCTCAGACTGACTACTTCACACAACTTAAATTTACTACATCTTTAATAACTATCTTATATCAAGTATTATCAGTGACTCTATGTTATAAAAATTAACAACACTACTGAAACAATCTTAAAACTTCCAATAATAACATCTTAATAGTAAACTAAAAGGAATACTAATTCTTCTGAAACAATGTGTATGTCAACACTCAGGTACAACCAACAGTCTTATACAACTTATGCATCACAAAGTGAATTATATAAACTACAACTGAAGAAATCATAACTTATTGGTATTTTTTACACCCACTTTATATCATCTTACAATATTCTTTGACTATTTACTTTTAAAATTTTAAATTAAAATATCTTGTACAAATTTTGTTTTATTTAATGCTATCTTTACATCTAAAGTATAAATAATATATTCCATGCAACTTACTATATAGTAATTTAATCCATTTATTACATTTCATCAATACTGAAAACTTTTAAAAAAAAAACACTTTTAGCTAAGTAATAATAGTTCATTACATCTTGTAGATCTTTATACAGTACCTAATAGGTTTAAATAAACTTCTTATCTCACAACAATATATTTTAGTCCTTTCTGACATCATTAATACAAATTTATAGCAATTGACAGCTTAATCACCTTGACAGTTTGACCAACAATTATGAAGAAAACATGATTGATAGACACCTTTTTTTCTTTTTTTTTTTTATAACATATTAGCTGTCCTGACATCCTGCAAATTGTACTCTTTTGTGTGGAAAAATAAAAGTTACACCCTAACATAGAAATAGAAAATCCTGAAAAAAAAACTCTAAACTGACTAATAAAATGTAGACAGAAAAGCAAAGCTGAACTAAGGCCACCTCTTCATGTAATCCACACCAGTAGTCGTCTTGATGGGGCCTTCTTTGCCTCTATCTATCTTCTCAACTTCATACCTGTCCTTTCCAAGCTCTTTCACCACTTTGTAAGGTCCAAAAAACTTTTGTTTTAATTTTAAAGCATTTCCAAATTGAGTTCGTTGGATAGCTACTAAGTCTCCTTCTTTATATGTCTCTCCTTGCTTCCTTTTCTTGTTAAAAGTCTTTCTGTTTTCATCTTGAATCTTTAATATTTGAGCTTTAGCCTCTCTCCGTAGTTCATCTCTTTTTTCTATAAATTCCTGTCTACTTTCTTCTTCTAAATATTCTAAAATCTTGGTATCTTCTTTCAGTCTTAATTTAGTTCCTGTTAATAGTTCAAATGGGGAAGTTCTTATGGATCTTTGGTAAGAATTATTGATCACTCTTTGAAGCTTACTGACATACTTGTACCAGTGTGTAGGTTCCTCAATACACATCTTAGCTAATGTTGAAATGATTATTTGATTCATCCTTTCAACTTGACCATTTCCTCTTGGGATACCTGCTGTAATTGTAATATGTTCTATTCCCTCATCTTCACAATACTGTTGAAACTCATTGCTTGTGAAAGCTGTACCCCGGTCTGTCACTATACGTCTCGGGTTACCAAAATCCTTCTGGTGTAGTTTCAACTTCTCGACTGTCTCCTTAGCTGTTACTGTTTTTACAGGATAGATCCAAACAAATTTACTGTAGCCATCAATTACGGTAAGTATGTAGTTATACATTTTCTTGGTTGCTTCTAATGGTCCTAAATGGTCACAATGGAGTGTTTCTAATGGTAAGTCTCCTTTCTCAATTGGGTTTAAAAATCCTTCCTTCTTTCCTGACTTTCTAGCCGCTAACAAACATGGTACACATGTTGTAATCACCTTCTCAATCTTTTCGTCTAGTTTGGTGATGTAATAGTCCTGTTCTATTGTGTCTTTGATTTTCTTCTTTCCAAAATGTCCGTTATAGTGTGCTCTTCTAATTATTTCCATATCCATAATTTCTGGTATCACCAGCTTCTTTTCTACCCCTTTATATAAAATCTCATTCTCCAAAAAATAGTCTTCAAATTCTTTGTCTTTCAGTACTTCTTTTATAGCCCTTAACTTCGTGTCCTCTTCTTGCGCTCTCTTTACTCTAGCCTGTAACTCTATATTCACAAAATAAACATTTCTACTAAGTGAGTCGACATGTCGCATCTTTTCTCCTGGTCTGTGTTCTACTTTGTAGTCAAAATCTTGTAAATAAAGGATCCAACGTGCCACTTTAGCTGAAACATCCCGTTTATTGAGAGTTTTCTGAAAAGCCTCACAGTCAGTCACTATCTTGAATGATATACCCATGAGATACCTTCTGAACTTCTTTACTCCTTCAATCACTGCTAGCGCTTCAAGCTCATAGCTACTACAGTTCTGCTGGCTTTCAGTCGTCTTCCTGCTCATAAAATGCACTGGATGTAGTCCTCCATCGATAGGATCTCTCTGTAATAAAACTGCTGCATATCCCAGCTTGGATGCATCTGTATGTAATTCAGTCTCTAGATGTGTGTCGAATATTTTCAATACAGGTTCACAGCACAACTTAGTCTTTAGAGTCTCGAATGCACACCTTTGCTCTTCGTTGAACTTGAATTCTCCTGATTTCAATAGATCACTTAATGGTTTAGCAATAGCAGCATAATCCTGAATAAACTTACGGAAATATGAGGTTAACCCTATGAAACTATGTACTTCTTTTAAACTTTTTGGTTCTGGAAAATTTCTAACAGCCTTCGTCTTTTCCGGAGATGGTTTTACTGTTCCATTTTCGACAATATGTCCTAGGTACTCAACAGATCTTTGAAGTAACTGCGTCTTTTTCCAGTTTATATCTAGCCCGTATTCTGCTGCCACTTTCAATACATCTTTGAGTCGCTGTACTGCTTCGTTTTCTTCTTCTGCTAGTATGATTACGTCATCAATAAATATGAGAACAATTCCCTTTCTTATAAAATCTGAAAATATTATGTTTATGTATCTTGTGAAATATTTTGGACAAATGGAGAGTCCAAATGGTGCTCGTAGAAATTCATACTGGCCTTCAGGGTTACTCGTGACAAAAGCTGTATATTTCACTGACTCCTCATCGATCGGCAAGTGAAAAAACCCATTTTTTAAATCTAAGGTACTAAAAACCTTCGCTTTGCACAACTTATCAATGTGATCACTTATAACCGGTAAAGGGTGTTCATCTTTCACAATCTTCTGGTTTATCTTCCTATAATCTATGCATACTCTTGTCTTCCCATCTTTTTTCTTCACTAGGACAAGCGGACTAGCATATTCCGAGTAGCTCGGACGTATGATCCCTTTTTCTAGCCATTCATCAACCTGCCGCTGCACCTCCTTCTCCTCAGTCAATGCTAATCGTCGTGGTCGTTGTGATACTGGTATGTCATCTTTCAATACTATTTTCATTTTTATCGGTGCCTCTTTGACCTTCAATGGTTGGTAATTATCAATAATTTCTTGTACTGCTGGCACTTCTTTGGGTTCTTCTAGTGTAGAAAGCATGCACATCTGATAAGAACTGTCATAAAACTGTGGCCTCACCTCAACTTCGCCTCTGTTCACTATCACAATCGTGTTTACTAAAAATGTTTGACCTAAAATAACCTCAAAAGGAATAACTTCATTTGGAACAACATGAAACTGAAGTGTGTATTTGTGGTTGTCGATTATTAAATCAGCTTTAAACTTACCTAAAGAGTACACTTTGCTGGATCCCAAGCCTGCTAAAGACATGATATCCAGTTGATAGTCTGAAACATTGCACATGATTTTTACAAAGAGCTCGTGGGTTACAAGATTCAAATCACTACCCGTATCGATTAAACAATAGACACTTCTATCGCACAACTCCGCGCATTTTACTGCTTTATTTATCGAAATTTCATTAAAATCCGATTTCACTTTGTTTACATCTGGAAAAACGTACCGGTTCATAGATGCAGATGACGTTTCGTCGATCATTCGAGCATTCGTTCGTTCACTCGTCGCAGCGCCCTCTGGTTGTTTCGGAGATTGAACGAACATCGCCTTCCGTTCGTTCTTAACACTACCATTTGTACTTGATCTTACACCCGCCATCTTGCAATCTGTACCTATATGCCCGAAAGCGTTGCATTTGAAACATTTCACTCCTTTGGTACACGAACTGGCCAAATGTCCCCTTTCTCCGCATTTGAAACATCGCTGTTGTAAATAAAAATTATGCACGTCCTCACCTTTGCTCTTTGTCTTGATACTCGCATCTTTTTCACGTGTTCGCTTAGTCTCCATCTTGCTTTTCTGCTTAAATGTATCGTATAGCGCTAACTTCTCCTTCAACGTTGCGTATGTTGTAACGCCGTAGAACAACAACTTATTAGATTCGTAATCCGAAATGCCGTCGACAATATATTGTATGGAAACGTAGTCCGGAAACTTCGCACGTTTTCCTAGTTCTTTCATAGTTAGCATATATTGGTAAAAAGTTTCATCTGGACGCTTCTTTCTGGCGCTCATGATCTCGTGCATATGCTTAACATTCACTAGCTCGGGAAACTCTTTGATCAGCGCAGATTTTAGTTCATCATAAGTCTTAAATGGTTTTTCGGTTCTGAGCCATAGCTCCGCTGTGCTGGCTAGCGACCTCCGTGCAATAATTAATTTTTGCTGACCTGTCCAGCCAAAAATCTCAGCGTTGTCGTCCAGGTCTTGCGTCCATCTTGTCGAGGAGTATGTCATGTCGTCACCAGTAAATTTTGGTATTGTGTCCACCATAGATTGGATGATCCTATATTCATCCGTCTTTTTGTCACCTTCGGTCATCTTTGTGTAGTCTTCGTCGTACGAGCAACAACCAAATCTTTTCTCGTTTGAGATCGTTCTCGTAGTAGGGGCCACGAAACCACGCGGTCCGTCGTCGTCGTATATTCGTCGATTCGACCCAAAACACCCGATCCACACCTGTTTTATATCCCGGACGAGCAGTTGTGGGGGTCGGGGTTCAGGGAAACAACTTCTTCTTCAGGAATCCTCGTTTAATCTTTTAAAATATTTAGCACATAAGTTGTACCTGCGCACATCACAGCGTTCCGATTCAAAGAGACAGAACTCACTCATTCAATTACAATCATTCAACAAAACGTTACATTCTACGCATTCTCATTATAAGTTATTTGTATTAATCTACTAAATATAATCGATTATTTTAAAATTCCTACATATATATGTGTGAGACTGTGAAAGCGTTTTCTTGAAGAGCTCCCTGACCGCCCATCAACATATGTACAAACACACCTTCTCTAGTTTCTCTTAGTTTGTTTTGTCTTGTGGTTAAAATTCTTCTTGTGAACGGCGCCCTGAGCAATCTCATGCTCTGCTGATGAGTCGTCGGTGAGTGATTCCCCCTGGATAGGGCTAGGGTGTACTATCCCCCTTACACAGGGCTAGGGGTTACACCTGTAGGGTTTGAACCTTGTCCCATATAGGGTTTGAACCTTGTCCTATATAGGGTTTGAACCTAGTCCCATGTAGGTTTGAACCCTTTCTAATATAGGGTTTGCACCTTGCCCCATATAGTTTTTGAACCTTGTCCCATATAGGGTTTGAACCTAGTCCCATATAGGGTTCGAACCTTGTCCCATGTAGGTTTGAACCTAGTCCCATGTAGGTTTGAACCCTTTCTAATATAGGGTTTGCACCTTGCCACATATAGTTTTTGTACCTTGTCCCATATAGGGTTTGAACCTTGTCCCATATAGGGTTCGAATCTTGTCCCATATAGGGTTTGAACCTTGTCTAATATAGGGTTTAAACCTTGTTCCATATAGGGTTCAAACCTTGTTCCATATAGGGTTTGAACCTTTTCTCATATAGGGTTTGAACCTTGTCCCATATAGGGTTTGAACCTTGTCCCATATAGGGTTTGAACCTAGTCCTATATAGTTGAGAGTCGAGTGCAGAGTCGAGTTGAGTCTAGTTGAGAGTCGAGTGCAGAGTCGAGTTGAGAGTCGAGTGGAAAATCGAGTTGAGAGTCGAGTTGAGAGTCGAGTGGAAAGTCGAGTTGAGAGGCGAGTTGAGAGTCGAGTTGAGAGTAGAGTTTAGAATCGAGTTGAGAGTCGAGTTGAGAGTCTAGTTGAGAGTCGAGTGCAGAGTAGAGAGGCGAGTCGAGTTGAGAGTCGAGTGCAGAGTCAAGTTGAGAGTAGAGTTTAGAATCGAGTTGAGAGTCGAGTTGAGAGTCTAGTTGAAAGTCGAGTGCAGAGTAGAGAGGCGAGTCTAGTTGAGAGTCTAGTGCAGAGTCGAGTTGAGAGTCGAGTTGAGAGTTGAGTAGAGTTTAGAGTCGAGTTGAGAGTCGAGTGCAGTGTCGAGTTGAGAGTCGGGTTGAGAGTCGAGTGCAGTGTCGAGTTGAGAGTCGCGTGGAAAGTCGAGTTGAGAGTCGAGTGCAGAGTCGAGTTGAGAGTCGAGTTGAGAGTCGAGTTGAGAGTCGAGTTGAGAGTCGAGTGGTGAGTCGAGTTGAGAGTTGAGTTGAGAGTCGAGTTGAGAGTCGAGTGCAGAGTCGAGTTGAGAGTCGAGTTGAGAGTCGAGTTGAGAGTCTAGTTGAGAGTCTAGTTGAGAGTCTAGTTGAGAGTTGAGTTGAGAGTCGAGTTGAGAGTCGAGTTGAGAGTCGAGTTGAGAGTCGAGTTGAGAGTCTAGTTGAGAGTTGATTTGAGAGTCGAGTTGAGAGTCGAGTTGAGAGTCTAGTTGAGAGTCGAGTGCAGAGTAGAGAGGCGAGTCGAGTTGAGAGTCGAGTTGAGAGTCGAGGAGATGCTGGAGAGTCTCGAGCGTGACCCCTGGGGACGCCCTTATCGTGCGGTGCGTCAAAAGCTCCGCACGTCGGGCCCCCCCCTTTACAGAGACTCTCCAGCCCAGCTTCCTGCAGGAAGTGGTCGAGGGCCTATTCCCGCAACGGGCGGAACACACACCCCCGTCGATGGCTGCATCAGCCGGAGACGACGGGGACAGTGAGTTTGCTGTTCCGCCCGTGAGGGAATCGGAGGTGGGGGCGGCTGTTCTACGGATTCGGTCCAAGAACACCGCCCCCGGGCCGGACGGGGTTCCAGCCCGAGTGATGGCACGAGATAAGGGGTCTACGGGTGGCCCTGGATAAGACGGAGGCCCTTTTATTTCATGGGTTCCGTCGTGGTCCACCCGCCGGCGCCTCCATAGAGGTCAACTCGGTCCTCGTACCGGTCCGGGCCCAGATGAGATATCTGGGCCTGGTCCTCGACGGTAGGTGGCTCTTCGACGAGCACTTCCTACAGCTGGCTCCTAAGCTAGTGGACACTGCCTCTGCCCTTGGGCGACTTTTGCCCAATTTGGGCGGGGCCAGTGTTCCCACGAGGCAGCTGTACACGGGGGTTGTCCGGTCCATGGCACTGTACGGTGCACCGGTGTGGGCGGCGGCACTGACCGCCCAGAATAGGGCGCGCCTCTTGCGCCCCCAGAGGATATTGGCGGTCAGAGCCATACGCGGATACCGCACGGTGTCCACAGAGGCGGCGTGCGCCTTGGCCGGAACACCCCCGTGGGATTTGGAGGCGGAGGTGCTCGCCGAAGTTTATCGGCGAGTGGCTGACTTCCGGGCGGAGAGCGGATTTCGCCCTCCGCCCGAGGACGTGCGCGAGTGGCGCGAAGCCGCTCGCCGAGCCACTATGGTGAGATGGTCGTTCCGACTGGAGACCCCACGCGCTGGCTTCGCCGCCGTGGAGGCTCTCCAGCCGGTCATCGCGGAGTGGGCAGGGCGGCAGCACGGGACCCTTTCCTTCCGGCTGACGCAGGTGCTTTCCGGGCACGGTTGCTTCGGAAAGTACCTGCACTCGGTCGCTAGGAGGGAACCGAGTCCCGCCTGCCACCACTGCGACTGCAGTGAGGACTCGGCCCAGCACACGTTGGCGGTCTGCCCCGCATGGGCGACGCAGCGCCGGGCCCTCACTGCAGTCATCGGAGGGGATCTCTCGCTGCCGGCCGTCATAAGATCGATGGCCGGCAGCGACAGTTGTTTTACCGCGGTCGCAATCTTCTGCGAGGACGTAATCTTGCAGAAGGAGGTGGCGGAGAGGGCCCGGGAGGATGACATCCACTCGGACCCGATCCGCCGCCGGCGCCCTGGGCGGCGGAGGCGCGCATACCTGCGTCTCATGCCGCCCTGAGAGTGGCCGCGGATGGGCAGGACGGGTTTCCCGTCCGTCCGCAGTAGTGGCCAACCGCGAGGGGGCGGCGTCCACGTGTGACCGGACGTTGCCCAATTAGAGAGTCGAAATTTAAGGTGGTGCCCGCAACAGTGCGGGCAGGCGCTGGGAGGAGTCCAGAAGGAAATCCCGTCAGTGGACTTCTTCCAATATACAGGCGCAGAGATGGTCACACCGTGTGGTTTTAGTCGGTTCGAGTCCGACACACAACCCCGCCGTAACCCCCGACGGGGTGACGGTCCGTGGGGATTTCCACACGTTAAAAAAATAAAATAAAAAGTGTTTAGAGTTTAGAGTAGAGTTTAATAGGGTTTGAACCTTGCCCCTCATTAGTGTTTTTACCTTGTCCCATATAGGGTATGAACCTTATCCTACATGGGGTTTGAACCTAGTCCTATATAGGGTATAAACCTTATCCCACATGGGGTTTGAACCTAGTCCTATATAGGGTATAAACCTTATCCCACATGGGGTTTGAACCTTGTCCCATATAGGGTTTGAACCTTGTCCCATATAGGGTTGGAACCTAGTCCCATATGAGGTTTGAACCCTATCTAATATAGGGTTTGAACCTTGTCCCATATGGGGTTTGAACCTAGTCCCATACAGGGTTCGAACCTTGTCTCATGTAGTGTTCAAACCTTGTCCCATATGGGGTTTGTACCCTATCTAATATAGGGTTTGCACCTTGTCCCATATAGGGTTCGAACCAAGTCCTATGTAGGGTTTTGAACTTAGTCCCATTTAGCGTTTGAACCTAGTCGAGTGCAGAGTTGAGTTGAGAGTCGAGTGCAGAGTCGAGTTGAGAGTCGAGCTGAAAGTCGAGTTGAGAGTAGGCTTAGGGTAGTGTTTAGAGTAGAGTTTAGAGTAAAGTTTAATAGGGTTTGAACCTTGCCCCTCATTAATGTTTTTACCTTGTCCCATATAGGGTATGAACCTAGTCCCATATAGGGTTTGAACCTTGTCCCATATAGGGTCTGAACCTTATCCTACATGGGGTTTGAACCCTATCTAATATGGGATTTGAACCTTGTCCCATATGGGGTTTGAACCTAGTCCCATACAGGGTTCGAACCTTGTCTCATGTAGTGTTCGAACCTTGTCCCATATGGGGTTTGTACCCTATCTAATATAGGGTTTGAACCTAGTCCCATACAGGGTTCGAACCTTGTCTCATGTAGTGTTTGAACCTAGTCCCATATAGGGTCTGAACCTAGTCCCATACAGGGTTCGAACCTTGCTCCATGTAGTGTTTTTACCTTATATGGGGTTGGAACCCTGTCTAATATAGGGTTTGAACCTTGTCCCTTATAGGGTTTGAACCTAGTCCCATATTGGGTTTAAACCCTATCTTATGTAGGGTTTGAACCAAGTCCCATACAGGGTTCGAACCTTGTCTCATATAGGGTTTGAACCTATTCCCATATAGGGTTTGAACTTAGTCCCATATAGGGTTTGAACCTAGTCTAGACTTCGACCGGGCGAGGTGATCCTGCCTGGCGGGCCACTGTCCTACGGTTGGTGTTGGCAGCTGTTCAGAATTAGTAGTTGCCTCGTACCCCCGTCGTTCAGTATTTCTTCAGTAGATGGCGCTATTGTTTACGCTTGCGCTGTATGTGGAAGTCGCCGTGCGCTCTCGTCGAGTACGGACGTGTCGAAACTGCCTGACCGTCTGAATATGTCTAGCCGCCTGAACTTATCTGGCTGCCTTAAACTCTCTGACCGTCTGAATATGTCTAACCGCCTGAAGTTATCTGGCTGTCTTAAACTCTCTGACCGTCTGAATATGTCTAACCGCCTGAAGTTATCTGGCTGCCTGAAATTCTCTGACCGTCTAAATATGTCTAACCGTCTGATACAATCTGTCCGCCTGAAACTCTCTAACCGCCTGAATATGTCTAACCGACTGAAGCAATCTGGCCGTCTGAATATGTCTAACCGCCTGAAACTGTCTGTCCGTCTGAATATGTCTAGCCGCTGAATTTGTCTAGCCGCCTGAAATTCTCTGACCGTCTGAATATGTCTAACCGTCTGATACGATCTGTCCGACTGAAACTCTCTAACCGCCTGAATATGTCTAGCAGTCTGAAACTGTCTGACGTCTGAATATGTCTAGCCGCCTGAAACTGTCTGACCGTCTGAATATGTCTAGCCGTCTGAAACTGTCTGACCGTCTGAATATGTCTAGCCGTCTGAATTTGTCCAGCCGCCTGAAACTGTCTGACCGTCTGAATATGTCTAACCGCCTGAAGCAGTCTGACTGCCTGAAACTGTCTGACCGTCTGAATATGTCTAACCGCCTGAAGTTATCTCATCATCATCATCATTTTAACTTAATCTTAAACTCTCTGACCGTCTGAATGTCTAGCCGCCTGAAACTGTCTGACCATCTGAATTTGTCTAGCCGCCTGAAACGGTCTGACCGTCTGAATATGTCTAGCCGCCTGAAGTTATCTGGCTGCTTTAAACTCTCTGACCGTCTGAATATGTCTAACCGCCTGAATTTGTCTAGCCACCTGAAGCAATCTGGACGTCTGAATATGTCTAGCCGCCTGAAACTGTCTGACCTTCTGAATATGTCTAGCCGCCTGAAGTTATCTGGCTGTCTTAAACTCTCTGACCGTCTGAATATGTCTAACCGCCTGAATTTGTCTAGCCACCTGAAGCAATCTGGAGTCTGAATATGTCTAGCCGCCTGAAGCAGTCTTACCGTCTGAATATGTCTAGCCGTCTGAAGTTATCTGACTGCCTTAAACTCTCTGGCCGTCTGAATATGTCTAGCCGCCTGAAGTTATCTGACTGCCTGAAACTCTCTAACCGCCTGAATATGTCTAGCCGCCTAAAGCAATCTGGCTGCCTGAAATTCTCTGACCGTCTGAATATGTCTAACCGTCTGAAGCAGTTGGGCCGCCTGAGTATGTCTAACCGCCTGAATATGTCTAACCGCCTGAAGCAGTATGGCCGTCTGAATATGTCTAACCGACTGAATATGTCTAGCTGCCTGATGCAATCTGACTGCCTGAAACTCTCTATCCGTCTGAATATGTCTAACCGCCTGAAGCAATCTGGCCGTCTGAATATGTCTAGCCGTCTGAAGCAATCTGACCGCCTGAAACTCTCTAACCGCCTGAATATATCTAGCCGCCTGAAACTCTCTAACTCTATAAAATATGTCTGGTCAACAGAAATTGACCGAAATCTGTTTAACCGGCTGAATCTGTCTGGCGTCATAATCTGGCAGTCTGAATTTGATTCAGATAGATCTGGCCGGCTGAATCTCTCTGGCCCTCTGAATCTGTTTGTCCGTCTGAATCTGTCTGACACCCAAGCATGTTCTAAAATATGCTCAATTTGGTTCAAACCAAGACTCATAGTTTGAACATTTTTAGAATTTTTGCGGTAAGGTTTTTTTCCTCTCATTTAAAAGGGGGAAAATATTATTTTCGTCTGAAATTGTATAACCGTCTGAATCTGTCTGGCCCACTGAATCTGTCTGGTCGACTGAAACTGACCGTCTGTATCTTAATAGCCGGCTGAATCTGTCTGGCGTCATAATAGGTCTGTCTCTGTCTGAATCTGTCCATTCGTGTGAATCTGGCTGTCCGTCTGAATCTGCCCGTTCGGCTGAATCTGTCCGTCCGTCTGAATCTATCTGTCCTTCTGAATCTGTTTGTCCGTCTGAGTCTGTCTGACACCCAAGCATGTCCTAAATATATGCTCAATTGGGTTCAAATCAGGACTCATAGTTTGAACATTTTTAGATTTTTTTCTTACGCTTTACCAAATTCCCGCTTTTGAATGAGAGAAAGGATTCTCTCATTCAAAAGCGGGTTTTTTTTTTGCCCTGACTTTTGTATGAGTTGCTAAAGCTAAAATATAAATATGATGTTATTAAAATCGGTAGACAGCGCTAACTGTCATAGTCTATTTGAAGTTTATAAAAAGGGTATTTTATTTAAATTTGGTAAAAAAAAGAAAACCTGTCCAGCCTTTGCGTATAGGTCTAATCAAATATTTTTTAAATATAATACTAAATTACCTTTCTAGCCATAATTATATCTCACTTATCCCTACTTCCCTACTAATATTATAAATGCGAAAGTAACTCTGTCTGTCTGGGCTGTTACGCTTTCACGCCTAAACCACTGAACCGATTTTGATGAAATTTGGTATGAAGATAGAACTGAACTTGGGAAAGGACATAGGATACTTTTATAGCGAAAATAAAGGAATATAAAGAGATATAAGGTAAAGAAATATAAGGTTGTTGGGTACTAGTGTAGGGGATGAAAATAAGAACGCTCTGTCCGAACACCAGTTCCATAAAAAATGATGTGTTTATGTTAATGAGTTTACAATTACAACACAAACGCTCTCAGCCGTGGTTATCGGTGAGTGACGATGGCCGCTGCGGTCGAGTTCGATCTCAGCTTCTCCTCGCCCCCGCGCCCCGCTTCTGTCAGGAACGTTAACAAAGGTTAACATAACAATTATCTATTGGATACCATTTAAAATCTACCTACCATTCTGGGTGACTACGGAACTCCATTTTATGCGTGGCCTGGAAGTATTGTAGGCCAAAACCTCCTTTCGAAGCAGAGGTCTATGTTGAACAGTTAACTGTTAAAGGCTAAAGATGTGGGGCGCGCCATTCAACAGACAAAACTATTACTAGGATAACTTATACAGGGAACAGTTAAATAATACTAAACGTAATTTAATGAAATAATTTATTCAATACACACAAATAATAATAACATTAACGTCCATAGTTGTGGACTTTTTACATTCGTACCGGAAATCTTAATTGTGGTGTTATGCTGGTACTTTGAAACGGAATATCCCGTGCTATGAAAACTATTCATATCTAGAGTACTCGTAGATGAAATATCTATCAGTTACAAAGCCAACTTAAATTTACTTACATCTA
Source organism: Phragmatobia fuliginosa (assembly GCA_932526445.1). NCBI lineage: Eukaryota > Metazoa > Arthropoda > Insecta > Lepidoptera > Erebidae > Phragmatobia > Phragmatobia fuliginosa. Next base: position 5,996,883 of record OW052084.1, on the reverse strand, counting down.
TATTAGTAAAATAAATAATATAAATATTAGTATGTAGTACCAGCATAGTTTTCAGCACCTTACCTGTCACACTATGCAGAAAATATTAGAACAACGGTCAGCCTGATAGACTTTTGGCAATTGGCATTGCCAACCAACTCACCGAATAATAGTTAAACGCAGTAATGGTGTTAAGTTCCTATCAAGCACGGCGTCGGTCCACAATGTTGCAGAGTAGCAGTGACTTCAGAACGCTGTATTTGTCTATCTGGTCACTGTTCTTGACAAGAAGACTAAGTTTCGCGTGTTATCATGCAAATATAAATAGAAAAACTCTCACATTCAGAATATCTAACAAAATAAAACACTGGGCATTACTACTTAAATCGTACTTTTAGGAGTGCTCCATGACTCAAAACCTCTCTATCGTAAAAAAACAAAAAATACAAGTTTTTTTTGGATATTGAAACCGAAATTATAATTTCGTACTGTACTTTTATATAAACAATCGCTGGTTTAAATATGGCAAACGATCGCTAGATACGTTCAAAATCATCAACAGCCTTAAATAGTACACTGTTGAACACAAGTCCTTCATCCTTGGAAAGAAGGTCACATTCGAATGCTTCAGGATGCTATTGAGACTACAGCGTTTTAGAAGCATATTATTATCTAGTAAGTACGTACTTTCAATTAAGCAGAAGAATAAATAATCGTAATTAGGCCAGGAATCTTATGTGATTGTTTAGTGGCGGTTGTCGTGTTCCTCCAACGTATAGGGAGGATCCTTCGACCGGGCGAGGTGATCCTGCCTGGCGGGCCACTGTCCTACGGTTGGTGTTGGCAGTTGTCTCTAGGCTAATCAGCGCGAAAATTTCTATAATGCAATTCAGAATTAGTAGTTGCCTCGTAGCTCCGTCGTTCAGTATTTCTTCGGTAGATGGCGCTATTGTTTACGCTTGCGCTGTATGTGGAAGTCGCGACGTGATTGTGAAATTGCGCAAATAAATGCAATAAGATAACTAGCAATGTTTCCGGATCCAAATATAAGCAGCAAGTGGTAGAAATATTACGAATACTACAGTCAACCCTAACCCTAAGCGTTGAACTTTTCTTTCTACGGGTTCAAAGTCTCGTCTGTGGGAAGAAAAGAGACCGACTCGAGAAGCTGTCGTACTGAAAACTGAACCAGGGCCTACCTCGTATATGGATAGAGTAGCGTTGCTGAGGCAAACAGTATAACGGCAGACAGATGACAACAATTGGCTAAACAAATGCGTTTGTCATTAGTGGGGAGCATAGCCTCATCTTTCAAGGAGTGGCAAGCATGAAAAAGTAATCGAAATTTCCACTGTCCCTACGTCCCTTCTGACCAAGGCTTATCGCTGGACGAGCAGCTCCGCCCTACCGGTACTGGCCGGGGTACTACCGGCCGATCTGGAGGTCGTCCGTGCTGGCACACTAGGTGAGGCGCGCATGAAGAACGTGACCAAGGCGGAGTTAGCTGCGGAGAAAACTCGCATATGGGACTCAGTTGTCGACGCCTGGCAAACCAGGTGGGACACCTCTGTTAACGGGAGGGAACTATATCGGTACTTCCCGGACGTGGCGGTTAGACTCGGGGCAACCTGGGTCGAACCGGACTATGAAACGTCGCAGATCCTGACCGGACATGGCTGCTTTCGTAAAAGGCTGTATGATATGAAACTAACGGCAGTTAGCGAATGTTATTGTGAATTAGGCGTAGATGAGGATTTGCATCATGTCCTTTGGGAATGCCCACTGTATGAGGCACTAAGACAGAGTATGGAGAGCGGGATCGTAAGGCTAGAAGACGGACCGGTGTACTATGGTGACCTGGTTTCCTCGGAGGCTAATTTCAGGCAGTTACGGGACTTCGCGCATGGTTGGCACAAGGAGAGGAGCAAAATGGAGCGATCATAACAGCGAGAACAGATGTTAGCAGAGCGTCGGTGAAGTCAATGTTATGTGAAGTCAAGCCCCAGAAAGGGGAGAATGCTTAATAGGAGATGGGGACAGCACTAAAGAAAAATTTGTAGGGAGACAAGAATGGACATGCGTGAAACGAGCCACGAGCAAGTAGCGCGTGTCCTCTCCCGGATTCGGCCCGTTATAACCGTGAGGTTGGTAGGGCCATGGGAAGGTGGTGGGTATGTCCCTACTTCTACTACGTTCTCGCTACTTCACCGTGCGTCCTCGTTGAGTACGGACGTGTTGAAGTGTGACCTTGTTCGTATCGTGCTAACGCGACTGCGAGCTTTGTAGTGGAACGACTCTCGGTATTGACGATTATTTTATTTTTATTTTTTCTTTTTCTCCTTCTTGTTTCTCGATAGTGACGATTGTTTGTGTTTGTGTTGTGTGTTTTTGCTGGCTTCTCGACAGTGACGATCCTTTGTGTTGTGCTAGTTTTGCTGGGTGAGTACACTTTAGCGAACACTCCGCGCGACATGAGCAGTGACTCTGAGGAGGGGGGGGAGACCCCCCCCTCGCATGATGGACCCATTTAGGCCTAGAGGCTCTTTAAGGAGAACTCCGCCTAGGGAGACGCGCCCGGTGGGTGAGGGGCTCATAACCCCCCCCCCCCCCCAGGTTTTGGAACGGGCCCAAGCGGCCTACGACTATGTAATTGCCTCGGCTTCTCCTGGGGGTGTGCCTGCATACCCTCCTACTCCTACTTTCTCTCCTCCCGCCGCGGGGAGCTCTTCGCGGGATGTTGTAGCGGCACCGAGCCATCGGCCGCAGTCTGTGAAAAGGATCCTGTCTCCTGACTCCAACGTCGAGACCGAGCCTAAGCGGCGCACAGATAGGGACTTGTCTGTGACATTGAAACAGTCCAGTCTGCTAGCACCCCCCCGCGTCGAGACTCCGGGGACCGAATATGGATCTCCCTTCTCATCGGAGGAGGAAGGATCAGTTGTAGGGGACGCGGAGCTGCAGAGAGCTTCCACGCGGCAATTGCTTGCCAAGGCGGGATCCGCGTGTAGGGACATCGCAGCGGTTGCGGGGGGCCAGTCTTCAAGACTGAACAAGGCGGACTTGAAGAAGAGAGCCCCCAAGGCCCCCCCCCCCATCCATACCAAAGGCGGCAGCAGCCACTCTCGCGGTGTACCCGGCGGTAGGCAGTGATCTGAAGTCGGCGGACTAGACGAAGGCCGCACTAAAAAATCTGTGAACCCGGATATACTCGGGGCCCAAATTATGGGACTAAGGCGGGTTGCCAATTCAGGGATAATAATAAGGACGGCCAACGCGGAAGCGGCCTCCAAGATCAAAGCAGCAATCCCGTCGACTCTTCTGCACGGGATGCGACGGCGAGGTCGCCGCTAGTAGCACTACGAAATTTAGATGGCAACCCAAAAATAGAGGAGGTTATTGAGGCGATGCACTGCCTTAATTTCAGGAGGAGAGAGAGAGAGAGAGAGAGAGAGAGAGAGAGAGAGAGAGAGAGAGAGAGAGAGAGAGAGAGAGAGAGAGAGAGAGAGAGAGAGTCGAAGCCGCCCCAGTCAAACTACCCGCCTGGCAGTGTCCTCGAACCGGATCACGCGGGAGTTGTACGGCGACGAGCGTTTCCGCCACGTCGCCACTCTGCACGCTTGGAACGAAACACCGTGCGCCCGCCGATTTTGATCGACCGCGCACCGCTTCCGCCCAACCGAGTAAGTAATGAAACAATGAAAGTAGTGGTTTTTCAGCGACGATCGCGCGAACGATCTCCCACTTATGCTACACCTCTCATGTCTCCTTACAATGCCAGACTAGAGTCAAGCTCAACAGGGTCTTCTTTCCCCGCTGATTCTCCCAAGCCCGTTCCCTTGGCTGTGGTTTCGCTAGATAGTAGATAGGGACAGTGGGAATCTCGTTAACCTATTCATGCGCGTCACTAATTAGATGACGAGGCATTTGGCTATTTTGCACGCCCGGTACGATGCCCCATTTCCAGTCTTCGCTTGAATCATTATGGATTGTTCCAACGGGACCCCACGATCCCCCCACTGTTGGCTACCTGGCGAATTGCTCCGAAACGGTGGATGGTTGACCTGTTGGTGGTAATAATTTAGGGGAGCGAAACAAATAAGTTAGGGGAACAGGTCCGGGCTCGGAGGCAGCCCAGTCACAGGTAACCCGGACACTGGTAGCGCCGCCCCGCGACCTAAGTCACGTCATGCAGTTAAACCGTGTCCAGTTCATGTGAGAGCCTCTTAGAACCAGCGGTGGTATACTATTGAGGAGAGCTTCCGTAAGCCCAACGCGCCTCAGCGATCTATGTGATGCTGGACTCCATACACCGCGCCAGGATAGGGTGCAGGAAGTTGTCGTTACGCACTCGGGACCCGAGAGTCCAAGCATACTGGCGACGCGCTCGACGAGCTCCACATGGGTCCCGTATTTGTTACGTTTACCCCTATGCAGCTCGTCCAGCGATTGTCTGCCAGACACTATCTGCGCGTCGACAATCAGTCCCACATTCTCCTTGGCAGCGATGATGTCGGGTTTGCGTAGTCCGAGAGACGTCTTAATCTTCGGCTCTCTCACTACGGTCCATCCTCCTTCCGCCATCCCTGAACTGATGACTTCGGCCACTTTGTCGTGACGGAGAATACGCCCGCCGTGCGTTCTGTGACACTGCTGGATACAATGGGCCGTTGTTTCCCCGGTTGCGCAACCTGCGCGGCAGTTCAACTCCAGCCCATTGACCCGGCGCCCCCTAGAGTTACGAACTCTAGATGGGAGCGCGTTAATATGGCAGTGCACAAATTGCACGTAATCGCGTCCCGTAATCTCGGCGCTTCGCTCTCACAGCCACTTGGTGGATGCGGTGGTGTTACACGATTCCCGAAGTTCGAAACCGTCATTAGAAGCATACAGCGCCTCACGCCAAAAGTGAGCCGTGGTCCGTTCTCCGGCTATCGGATCTTCCTTCGTGAGTTTAAGGAGCCTCTTGTTGGCCCATTGCAGTTTCCTTCGGATCTTATCAGATCTGGCGGCGGCTCTAACCACTGACCATCCCGAGGACTCCATACGTCCGAACCTCTTAACAATAAGTTCTGGTATGCCAGTCCTCAGGGACGGGACCGCTAGTCCTCCATCCTTGGTCGCCGCATGGAAATATCCAACAGGGACATCCCTCGGGAGCCTCAACCATTGACGGACCGCACCCCGGATCTGTACGTCGAGCATACGCAATCTATCATCCGTTATCGTACCCAACACGAAACCGTGTAGGAACCTCGGGATGAGATGCACCCTTAAGATTTCGAGCCGTTGTTGCGGCTTAAGGGGAGCCCTGGTGATGTTGTTTAGGGCTCTTCTGATGTCATGCTCTAACGTCACGCATCCAGACGCCTTGAAGTCTACCCCGAGATAGCGCCAACGTTCCACACAATCGACCTGCTTCACCCAGCGTCGTCCAACCTTAAAGGTGGTCCCGCTTAGGTAGTGCAGTTTCTTGCGCTTCCCGTCCGGCACCATCGATAATACAGCGCTCTTGGCGTGGCTCACATAAAGACCCATCGTACTTTCGCTCTCAACCACCCTATCGATGGACAGCTGCATGCCTATTTTTGAACCTGACAGCAGTACAAGGTCGTCGGCGTAGGCGAGTGCAGACACTCTCTCGCCATCAAGCATGTAGCCAACTTCCTTGGGTATTGATGACAGTATAATGTCCATCGCCAGATTGAAGAGAAGCGGTGACAAAGGGTCTCCTTGACGTACCCCCTGACGGAGCTTGACAGGTGCACTGCTACTACTGTCCACGGCCAAGATAGTCTCAGCCGTATCGTACAGGTTCGCAATGTAACCGCAGAATGCCTCAGGCAGGCCTCTTTCGCGAAGGACAGCGACTAGCGCCCCGTGGGACACCGTGTCAAAGGCCTTCGCAAAGTCCAGCACCGCAACATGGCACTCTCGCAGCCTTTTCCTGCAATCCCCCAGTACAGCGTCCAGCACCCCAGAATTCTCCAGAGTGCCGTCGGCGCGGATGAACCCACGTTGTCGTACATCCGGGGGACAGCAGCTTTCCAACCTCCGCGCCAGAGCGGAGTGCATGTGCCTCAGGGGTACGGAGCCGATCGAGATCGGTCTGTAGTCCCCGGGGCAGGCAGGCACATCGATCTTAGGCACAAAGATTGTACGGCTGCGTCTCAGTCGCATCGGGGCCTCGCCTTGTGCTAGCCACGCATTGAATAGAGCAGCCTGGGTTTCAGCAGGTACAGAGTTCCAGTCCCCAGGGAGTATCCCATCGGGACCTGGCGCGGAACGCCCATCGACGCGTGACGCTCTAATTTCCTCGACTGAGAAAGGCATCGTTAGGCGCTCGACCTCGACTAGCTCCCCACGATGCGCAGACCGCTTTGCCCGGAGCAAAGCTTCTGGAGTGGGGCCCGGGGCGTCCGACACAGCCTCAATGATTGGTCGCCAATACGCTTCCAGTTCTTCAAGGCTATGTCTAACACCCCGACTATGGCCATCGATTATGTCGGCAGCTGCGCGACTAGGGCATTTCCGCCACTGCTCCTGCACCCTAGCATACTCCATCCTGCGCCGTTTCCGAGATGACATCTTGGCCAGTGCAGTCTCTCTCGTATCTCCTTTTAGTGTTTGCTGACGCCGCCCTCTCACCGTCATAGACCTCGCGGCCCTCTTCTCGGCCTTCCTAAGAAGATCCGAGATTATCTCCGCTTCATGGGCCTCGGTGGCTGGGGGCTGCGTAGGAGCCGCTCCGAGCGTTCCTCGATTCGGTACCGCCGGTTCCGGCGGCAGTCCCTCCGGTTCAGCCGGTTGTCCCGTGTTTTTGTCCTCGTCGGGTATAATGTGAGGAGGGGTTCGCTCCGTGTGTTCATTTATGTAGCGTGCGACAAGGGTCTTATAGTCTTTCCCCCTCCTCTTGCTTTTGATGGCCTCAACGGTTTTCCCCAATTGGGGGAGCTCTTTGATGAGCTGTAAATTTATGTACGGGACACCAGCTTTCACCAGACGGGCCTCCGTCTTCGCCAGCAGCATGACCTCCTCTTCACGCCATCGCGGCTTCAACTGCGCAGGGGCATCGTCAGCATTAGTTGTGATTGGGTGGGCACGCCTTTTATGCACGCCCAACCCAGTTTTTGTGCCGAAGACTCTGTCACAAACCGGACACCCAAAACCGATGCCGACTCCGCTCGCTTGAGCCGCGGCACCAGTGTCGGGGCTGCGGATTCGCGCCCTCCCCGACCCCTGTGGGTGATCGGGGTCGCGCTCATTATTTGAGTTTGTTACAGCGACATTAATTGAATCCTGGGAGGTCGGGTTGCTAGCCCCCCCTCCCTGGCTCGCCCGCAACTGTCGTTCGTCTCCCCCGAAGGCGTTGCTAGGCTTGGGGAAGCGCCGAACTCCGGTCTTCCCCCATCGAGACTGCTTGGGGTGCAAGCACCCCAAACCGTGCGCCTCTTATGTTTGCCAGGGACGTGCACCAAAGAGACGACTTTATACGCCGCACGGTGTTGCAACGCATTTGTGCCAATAATTACAGGTGCTTGTCCCCCCCCTCCCTTGTCAGCGATCGCAGCGGCGCCACTGGCAGGCCAAGGATAGGAGTTGGTCTTTGTGGCATTTCTGCCACTCTTACCCCTTGAGGTACGCCAGGTTATGTGCTTCCAGTCCACTCAACACCGTCATGAACCGGCATCTCAAGGCGTACGTGAGCAATCATGTAGCTCTTCTGAGCCGTTAGGCCGTTGCTTAGCATCCCACGTCGCCCTCCTACGCCGGTCGGTTTTCACTAGAGCCCATGAGGCCAGGGGAGGGTGACCTTCCCCTTGTTCATTGGGGTCATCATCGTAATCTCCTCACGGCTCAGCGGGCTATTCGCTATCCCCTAGGTTCGCAGCCGGGAGCATGCGCCGCAATTCCTGGGTTCGCATTGGCGAGGGAGCTGTTTAAGCTTAAGAGAGTCATAGTTACTCCCGCCGTTTACCCGCGCTTGCTTGAATTTCTTCACGTTGACATTCAGAGCACTGGGCAGAAATCACATTGCGTCAACACCCGCGAGGGCCATCGCAATGCTTTGTTTTAAGTTACGGATCCAATTTGCCGACTTCCCTTACCTACATTATTCTATCGACTAGAGGCTCTTCACCTTGGAGACCTGCTGCGGATATGGGTACGAACCGGCGCGACATCTCCACGTACATCCCTCACCTGAATTTTCAAGGTCCGCAGAGAGTATCCGGACACCGCCGCAAATGCGGTGCTCTTCGCGTTCCGAACCATATCTCCCTTCTATAGGATTCCATGGAACTCGAACGCTCAGGCCGAAAAGAAAACTCTTCCCGGACCTATCGGCGGCGTCTTCAGGCCACTTTGGGTTACCCCGTCGAACACTCGCTGTAAAAACGAGGGAACGATTATTGAAACGGTTCCACTGCCGGGTTCCGGAATAGCCTAAATAAAAGCCAAATATCAGTGTAATTGCATACTGTACCACATATGGAACAGAATTAAAAAAATAAATATCTCCAAAATCTTTGAATTTTAATTATTATTATTATTATTTATTATGTCTAGATACTATATAGAACCATATATATTTTTTTCAAATGATTTAAAAAAATCATGCATTGTAGGGTTAATTCACTTAGGATGCAATACATCTCTTGTGACAGGTCAAGATTCTACATGTACATTTATGCCATGTTCGCAAACAATAGGTAGAGCCGGAGAAAAGAACATGGCAATAAAAACTCGCGGCCACTCCTTTCAAATCGCCAATGTTTACATAGTTTTAATGTTTATAAACCTGATATGGGGGTAAGGTGCTGCCACTAATATACTATACACCATGTTAGAGGACTGATGCAAATGCTCTATGACGCGGAGGCGAATAAAAGAATTTATAGATTAAGAAAATGGTGGCAATTTTTTAAATGCTCATTTCATTTAGTTATTACTACTGGCCAGCGTGGTAAAGTAGGCCAAACCTTCCTTTCTAAGGAGAGACCTATGTCCAGCAGTGGACTGTTAGAGGCTGTTGATGATGAAGATGATTTAGTTATTGTAGTGCAACCGGTACACTGTGTATTGTAGTGTAGTGTAGCCTTGGTACGGAGTAACCTAGAGCATGATGCCCTAATAGAACCTTCAACAAACATTGTATACTATAATGACAGAATATCCTAACGTAATTTTGTCACATATTTGTACAAACACCAGCACAGATTGATCTCAATACGCACAGTATAAGCGGGAACTTATGTATATTACACATTATTATATTCTAATAACTAATCTATACATATAATAAATCTGTAGAAAAGTCATTTTTGTACATTGAAGAAATTGAAACAAAAAATAGCCAGCGTGTGAAAAGATAAGTAACAGAACCCATTTCCATCATTTTTGAAATTTTTGTCTGTTTGTCTGTTTGTCTGTTTGTCTGTTTGTTTGTGCGCACATCACGTAAAATCTACGAATTCAATGCTGACAATGTTTATATACAAAAATTATACGCAACTTGAGGTTTAACTTAGTTTTTGTTTCATCGAAATCGGTTCACTCTATCAAAAGATATGATTAATTTAGTGAGTTCAAGAAGTAAAATATTACGTTACGCAATTAAGTATAGTACTTGCAACGACATCTTAAGACTAAAAATAGAACTAATGTTGATAGTTGAAATCTAAATCCGATAGATGGCGTTGTGCAAATGACGTCATTTTCTGAATCGCGGTGTTAAGATTTTCCGCGCGAGGATGACGTCCACCGTGTTTACTAGGCAAATTGGGTTTCGTTAGGTGTCTTAAAAGTTCTTGCGTGTGTCGTAAAAGTTCTTTGGTTGCTTGGTTTATCGATTTTCTAAATTGGTCGAAAAAAAAGTATTTGCTTATCTTATTGGTTTCGTTTGGTCAACTTTGGTCATTGGTTTGAAGTACGAAGTTAAGATTGTATTTGATTTACTTCGTAGTTTGAATCCAATAGTGCCAATCGTTATACAGTAAGTTAGTGTTGCCAATTCGTTGAGTCACGACCACGAACAGACGATACGTTGTCACACTAGACTGTTCGACGCACCGTTCTTTTAAGTTTGTAGGCTATTCAGTCATAAGTGTTGTTAGTTTTGTTTATTGCTTTAATTTTCCTTGAAAATGCCTCAAAGAAAAAAAACTAACCTTTCGCTGCGTAGCCGAAATGCGAAAAGGATGAGACTTTGTAGGTCTCAGGAATCGGAAGAAGATCGTGAAGCACGGTTATCTGCTAACCGAGAGCACATCGCTCTTTCACGTGAATCGGAAACGTTCACCGAAAGGGAGTCACGTTTAAGTTCACAAAGAACACGGACCGCGACTTTGCGGTCTCAAGAGAGTATCCAGGAACGCGAAGACCGGCTGTCTGCTGATCGGGAGCGCCACTCTCTCTCACGTGAGTCAGAGACATTCACAGAAAGGGAGTCGCGCTTAAGTTCGCAAAGAACTCGGACCGCGACTTTGCGTTCTCAAGAGAATATCCAGGAACGCGAAGTTCGGCTGTCTGCTGATCGGGAGCGCCACTCTCTCTCACGTGAGTCAGAGACATTCACAGAAAGGGAGTCGCGCTTAAGTTCGCAAAGAACTCGGACCGCGACTTTGCGTTCTCAAGAGAATATCCAGGAACGCGAAGTTCGGCTGTCTGCTGATCGGGAGCGCCAGTCTCTCTCACGCGAGTCAGAGACTTTCACAGAAAGGGAGTCGCGCTTAAGTTCGCAAAGAACTCGGACCGCGACTTTGCGTTCTCAAGAGAGTATCGAGGAACGCCAAGCACGTCTGTCATCTGACCGAGAGCGACACGCTCTCTCGCGCGAGTCTGAATCTCTCTCCCAAAGAGAAGAACGATTAGAAATAGCTAGACATAACTATGTAGGTGTACAAAGAAACAATGAAAGTTATCTTGCATCTGAAAGGGAAAGAATAGATGAACTAAGACGAGCAGAAACAGCAGAACAACGTCAATCTCGCCTAGAAATAGAACGAGCTCGATACCATATGAATAGAGAAACAAATAGCGGAGCTGATGAGTCCATGGAAAATGACGATGCAAATATTTTATTACCTTGGGACAATAGGGAAAAATCAGGGTTCACATATTCGTCTAGAATTAATTATGCTGGCTTTACTTTCGTGGGTGACATGAGAGAAATTTGTAATTTTTGTCATGCTTTGAAATGGAGGAAAGAGACAGATGGAATGTGCTGCTCAAATGGAAAAATTGTTCTTCCAAATTTCCAAGATCCACCACACTTACTTATAAGTCTCCTGAATGGCGATCATCCCCAGTCGAACCGTTTTTTGGATAATATTCGTTTATATAACAGTGCTTTCCAAATGACTTCCTTTGGGGCAAAACAAATAACGGAAGGACCGTTCATGCCAACCTTCAAAGTACAAGGTCAAGTTTATCACCTTATTGGATCTTTGCTGCCAGAAAATGAACCCAAATTTCTCCAAATTTATTTTGTATCCGATTACACGCAACAGCTCAATGTTAGAAATCACAATTTTCCCCAGCTCAATGCTGAGCTTTTGGGTCAACTTCAAGAATTGCTGCATCGCGTTAACCAGTACGTTCGTGAATTCAAAGCTGCATTGGAGTCAATTCCACAAGGCAGCAATGATTTCAAAATTGTTATAAGTGCCGATAGACGTCCTGTGGGTGAACACCGTGGAAGACACAATGCACCCGTCGCAGATGAAGTTGCAGTTGTTTTAGTCGACCAGGAGTGTGAGAGACGTGATATCGTGTTGCGTACACGCGACGATCGCCTTCAACGCATTTTGGAAACCCACCGAGCTTACGACGCCCTGCAATATCCACTAATCTATTGTCATGGTGAAGATGGGTACAATTTTGGGCTGTACCAAGTGAACCCTACTACGAGAGTCACTAATTATCAAAAAAAAATATCTGCTCAACAATACTATTCCTACCTTTTACAAATAAGGCAAAACAGTTTCGTATATTTGCAACGATTTCGTGGTTTGTTCAGCCAATTTATTGTGGACATGTACGCAAAAATAGAAACTGAACGTTTAGTGTATATTCGCACTAACCAGCGACGGTTACGCGCTGAAGAATACGTGCACTTGCGGGACGCCATGCAATCAGATAATAACGTCGAAAACTTGGGTCGATTGGTTATTTTGCCATCCAGTTTCACAGGCGGTCCGCGGTATATGCACGAACGAACGCAAGATGCTTTTTGTTACGTCCGTAAATACGGCCGGCCGGACCTTTTTATAACATTTACAACAAATCCAAAGTGGACGGAGATTTGCCAGGCACTTCTCACAGGACAGGCGTCATACGACAGACATGACATTATTGCTAGGATTTTTCATTTAAAACTCAAAGTCTTGATTAATCTACTTACAAAGGAGAAAGTTTTCGGTTCAACTCTTTGTTTTATGTATAGCGTCGAGTGGCAAAAGCGTGGTTTACCCCACGCGCACATTCTTCTGTGGCTGGAAGAAAAAATTCGTCCCGATGCTATAGACAGTGTCATAAGTGCAGAATTTCCGGACTATAATGCAGATCCGATTTTGCATGACATAGTAAAAACACATATGGTTCACGGGCCATGTGGCCTCTTAAACAGGGAATCACCGTGCATGAAAGATGGTCAATGCTCAAAAAAATACCCCAGAGCACTGAAAGAACTAACTATGGCTGGGGAAAATGGGTATCCGCAATACCGGCGAAGATCACCGTCACAAGGTGGTTTCACAGCTACTGTCAGATTCCGTGGACAAGAAATAATTCTAAATAATAGTTGGGTGGTACCGTATTCTCCAGTTTTGTCAAACGCTTTTCAAGCACACATTAATGTTGAAATTTGTAATAGCGTCGAATCTATAAAATATATATGTAAATATGTTAATAAAGGTAGTGATCAAGCCATGATAGCACTAAGAAATAACAACCAATTTGATGAAGTGACAAGGTATCAATCTGGCCGATACATAAGCTCTTCGGAGGCAGTTTGGCGCATTTTGAGTTTCCCTATTCATGAAAGGTATCCGCCAGTCATCCATCTTGACGTGCACCTGGAAGGCGGGCAGCGAGTTTACTTTCAGCCAGAAAATGTGGCAGAAAGAATGAACAACCCAAGACAAACCACCTTGCTCGCATTCTTTCGCCTTTGCGAAAGAGACAATTTCGCTAAGTCTCTGTTGTACAATGAAGTGCCACATTATTATACTTATAACAAGCAGCAAGGTGTTTTTAATCGCAGGAGACGTGGAACTGCTGTAGAAGGCGAGTCCGGCATTTTTAAAGAACACGTGATTGGAAGAGTATACACGGTGCACCCAAATAATGCAGAGTGTTATTATTTACGCCTTCTTCTTCACACAGTGCGAGGACCTACTTCTTTTGCTGAGCTCCGCAAAGTGGACGATATAGAATATCCCACATTTCAAGCTGCTTGCCGCGCACGGCATTTATTAGATGGCGATCAGCATTGGGATGATGCTTTAGCCGAAGCATGCGTCAGTGATAGTCCACATCGTTTGCGCCATTTATTTGCCATTTTGTTGACATTTTGTGGCCTATCGGACGCTGGGCAGTTGTGGCAAAAATATAAAGACGCGTTTGCCGAAGATTTTTTGAGACAGCAAAATATAAATAGTGAAACTTCTGACCAAGTACGTGAAAGCTGCCATAATAGGGCTTTGCTGGCTATACAAGATATAGTTACAAGTATAGGAGGGAACCCCCTCAGTCAATACGGCTTGCCGACACCGACAGTTGGTGGGGAACGAATTAATAGGGAGTATACATCTGAAATAAATTACAACCCCGAAGAGTTAGCAGAAATATTGCGAAATGGCTGTTCAAATTTGACGTCAGAACAACGTCAAATCTTTGATAGAGTATGCTGTAGTGTAGAACATTCATTAGGAGAAATGCTGTTTTTAGATGCACCTGGTGGAACAGGTAAAACTTTCCTCACTAAAGTTATCTTGGCTCAAATAAGGAGCCAAAACAAAATTGCCCTTGCCGTCGCTTCCTCAGGAATAGCTGCCACTTTATTACCAGGAGGAAAAACTGCACATACAACATTTAAAATACCAATCGACTTGGACCGCACAGAAAACCCTGTTTGCAACGTGTCTCGCAATAGTGATAAAGCAAGGGTTTTACGCGATTGCGCCCTTATCGTTTGGGACGAGTGTACGATGGCAAATCGTAAAGCTGTGGAAGCTGTAGATAGAACGTTGCGAGATATAAGACAAAATGACCGACCGATGGGAGGCTTAACGGTGCTATTCTGTGGAGACTTCAGGCAGACACTCCCTATAATACCCAGAGGAACGAGGGCCGATGAAATAGGTGCCTGTTTAAAGAGCTCTATTTTATGGCGTAGTGTCATATTAACTAATTTGAGCTTTAATATGCGAGCATATTTGGGAGGTGACGCAAACGCGCAGGTTTTCTCAAATTTACTACTTCAAATTGGTAACGGCACATACCCGACTCAAGAAGGAGGTAAAGTAACTTTAGTCGAAAGCCTGTGTTCTTCTGTTGCCTCACAGCAGGAACTCATTTCCTCTGTATACGGAGATCCATCAGAGATCTCGAACCATGACGCTGCTTGGCTATGCCAACGAGCTATTTTGGCACCTCGCAACGACCAAGCAGCAGCAATAAATTCTCAAATATTGGTACATGTTTCTGGAGAAAGTAGGGAATATTTATCTATTAACACGGTTTTAGAAGAAGGAGATGCCACCCACTATCCAGTAGAGTTTTTAGACTCTCTAAATACACCAGGTCTTCCAGCACACAAAATTTATTTAAAAGTCGGAGTACCAATCATTCTACTCAGAAATTTAAGCCCACCAAAACTATGCAATGGAACTCGGTTGAGAGTAACAAATCTCCAACGAAATGTCATCGAAGCCGAAATCTTAACAGGTTGCGGCTCCGGTGATGTTGTTTTCATTCCCAGGATACCCATTATCCCCAATAATTTTCCGTTTACTTTCAAACGTGTGCAATTTCCTGTAAGCCTCTGTTACGCTATGACTATTAATAAAGCCCAAGGCCAGACGTTATCCGTTGCGGGTGTAGACCTTACTTTTGATTGTTTTTCACACGGCCAACTCTATGTTTCTCTATCACGTGTTAGCAACCCAAACAACCTTTTTGTATATGCTCCGGGTAATTCCACCGCTAACATAGTATATAGAGAAGCATTAACGTAATCAACTATACCAAAGTCAGGACTCTTATCTAAATCATCAAAAAGGTGATATACTCTTATCTAAACGACGTTGTTTTGCTCTCGACAACCACGCGAACGAAGTCGCGGGCACAGCTAGTTATATTAATATACATCTATGTATACCTCCTTTCTAAGGAGAGTCCTATGTCCAGTTCACTGTTAAAACCTGTAGATGTTGTTCACGACCAGGTATGTTGGTGTTGGTTTTATACAATTTTATAGTTGATTTTGTACTGTATCCTCGAACCCAAACAAGATGATATCCCGAGGGGGTTTAACATAACAATCAGAGGGGGTTTTCCACACAAATGTTAGTAGGTGCGAAACCCCGTCGGGTCGTCATCTCATGTGTGTCGAACCTAGAGCTAACCTCATGTACAACACACATGACAGTGAACAGCACACTACGGAACCAGCCCAGTAAGTCCTGAGGTACAAACGAGCAGTTCCAGCAAGTCAACTCACTTGGACACCGCACAGACCATCACGCCGGGATGGTAACACATTATATATATACACTACAACAAATATTGTGTCACGGGCAGACAAGTTAGTTCATATTGTTAGTTTAAATAACTTATAAAGCTATTCACGTGGTGTTGGAGCTTGACGCGTCGCCGACGACTGAATGTTCAAGAGAAGCTTCTTCGGCAGATGTTGTCGCTCCGTCGAGGAGATACCGCCAGGAGGAGTAGCCTTGCAGAGAGCTCCTGAAAATATTAATTATACAAATTCAGCTTTTTAATAATAATGTTAACAGGCTCTAGTTTCATTTAGTTCTGTTTCTTTATTATCATCCTTTTCAGGGTTTCGTAGTTTATGACTTAAGTCCTTATAGATTCGTCTTGTCCGTCCGTCCTCGGCCTACCGTTCCAAACGGTTGGTGCTAGAAACTTTGCATGAATATGTGTTGTTATTACGTCGTCAAAGTGCTACATTATAGTTTTGAAAAATATTTTTATACTACACCTGATCGGAACAGTAGTCAATATTCCCTGAAAATGAAAAGAGAAAGTTAGTCTTTTCCTTGACCTAAATAAGCGGGAGGAAAAAATGTATGAAAATCCATTTCTAACGTGTTTTAGCGGGAGAGAAAGTTGTATGAATTTTCATTTCTCATGTGTTATCTTATCTATGGCGCGCGCCTGCCCAAAGAGTTTTCAAATAATTTAAATATGGAATCTCCGTGCCACTGACATCCTTTTGTGAAGAATAAAAAAAAACAAAAGAAGCGCGAAATATTTATAAATATTATGTCAAATTCTAAGCTAATTTGTGTCTTACATGGTTTCTTACGTTTTGAGTTTATTTTATAAATACTTTAAATGTTCCTCACAGGTGTAGTAGGTGTAGTATTTGTCCACCACTAAACGCCAAACGGCTGTTTTGAAAAATCTGAAAAAATTCATGACAGTCGCCCATATATTGAACTTTCAAGGAAAACTATAGCGGTTTTAATAAGTTTTTTATTTAAGGAGTTATAGGGGCCTTACTTGTATAATGCACTCACTTGGAAAACTTCGTACAAATATAAAGCCGAGTCGGACTTTACGAATATACATGAAATTTAATTTCGAACATCTTCCACACAACATCATCTAGTCCCAAACTAAGCAGAGCTTGTGTTATGGGTACTAAACAACTGATATAAATACATAAACATACTTTTTTTTGTAAATAGATATTATACATAGAAAACATCCAGACTCCGAAACAAATATTAATGGATCACACAAACATTCGGTCCGACCCAGGAATCGAACCCGAGACCTCTTCATCAGCAGTCGCATACGCTAACCACTAGACCAACAAGGCAGTCAAATGGACACAAAGAACATCCAAATTTACAACAATCTGTCGATCAAACAGTGTTGTCTTATGTGGGATTTGAACCCATAACACGTGGCGCAGTAGAGAGCGGCGTGGCGACAGCTTAAACCACTAGGCCAACCGTGTAGTCAACAAAAAATAACAATAGAAACTAACCTGGTCATCAGGAGTGACAGCGACCTTGGTTCGTCTGCAGGTAGCCATTGAACGAAGGAAGCATAGGACAGCTTGTTATGGAGAAGCTGGGAGAAGATGACCAGTAGTGGACGTCTTTAGGCTCAGAGGATCATCTGTACAGCTTGAGGTCTTAGAGGGTTCACCACAACGCTGGCACAGGAACACTGAAAAATGTGGGTAGTTCCAAATTATGTAACGTAAATACAAAATAACATTTTTGAAGGCTGTTTAAAATACATAACATCTATAAAAATAATTTAAGAACATGACATTAATGGTTCCAAGTCTTAAGAAACGATAAAATATAGTTTTGAAAATGTTTGTTCGCCTGTTTGTTCAGGCTAATCTCTTAAACGGCTGGAGCAATTTTGATAGGACTTTCACTGGCAGATGCCTTGTGACATAAGGAGAAACTGAGGATAACTTTACACACACCGATCGGGAGACACAACGCCATCTAGTCCCAAACTAAGCAGAGCTTGTATTATTAGTACTACACAACTGATAAAATATATAAACATACTTTGTTTTTGTAAATATATAACAAATATTTACGGATAATACAAACATTTGGTCCGGCCCGGGAATCGAACCCGAGACCCAAGTAGCAGTCGCATACGCTACCATGGCACCGAGGCAATCATATTGATATTGTTTCCTTACTTCTAGCGCTATTATGTAGCAAACTCTTTACAATCCCTACTAATCCCTACTAATATTATAAATGCGAAAGTAAATCTGTCTGTCTGTTATGCTTTCACGCCTAAACCACTGAACCGAAACTTTGATGAAATTTGGTATGAAGATAGAACTGAACTTGGGAACGGACATAGGCTACTTTTTACCGCGATAACCGACATACACGCGGGCGGAACCACGGGCGAAAGCTAGTTATATATATACTAGCTAACCCGGCGAACTTCGTATCGTCTTAGAATATTAATTATTATTATAGTATTGTGTTTAGTTATTAACTGACAGTGACAAATCGACAACAGCGCCATCTAAAGGGCCCCGGACGGTTCCGCCACAATGACTGATCCTGCGTTTTAAATCTGTAATATCTTCAAAAGTATTAATTTAATTTAGATACTGTAAAGAGCCATATTAATGTAAAATACACAATGTATTTAAGGTACTTAATTGGTTAAGGATTAATATTGTACCGCTTAAAATCGCATCGTAAATAAGCCTTCAAAGAAAGAAATAAAAAAATGGTTATTATGGGTTATGGACCTTTTTAAGATGTACAATACTGTAGTACATTATTTTGATCTATCTCGTAGGGTACAAACAGCGTAACCATAATTGTTGACCCCTACGACGAAAGAAGCCATCTATAAGTTCGCTATATTCTCCGCTCTTAAGAAACACTTAAGACCCGTTTCATGTGGGCCATGTTCACTGGTTCAGCTATCTCCATAATACAGGGGTCACACTATATACCTTACTATTAAGGTATGGATATTTTTTGTTCTTATAGCTACATTATATATTCTAAAACCTATCGCTACACTACATATAATCACGTCTTGAACTTAACGCGGAAATGACGGTCTCAATTCTACGTGCTCGATAAGGGCCACAGCACACTAGCTACTTTTAGCATCACCGATCGGCGATTTTGCGACTGCATCGATGCTGCATCGCGTTTTAGCGACTACCTGCGTTCGATCGCGGTATCAAAATCGCGCGTCATGTTGTATCATTCGCGACTTTCTGAATTCGAACGCGGTATTGGAAACGCGCGTTTTAGCGTTTTATATAATTTTCCGCATAGTGTTTTCTATAATTTTCCGACGCCAAATCGATGCTGTCGGCATCCGAATGTGTGCGGAGCGTAGCGTTCAGCTGCTGTGTCGCGCTTCTAAAAAGCAAGTGCGGTGTGGAGCGTTCGGTTGCCGTATTTAGCTTCTAATAATTTTAACAAAAAGGAACCGACTTCAATGAAAAACTATTCCGAGTACCCAAATCGCGACATTGTGCCTATGATATTTGAGGAGTTCCCTTGATTTCCTTGGGATCCCATCATCAGATCCCGATATGGTGACAATGGGACCACCTGTGAGCTATGCCCATTCCAATGCAAAAATAACTTTTGAAATCGGTTCATAAACGACGAAGTTATCGCTGAACATACATAAAAAAAAAAAAAAAAAAAAAAAAAAAGATTCCGACGAATTGAGAACCTCCTCCTTTTTTTTGAAGTCGGTTAAAAAGGGACTAGTCGCCCATCGTCGATGCTAAAAGTAGCTAGTTGGCTGTGGCCCTAATAGACACATATCTGAAATATGCTGACCAAGCATATTTCTGTATAAATTCCACCAATTACTTTAAACAATATATGACTCAGGAATAGAGAATACAGAAGCGTCGGAGTGCAGATGCTATTCATCCCATGGGTGTCGTAAGAGCCTACTAAAGTACAACTATGCAGGACAGCACTGTGAAGAGATGGAGAACTTGAAGCAAACCTTACATCAACTCGTCTGCTGAGGGTGGGACATAACAACCCATAACCTCACATTGCTGGGCTCTTCTCTCCTCTAATGTCATACGTCCTCACGCTGGATCGTAACCTTGCCGTTGGATGTTTTCAAGTCGCCCGAAGGCCTCCAACTAATTTTCACGACTGCTATCTTATGATAACAACCAGTACCGACTGCTTAACGTGACCTCACGGAAACGCTCATAACATAATATGATGCCACAATTGGTCACCCATCTAGGTATGACTGCGCCGCCGTTGATTGTTTCCAATCACCTAACGCCAAAAGCTGGATGCGAGAAGCCCAAAATCGATCAGAATGGTGTGCAATGGGAGAGGCCTATGTCCAGGAGTGTGCTGCGATAGGCTGATGATGATGATGAGCTAACGCCACTCTACAGTAGGACAATATCTTCTTTCTAAGGAAAGCGTATGGTCAGCAGTATACTGTTAAAGGCTGATAAGTTTAGAATCTAATTGCAAATAGAAACTAACCTCAGTATCGGGTCAGACATGGTATTGGATCAACCTCGGTTCGTCTGTAGGAAGTCATTGGATGAAGGCAGCACTGGACCAGCTGTAGTGGAGAGTATCGTCTGCACAGTTCACTGTCTTAGAGGATAGTCACCCCAAGAGTTGTCTCCCAACGCTGGCACAGAAACATAATATGTCCTTCCAAATCTGAAAAATGCGGGTAGTTCTAAACTATGAATATATTCATCAAATTTTTTTTTTTTATATTTTTTCAATTATAATAAGTTACAGCTTCCTACTGTGCCAAGTTTTGTGGGTTCAAATCCTACACAGAATAACACTGTGTGATACACAAATTATTATTTGTGTCCGTGTTTCTTGTATATTTTGTGTGTGTGTTCATAACATACATCACGAACACAAACACATACTCAAACAGAATATTCTCTCTTTCTTCATCTCAATGTTTAATTTTTGTTAATTCGTGTGTTCATTTCATTCATCAGCCTTTGCACATATTCAAATACCAGACTTATAATTTGAAAGATTTTAGATACTTTTTCCTAAGATACAGACAGGTTTCCACCAGCCTAGTTTAGGATGGGGAAGTCAAGTCAGTCAAGTATGTCACAGCCAATTATTTCCGAAACTTGAGAGCTATAATATTGAAATTTGGTCAGTCCATGTATTCTGTGAACCGCATTAAGATTTTGACGTACAAATAGAAAAAAAAAATACATCTTGGGGGTCCCCATACTTGGAATTGAAACTCAAAAAATTTTTTTTCATCAAACCTATACGTGTGGGATATCTATGGATAGGTGTTCTAAATTGATGTTGAGGTTTCTAATATAATTTTTTTCTAAACTGAATAGTTTGCGCGAGAGACACTTCCAAAGTGGAAAAGTGTCCCCCCCCCCCCCCCCCCTCTAACTTCTAAAATAAGAGAGTGATAAAACAAAAAAAATATATGTTGTACATTACTATGCAAACTACCAACGAAAATTGGTTTGAACGAGATCTAGTAAGTAGTTTTTTATAATACGTCATAAATCGTAACACGCAATTTACCTTTCATCCAATCAATACACTAGTATAAAAACATCGATGAAAGTTACAACGAACTACAAGAACTTTTATATGATGTTACTTGCTGATACGGAACCCTTCATGGGCGAGTCCGACTCGCACTTGGCCGCTTTTTTACTAAATGCGTATGAAGGTATACACATTTAGTAAATAGTTATACTTATAACAGAAACCCCATTTTAAAAAAATCTGCGAAGTGCGTTTCAGCCACGTACAGGAAAGGGTTCCTCAGTCAGATTTAAAATCGTATCCAATAGATAATTGTTATGTTACATATTAATGCGTTAATTTTGTATGACATTTTCCAAGTGACATTTTCTATAACTCCTGAACTATAACTCGTGCGACCTAAGATGGCACCTGACTCAAATGTCAGTCGTTTGAAGTACTGAGTGCAAGGAAAATATAATTTATTCTAGTTTTTTTTAAATTTCAACATTTATTTTGCTTCAAGTAGTTTCTCATAACATACTACTTTATTTAAGTGGTACTTTACTACCTGAGTTAAGAAAATACCAATAGGAAGCAGGCCTCATTAATTATTTACCCGAATGCCTTCTTCGTGCAATGATTTAAATAATATTAGGTAATACCTAATATCATTTTAAATGAAATTAGGAACTGAAATATGGTTATAAAATACAATTTTAAATCGTCATGATAAGCCTTTTAATCGTAGTCTCTAAATATCATGTGTATATAGATATTCTTTATTATAAACTATTGCGTCTCATAGTCGTCATGCTGGTTTTTTTCGTGTTACCTACCTTAAAACAATTGGGTTATCCAGACGAATCTAATGATATATTAATAAAATAAATTCATGGAGTGATTTATATGACATTAGGTAATACCTAATAGACTAAAATTATTATGGAAAGATTCGTGCCACGGTTATAGTGATGCTAACGCTACTCGCAAGACGACAGAGGGGTATTACGCGGGGGAACGGTATCATGTTTCGTTTTGAGCCAGGTGCCATCTTAGCTCGCACGAGTTATAACAAACTCATATAACCCGTTATAGTTTCGAGAAAAAAGAAACATCCCCACTTTACGTGTAGGGGAGGTACCCCAAATAAAATTGTATAATTATGTATTTGTTTGTATGTTGTATATTGAAGTGGAGATGGACCGGGCACACAGTGAGAGGAAAGGAAAAGTGGAGCAAATCTATGATGAATTGGTATCCAAGAGACATCAAAAGAAAAAGAGGCAGGCCATTTAAGAGGTGGGAAGATGAAATAAAAGAGGTATCATGTTTGTGGACAAGAACAGCCAAGGATAGGGAGTTGTGGAAATGTCTGGAGGAGGCCTTTGTCAATAATGGCAAACAGACAAGTGTTGCGGAGTCAAAATATTAATTAAACTAGGATTAAGTTGGTATTGTATTTAGAGTCGGCAATTTTTGTCTGAAATAAAAGGCTATTATTATATTATTATTATTATGTATGTATATGCTAGTTATCTGTGCACCTCACTACAAGATTTCTTCACCACCTTAAGGTTGACTGGTAGAGAATGCCTTGGGCATTAAGTCCGCCGTTGTACAAAGTGCATAAAGAAATCAATAAACAAATAAAAATATTTTTCATAATTTAATTGTAACACTTTGTCGACGTAATCACAACACATATTCATGCAAAGTTTCATCTTTCTAGCACTTACCGTTTGGACGGTAAGTCGAACACGGACGGACGGACGGACATGACGAATCTTTAAGGGTTCCGAGTCATAAATTTGGGAACCCTAAAAATTTGTCTGTCTATCTGCTTGTTTGTTTGTTCCGGGTAATCTCTGGACCGGCTGCACTGATTATGACGCGACTTACACTGACAGAAAGCTCATGACATAAGGAGTAACTTAACTAGCCCTACTCCGCGGCGTTACTCGAGATTTACAACAATAACGGCGGGTAACACTGCGGGACTCTGCTAGTATAATATATATCGTCTTAGTAGTTGGAAAATTAAATCAGTCCGGTTTTGGAGAAATTAACTTTTCCCTATTTTCAAAACACCTAAAACATGCCGCATATTTGAACCTCACTACAGACATTTTCGTATCGTATTCCAAAAATATAGGCATTTATGTTGGACAGGTGAAATAATAAATATCAAAACTCAGTAAATAAATCAATAACTGTGGTCAATGATAAGTTAAATGTCTAATAATGTAAAAAAGCGGCCAAGGGTGAGCCCATGAAGGGTTCCGTATCAGCAAGTAACATCATATAAAAGTTCTTGTAGTTCGTTGTAACTTTCATCGATGTTTTTATACTAGTGTATTGATTGGATGAATGGTATATTGCGTGTTACGATTTATGACGTATTAAAAAAAAACTACTCACTAGATCTCGTTCAAACCAATTTTCGTTGGTAGTTTGTATGGTAATGTACAACATATTATTTTTAGTTTTATCACTCTCTTATTTTAGAAGTTAGAGGGGGGGGACACATTTTTCCACTTTGGAAGTGTCTCTCGCGCAAACTATTCAGTATAGAAAAAAATGATATTAGGAACCTCAACATCATTTTTGAACACCTATCCATAGATACTCCACACGTATAGGTTTGATGAAAAAAATTTTTTTGAGTTTCAGTTCCAAGTATGGGGACCCCCAAAATGTATTGTTTTTTTTCTATTTTTATGTAAAAATCTTAATGCGGTTCACAGAATACATCGACTGACCAAATTCCAACAATATAGCTCTTATAGTTTCGGAAATAATTGGCTGTGAAATACGGACGGACGGACAGACAGACAGACATGACGAATCTATAAGGGTTCAGTTTTTTGCCATTTGGCACTGGAACCCCTTAAAACATGAGTTGTTGAATTTTACCTCAACTTCAAAATTCTCTCACAAAATACTAAATCGCGTTTATCTCAGAACCACAAAATCGTTATATAAAAGAGTTATTTAATTTTCCAACTACGGGGACGATACACTATACACGAGTGTATATAAAAGCCACGGAAGTCTTAAAACATTCAATAGAAACTAACCTCAGCTGTGGCAGCAACCTCGGTTCGTCTGCAGCAGGTCATTGGACGAAGGCAGCACAGCAGGAGTTGCAGTGGAGACGGCCCATATCCAGAAGAGGATGTAAATGGATATATAGGATAGGCTTGTACAGGCTGGCACAGGAACACATTTCCTTGCAAGTCTGAAAAATGTGGGTAGTTCCAAATTATGTAACGTTTAACGTAAAATTTTAACAAAAAGGAACCGACTTCATAGAAAAACTACTCCGAGTACCCAAATCGCGACAATTGTGCCTAAGATATTTGAGGAGTTCCCTCGATTTCCTTGGGATCCCATCATCAGATCCCGATATGGTGACGATGGGACCACCTGTAAGCTACGCCCATTCCAATGCAAAAAGAATTTTTGAAATCGGTTCTTAAACAACGAAATTATCGCTTAACATACATTAAAAAAAAAAAAAAGCCGACGAATTGAGAAGTCGGCTAAATATGAGTTTACTAGCTTTTGCCCGCGACTCCGCCCGAGAATGTGTCGATTTTCGTGGTAAAAACTAGCCTATGTCCTTTCCCGAGGTCCCATATATCTCTATATAAAAATTCATCAAAATTGGTTCAGCGTTTTAGGCGTGAAAACGTAACAGACAGACAAAGTCACTTCCGCTCTAAAACTTTCCTTAAAAATGCTTACATCTTTAAATCTTCGCAACGGATTTTGATGCCGTTTTCATTAACAGATAGAGTGATTCAAGAGGAAAGCTTTTATGTATAACTAACTTTCGCCCGCGGCTCCGTCCGCATGTATGTCGGTTAGCGCGGTAAAAAGTAGCCTATGTCCTTTCTCGAGTTCAGTTCTATCTTCATACCAAATTTCATCAAAATCGGTTCAGTGGTTTAGGCGTGAAAGCGTAACAGATAGACAGACATACACAGAGTTACTTTCGCATTTATAATATTAGTAGGGATTATATTAGCAGAATGTACAGACATCATCCTCTTACAATTTTATGTGTAGACTAACCGAGTCCCGCGGTGATACCCGCGGTTACTGACGTATATCGCGAGTAACTCTGCGGGGCGTTGCTAGTATAAAAAAAAAAATTGCCTAAGTTACTCCTTATATCAGTGAAAGTCCCATCAAAATCGGTCCAGCCATTCCAGAGATTGCCCCAGCAGACAGACAGACAGAAAGACAGACAAAAATTTAAAAAAATTGTTTTGTTGATATTAGTACTATAGTAGTGTAGTTTGTAGTAAAATTGCACTTAAATCTTTATATATATAATTCTTGTGTGAGTGTGTATGTCACTGAACTTCTCTCAAACGACTGGACCGATTTTGATGACCCGGTAGGTGGCGCTGCGATCAAGTTCTGGAATTTTAAAGTTGGGCGGTACGAAGTTCGCTGGGTCAACTAGTATATATATAAATTAATTGAAAATAAATACCTACATACATTAGCTACAACAAAAAAACATTTACTCTATTTGTTCTTGCTAATCTCTGCAAAAGTTACATCTATTTTGACAGGGCGTGCACTGGCAGAGAGCTAATGCTACAAGGAGTCACTTAGGCTGCACTGCAGGACTCAGCCACTAACAAACTATAATTACCTAACTGGCATTAAAAATTTGCAACAAAACTACCCTCCACTAAATTTCATTACATTATAGGGCTCAATCTAGCTGGTGGATCATATTGACTAACACAACCACACCCCCTCCTAGGTTGCAGGGGAGGCGGTTGGACCTCCATTATCATTATTCCCTACTCGTCGAATAATTGTTTCATTGAATAATTTAATCATGGTCAGGGTCAGACTAACAGTAAACAGCTGGCCATAGGTATCTCAGCAGAAAGGATGTGTAGGTAGAGAGATTTTGAAGGTAGTAGAGCTGGCTCGACCGGGACGGTACTAAACTCTCACAGAAGATGAACCTAAAATCACAGCATAAGTGCTATTGTATTTCGTTGTTGAGTATATTAAGACCGGAGACGTATGATGCTGAAGCGCCTCACTAGGACGCTGTAGTATGTACGGGTCACCATGCTGCATCAGTATGAGGACCACTGCTCCTTGATTCTTGTGCTTACCAACAGGCAGAATAGAGGCACTTTAGCAGGGTTATAAATAAAAGAAAGGTCCACCACACTGGCCAGACTGCTAGGGCTGGTGATTGTTTAAAGTTCTCCTTAGATGCAATTATGGTGTGCTGCGTAGTTGGTTCCCTTGGTCATAAGTAGAATATGTAAGTTATATTTTACTTACATTTATTGGAGCCACAAGTTGATATTATATGTTTCTTCTATGTTCACATCCATCATGTTCTTCTCCTCAAACACAGCTGTACCTGCACATATAATAGTATCAGAATTGTATCCAAATGATATAAAGCAAATTAATCACTATATATAACTAGCTGTTAGCCACAATTCACCATAAGAAAAGTCCAACAAAGTAGACAAAGTTACTCCTCATGAAAGCAGTATCTATCTGTGAAAGCCTTATCAAAATAGATGCAACTGTTCCATAGATTAGCCAGAACAAACAAGCAGGATAAAACTGAAAAATGCCTTGATGTATACTCTCTATGCATTTAGTGAAAACTTGTTCTTTTGAAAATACACTAAGACACTTTAATTTTATTTATTTTTATAGATTTGTATAGATTATTGACACTCAAAATACAAAACAAATAAGTACATATATGCAGGTCATACAAAGCTTTGGTAACGACGGCAGTCGCATATACTACCACTAAGCCACTGTGACACTGAGGAAGTCAATCATGTTAATGTTATAATTTACTAAATATAATGATAAACAAATCTTAACCAAGCTTCACCTAAGCTCATGAACAATTTTTATAAGCACCAATGAGTATGGTGACCACAACCCTTGGATTATGCTCATGCTTTCCATCAGGCAGAGTCTTCTCTTTGGCAGACACATGCATTTATAAAAAATAGCACTCAAGCAATATTTGAATAGTAATTGAGTTGGCACCTATTAACTATGCATTTAAAATTGCTAGTTTCTCCCAAACTGGCTCTTCAACATGTAATACATATATTTACTCACAACCACTGAGGCTAAATACTTGTGATTGTAACAAATGTAAGTAGCTGATGGTATTTAAGATGCAAACACACACTTTAACTTTAGAAACTTCACCTTTTTGGAGATAATTCAGCGATGCGCGGTTGTTCGACAGTTAATCAGTTTCTAGGATATAAATACGAAATAAAAAGTTATCACGCGACCGAAAGCTCGGGCAGTAATCATTCTTACATATTAAACAATAAAAATTTGCACTTCGAACAAAAAGAAGTCGACCTAAGCGTTTTCTGTGTTTACCCACATTCGACTTTTGAATTAATTAGATTTCATTATGTACTAATTTTAGGCCGACGTACAAGTTATGAACTCACCGTTTCTTTTCTTGACTATTTTGACTATATACTTAGAATAATTACACATTCTAAGAGTATATACTTGTTTGCACCTAGTTTACTACGATTTATATAAAACGAAAAATATTTTTACTGTATATCAGTGGAGGGTATTCGATAAATCACTAAATAATTTGTAAAAATCTATATCCATTTACAATATTTGAATTCGAAGCTAAGTAAGTGTTCATATAAAACTTGAGAAGATGGTTCAACATTTTATTTTAACGACTCACAAAACAAAAACGAATGTATTTTCCTAAAGTTCAAAATCACAAGGCCAGATCAGCAGTGTTACCAGTTCAATAATTATATTTTCCCAAAACTTATTAAAAAAAATTACATAACTGTTACCACTAGGTATTATTGTGAATTTAAAGTGTTTGACAAAAGGTAAACTTAAAATTAAATCAAGACTCCCTCTTTACCATTGAATTGCGAGCAATGTGATGCCCGCCTATACCAACTTAATTTAAAAAAAATTACAAGGCAAAAGTATTGTTTCAAATCCCTGCTAATATTATAAAACCGCTTAATTTTGGTATAGATGAATTTTGGTATAGAGATAGATGGAACCTTGGGAGACATACATGTGGGCGGAGCCGTAGGCAAAAGCTAGTTTAACGAACTTAAAAATATTATCTTTACCTACCTACCAATATAAATATTAAATTTTTAACCGAAACACTGAAAACAAAGGACTAAAACACAAATATAAATAGCTTTTTATACTTACTTTTTCCTTTGGAAACAATTTCTGAACAATTGCGATCAGATGTCCGCGTGGGTTTTCCCCAAAAAAGTTTCGAGCTATAGTTTTATAACATTTTGTGAGTATTTCATTAGTTCAAAACAAAGAGTTTCAATAAAACTGGAGAATGTGTCCGAGTACATAATTGATTCAAAAATTACTTTATAATTACAAAACAAGGATACAAATGCTGTTTTCGACAGTTTACAAAGCACACCAGTCGCACCGGTCACCGGCATGTGGCAGACAGGCAGGTTATAAAAAAGCGGAATTTGAATTAGTGTTGCCACATACCATTTTTTTTTTTTAAATCTGTTATTGAATGTATATTTTACTTGTTGCAATCGAGATTTTTATGAACGCACTCAACCCTAGTGCACTATGCCCTACACTATTGTTTCCTCTTCCCTTTTGTCTATGTCATAGATATGGGCGTTTTCAGTTTTTGGCACAAACGGTTATGTATCCGATATACAGTTCGCATATCGATATTGAAATCGGTTTTCTGATATCGATTTCAGTAGTACAGTTTTCAAACGTTAACATTGATATTAAAATGAGCAAACTAACTACGAATGCGAACAAACTCTAACATTTACAGCTAAGCAGTCAGCAGTACATTCATGCAGGTGTAGGTATTTACCTAAAGTATTTCATTCATTCATCAACAGCCTTTAACAGTCCACTGCTGGACATAGGCCTCTCCTTAGAAAGAAGGTTTTGGCCTACTATACCACGCTGGCCAGACGGGTTGGTATAGGGTATGTTTCAAGTTTTCCTTCTCTTTGCATTGATATTGTCCTAAATTAATCCCAAAGTATATTAAATTTCAATTACAAATTTTCTTTACTAAAATGAGATCAAATTTTACAGTTAATAAATTTAACAGTTAATTTATATTACACAGTAAAGCTTGTTGTAAAGCATTAAAGGAAATCGCCACAAATCAAATCAAATCAAACCATTTTATTTCAAATAAACCATACAACGGCACTTTTGAAACGTCAAGTAGTCAGTCAGTAGTCAGTCGTTAAGCTAATCGTCTGTTCCAATTCGTAGATTCTATGGAGAAGAACAGACAAGAAACTCCATGGACACTCTTTTCCAACATTGTTTTTACAATTTTTGGTTACATTGTTTAAGGCATTTTATTAAATGTGAGGACAATGTAACGATGCTGATATTTACACAGGTAGTGTCCAAAAACAATTAAACAATAAATAGAAGTTGTGAGATGACCAGCCCCCACTGGCGGCGCCCGTATCACGAGCATGACCCATGCACCAGCCATCGTCCAGTTCAACCATATCGTAGGGAGCCGAACGACCCGCTACACACGCCACCGCTAGCAGGACTTTTTAGCGAGCATGACATACTCACAACCGCCAGTCAACAAACTTATGCTACCAGTGACTACAAAGTGCTCACATGTACAATTCAAAATGTTCGCAGTTATACAATAATAAAAACCATATATAATTAAGCTACTCTCTAAGAATGCGATAAATATTTGGATCATGTCAATAAAAAGTAATTTATTATGCAATAATGGTATTACAAAAAATATGTAATATTAATAATATAATGTCAAACAACAAGATACAATTAAAATAGCAATAATCCATGTCAGAAATATGGATATCCAATGTCAAAAAAAAAGCGGCCAAGTGCGAGTCGGACTCGCCCATGAAGGGTTCCGTACCAGCAAGTGACATCATATAAAAGTCCTTGTAGTTCGTTGTAACTTTCATCGATGTTTTTATACTAGTGTATTGATTGGATGAAAGGTATATTGCGTGTTACGATTTATGACGTATTAAAAAAAAACTACTCACTAGATCACGTTCAAACCAATTTTCGTTGGTAGTTTACATGGTAATGTACAACATATATTTTTTTTAGTTTTATCACTCTCTTATTTTAGAAGTTAGAGGGGGGGGACACACATTTTTCCACTTTGGAAGTGTCTCTCGCGCAAACTATTCAGTTTAGAAAAAAATGATAATAGAAACCTCAACATCATTTTTGAAGACCTATCCATAGATACCCCACACGTATAGGTTTGATGAAAAAAAAAATTTTGAGTTTCAGTTCCAAGTATGGTGACCCCCAAAATGTATTGTTTTTTTTCTATTTTTATATAAAAATCTTAATGCGGTTCACAGAATACATCGACTGACCAAATTTCAACAGTATAGCTCTTATAGTTTCGGAAATAATTGGCTGTGACATACGGACGGACAGACAGACAGACAGACAGACAGACAGACAGACAGACAGACAGACTTGACGAATCTATAAGGGTTCCGTTTTTTGCCGTTTGGCTACGGAACCCTAAAAAACAGTAACAAATAGCTAATAAAAACTATCACAAACCGTACAGATTTTTGTTTTTCAAATCAAAATATGGCACGAAATAACAAAAATTAATGTTATTACTTACATACCTGTGTCCACATTGTAGCAACTTAAACTCAACATAACTATACAATGGGAACTAAACCTTATTACTAGAACAGTAAGATACATTAACCACGCAGACATGGCTAAAGTTATTTCATATTCGCTTCTTCTCTCTCATACTAATACAATAACGTATAGTTAGAACGAGAGGTAGCGAATATGGTTCATATCTCATATCGTTAATGAAGTTTGCGTTTTGTTCGTACGTGTTCATATCGTTATAGTTTTAAGTTTTGACCTAATGGTTCTCGCATGTTTTGGCTCGATACAGTTTTTTGATATCGGCTACATTGATATAGATATCGATATGGTATGATATCTGACACATATCCGATATAAGTTACGTTTTGATATATCGAACTCATCATTACTATGTCAACGTACCGGTGTAATTATCGTGTCCTAGTTTTACAAGTGTCTGTTGACTGTTCTGTTTGCTTCCAATTAAATAGTTAACAAACTATATTGTGGTTTGAATTAAATCATAAACATTAACAGGTTATGGGCCCAGTCCCTGAAAGTACCGAAAACTGTGGACTGAAAGTGATTTTTTTTTCATAACCTACATACATAACCGGCAGACATTTTGTTTGAAATTGAACTTTTTCATTGTGTTTTAAATATTATTTTGTTTGTCGTAATGTCGGTAAAACTTGAAAAGTTTGCTGTGGACAAACTACAAGGTGATTCCAATTGGATATCTTGGAAATTCGACGTAAATCTTCAGATTACTTTGCACAATGTATTGGACCACGTGACCGGCGCGGCAGTCAAGCCTGCAGAAACGGATTCATCTGCAACTAAACAGTATGCGGATAAAGAGGCGATCGCGAAATATATCATCGGCTCATCAGTGGGCCCCGAGCCCAAGCAACATATCCTCACTTGTAAAAATGCCAAAGAAATGTGGGATGTGTTGCATGCCGTGTATGAACAAAAGAACGATCGACGTTTAGATCTACTGTATTGTGAGCTTTTCACATATAAGAAGGCCGAGGAAGACAATATTGCTATGCATGTGAGTAAGCTTCAGAGAATTTTTACTCAGTTAAATGCAGAATTAAAAAGTGAGAAATGTGTATTACCAGACTCTTTATTACTAAACAGAGTATTGAACACTTTGCCTAATGAATACATGGAGTTTAAGAACGCTTGGGAGTCTGTGCCCTCCAAAGACCGTGGAGTTGCTGTGCTCATGGAACGGCTTCGGCTTCATGAGCAGCGTCTTATTGAAAGATCAGTTACACATAAAACAGATAATGTGGCATTATATACAAAAAGTCAAGAAAAGAAAATTGTTATTTGTAATTTTTGTAAGAAAAAGGGTCATATAAAGAAAAACTGTTTTAAACTGAAAAATAAGATTAAAAAGGAAGAGAAGACTTCTAATCAGCAACAGGGTCAAGCCTTTGTGGTGGGAGGAGATTTGAATGATTGTTGGATCGTTGACTCAGGTGCGTCTCATCATATAACTTCAAAGCGTGAGTGGTTTCATGAATATACAAGCTTCGGAAACCCAATTCCATTAAAGATTGGTGATGGTAGTAACATGATGGCCCATGGTCGTGGCATTATTCTGGTTCAGATGCTAGTCAATGGTAGATGGGAAAAGGCACATTTAAAAGATGTATGGTTTGTGCCAACATGTTCACAGAATTTATTCTCATCGGACTCTGCACTTAAGAATGGTTTAATTGAAGTCGCTGATGCCAAAAGAAGAGTATTCAAGACTAGAAATGGCATTACAAAGGCAGTTGCAATAAAGATTAATGAAACTCTTTACAAGTTATTGCTGAAGGTTGAAGAACCTAAAAATGTATGTTTCCATGTAAACCTACAAGTCTGGAATGAACGCCTTTGCCATCAAAATATATGCCATGTTAAAGACCCTGATAAAGAAATGGTTGATGTGGAGATTAGTGACAAGAATAAGATTCCATTTAATGATGTGCAGGTGCCACCACATAACAGTAATTTGCAGGTTGCAAGTCATGATGAATCAGATTATGTTGTGTGTGATTCAGGAGAGAGTGCTGAGGAAGTGATTAGTGTTGACTCCAATTCAGGTGAAGTAGATCCATTCTTTGAATGTGATGAAGTGCAAATTCCTGTAGAATCAGCATCTGAAAGTGATAATAATAATAGTGAAAGATGTTATCCTTTGCGCAATAGAAAACCTAAAGAATTTCCTGATTACCACATTTATGTACGTTCAGAATTGAATAATAATTGTAACATAAATTTTAAAAATATTAGTGACTTACCAGATTGTTGGAAGCAGGCTGTGTTTGATGAGCTTGCAGCATTAAAAGAAAATAATACTTGGTCTATTGTAAATATGCCTAAAAATGTAATTCCTATTGATAGTAAATGGGTGTTTATAATAAAAAGAGACAGTGAAAGTAATGTAATTAAATATAAAGCGAGACTGGTAGCCAGAGGGTATAATCAAAAGTATGGTGTGGATTATTTTGATACATATTCACCAGTTGTTCGGTCTAGTACATTAAAAATTCTGTTCTCATTGGCTGTTCAATATGATTGGTTTGTATATCATTGAGATGTAGTCACTGCCTTTCTTCATGGTACTTTGAGGGAGGATGTGTACATGTATTTACCTAAAAGGATTGACTGACAAAGCCAATATTAATAATAATAAGGTGTGTAAACTCAATAAAGCATTGTATGGCTTAAAACAAGCCGCCTATACTTGGAATAATGAATTACATACAGCTTTGATTGATCTTGGTTTCAAGCAGTCAAAATATGAACCATGTGTTTATATTTCTAAATTTAACAAAGCCTACCTAATCATAGCTATTTATGTTGATGATATTTTTGTTTTTGGTAATAATGTAAAGTTTAGATTTGAAGTTTTAAATCAGTTACAACATAAATTTAAGTTAAAAGATTTAGGTCCTATAGAATATGCTTTGAGTTTGAAAATAAAAAGAGATAAAGATAAAATATATATTGACCAAAAGACATACATAGAAAAGGTGTTAGAAATGTGTGGTATGAGCAATTGTAAACCTGTTTCAACGCCTATGCTGCCTAATACTAAGTTGATGAAAGGAGAAGGAGAACCTGATCCTAAAATACCCTATCAAAACCTAATAGGTAGTTTGATGTATGTGGCTATAAATACAAGGCCTGATATTTTGTATAGTGTTTGTGTATTGTCACAATTTAATAATTCTTATACTCATGAACATTTTACTCATGCAAAAAGAATACTAAAATATCTAAAAGGTACTTTGAATTATAGTTTGCTATATTCTAAGTCTGATGATTTTAGATTATGTGGATATGTGGATGCCGATTGGGGGAATTCTCATGATAGAAAGTCCTATTCAGGTCTAATATTTAAAATTGGTAATAATTTAATTTCTTTTGAAAGTAAGAAACAGACATGCATTTCATTGTCATCTACAGAAGCTGAATATGTAGCTTTAGCTCAAGGTGCCAAAGAGGCAATTTACTTAAAGAATTTATTGAGTGAACTATGTGATAATTTGATGAATATACCAGTTGTGTTGTACAATGATAATCAACCATGTCATAAAATAGCAGCTAATAAAATGAGTTCAAATAGAACAAAACATATTGATATTAAGTATCATTTTATTCGCGATGCAGTTATGAATGGTAAGGTTATAATTAAGTATTTGCCTACTTCAGACATGATTGCAGATTTGTTAACAAAGCCAGTTAGTTCTGTAAAATTAAATAAATTTCTTGTTAATTTGTCAATTCAAAAGAATGTTTGACTGAATAGTGTATTGTAGTTATAAGGTTTATGGTCCTTAATTTGTTTGAGTTGTTATTTTACTCATAATCTCGATTGAGGGGGCATGTTATTGAATGTATATTTTACTTGTTGCAATCGAGATTTTTATGAACGCACTCAACCCTAGTGCACTATGCCCTACACTATTGTTTCCTCTTCCCTTTTGTCTATGTCAACGTACCGGTGTAATTATCGTGTCCTAGTTTTACAAGTGTCTGTTCTGTTTGCTTCCAATTAAATAGTTAACAAACTATATTGTGGTTTGAATTAAATCATAAACCTTAACAAAATCGAATATATATAGATTTAAACAAAGTAGATAATTAACCTTTTGACCGCCAGGGTCACATATATGTGACAAGCGAAAACTGTCCCTGTACGCCAACGTCACAAATATGTGACAAAAAAGCGGTGCACCGAAATACGAAATAAAGCCTTTAAACATTACTTTTATGCCTTTAAATTTATATAAGTACCTTAAGAAGAAGCTCTAACTGTTATCTATTTCCATAAAACTATTTAAATTGCTTTAGGATATTAAGAAATTTTACTCTAAAAAGAAAGAAATAAACTCTTAAAAAAGAATGTCCTCACACGCCAGAGTCACAAATATGTGACCACTAGTGATGTAGGGCACGTTAGATGATATCGTAAGTTTATATTAAAATTTCTTTAGCCTGTTTTATTTTTGTTGTTAAGTTTTGTTATTATACTTATTATGAAAATGAGTAAGAAAGTAATTAACAGCCGTGCTCGTGAAATGATGATTAAAGTAGACAATTATTTTGTAAAGAAGAAAGAGAACTCTTAGTTATTGATACAAAATATAAGCAGTGCCCTAAAAAATGCTTCGTACACTACTGAGGTTTAAATGAAATAAATAAAAGTTTTAAAATGTCCATCACAAGTTGCTTAGCTTTTTTTTCAAAATTCTACTTGTTACTTTTTATGCCAGGATTATAGAAGCTAGTGTCTACGCACCAATCAACTCACGTGTAAATGACGTGATATGTGTTCCGCCAATGAGAGACGTTTGGACTGAGTGACTATTTTTATAAATTGATGTTATGTACCGCCCTTTTTCGACTTGCTTTCTAACAACCGCAGTAGAAACATGTTTGCATTGTACTTTTGTATTTTAAATTAATTAAACGAGTTCACGATATAAAGTCTTACGTCTATTTTACCTACGCACCCAACGCAACAAGCTATCGAACGAACATATGGTCCTTTTGCAAGCCGGACATACCAACGCAAGTGGGCTTCCGACCTGTGGACGTGGACAAATTTGGCGCTTATGCAGCTGGCAGCATACATTCGCTTTACCCAACGCTTGGTTAGCTGGAACTTGAAGAGGTGGCTTACATCATATCATTGCGCATCATCATCATCATACGGTACGGCCATCCATCTTACTTTCCTTCCCTAATCATAGCTGTATGCCTTCCAATTCTGTGTGTGTCTAACCAATATTTCATTACAAGTTAGGTGTGCAGTGCCTATCAGTGTGTCCAGTGTAAGACATCATAAACGTGAGTGAACTCGCTTTATTAGTACAACATGACCACATTGGAGTCAACTGATACGAGTAGGGCCAGATCGCCGGTCAAATTAAACGCTCCAGGCGACGAAGACATGTATAATAATCTGGTTCGAAAACGCGGTATAACAAAGGGTAGATTAACTAGAGTGAATAATTATATATGTAGTTTAAAAAGTGCTAGTGTATTGTCTCCCATCGAGAAGGTTGATTTAAAATTACGCATTAAAACTGCTGGTAGCATTTTTCAGGAGTTTAACGACCTTCAAACAAAAATAGAGGAATTAGTTTCTAAAAATGATCTTGAGGAGCAATTAGATCAACGCGATCAATTTGAAAGCACATATTACAGTATAGTAGCTCAGGCGGAGTGTTTAATAAATGATTCGGAGGTTGGCGAAAGTTCTAGTAGTCATAGTTCTAGAATCGACTCAGTAAAATTACCAACAATTACGCTCCCTACATTTGACGGCTCATGTGAACACTGGCTTGAATACCGAGATACCTACATGTCACTCATTCATGAATCTCAGAATCTCTCAAATATACAAAAATTTCATTATCTTAAATCATCATTAAAAGGAAGTGCCGCCTTAGTGATAGAACAACTAGAATTCTCCTCAAACAATTATATCATTGCGTTAGAATTGCTTCAGAACAGATATAACAATAATGATTTACTAATACATAATCACGTTAAAGCATTATTCAATATTCAAAAGGTAACAAAAGAATCTCCTATCTTATTACGAAAATTAATCGATTCTATTTTGAAAAATTTACGTGCCTTAAAATTACTAGGAGAACCAACGGAGTCGTGGGACACCCTCATTAATTTTATTATTGTCACTAAACTAGACGAGATTACAGAGCGAGAATGGGAACAGCACAAAAATATAAAATTTAAAAATACTAACGATTTAAATAACAAGGCTAAGGTAGATGATTTGCTTGATTTTATAAAATCGCGAGCGGATATGTTTAAAGTGACCAGACGTCCCGTATTGAACGGGACTGTCCCTTTATTCGACCACCTGTCCCGTTGTCCCCGTGGGACTCAAAATAGTCCCGTTTTCTAAAACCGCGCGAAAATTTAAAATATTGGTGCGTGTTAGAAATCGAGCTGCGTCGACCAATCGGCGATGCCCGCCCGCGCGCGCTATCGGATAAGTAACGAGCGGAGGAGAGGGGGCATATCGCATTCATTTGTTTATTATTTACTCCACGCGCACAACAAGCTTCTCGCTATTGTATTGTTTTTGAGTCAGTTCCTTAAAGTAATTTAGTGATAACTAGTGACTTATTTGAAGATTTCAATTGTTTTGTAGTTTTACCTATAGCTATGCCGAAACGCAAGTGTTCATTTAATGTAAACTTACAAGCAAAGTACCCATTTAATAAGCAACGTAATACTCCTTCGGATGTCAGATGCGAAAAGTGTCGCACTGAATTTAGTGTTTCCCATAGTGGTGCTGGTGACATTGAACAGCATTTGAAGTCCGAAAAACATAAAAATGCAGATCGTGCCGCTTCTTCCAGTTCTTCAATGTTGAATTTTTTCAAGAATCCAAACGCGCCATCTTCACAGGATTTGGATATTGCCGCCGCCGAAGGTGTCTGGGCTTATCACACTATACAAGAAAATCACAGTTTTCGCTCCAATGATTGTGCGTCGAAATTAATCCAATCCTGTTTTGATCAGAAATTCACATGCGCGCGTACGAAGACAGAAGCTATTGTAGTAAATGTTTTAGCGCGTACAGCGATCGAGCAATTAAAAGAAGATCTCAATAAGTCCAACTGTATTACAATTTTAAACGACGCTTCAAACCACGGTAACAAGAAAATATATCCATTCCTTGTGCGTTTTTTTCAACCTTACGAAGGTGTGCAAGTAAAAATTTTAGACCTCCAAGACCAACCAGGTGAAACGTCTGATATCATTGTCAATTATTTACTGCAAGTATTGACAGATAATAATTTGACAGAAAAAGTTGTGGCATTTTGTGGCGATAATGCCAATGTCAATTTTGGGGGCGTAGGTAGGCGAGGAGTTAATAATGTGTTAGCAAAATTAAAATCATCTCTAAATAAACCGTTGATAGGTATTGGATGTGGAGCCCATATCATTCACAATGCTATAAAATCTGCTGCAGACGGTCTACCTTTAGATTACGAAAGCATTATTGTAAAAATATATTCATTTTTTTATATTTATACGGTTCGACTTGAAACTCTAAAGGAATTTTGCGCTGAAGCAGAAATAGAACATCACCAAATGCTCGGCTACAGCAAAACTCGCTGGCTTGCGCTGATGCCTGCTTTGGAGAGAGTTATGAAAATGTACCAGCCGTTAAAGAACTATTTTATGAGCATTGAGAAATGTCCTAAATCAATAAAAGACTTTTTTGAAGATCCTACATCTGAATTATGGCTTTATTTTTTACACGCTCAGTCAGCAAGTTTTCACCAAGCTGTTTTGAAGGTTGAAGGTCAAACCGTATCGGCCATTGATGCTGCAAAAGAAATCAATCAACTCATTCAGAATTTGATTCAGAAACAAACCAATCGGTTTCTTCCATTTACTGTTCGTAATTTAATCACAAAACTAAAAGATAATATTGATGAAGATTTTGTGAAAAGAACAGCTACAGAATTTTATAAAACGAGTCGAGAATATTTGGAAGAATGGACTAACTTTCTTACTACAGAAATGGAGATATTTAATTGGGCAGATTTAAGAAAAGTACCTGCGTGGGAAGATGTATAAAAAGCATTGGATGTATTGATTGAAAATGGATATATTGACAGTACTAAAGATACGGAAGTATTTGACGAATTTTCATTAATTGTAAACTACGTCACTCCAGAAAAAATTACGGACTGGAACAATTTAAAAGTGCACACAGAAACTCGTTGGGTGGAAGTATTCAAACACTTTCGCACTAACAATTTGCAACATGAACATTTTTGTATTTTAATTGAATATATTTTATGTCTACCTGGTACAAATGCTCCAGTAGAGAGAATATTTTCGTTGATGAATAAGTTGTGGACGTCTGAAAAAAATCACTTGCAGGTTCCAGTTCTGAAGGCGATGTTGATAACGAAGGTCAATATAAACAAAACATGTCAAGAATTTCACGCTTATTTAAAATCATCACCATCTTTATTAAAGCAAATTTGTTCCTCCGAGAAATATAAATACAACTAAAAATTCAATATGTTGCACATAATTTAATAATATTACTGTCACATAAATGGTACTTTAATGAAGCTGACCTGGTTCTTATTTCTCATAACTACTCCTAATACTAAACATATTTTTAATTTTTGTGAATACATAATAAAGAAGGTTAAAAAGTTCTGTTTATTTTTATTGTTAACCTTCCCACTGGGGTATATCTATATTAGATTTATAATATTAGTAGTATGTATGGTCTATAGATACATGCATAGGTATATTATGTATAGACGTCCCGTTTTGAGTCATAAGAAAAATGGTCAGTTTAGATATGTTAGACACATTAAGTTCAAATCACAATGTGTCGGTATTACACAGTCATAAACACTATAAAAAGGTACACTGCAACATTTCAACCAATAAGTTTGATCGGCACTCATCACGAAACAGACAGTGTTTAATGTGCAAGTCTAATCATTCGCTTTATTCATGTGAACAATTTTTAAACGCGTCAACTAACAAAAAACTCGAGTTCGTACACAATAACAAGTTATGCGAAAATTGTTTACGATCGGGTCATACGCCAAAGGAGTGTAGGTTCGGTACTTGCAGATTGTGTGACAAAAAACACAACTCTTTACTACACACGAACAATAACACAACTAATGAAAGTATTACGGGTCTTATCATAAATGCGAGCAACCGAGAAACCGGTTTGAGCTCAAAGATGCACTCGCCACAGGCAGCCGTTAGCGCCGAGTATACAAACGTACCTATAGATTTGTCTGTTGTCAATAACATTCAAACATCTAAGCGCAGTACATTCTCGCATTCTATTTTGTTGTCTACGGCGTTAGTTGAGATAGCGGACCGGTTTAAGGGATTTCACGTAGCACGTGCGCTCCTCGATAACGGTAGTCAACGCTGTTTGATTACGGATTCGTTATGTAAAAAACTACACCTTCCATTAGTACAGTCCACTCACGAAATACGAGGCGTTGGTAGTTCTGTGATACAGTCAACAAACAATTGCGATGTAACTATTCGGTCGCGATACAACAATTATACTAAGCGCATTAAGTGTATCGTTTTACCGAATATTACGTCTGAACTACCGACTATGCCATTAAATCGCGATCAATTTGTGATTCCGAATGAATGTCAGCTGGCGGATCCTTCATATTATGAAACGCAACCCATAGATATATTAATAGGCGCGGACATATTTTGGGATTTACTCAAAAAAGACAAAGTGCGTTTACGCAATGGACCTTTCTTATTGGATACGAAGTTGGGATGGATAATTTCGGGACCTATCCACCATGAGGCGCGTAAGGATAGCAGTATTATCCACTGCAATTTTACTCAGTCCATAGACGCACAACTACGTCAGTTTTGGGAACTCGAAGAGATTCCTAAAACGTATGACTCACGCACGGAAGAGGAGAAGGCCTGCGAAAAACATTTCTTAGAAAATACAAAGCGCGATTCTAACGGACGGTTTATTGTAGGTATACCTTTTAAGGAATCTCCTCGAGTTTTAGGGACCAGTCGGGAACAGGCTGAACGTCGTTTTTACGCATTAGAAAAACGATTACAACGCGACCCTATATACAAACAGCTTTATTGCGAATTTATGCGCGAATATTGTGCCTTAGGCCACATGTCTCGAGTACACACACATTCAAATCCTCATTATTTTATGCCGCATCATGGTGTGTACCGCGAGCACAGTACAACCACAAAACTGCGTGTGGTTTTTGATGCAAGTGCCGCCACAACGACTGGTAAGTCGTGTAACGACATCCAGCTTGTCGGGCCGCCCATACAAGGGGATCTATTTTCTATACTCTTACGCTTCAGGCAGTATAGGTATATAGCATGTGGTGATGTCGAAAAAATGTATCGACAAGCCCTAATCAGCCCTGACCTTCGAGATCTACAATTAATACTTTGGCGCGAGGATCCTTCTCAACCGCTCGGTGTGTATCAACTTAATACCGTCACCTACGGAACAGCGTCAGCACCATTCTTAGCAGTTAGGTGTATTCGACAACTCGCCGATGAGTGTGACGATATTGAGGTCAGCCGATCTATATGTGAGGATATGTATGTCGATGATTATATAGCGGGTCGGGACAATAAAAACGATTTATTGCAATTATGTACTAGGGTCTCCAACGTCCTGCAGGGCGGGTGTTTTCCATTACGAAAATGGACATTCAATTTTAAATGCGATACATCACAAACTTCATTAGATATTTCAAAATCGTTGTCACTTGCTGAATGTACTCATAGCAAAACATTAGGTTTAAATTGGTACAATTCAACAGATGAATTATATTTCACCACTCAATTAGTTATGAACAGTGACCAAATAATCACAAAACGACTTATATTGTCGTCGGTTTCACAAATATATGACCCATTAGGATTACTGAGTCCCTTCATAATGATTATTAAAATTATTTTACAAAAGTTATGGTTGTTAAAATTGGGATGGGATGATGAAGTATCACAAGAGGTTATTAAAATTTGGCGTAAGTTCGTTAATGACTTAGTGTTTCTGTATACTTTGCGTGTGGAACGACACGTTATACCTAATAACCCTATGTATTTAGAAATGCATATATTTACTGACGCCTCGCAGACAGCGTATGGCAGTTGTGTTTATATACGTACGGTGAGTGATAATGGAACTATATCGGTTAGGTTGCTATGTTCGAAGGGCAAGGTGGCGCCACTTAAACCTGTAAGCATACCCCGACTGGAGCTGTGTGGTGCATTATTAGGCGCTAAACTATTTCACAAGGTTCATGAGTCGCTGCGTTGTAAATTTAAATCGGTAACCTTTTGGACGGACTCGACTATTGTCTTAGGATGGTTGCGAATGGCACCTAGTCTATTACAAACTTTTGTTCAAAACCGTGTCGTCGAAATACAGGAATTAACTCAAGGTTTACCATGGCGTCATGTCAAGGGTAAAGACAATCCGGCTGACTTAGTTTCGCGGGGTGTTAGCCTAGATAACTTAATCTCCTGTGATGCGTGGTGGCAGGGACCACTTTTTCTTCGCGATATCGAGTTTAACAGTAACGCTTACGTGACGTCGGAACCGAATCTCCAACATGATGAGTTACCCGAATTAAAACCAGTAAAAATACATACTTTCATGTGTAATAAAAATAATTCTTTGGATAACGCGCTATTTCCATTTCATAGATTTTCTCAATTCCACCGTATGATACGTGCATGCGCATACCTACTACGTTTTATTTATAATACGCGCAACAAAACTAACAGGCGTAGTGGAATTCTCACTGTGGAGGAACTGAGACAATCACAGTTAGTTTTAGTCAAACACAGTCAATTAGAATCATTTCCGAATGAACATAAAATATTATGTGATAAGGGCTGCTTAAACAACAAAACATATTTGTCAAAACTTAATTTATTCATTGACGAAAATGACATCATTCGTGTAGGTGGCCGCATATGTAACTCTGAGTGTTTTACATTTGACAAAAAACATCCTATATTACTCTCCAGTAAACATTGGTTTACTACTTTATTATTTCGCTTTCATCATAAAAAAAATGTTACATGTGGGACCCCAGACACTTCTTTTTAATTTAAGAGAAACATGGTGACCACTTAGAGGTAGAAATCTAGCACGAAAAACAGTTCATGAATGCGTTACTTGTACTCGCTTTAAGGGTAAAACATTTACCCCACTCATGGGTAACTTACCCGTGGAAAGAATCACTGCTAATTTTCCGTTCTTTAACTGTGGCGTCGACTACGCCGGCCCCGTGTACATAATGAGCCGTAGAGGTAGGGGGGCTAAGACGGTTAAGGCCTATATTTGTTTATTTATATGTTTTGCTACACGCGCTGTACATTTGGAATTGGTGTCCGATTTAACTTCCGAAGCTTATTTATTAGCACTTAAGCGTTTCATATCACGTCGTGGAAAACCACAACAGATATTTTCCGACAACGGAAAGAATTTTGTAGGCTTAAAGAATGATTTTGCAACATTCTTGAAATCATGTTCTTTAGATATCGTAGAATACGCTAATAGTGAAGATATTCAGTTTAAATTCATTCCGCCGTATGCCCCTCATTTTGGTGGTTTATGGGAGGCTGGCGTTAAATCTTCTAAGCACTGCCTCATGAGGGTTATAGGTAATGCACATCTGACCTACGAAGAGTTCAATACAGTACTCACACAAGTTGAAGGTATACTTAACTCTCGTCCCTTAACACCCATGTCCAATGATCCAGATGATCTCCTTCCTTTAAGTCCTGCTCACTTCCTCATAGGCCGTCCGATTACTTCTCCATTATGTGCTCACTCAAATATAGCTGAAGATGACATGCGCAGACTTCCTCGCTATCAACGAGTTGAACAGATTCGGCAACACTTTTGGAATAGGTGGAGCACAGAATTTATATCAGAAATGCAAATTCGAAGTAAATGGAATCACAAAGGCCGGGACTTACAGCAAGACACACTGGTCATCATCAAAGAGGATTGCACGCCACCGCTAAAGTGGCAACTTGGACGCGTCGTGACGACTTATCCAGGTAAAAACGATGTTTCGAGGGTGGCAGATGTACGTACAGAGAAGGGCATTGTGAAGCGAGCATTCTCAAAACTCTGTCCATTGTTCCCGTTGGAAGCTGCTTCTTCCAAGGCCGGGGGAATGTCTACGCACCAATCAACTCACGTGTAAATGACGTGATATGTGTTCCGCCAATGAGAGACGTTTGGACTGAGTGACTATTTTTATAAATTGATGTTATGTACCGCCCTTTTTCGACTTGCTTTCTAACAACCGCAGTAGAAACATGTTTGCATTGTACTTTTGTATTTTAAATTAATTAAACGAGTTCACGATATAAAGTCTTACGTCTATTTTACCTACGCACCCAACGCAACAAGCTATCGAACGAACAGCTAGTATTTAAAGGCTATAAACGTACATACTGTTTTACATTTTGTAAATTTTTATATAGTTTTGATTATATACTTAACCTATTTGAATCGTGTATTTTTTTTAAATATCTCCTTCAACGGAATTATAGAAAATTTAAATCTAATTTATAATACGTGTTTTATTTATTATTAGAAAATATTGTTCTCGTTAAGCGAGATATTACGTTGCTACATCCCTATTTGAGAAGCGCAATATTCAAAAAAATGACGTACCGCCCACGCCAGGGTCACAATATGAAGACAACATATCAAGAACAGTGTCGTACCTATAGTTATTATATTTAATTAAATAGTCGTCTCATATCTGTTATTACGGTATTAAACAACTCTGTAAATAGTGTATAACTATTACTAGAGTGGGAAGAGGTGTAATGTTGAAATAAATTCAATGTTATAAGGACAAAAATTTTGAAATTGCAGACGAAAAT
Source organism: Phragmatobia fuliginosa (assembly GCA_932526445.1). Taxonomy (NCBI): domain Eukaryota; kingdom Metazoa; phylum Arthropoda; class Insecta; order Lepidoptera; family Erebidae; genus Phragmatobia; species Phragmatobia fuliginosa. The sequence continues at coordinate 5,951,992 of OW052084.1, read as the reverse complement.
AAAAATACAATTCATGTTATCGATAAAGTTTTGGAATCCTTATTTTTTTCGTAGGTATTTCCGCTAAATTTGTGGTCTGGCGTTGAGGGCAAGTTGACCAGTTTTTGCTCTGGCGTTCAAAAGGTTAAATACTGGTTTTCTCGAATAAAAAATCTATGTGATTCAGTTTCTCAGTGATAAAGTACATTACTTTTCTCTTCCAGAATCATAGCATAGACTCTCGTACTCATTAACCGACTTCAAAAAAAAGGAGGAGGTTATCAATTCGTCGGAATCTTTTTTTTTTTATGTATGTTCAGCGATAATTTCGTCGTTTATGAACCGATTTCAAAAATTCTTTTTGCATTGGAATGGGCGTAGCTCACAGGTGGTCCCATCGTCACCATATCGAGATCTGATGATGGGATCCCAAGGAAATCGAGGGAACTCCTCAAATATCATAGGCACAAATGTCGCGATTTGGGTACTCGGAATAGTTTTCATTGAAGTCGGTTCCTTTATGTTAAAATTATTTAAATTTAATTCATTCGGAATTTATTACGTATAAACATTGAACATAGTAATCTATCTATATATTTAAATTTGATATTAATCAAACTATTTGATATTACTAAAGACTTTAACATTAATGAAAACTAAATATCTTTTATCTTTACTCATGTTGTGTATGCTAAATTTGGATCACTGTTTAGACTTAAATGTATCAATCAACTATTAAATAAGTAACGTGTACCGGCAGTGATATGTAAGCGTACCTGTCATATATATATAAATATATAAAAACTTAGATCCTTTTCTTCAAAAAATTGGATGTAAACAGCAGTTCTCCAAATTTCCTGCAGTTGACTAGAACGGGATAATGTTTGTGATAACCTTCTCTCATTCCTTTTATCTTAAATAAGTTTGTTTGATAAGTCTAATAAATTTATTTTCCTGTCTCCTAATTTTGTAAATGGCAATTGGAGAAAATGAATCATTACAACTATATTCAGACTAGAGAATATCCTTTGAGTCCAGTAAAATCTTTATAAATCTGATTAGTTTTTTGAATACCCGGTGTTTGTACTCGTATACACTCTTTGATTCGATCTTTTTACTATTACAATGACTTATATACGTACTCTCTCAACTGTTTTTAAAATGTCAGTTCGCTGATGTTTAAGTTGACAAATAGGTCCTGAGAACTTAGAAAAGTTAATTTAAGGTATTAAAAGGTGTGGAGTTCTGAAGAAATCCATATCAGTTATCATTAAAATATGTCAGATTCGGATGAAAATAAAATATGTCCGCCGAGGAAAAAGCCGGAATATCAAGTCGATAAAGGTACACCGCAGCTATAATAGTTGTGATAATGTTGATTTTAACTGCCTTGTTGGTCTAGTGGTTAGCATATGCGGCTGCTGATCAAGAGGTTTTGGGTTTGATTCCCGGCTCAGACCACGGAGTCTGGATGTTTTCTATGTATAATAATATATTTATGTATTTACAAAAAATAATTGTATCTGTAATATCCAATGAACAGTTTTTAATTAGCTGCATATAAAATTAAATATTATGATTTTTTTTAAAATCTGTCTGCCTGTTTGTTCCGGTTAATCTCATGAAGGTCTGTACCAATTTTGTCGGAACTTTCACTGGCAGTTTTGCTGATAACTTAAGGAGTACCTTAGGCTAATATTTTCGACTAGCTTCACCCCGCGGGGTCACACGTGGTTCAAATTCAAATTCAAATTTTTTTCAAATTCAAAATTCTTTATTCACTTAGGATGCAATACATCTCTTGTGACAGGTCAAGATTCTACATGTACATTTATGCCATGTTCGCAAACAATAGGTAGAGCCGGAGAAAAGAACATGGCAATAAAAACTCGCGGCCACTCCTTTCAAATCGCCAATGTTTACATAGTTTTAATGTTTATAAACCTGATATGGGGGTAAGGTGCTGCCACTAATATACTATACACCATGTTAGAGGACTGATGCAAATTATAGTGATTAAAAATTAGAACTTATGCTAATTTAAAAAAAAAAAAACAACAGCCTCAGTGGGTACAACATAGTAGGAGCATCTACTTACAACAAAGGTAAAAACTATATGTGCTCAAATATTGGCCAAATTACTGGTAACGAAAGATTAAATATAAAATATTAATTATAAGATCAAAAGAAAGAGAAGAATGGCCTTTATTAGTCACGTAGAATCTTTACTTACAAAAGTAAAATCATGTACTTAAACAATGTGATAACAACATTCACATGAGTAGAATAAAATGATAAGGAGTAAGTAGTCAAATCCATTTTTCTTTATCATTTAAAAATTCGTCAACTGTATAATAACCTTTACGTATAAGATAAGTTTTGACTACATTTTTAAACTTTTCCACTGATAGACTCATAACACTAGCTGGTAACCTATTAAAAAATCGCACGGAAAGACCCATAAATGAATTATGCGTTTTATGTAGCCTATGATATTGACCTACTAATTTATGCTTATGTCTCGTGTTCACCGAGTGAACGTCACTATTCCTGTGATATAAATGCATATTTTGTTTTATAAACATAATGTTTGCAAATATATATTGTGATGCAACTGTCATAATGCCTATCTCTTTAAACTTTTCTCTAAGGGAAACTCGTGCACCTAGTTTGTAAATCGCACGCACTGCACGTTTTTGGAGAATGAAAATTGTTTGAATATCAGCTGCCTTGCCCCATAGCAGAATGCCATACGACATGACGCTGTGGAAATAACCGAAATATACTAGCCTTGCTGTTTCCACATCCGTAAGCTGTCTGACTTTGCTGACAGCATACGCTGCAGAACTGAGTTTCCCTGCGAGACACGATATTTGGGCGCCCCACTGTAACTTACTATCTAAAGTAATTCCCAAAAAAACCGTTGAATCAACAAAATTAATAACTTCATTGTTTAAAACTAGATTTGTACTGATATTCCTTACATTTGGCAAACTAAACTTAATACATTTGGTTTTTTTAGAATTCAAAAGCAAGTTATTTGATGTAAACCAGTCAAGGACTAATGCGAGGGACCTATTTACTTCGTCAGAGTAATCGTTTTTGCGATTGGTTTTGAATATAAGAGAAGTGTCATCAGCAAATAGAACAATATCGCATAACTTACTAGTAAAAAATGGCAAATCGTTTATATACACCAAAAATAAAAAAGGACCCAGAATTGAGCCTTGTGGCACGCCCATACTCACTGGTGATCCGGAGGACCTTATTCCATTAATATCAACATACTGTATTCGCTCACTAAGATAAGAAGCAACAAGATTAAGCGCTGTACCTGTTATGCCATAATGCCTAAGTTTCAGCAGAAGTGTACTATGCATCACACAATCAAATGCTTTTGAGAGATCGCAGAAAACACCAATGGCGTCCTGCGAGTTTTCCCAGGCACTATATATATGTTTAAGTAGTTTAGAGCCTGCGTCTACTGTTGAGCGACCCTTTGTGAATCCATATTGTTCACTATGCAGTAGATTATTAGAATTAAAATGTGTTTCTAATTGCATTAGTATGGCTTTTTCAAAGATTTTACTAATAGCTGGTAAAATAGAAATAGGTCTAAAATTACTAGGGTCGCTTTTTGAACCGGCTTTAAACAAAGGAATTACTTTACTGTGTTTCATCAAATCAGGAAACACACCGGTATCAACACATCGATTAAATATTGTTGCTAAATGTGGTGCTATCTTAATAATAATGCTATTAATTAATTTAACAGAAATACCCCATAAATCTGCTGTCTTTTTGCAATTAATTGACTTAAATATTTTTATTATGTCAGTGGGGTTTATAAAATTAAAACTGAATGGTACAGTACACTCTTTCACACTGCCTCTCATAAGTGATTGAGCATCAACCGGACATGATCTTAGGGAGCTGGTTGCATTTTTAGGTATATCAGCAAAGAAATTATTAAATGTTTGCGCCAGGTCTAAATTGTCAGTTACAGTTATATCACCAATAATTAATTCAAAATTATGTTCACGTGGTTGTTGTTGTATAGGCACAACAAGAATCGCAAGTAATACCACAGCGCTCGGCTAGTCTATACAAATAAACAAAATTGAGGTCTGTATGTAATATCTAATTAACAGTTAATAACTGTTAATTAATGTACATAACATGTAGTAACTGCATATGAAAGTATATACGGTACTTACGACAAAAATTAAAACAAAACTCCTTCTGTTCATCTGTCTGCCTGTTTGTTCCGGGTAATCTCTGGAACGACTGGGTCGATTTGTACAGGACTTTCACTGGCAGATAGCTGATGATATAAGGGGTAACTAAGGCTGCTTTTTTAGACTAGCTTCGCCCCGCGGCGTTGCCCGCGGTATCAAAAACAAACGCGGGTAACACCGCGGGGCTCAGCTAGTGTAAAATAAGTGTATTTTTAACCGACTTTAAAAAAAGGAGGAGCGATAATTTCGTCGTTTATGAACCGAAAAAAATCTTTTTGCATTGGAATGGTCGTAGCTTACAGGTGGGTGGTCCTATCGTCACCATATTCGGATCTGATAATGGGATCCCAAGGAAATCGATAGAACTCCTAAAATGTCATAGGCACAATTGTCGCGACTTGGGTACTCAGAATAGTTTTTCTTTGAAGTCGGTTTCTTTTTGTTAAAATTATATTTTTATGGTTAACAGAGAAATTGGTTGGTGGAGTTCGCTGCTAACGCCGATGTCCTGCCACTGTATGAGAAGTCGACGATGGAGTTTATCTTTCGCAACCATTACTCTTTGAAAAACAACGAGTACCTGCATTGTGCCTGGACCAAATATAAGGATAACATTTCCTCGAGAGTTGTGGCGCCTGTCGAGTTGCCTGGCCAGGGGTATGCATATGCACACTTACACTTGCTAGTTGATATTTGCCCATAGGCTATACTTGGCACTACACTAGGCCCTCCGTGCACTTGAATCTTTATGGTGGTGATTATATAAATATTTAATCACTATTTTCTATTTAAAGGGATCTGCACTTCCACAATCAAGCTGTAAAACTCCGGGCTTCGGAATCAATACATAAGAAATCATATTTCCGCAAGTCTCTGAAGCCAGGGCCGGGAGTCGACTATGGAGGACAAATGCCAATACCGCAGGATTTAATTTCAAAACGAAATGCGCCACAAAAAGTAGACCACAAAAAAACTTCTAAAAATAAAAAAAAATAAGTAGAATATATAAGAACATTTAAATAATTCGTTTCTATGTTATGAATAGTTTTGTATTAAATAACTATTATTTAGTTTTTAGTTACAATATTAAGAGTTTATTTGTTTATTGTGATATTTAGTGTTTACTTACTAAAAATAAATAAAAGAGTTTTTTTTTTAGTTTTATTAAACTAGTTTAGTTCTGAGGTGCTACCCGTGGTTGTTGTTGTAAGCCGCCGCTAACGCAGAACGCCGTGGGGCGAAGCTATTCTAAAGGAAAAGTAGCCTAAGTTACTCCTTGTAGCTTCCATCTAGCTATCTGCCAATGAAAACCTCGTCAAAAACTTTCCAGCTATTCAAGAGATTGGCCGGAACAAACTAACATTTAAAGTTTTAGGGTGCCTCAGAGTCTTTGTCCTTAAAGCCACGCTAAACCAACCTAAATATTACAGTATTCGTGCTATCATATTTCGCTGTGATCGAAGTCACAATGATGCAGTTGCATCCCACTGGGCTGTCATTGACTCGGGAGCACTTACAAGTATTGTCATGTCTGTCCGTCCATGTTTAAAATGTTGCATGGCTATATTCTTTTTAACACGTGTCGACCAAGTGCCTAAATAAAATCACAAAAACATTTCTGTTTGGAGTAAAGTTAGGATGGATTTTGGTAAAACAATACCTTTTATTTAATACCAAGCCAAAATCCATCATAGCAACATCTCAATGATCTACTGAGATCATTGAGATGTTGAGCAGGAGATGATGCTATGATGATGAGATGTATGATTTAAAAAAATAATGATAATAAAATATGATTTAAAAAATAGGTATTGTGTTGTCTATGACTTATAATTCAATGTTCTTCTGGTTGTGTCAGTTGTCAAATCTGTCATACGCAATATTATGCATTCGAGTTTAGAAAATGTAAACAAAGAAACTTTGTCCTAGCATTTTCTGGTATTTTACCTGAAAATATGAATGAAAGTGATCAATCAAATGAAATGTTTTGCTTCGCGTGCCTGAGTTCTGACAGAAACTTTATAAAAATTGGAGAATATGCTAATATTTTAACTAACATCGTGAATAAAGCGTTAAAAGTAAGATATAAATAAAAATAATTATTAGTTTGACTGGTTGTTTGTGTAAATTGTTATCAATTAGTGTTCTGTGATTGTAATCTCTTGCAGTATTAGTTAGAATGATGTTTTGTATATTAGACAGCTAACTACCGCAAGTTCGTCTGTGCCTTTCGCAATATTTTTATTGCTTCTCGTCTACTTTGGTCTCAAAATTAGTGGTTTGGGCTGAATAACACTGAAAGATTTCTTCTGATAATTACTGAAAGCATACACTTCAGCTTTATAATATAATAGTCTAGCTAATAAACCAAATTTATATTTGCATACCTAGTAGCTCTAAGAATTCGAAACACACACAAGCAAAATCTATTTGCTCCTAAATTGAGTAGAACTGACGTTGGAGAACGAGCTCCCCTGAAACAATTTATGAAATCTTGTATGATAATTGATGAATGATGATTTGAATGAATGATAATTTCACTGACATAGATATATTTCATTTGTCTATCTCGTGGTTTAAAAATTGTGTCTTAAAACATTACCAGAATGTTGCTTAGTCTCTGCTTTCCCCCTATCTTATTTTGTTGCTGTTGCTCTGTATCTTGCCATTTTATTTTATTATATAACACCTGCAAAGGTGACTTTACTATGCATGATGGAAAGCATGAGTAAAATCCACAAGTGGGGGTCGCCATACTCACTGCAAATGCAAGCAGTTTGGCCAACCACACTATGGCGGCCTAGTGAGATGCTTTTTCATGCTCTGCTTATAGCCATTTTTAGGGTTCCGTAGCCATAGCAAGAAACGGAACCCTTATAGATTCGTTAAGTCTGTCTGTCTGTCTGTCCGTCCATATGTCACAGCCACTTTATTCCGAAACTATAAGAGCTATATTGTTGAAAATTGGTCAGTAGATGTATTCTATGAACCGCATTAACATTTTTACACAAAAATAGAAAAAATTCAAGAACTTTTAGGGGTCCCCATACTTAAAACTAAAACTCAAAAATTTTTTTTTCATCAAAACCATACGTGTAGGGTATCTATGGATAGGTCTTCAAAAATGATATTGACGTTGCTAATATCATTTTTTTCTACACTGAATAGTTTGCGCGAGAGACACTTCCAAAGTGGAAAAATGTGTGTCCCCCCCCCTGTAACTTCTAAAATAAGGGAGTGATAAAACTAAAAAAGTATATGATGTAAATAACTATGTAAACTACCAACGAAAATTGTATTGAACGAGATCTAGTGAGTAGTTTTTTTTTAATACGTCATAAATCGTAAACCGCAATTTACCTTTCATTCAATCAACACACTATTACTAAAAATATCCAAATTAACATATTATGAGTTTCACAGATACAAGCCGGACCTGTCTTTCAAACTGAAACCTGTAGATCAGAGTGACATACTTGGTATCTTGAAGAATATTAAGACAAGTGCCATGGGTGTAGATAAAATAAACATTGACATGATAACACTCACATTACCTTACTCATTGGACATTATAACAGACATAGTCAACACTTCTATTGTCACACACACATTCCCAAACATGTGGAAACATTCTATAGTCCGACCAATACCTAAGACAATTCTTCCAGATACTACAAAAGACCTGCGACCTATCAGTATCCTATCCTGCCTATCAAAGGTATTGGAAAGGGTGGTATATAGACAGGTCATGAAATACCTTGAGGACAATGGTGTCCTCCCAGATAAACAATCTGGATTCAGAAAAGGATGTGGAACAGCAACGGCCTTGTGTGATGTGGTGGGTACCATCCTGGAAGCTAGGGATCGCGGGGAGGGAACAATACTTGCCCTGCTAGATTACTCCCGTGCATTCGATGCTATTGATACATCTCTACTCCTGTCCAAGTTGGCATATTACGGATTTGCCCCTGACACCATACGGTGGTTTCACAGCTACCTCTCTAATAGGTCACAGCATGTAGAAATACAAAAAGAAGATGGATCAGTTTTGTCTTCCGCCCCCCTGGCTGTGACCAGAGGAGTTCCTCAGGGTTCCATTCTAGGGCCTCTTTTGTTTATTCTATACACAGCTGACATAACTGATTGTTTCCTAAATTGCAAATACCACATGTACGCGGATGATACTCAGCTGTTTCTAACTTTCAAGCCCAATGAAACCGGTTCTGCAGTGAACAGGATAAACGAAGACCTTGAAAGGGTGGCTAGGTGGTCTATGGAACACTCATTAGTTCTAAATCCAGCAAAGTCCAAGTTTATGATACTAGGTAGTAAGGGGCAAATCCAGTCTATTCTACAAAACAACCCTATCATTACTTTAAATGGACAGCAAATCACTAGGGTAACTGAAGCTAATAATCTGGGACTGCTGATGGACCCAGAGCTAAGGTTTGAAGCTCACATTAATAAAATGGTTCAAAATTGTTTCTACAGACTTAAAATTCTATATAACATCCGTGACTACCTTAGTATGCCTCTTAGAAAACAACTAATGGACACTTTAGTATTAGCCAAATTTAATTACTGTGATGTGGTATATGGTCCTTGTTTACTGGCTAGAACAAAAACCTTAATACAAAGGGTTCAAAATGCTTGTGCTCGTTATTGTTTTAAAATCCCCAGACGTCATCATGTAACACCATACTTAAATGACCATAGCATTTTAAAGATGGAGGCCAGAAGAAAGCTGCATTTAGCCAGCTTACTGTTTGGTGTAATTAATAAGGGTAGTCCTGCCTACTTAAGTGAGAAAATAGACTGGAGACATAACCATTTCTCATATTCCATCAGACCTTCAGCTAGGGCACTCAGCATACCGGGACACAGAACTGCAGCATTTCGTGGTTGCTTTAAATATGCAGCGACACGATGCTGGAACACAATACCACCGCCACTAAGGGACCTAAAATCCATATTCTCTTTTAGAAATAAATTAAGAAAGTACTACCTAGAACATCAAAAACAACAAGTTATGACCACATCTACTTACCTATAGATTATGATCCATCAACAATATATTTCCAGCATGAGTGTAAAGGATGTGTAAACATGAACTTGCTTCCCAGCCTAGTATCCTGGTATGATGTTAAAATTAAAATTTTAGTTTATATTTCTTATTTAGATAGAGATTTCTGATGTAATTTTGTTTGTCTCATTTTTTTTCTTTTTATGTTTATTTTTTTTTTGTCCAGCTGTTTGGATTTCTCAAGGTTATGTGCCTGAAATAACAAGACAGGATTATCATATATACCCATACATTTCAAAATAATGATATTCCCATTAGCTTAACTGCACCATGGCTTTATTATAAGTGGGTATTTGCAAATTACTGAGTAAATTGCAAATATTAATACTTACCAAAACCCAAGTACTGCAATTTCTTGAAAATAAAGTATAATATTATCTTTTAAGTATAGGTATTATAGTTATAAGATGCAACTGCAACTATCGGCTTCGGGTCGACTGTTACGGTGGGCACTGAAAATCAGTATTGTAATGGTTCATTCCCATTGCAAATAACGCTGAGTGTCCAACCATTTTGTTCCAGACACAGCGTACAACCCCAACTGATATTGAACAGTTTAGTGGGACGTCTTATAGGCTTAGTTTATTAATTGTATTGTAAGTGTTACTTAGTTTGTATAAATATTAATGTAATGACACGTCATACATTCCACGTCAATACTTATTTGACATTAATTGACGTTTCTTACAAATGTTACCAGATAAAGAATATGTTTGTAATCTTTCTTTTTAGGTCTATATTATGTCTTGTGTAACTATTACCAAAATGTAAACTTGGTTTGTGTGCTGTGTTTGTACAAATAAAGTTTTTATTATTATTATTATTATATTATTATAAAACATCGATCAAAGTTACAACGAACTACAAGAACTTTTATATGATGTTACTTGCTTCTACGGAACCCTTCATGGGCGAGTCCGACTCGCACTTGGCCGCTTTTTAGGGTTCCGTAGCCAAATGGCAAAAAACGGAACCCTTATAGATTCGTCAAGTCTGTCTGTCTGTCTGTCTGTCCGTCCGTATGTCACAGCCAATTATTTCCGAAACTATAAGAGCTATACTGTTGAAATTTGGTCAGTCGATGTATTCTGTGAACCGCATTAAGATTTTTATATAAAAATAGAAAAAAAACAATACATTTTGGGGGTCCCCATACTTGGAACTGTAACTCAAATTTTTTTTTTTCATCAAACCTATACGTGTGGGGTATCTATGAATAGGTCTTCAAAAATGATGTTGAGGTTTCTAATATCATTTTTAGGGTTCCGTAGCCAAATGGCAAAAAACGGAACCCTTATAGATTCGTCAAGTCTGTCTGTCTGTCTGTCTGTCTGTCTGTCCGTCCGTATGTCACAGCCAATTATTTCCGAAACTATAAGAGCTATACTGTTGAAATTTGATCAGTCGATGTATTCTGTGAACCGCATTAAGATTTTTACATAAAAAAAGAAAAAAACAATACATTTTGGGGGTCCCCATACTTGGAACTGAAACTCAAAATTTTTTTTTTCATCAAACCTATACGTGTGGGGTGGGGTATCTATGGTTAGGTGTTCAAAAATGATGTTGAGGTTTCTAATATCATTTTTTTCTAAACTGAATAGTTTGCGCGAGGGACACTTCCAAAGTGGAAAAATGTGTCCCCCCCCCCTCTAACTTCTAAAATAAGAGAGTGATAAAACCAAAAAAAATATATGTTGTACATTACCATGCAAACTACCAACGAAAATTGGTTTGAACGAGATTTAGTGAGTAGTTTTTTTTTTAATACGTCATAAATCGTAACACGCAGTTTACCTTTCATCCAATCAAAACACTATTATTAAAACATCGATGAAAGTTACAACGAACTACAAGAACTTTTATATGATGTTACTTGCTGATACGGAACCCTTCATGGGCGAGTCCGACTCGCACTTGGCCGCTTTTTAATTTAAGAGAACCTCTTAGAACTAAGGCATATTATGTAATTCATTGTTTGTTGTCCTGAATAAAATAAAAAAGTAGTCAAGACTAGCCAAGTAACACCGCAGAGAGAAGTGAGTACAAAAAATTCTTTACCATGAATTTAGTTATAAAATTGTTGATTTGATATTAAATACAGAGACTTTAATTTTATATGTTTGTATAGATTGAGATCATTGAGGAAGGTCACGGGCTGAATAATATCACCCTAACGTCTTTAGGGCCAGAGCAGGTGCTAGACCTTCTGGTGGAACATGCAAACACATACTGTTAGAACTACATATTGTAAATAAATAAATATAAATGTTTTTGGACATTTTACATACAGCGCCATCGAGTCCCAAACTAAGCAAAGCTTGTATTATGGTGGTATTTGTGAATACATTCATATTATACATGGAAAACACCCAAACTCCGAACCAAATATTTGTGATTTATACAAACATTTGTTCTGGGTCACCTGGGAATCAAACCCGAGACCTCAAGAACAGCAGTTGCATATGCTACGCATAGCACTGCGCCACCGAGGCTTTTAATTAAACTTAACTTTTTTTACCAACAACTTCAAAAGGAAGTTTAATTCAAATCCCACGTAGGATAACACTTGGTGTGATTCAAATTTGTTGTTCTGAGTTTGGGTGTTCTTTGTGTCCGTTTCATGTATGTTTGTAAAGTCCCATGTGACATAGGAATTTATATTCCTAATTTGATTGTCAATCTAACAATCTAAATGGTTTGTTAACCTCTAGAATGTTAATCTCTAAACTGATTTCCTCGAGACTTTTGTTGGCAGAAGGTTGATGACATTAAGAGTAAATTAGTTTTTTTTTTTGGACTAGCTTCGTTTCGCGACGTTACTTGCAATTTACAACAATAACCCGCGGGAATCGGCTGGATTTTTCAAATAAATAAATTTGAAGTATCTGTTTGTAATATCAAAAGACAAGATTCACCGTAAGCATATGAAAGTAATATATGTCGTAATGAACTGGAAACACAGAACGCGTTCGATGGAGTCAACGATTCAACGGCCGAGCGGAGGGCAGGAGCAAGACACTCCAGGCCCAGGTGTAGCTGCCGGCTACGACGGTTGATATTGAATCACCGTGCGTTCCTGTATACGTACCTAGCTATAGTTGTGCCACTTATAACTAACCTTGTAAATTCATTTGGACATTATAATTTCACCGAGTGTATGTCGGTTATCACGGTAAAAAGTAGCGTAAGTCCTTTCCCAAGTTCAGTTCAGTTTATATATTAGTAGGGATTTATCTGTTTGTTGCGGCTAATCTCTGGAACGTCTGGACCGATTTTAAAGGTACCTTGGATAGTTGATGACACAAGGAATAACTTGGGCAATTTTTTGAGACTAGCTTCGCTCCGCGGCGTTGCTCGCGATTTTCAACAGTAACCGCGGGTAACACCGCACGACTGAGCTAGTGGCAAATACATAAATATTTGTACAGGTGTCGCAACATGCCACATTGTGCTGGGAATGTATGGCTGTACTGAAGAAGATCAAACTATTCAAGTGCAGAGTCGAAGAGGCGCAGAGGCTAATATCTAATCAATATATTAACAAACAGGTTATATAAGTAATATACCTCATGTCATTGTTAACTTCAATCAACAACCCGTCATGTCCCACTGTCTCCTCTCAGGAGAGGGTTAAGGCCATACGTCCCCACGCTGGCCGAGTGCGGGTTGGTGACTGGCAAGTCTGGCTGTGGCTACGTAACCTTACCGTTGGATGTTTTTAAGCCGACCGAAGGCGTCCAACTATACATCACGACTGCTATCTTATGATAACAATCGGGACCGACAGCTTAACGTGACCTCCGAATTACAGAAACGCCATCTGATCGCTTCCAATCAATTAAGGCCACTCAGCTATGGTATTGTTAACTTCAATAGCCCTTAATAGTCCACTGCTGGACATAGGCACTCTAGCCAGACGTGTTGCTATAGACTCTGTGTCAAGTTTTCCATCTCTCTGCAGTGCTGTTGTCCTGCGTAGTTTGCTCTCATAGTCGGCTCACACCCACCGAATGAATGGGGTAGTGATGATTACCATCATCAATTGCCTTGAAGAGTCCACTGATGGACGAAGGCTAGCCCACTGATGGAATGGCAAGAGTAAGCCATTTCCATCTCTCTGACGTGTTGTAGTTCTGCGTAGTTTGTTACCTTAGTCGAATCTTAGGGGGCGTTCATTTATTACGCAAGACGATTTAGGGGAAAGGGAGGTGACCCATGTCTTATTTTTTCTTACAATGGGGTTGGTCTTGGTAGTTCTTACATTTCAGGCGCACAGAGGGCAAACCTTGTGGTTTTACTCGGTTCGATTCCGACACACCGCCCCGCCGCATAGAAAATCCCGCCGGGGTGAAGGCCCGAAGGGATTTCCACACGTAAAAAAAATGGTAGTTCTTACGTAAGTTAAAATAAAGCTAAGTGATCATATCCAAACCATTAAATCCAACATGATTGTAAATTCACTACATATTCTAAAACAAAGTCCTCTGCTGTCTGTCTGTTCGCGATAAACTTAAAAACTACTGCACCTATTTTCATGCTATTTCAGCAATAGATAGATTGATTCTCGAGTGAGGTTTTAGTAATTAATTTGTCAAGTATAAAATGTTTTATAACCTGTGCAAAGCCGGGGCGGGCCGCTAGTTTATAAATAAACATGAAAACCAGCCAAGGTATGTTTATTTATTACTTTAGATTCTTAAGTAATAAATATTAAAGATAGGGTGAGGGGTGTGCCTATTTTTATTTTTTCTTAGAGGTGGGAGGGAGTCAAACCTAGTAAAAATCAGCTTACGTAATAAATGAATGACCCTTTAAGACGCATACACAATGAATAGGGATAGTGACATTGGGAAGGTGACGAATTATCATCATCAATAGCCTTTACGAGTCCACTGCTTTACATACGCCTCTCTTTAGGAGGGAGAATGCATGAAGCAACACTCGCCGATGCGTACTCTTCCGTCCTCTGACCCTCGGTCCTCAGATTCACTTCTTTGTACTTTGTTATTAAATTATATAAGTTTTTATACAGGCCTATTTATAGTCCCAAACAAAGCAGAATTTGTAACAATAATTACTGTTTTTGTATTCCAGAAAACTATACTGAGCAGTTTATCTAGACTATCGCCTGTTGAAACAAATAATGTAATACTTGTCACCCACAATGATAAAGAAACATTAACTTCAATAAAACATGAAATAGATCACTCCGAAGACGAATATAATTACAACGAAGTAGACAATACAAGTGACCACGAAATTAAAAAAGAACGAAAGCCCGCCATTAAGAGTAAGGTTTTAAAAAATCAAAAGAGATCACATTACAGATTAGTCTATGGTCCCAATGTATATAAAAAAAGTTCATTGAGAAAGAAGTTTTCAATCGAGTCTGGAGAAGTACCGTTGTGGTATGAGAAAGATAAATGCAGTCAATTTTATAAAACGAGCAAGTTCAGATGTGGCTTATGTATTGAAGGATTTAATTGTAAGGAGAAATTGGACGAACATTATTCAGCGCGTCACGATGAGGTGAGTGTGTTGTTGAGATCGTGATCGTCAACAGCCCACTGCTGGACTTAGGCTTCATGACCCTTATAGTTTCGTGGTGTCCGGCGGTCCGTCCGTCCGTCCGCGACTTACCGTCGAAACGGTTTGTGCTAGAAAGATGAAACTTTGCATGGATATGTGTTTCTATCAGGTCGACAAAGTGCTACAATTCCGTAGTTTATGACTCGGAACCCTATTAAATTCGATATGTCCGTCTGTCCGTCCCTCCGTCCGTCTGTCCGTCCTCGACTTACCGTCCAAACGGTAAGCGCTAGACAAATGAAACTTTGCATGAATATGTGTTGTAATTACGTCGACAAAGTGCTACAATAAAATTATGAAAAATATTTTTATTTAGGGTACCTCCCCTACACGAAAAATGGGGATGATTTTGTTTTCTCGCGGCTACTCCATCGGGTATCATTAGATAGGTCTTTTAAAAACAATAAAGGTATTCTAAGAGGATTTTTGATTTAGGTATCCATTTGCGAGATATGCCACTTTAAAGGGAACTTTTTTGTAAAAACAGAGCGTCCCCTCCCTCTAAAAGTTAAACGGCTGGCTCAAAAAATATGGAAAAATTCGTGACGGTGGTCCATATAATGAACTTTGAAGGAAAACTGTAACGGATTAGATGACTTTGTTAGTTCAGGAGTTATAGAGGCTTAACTTATAAAATGCGCTCACTTGGAAAACATACAAAATTAACGCATTAATACGTAAACATAACAATTATCCATTGGATACGATTTTAAATCCACGTACCATTATGGGTGACTGGGAAACTTCCTGTGCGTGTCCTGACACGCACTTGGCCGATTTTTTTTCTCAATTTAAATGGAATGGCCCCGAAATGTACTCTTTTTAATGAAAAAAGAATTATCGAAATCGGTCCACTCCGTTAAAAGTTATGCATGTTCATATACGCGTCGAATTGAGAACCTCTATTTTTTGTCGTTTAAAAACGTAATTATTATATTTATGTTGTCGGTCAGTCGGTGGGTCCTTACATGTGTGGCACGTGCAGCACGCGGTTCCGTACGCAGGGTTCCCTGCAGGCGCACGCGGGCTCACATAGGGTCGCGCGAGAATGCTCGCGCTGCGGGTTCCAGTGCCACACACTTCGCCGGTTGAACGCTCACATCACACGCGCGCACCAGCTCGTCCAGTGCGTCTACTGCGGCCTGTGTCTGCCGTGAGTACCGCTATAGCCACTTCTCTCGTCTACTTGTTCTCGTAGACCCCGGCTGGGGTCCTCCACACCACCTGTCGCCACAGGCGGGTTACTGGGTTACATCCGGGTGGGTCTGTACGAAGTTTCGGGGAATTATTCCATTCCAGAGACGGATATCGTTCCCCTCCAACACTAAGGGAAGTACCTCCGACCAGGCGAGGTGGCCGGGCTACTGCCCAACGGTTGATATTGGGATGTTGTATATATGCTAATTTTGCTCTTTATGTTTCACTTGCTCTGTATGTGGAAGTTGTCACAACCGCTTCTGTGCTCAGGGAGTGGGAGATCCAAGGGGTGAGGACCTCAAGGAGTCCCCGCTAGCCACTAACAGGTCGTGTGTCACACAGCTTCCTAACATAAGCTGTTGGGCTGTTGCTTGTTTTGTGTTGTAGAAAAATACCACTACCACTAACAACACCAGGACCAGTCCTTCACACCCCTACAAATGCTGACAGCTTAAGAAGATTCAATCACCACTTCTTCCTAGCCTTTATTCCCAATAGTATTTGAGGTCGGGCTAGTAGTGCAACTAGATTTACCTGAATTTCAGTTTTTACATGGGAGTGACTGGCATCGGACCTCTGCAACTAATGGGAGAACTGAAATTCAAAGGTTGAACTAGACAATATACAAATTGATGTTTTGAATCTGGGTGTTCTTTATGTCCGTCGTATATTCGTCTGTAAAGTAGTACATTGCTCTTACAATGGTCTTTTTAAACGAGTATAGAATTGCAGGAACGTGCGTGAGTTCCGAGCGCACTACCGCGAGATGCACAGCGTGTTTGTGTGCGAGCCGTGCGGCAAGCGATGCAAGACCAAGTACATGCTCGAGAAACACATGAGGTGAGCGCACCAGTGGGACTATGTTTTTAGGCATTTAAATAAATAAATAAAATAGTACTGTTGTGTCACAAATTTTAAAACAAACACGTTGAACGTTTGTTGCTCAATAACAAGTTATAAAATCGTTTTAAGGGTTCCGTAGCCAAATGGGAAAAAACGGAACCCTTACAGGTTCGTCATGTCTGGCTGTCTGTCCGTCCGTATGTCACAGCCACTTTTTTCCGAAACTATAAGAACTATACTGTTGAAACTTTGTAAGTAGATGTATTCTGTGAACCGCATTAAGATTTTCACAAATGATATTGAGGTTTCTAATATTTTTTTTTTCTAAACTGAATAGTTTGCGCGAGAGACACTTCCAAAGTGATATATTGTTGTATTTTCTTGTTTATGAATTATTGGAACCATTTTACCTACTTATATCACACCTTAAAATAACAAGTCATGGTCTGAGTGGAGACCTGGTGTCTTTTAACACAGGTTTTCATACCTACATACATATGTCTTCAGGCACCAGCGATCCACAACCGAGATTGTCAAATCTAACATTACATACCCCTACTATCCCTACTTAATATTATAAATGCAAAAGTAACTCTGTCTGTCTGTTACACTTTCATTCCTAAACCACTAAACCGATTTTGATGGGTATGAAGATAGAACTGAACTTGGGAAAGGACATAGGATACTTTTTACCGCGATAACCGACATACACACGGGCGGAGCCGCGGACAAAAGCTAGTATTTAATGAAATACAATAAATCATCATTGGTATGTAGATTTGAATGTATGTATTGATTGTTGTGCGTGTCGTGAGCAGTAGTCACTCGCGCGTGCACGTGTGCGGTAGCTGCGGTCGCTCGTACGCGAGCAGTGCGGGGCTGCGCAAGCACCGCGCAGTTCGCCACGGCGCGGCGGGCGGGGAGGACGCGTACTGCGCGCGCTGCGACAAGCAGTTCGTCAGCGCGCCGCTCTACCGCCGACATCTGCTCAACGCCACCGCGCATGCCCACGAGACTAACAAACTGTAAGTTTCAGTTATGAGCTCCACATGAATAGCCCTAGTCATGACTACATAGGTAGTATAAAACAAAGTCGCTTCCGCGATGTGTCTGTCCCTATAAATGCTTAGATCTTTAAAACTACGCAACAGATTTTGATGCCGTTTTCTTTAATAGATAGAGTGATTCAAGAGGAAAGTTTATATGTATAATACATGCATAATATAGTAGAGAAACATTGATAATTTTAGAGGTTTCCTATGTGATGTCGTAAATAAACCCATTTACGCTTACATTCCAAACGCTGACTGTACCCTACGAGATAGATTATAATTTTAACAAAAAGAAACTTACTTCAAAGTAAAACTATTACGAGAACCCAAATCGCTACAATACAATACAGGGCTAAGAAGGTGCCGTGTCTGGAGTGCAGCAACACGTACTCGCGGCGCGCGTATATGATGAACCACTACCGACACGTGCACATGAACCAGTCCAAGTACTACTGCTCGCACTGCGACCGGGTGAGTACTACACTGCAACGCAAACCAACCATACGTACGTACAACCAACCATACGCACGTACAACCAACCATACGTACGTACAACCAACCATACGTACGTACAACCAACCATACGTACGTACAACCAACCATACGTACGTACAACCAACCATACGTACGTACAACCAACCATACGCACGTACATCCAACCATATGTACGTACAACCAACTATACGCAAGTACAACCAACCATACGTACGTGCAACCAACCATACGTACGTACAACCAACCATACGTACGTACAACCAACCATGCATACGTACATCCAACCATGCGTACGTACAACCAATCATGCGTACGTACAACCAACCATACGCACGTACAACCAACCATACAAATATACTTCCAACCATGCAAACTCTTCAAATCAACTTGCAAATAACTCTCTAGGTATTATCAGCGTTAGGGCACATGACCTTAACCCTCTCCTGAAGAATTGAGTCTAACAGTGGGACGTGTTGGGTTGTTGATGATTTCACCACATCATTCTAATACATTTGTTAATTCTTTAGAAACGTTTACGATTGTAAAAACGCTTACAGAGCCGCTTGCGATAGCCGACGATTTATCTGACCGTTCTAATAGTTAGGAAATAATATATATTATATACACCATATCTGTGTATGTTTGTTCAGCACTTCCTAAACCGCACTCGCTACGTGGAGCACGTGCGCTACAACCACGAGGGCGCCAAGAGGGAGAGGAACAAGCTCTGCAACGTGTGCGGCCGAGGGTTCGCGGTCAGTACTCCTCCTCTACCTTCCCCCCTCTACCCTTGCATATTTGGGGCGGACAGGGGACCGCATAACCTACTTCGTTGCCTTTTTTTTATATTTAAGCCTGCCATAGTGACTAATTTTACCTTATGGAAAACATGAGTAGGGGTCACCGTCCTTATTGTGAGGGTAGGCAATGCAGCACGGTGACCCCTACCATGGCTGGTCAGAATGATTGGGCTTCCGGTCTCACACTCACCAACGAAATTGCTGTCGTTATTAGGATGATCTTCTGTGTGAGGGTAGTTCTGCCCCGGACGAGCCGGACCATTCGTACTGAAATCAGCGTGGCTCTACTACCTACCTATAGAAACCTTACTCTTACTCTCTCAGCAGAAGCAATAACTGTCTGTTAGTAATATCAAATTAAAGACTTCACTAAATTCGTATTCAAGTATATACATTATACAGTTCGTATGAACTTATAAAAAAAAAACATTTTTTATTGTTTGTCCGTCTGTATGTTGCGGCTAATCTCCGGAACGGTTAAACCGGTTTTGATGTGACTTTCACAGGCAGATATCTGATGATGTAAAGAACTTAGGCTACCTTGTTTAGACTATCATCAAAGACGCTTCAATTTATCACGATAACCGACACGCGCGGGAGAAGCCGCGCTCACAAACTAGCATTAATTAATATCATTTGTTCCCCAGACCAATCGTATCCTCTTGAACCACATCCGGTCGCACTCCGGCGAGCGGCCCTTCGAGTGTTCGCACTGCTCGGCCAAGTTCACGCAGAAGCACTCCATGCTGTCGCACGTCAAGTACATACACATGAAGAGCAAGCGACGCCCCACTTAGCAACCACGACTGAGACGATGTACTCCCAGCCCGTCCAGCGCAGAGGACAGGTGCACTCTCTGTACCCTCACAATACGACGGGAAGAATCCGACGGGACCGGGACGACATCAGGAGAAGGACCAGAGATTTTACCCTAACCCCGAATTCCGGGCTAATTATGTTTTTGGCCCGATCAGGCAATCGAACTCGAGACTACTTGATCGACAGTCGCACGCGCTAACCGCTAGACCAATTAGCCAAACTATAACATCATAATGAGACCATTGAAATAAAATGATACTTACAAAAAAAATTTTTCATTTACTATACAGACAAAGTATTAGATAAAAACATGAAATGAAACAACCATTTATTTTGTGAAAAAATACAAAATAAATTATAGTTTTAAAACACTTTGAAAACATCCATAAATAGTAAACCGAACCAATATCGTACAATCAACGAAAGAATTAAGGACTGGGTTCTGTACCTTGTACTAAACTACCCACAATATTTTTATTTACTTAAGTTTATTTAAAAAAATTAATTTACTTGTCACCTTTAAACGCGCATGCATATCAACTAATTAATCAAGTTGAATCAATCAAATCAAATGAAAACACCTAAAATATTATTTAGGATGAACACCATCTCATATCATAGTAGGTACCATATTATAGTACACAGGTATCATATTACAATACATAGGTACCATATTACAGTACACAGGTACCATATTACAATACATAGGTACCATATTACAGTACACAGGTATCATATTACAATACATAGGTACCATATTACAGTACACAGATATCATATTACAATACATAGGTACCATATTACAGTACACAGGTATCATATTACAGTACATAAGTACCGTATTACAGTACTTATTTTGTCTTCTTTTTTTGATAAAATGACAACACCCGAATAATATCAATTATTTCTGCCAATGTCAAGTAATAAACATTTTCAATTGTAAAGTATTCTAGTCTTCAAGTCGTCGTCGTAACGAATTTAATGATAAAAATGTGGATGAGATGAAATGGGGACCGTCTTACGAATAAACGATCTTGAATTAATTGTCATGTGTGAGTTAATATTGACAAACGATTATTTCTGTGTGCGAATATAAAACATGTGTATGTGTGCAGACAAAAGACGCTATGGCTAGCTACTCCCGGGCCTGTGTAGCTCTATGGACTAGAGTAGTTTATGAAACGCCATAGCGCCATATACACTTTGGTAGTGATTCTGTCTTTTTCTACTTTTTGGGCTTTCTGTAAAACATATCTTAGATGGTCTATCGCAGCACCTCATTGAACGCCTTTACGCCAACACTAGTGTCTATGGTACAACGTGACATGGAGTCGGTGTCCTTGTCTTTAACCTCTATAAACATTCAAAACACCGGCAAAAGCTTTGCTAGTAAAATTAATAAAAACTTTAAAATACGTATAATTAATTAATTGTTTCGGTTTACTATTTGTTTTGTCAACTATAATTTATTTAGAAGTCTGTTTATTAGACAAAAACTATGTCACATGATTTGTTTCATAGATTAACAAAAAAAAAAGATTTTCAATATCTGCCTCAGCTCGTAATCAACTTTGTGATGCAAACGAATTATGAATAGACGTCGTTACAAAACATTTTGTGAGGGTTTCCATCGCCGCTCCCATCGCGTGGGGCTGCGCTTAGTTCACTGGTTCTCTTGTGTATAGGACTGTACGACGCGTGCTCGAAGCTGTTCAGGACTGTGATATTGCACACCAGACAGTGGTTCCATGACTTGTTGATCTGAAACAAACAGAATTAATCTCTGGTGCTGAATGTATTGTTCACATAACCATATACTAAATAATTTTAACAAAAAGGAACCGACTTCAATGAAAAACTATTCCGAGAACCCAAATCGCGACATATGTGCCTATGATATTTGAGGAGTTCCCTCGATTTCCTTGGGATCCCATCATCAGATCCCGATATGGTGACGATGGGACCACCTGTAAGCTACGCCCATTCTAATGCAAAACGAATTTTTGAAATTGGATCAAAAACGACGAAATTATCGCTGAACATACATAAAATTCCGACGAATTGAGAACCTCCTCCTTTTTTTTTAAGTCGGTTAAAAATACTAATATTCTAAGGAGGTAAATTTTGTGTTCTGTGAGATATAATCTCAGGGTCAATGAACGGATTTTAAAATTCTTTTGCCGATAGAAACGGCTTGATCGATATTGACATTACAGCAACAAGCTATAGACTAGCTACGCCGCGCGGCGGTGTCCGCGGCTCTTATAAATGTACACAGCAATAGCTGGTGCTGTATGTTGTTGTGTGTATGCTTACGAAACATAATTATTAAAAACAAACAACAAAAATAGTTTATAAACTTACTTTCCTAGAAAAGTTATCATCGACGGGTTTTAGAATGTTGACAATGTGCAGTCTGGTCCTGCTGTGCTCGCTTGTGTCTGTAGACAGCACGTTCATTCTGCACACTTGACACACCACCGAGCTCTCCGCTTGCTTGTAGCTGTGGAACACTTCAATCGTGAACTTCTCTGTGTTGCCGTTAGGAGTCGTGATAACCACATGATTGTCTTCTACGACGGGAAGCGCACAGTTCAATTTGTATTTAGCGATCATTGATTTCAAATATTCCAGGAAGCTTGTCTCCGGCTGGTTCGGTACTGTCTGTGAGCCGTGAGCTACTGGTTCGGCGGGTTGAGTTTGAGATTCTCCTACATTTCTCTTTGCATTCTTGGCATTCGCCACGTGCTTCTTGCCCTTGCAGTGTTCTTGGAAACCATTGCAATGCATAGTTCTGCTGCAAACGCTGCAAAATACCGTATTTGCAGGAATCTCTCTCACGTCACAATATTCCCTGATATTCTTCAAGTGTTGTTGGCTTTTGAGGTGATCTTGGAAAGTGTTTGATGTCAAGTAAATATCGCAGACATCACAGTGGGTGAGCTTCCCTTTCTTGTCTGTTTGGACTAGCTGAACGTTAGAGACCTTGGCTTGTCTGTTGGCGTCATGTGAGGAATCAATAGCCACGTGCTCGGGCCCGTTATGGACGGTTACGTTACACAACACACAGTGATACATCACTAGGTTTATCTGAAAAACATAATGAGTTATTAATTAGAAACCTAAAAATTATTACTAACTTATGTCCACTTAGTTAAATGTTTTCGTATAGTTCATGACTCGGAACCCTTACGATTTCGTCATGTCCATCCGTCCTCGACTTACCGCCCAAACGGTTAGTGCTAGAAAGATGAAACTTTGCATGGACACATATCTATGCAATGTTAAAAGCTAAGCTAAGCAACAAAGTGCCAGAATAAAATCACAAAAAAAAATATTTTATGAGTTCGTTATCAGTTCTATTTAGCTGGACCACAGCACATGTCCGTGTGGTGACAGATTAAGAATACAAAGTGTCACCCCCCCTATTCGAAAGAAAGAAAAAAAGAAAACACGTTTATTCTGACATACACAGGGCAAAGCAATACACAGTTTAAAAACAGATATGGAACAAAAGCAATATTCTGCCCTGTGTTATGCCAGAAAAGGCACCTATCTCAGCATATATTGCTGTAGTCA
Source organism: Phragmatobia fuliginosa (assembly GCA_932526445.1). Taxonomy (NCBI): domain Eukaryota; kingdom Metazoa; phylum Arthropoda; class Insecta; order Lepidoptera; family Erebidae; genus Phragmatobia; species Phragmatobia fuliginosa. Next base: position 5,928,315 of record OW052084.1, on the reverse strand, counting down.
GAGTGACTGCAGCGCTGGTATTACGATAGGGCCTGCGCCCGGTGTCGTCTGTCTGTTCGTGTCCGGTGGTGTATATTTATGTATTTAAAAAATAAATAAGTATTAAAGATAGATGCATTATTCATTCCATGTGTGTCGTAAGAGGCTACTAAAGGAACAAAATAAGCAGCTAACATCACTGCCAAGAGAAGGAAAACTTGAAACAAACCCTTTACCAACCCGTCTAGCCAGCGTGGTATAGTAGACCAAAAACCTCCTTTTAAAGGAGAGGCCTATGTCCAGCAGTGGACTGTTAAAGGCTGTTGATGATTGATGATGATGATTATTTATTTATCGTGTCGACACTGGCTCCGATGTCTGCGTAGTACCGCAGATTCGCCAGCGTGCGCCAGCCCAGACACCCAGCTGGGATACCAGCTGTCAGCCAATTGAGTGGCCTCAGATGATTACAATAAATTACAACTTAATATTATATAAATTAAAACCTTACCTGCCGAATGAAGTTATCATCTATGCATTGGGTAACATGCTTAAGGTGAATCAGAGTCTCGCTGTGGACTCGCGTGTCTACAGATATTGTCATCTGACACAGCTGACAATACATGCTGCTCTGCGTGGGCTTGTACCCGTGGAAACTTTCCACAGTAACTGTGGCTTCAAAGCCATTCGGTGACACAACCACGAGACCTCCGTTTTTAACGACCGGCAGGTTATATTTCAAGTTATATTTTGGTACCATCTTCTTCAGGTACACAATAAAAGCCTCGACGTCCATCGGGCCATTTCTATCGTCAATGTGTTCTTGACTTGTGCTGGGTTCCTGTTGGTCTTTTCGGATTTGGAGTGGACCTGGTGCCCGTTCTCTGGTTTGTTTCTCAAACATCTGTTGGAGACTCTTATGTTTTTTACTTTGGAGATGTCCAAGGAAATTGTTTTTATGTATATTGATATGGCAAATTTCACATTCGATATTAATTACATGGTTGACCGAGGTCGTTTTATTTCTGGCGGTGGATCGTCGTTAATCTGTGTAAACACGTGCTGTGGTCCAGATAAATAGAATGTGTTGCCCACCAGGTCGTGACTCCATGCGTCACTTATCTGAAACATACCACAAGTTTTAGAGTTTACATGCGTTCTTCTTTCGTATTACTCTTAGCATTGCTTGTGAGATCTATGTATCTATTTCAGTAACACTGAAAGATATACATAGATTTTCAGCTACACCGACTAGACCGAGACTTTCAGCTACACGAGAGATAAGATGGCATTGTTATGCAGTGAAAGCGCGTGTTTTTACGATTATTACAATACGTAGTAGTAACCGAGCAAAGCTCGGCCGCCCAGATGCTTTTGAGTTCAAGGGTTACACAAACCAAGTAAAAAGATATAATATATATGTTTAAACATGACTAGCTCCTAGCTATCGCGACAAAAAGTAGTTCATGTCCTTTTCCGAATTCCAATTCATTCATTCATCTGTACATCAAAATTTATTCGAATTGGTTCAGCGGTTTAGCTCTGAAATCGTTACAACAGCCAGACGGAGATACTTTTGAAGTTCAGTGACAAATAGCAGTCAAGGAGTTCACACCAACGCCCACTCACACACGCACGAACGCACGCAAGCACACACAGTCTGCTCGAATATTAGCTTATCAACCTCGGACCCAATAGCACAGATTAATAAATAGTTACTACGTAACAGATACATCACTCCCATACTAAAGCGAAAATACCTACGCTATAATTTTAACAAAAAGGAACCGACTTCATGGAAAAACTATTCCGAGTACCCAAATCGCGACAATTGTGCCATTTGTGTGATATTTGAGGAGTTCCCTCGATTTCCTTGGTATCCCATCATCAGATCGGGATCTGCTAACGATGGGACCACCTGTAAGCTGCGCCCATTCCGATGCAAAAATATTTTTTTAAATCGGTTCATAAACGACGAAATTATCGCTGAACATACATAAAAAAAAAAAAAAAGATTCCGACGAATTGAGAACCTCCTCCTTTTTTTTGAAGTCGGTTAAAAATAGCCTACACGATCTTAATAATAATACCTGCCGCTCAGAACGAGAAGAAATGTACCTTATGTACACGTATAAAGAGTCTGTGTCGCCCGCCGTGCGGGACACGCTCCAGCGCGTCTTCGTAAGAATGCGCTAGGGCTACCTACGATGATTATTGTATTAAAACGAATGTTGCGATTCAACCATATTTCTTATGAGTTAATCAAATATGTTTAAGTTTTATATTTTTTTCCCCTCTTAATTCTCTGTTATTAAATTTTATAGTTGAAAATACCCTAAAACGCGTATTTTTTTAATAAATAATCATAATGTGGAAAACATATATGGTGCTACCAGGCCGATTCATTACGTTATCAAAATTATTTAAAAATATTTTTTGTAACTCTTCAATAGCTTTTTTTTTTTTTTTTGACTTTTACACCCATCTACTGCACAATAATTACGTGGTTTCGGCATTACGAAGCGTAAGCGCGGGAAACGTGCTGAGGCGAGCGTTTGGCGGCCCTCTGTTGGTTGGATCGTCGATTATACGCCGAGCGGTAGGCATATAGCGCGTCGCCTTGAGCGAGTGACGGAGGCCTGCCAATATAGAGCAAGAGCCCAGAGCCGCCAGACCTACGTCATTAGTGCAAAGCTGAAATTTTCAGGATTATTAGTACAATGTCTTGTTAAGATGTATGTGTACCCATTAGCTTGAAAGCGGGGCCGTTTCTGAGGTAGCGCGAAGTACAGATGGATAAAAACCTTACTTACCTACGTTAAAGGTGCAAAGCTAGTATTTACATATTTTATCAAGAATATTATTTAAAATGAAAATTCATTACTGCCAGACACTTTCCGTGGGCCATTACTTCTGCCAGACGTCTTTAAAGTTGTGAAAAAGTTAGGTAAACTACGTTATAGTAGCAAACCTAAACTTTATACATATTATCTAAGGTAGGTACTATTTTAAGACCCTTTGTATGCGGCCAGACCAATCCGAAGGGCCAATCATCCCCCCAGACACCTTTAAATATTTGTAGTAATTAGGAAGCTGAGGTATATCATCTTTGGTATTATTTCAAGAATAGAATTGTAAAATATTAAATGGTTTTTACACGCTTTTTATTAGTTTCACCTGTATGTTTGTTTGTTTGTAACCAACTCTTTTGGGTGCGATTTTGACCCACTTGGACCCACACACACAAAACGTGGGGTGCTTTCTGACAATATTTCAATAACGTCGCCTTACGCTTTTAACATTGAAATTATTTTCTTTTTTTAGGTTAGAATCCTATTTGTTTAGTTTTTTAAAACTAATCTTTTATAAAAATACTAATTTGTTTAAAGATTTTTTTAGTTTTTTTTTCATATTAGTGTATTGTCATCGGTCCCCAATAAATCTACAAAGTTTCAACGAAATCTGGCCGTTTAAAGTGGGTCAAAATTGCACCCAAAGGAGTTGGTTACAAACAAACAAACATACAGGTGAAGCTAATAAAAAGCGTGTAAAAACAATTTAATATTTTATAATTCTATTCTTGAAATAATACCAAAGATGATATACCTCAGCTTCCTAATTACTACAAATATTTAATGGTGTCTGGGGGGATGATTGGCCCTTCGGATTGGTCTGGCCGCATACAAAGGGTCTTAAAATAGTACCTACCTTAGATAAAATGTATAAAATTTAGGTTTGCTACTATAACGTAGTTTACCTAATTTTTTCACAACTTTCAAGACGTCTGGCAGAAGTAATGGCCCACGGAAAGTGTCTGGCAGTAATGAATTTTCATTTTAAATAATATTCTTGATAAAATATGTAAATACTAGCTTTGCACCTTTAACGTAGGTAAGTAAGGTTTTTATCCATCTGTACTTCGCGCTACCTCAGAAACGGCCCCGCTTTCAAGCTAATGGGTACACATACATCTTAACAAAACATTGTACTAATAATCCTGAAAATTTCAGCTTTGCACTAATGACGTAGGTCTGGCGGCTCTGGGCTCTTGGTCCAATAGGGTTACTTTTTCAAGATCTTCAGTAAAAGACATAAAAAAACTGAACGTACGTACCTTACGACGAAACATATTATCGACAGGATTAGAGATTAAGCGAGCGTGTTTCTCGTTGTCGATGTGCGCTCTCTTCTCGTCCAGCGCGACCATCGTGTCACACACCTGACACAACACTTCGGAGTAGCTCTTCCTGAAACTGTGGAATATATCCACGGTGACCTTCAGTATATTGCCGTTGGGTGCCTCCAACGTCAAGTGCCGAGATTCATGCGCTTTGACCCACGTACAAACTTTTATCTTATATTTCTCGAGCATTCTCTTGGCGTATACTTTAAACTCTTTGATTTCGTCCGAATCGCCCGCGTTATCGTTCGTTAGGCTTGTACTAGATGTGTGTGGTTCATTTGGCTGGCAGTTAGTAGTAGTTGGTTGTATTCTATTCCGTACTCTCCTTTTAGCTCTTTTACGATCAAGCAAAGCGACTGTTCCCGTCGGCTGATTATCGTTTGACCCAGAAGCTACTGATACAAGCTGATGGCTTTTAGACCGAGAAGCTACTGACTCGGAGCGATCACTATCCACTTCGAAGTGGAGAAGGCCGTCAGTAAGTGACCGAGAATCATGCGGTTCTTCTGTGTCAACGAACTTTTTGACAAATACGTTTAAAGCGTTCTCTTTCTCGATAGCCTGGTTATGTTCTACGGACGAGCCGTGCGACAATGTCTGACCAGCAGGGACTATCTTGACGCAGGGCGAGCAGTAATACGAATTATTCGTGTTTATGTTATTCTCATTGTGTAAATTGTAGTCATATAACAAACTTTCCATGAACTTAGTGCTAATTTTCTTCTTACTTTGATGTGTAACACTCTGAGCGTGTTCCCTGTAGTGCGGCCTCGGCACGGCTACGTCACATACGTGACAATTAATCAGCTCGTTCACTGAAATATAATATACTCACATTAGTTTACTTAGTGTTACAGAGGCTCACCACGACGTAAGAGGCGACTAAAGGACAAACTATATGCAAAGAGACAGGAAAACTTGAAACAAACCAACTGGCGCCAACCCGTCTGGCCCTTTCTAAAGGGAGGTGTAAGTCCAACACTGGGCTGTTAATTAAATAATGAGTTCATTTACTTTTTCAGAAAACCACAAGTATTTAAGAAACGTACACAAAGAACCGCCGGACTTAAAAAAGCAATGTATGATATACACAAAGTGCTAACCTGTGCTGGGTTTGAACCCACAAAACGGGCGATGAACACTTAACCAGCCAGTTCAGCTAGCTTAACTTTTTTTTTTTTTTTTAATGTGTGAAAAATCATCATGGACCGTCACCCCACCGGGGGTTACGGCGGGGTGGTGTGTCGGACTTGAACCGACTAAAAAACACACAGTGTGCCCTCTCCGCGCTTCTCCGTTTAGGAGTAGGAGAAGTCCAGGGTGGGATCTCCTTCTGAACTTCTCCAGTGCCTGCCCGTTCCTGATGCAGGCACCGTCTCTGTTTGACGACCCTCTCTTAGGCGGCGTCCGGCACACACCGACGCCGCCCCCTCGCGGCTGGCCACATAATGCGGGTGGAGGGAAAACCCGTCCCGTCCACCCGCGGCCACATTCAAGGCGGCATGAGGCGCAGGCGCCGGCGGCGAATCTGGTCCGATAGGATGTCGTCCTCCCGGGCCTTCTCCGCCGCCTCCTTCTGCGTGATTACGTCCTCGCAGAAGGTTGCGACCGCGGTAAATGAGCTCTCGCTGCCGACCATGGAACGAACGACGGCCGGCAGCGAGAGATCCCCTCCGATGACTGCAGTGAGGACCCGGCGCTGCGTCTCCCATGCGGGGCAGACCGCCAGCGTGTGATGAGCCGAATCCTCCCTGCAGTCGCAGTGGTGGCAGGCGGGACTCAATTCCCTCCTGGAGACCGAGTGCAGGTACTTTCCGAAGCAACCATGCCCGGAAAGAACCTGCGTCAGTCGGAAGGTAAGGGTCCCGTGCTGCCGCACTGCCCATTCGCCGATGACCGGCTGAAGCGCCTCTACGGTGGCGAAGCCAGCACGTGGAGTCTCCAGCCGGACCGACCAGCGATCCATCGTGGCTCGGTGAGCGGCTTCGCGCCACTCGCGCACGTCCTCGGGCGGAGGTCCTCAGCTAGCTTAAGTAAGCCAACCTTGCAGTTGTATTTCATTGTATATTAGCTGAGCCCCGCGGTGTTACAACAACAACAGCGTTAAGTACGGTCTGTCCAGTCGTTCCAGAAATTAGTCGGAATAAACAAGACCGACAGAGTTAATAAACGTTTATGGGAAAACTTTATATTATCATTATTTTAATCTTTCATTTATTTCATTCATCTTTCATCACCATCAGCCAATGGCAGTCCACTGCTGGACATAGATCTCTCCCATTGCACACCACTCTGATCAATTTTGGCTTCTCGTATTCAGCTCCTTCATATACTTATATAATATCTTTATATATATAATTCTTGTGTGAGTGTGTATGTCACTGAACTTCTCTCAAACGACTGGAACGATTTTGATGAAATTTTTTGTGTGTTCAAGGGGATCTGGGAATGGTTTAGATTTGCAATTGGGCCCGGTAGGTGGCGCTGCGATCAACTTCTGGAATTTTAAAGTTGGGCGGTACGAAGTTCGCTGGGTCAACTAGTCTTTATCTTTATATATATAATTCTTGTGTGAGTGTGTATGTCACTGAACTTCTCTCAAACGACTGGACCGATTTTGATGAAATTTTTTGTGTGTCTTCAAGGGGATCTGGGAATGGTTTAGATTAGCAATTGGACCCGGTAGGTGGCGCTGCGATCAAGTTCTGGAATTTTAAAGTTGGGCGGTACGAAGTTCGCTTGGTCAACTAGTATACATATATATATCCTACACATCCGCTTCAGCGCATGTGAGCCTTGGAAAATTCGCAGCCGCATTCGCATCCGTGGATGAGAAAAAATCTAAAAACTATCTATTGGACACAATTTTATTTATACTTACGTTCGTGACACGCACTTGCCCGTCGTTCTAATATAATTGTGTAAACATTGAAATCAGTCCAACTCTAGTGGTACAACCGTAAAAGCATAACAGACAGAGTTACTTTTGAATTTATAACATTACAGTACCTCTGGATAAAAACAAAACTCGAATCATCTCCTTTTCTAAGTCGGTTAAGCCTTAACAGAAGATTTCAAACATACCTTCGTAGACGTCTTCGTCACCTATGTGCTTCGACACTATCTTAGCTTCGAAGACGGTCGTCTCCTCGTCTAGAAATATTTTGGAGACTATAACCCTCCTGCCTGTGCTTGGGCTCTGCAGATGCGCTATGAGGTCGTCTGGGCTTAAGAAATCCTCTCGCTTCAACGGCTCTCCATTTTCGCCCGGGTTGCGTTCCATCATCTCAAGCTGAAATAAACAAGTGTTCACATCACATTAACGCAGTAGTAGTCACGCTGATTTCAGCACGGACGGGCCGGCTCCACCGGGCTGGTACTACCCTCTCAGCGCTATCGTGTATCGTTGTTGAGTGTGAGACTGTAGGTCCAAAGCTGTAGAAGCATCTCAACACGCCGCCATAGTACAGGTCACCATGCTGCAGTATTATTGCATTGTTTGCATTCGTAACGTGTATGTATGTATGGTAGTAGTCTTGGAATCAGCTCATAGTTACTTTAGTCTGAGTAATCACTTTGGCAGGCTCATATAAAAACCGGCCTGCATCAGTCCACTGGACAAGGAGCAAAACCCCGGAGCAAGAAGGTTTTGACCTGGCCAAACAGGTTGCTATATTCACTCTTCTGTCTGTGGCTGTCTCTGCAGGCCCTGACCCAGGTGGACGACACTGGGGCTGGTCTAGTCCTGGTCCCAGGAGCTGGCGGACCTACGTGCGGCCTGTACCTGTGCCTGGAGATCCTACACCTGCAGCTGGCAGCGTCACCGAGTACAACGCGAGGGAAGCCCACCACCAACCTGCCATTTAGCTGCATCAAGAAAGCACTCCTCTACGGGGTGCCAGAGTACCCGAGGTGGCCATTGGCAGAATATATAGAGGAGCGTACTGTCATGTACGAGGACCGAGATATGGTGTTTTAAGACGTCGAGCCATTTCGTGCGGTGTTTCACAGCTGTCTGTCCTCGGTCCACTCCTGTGGAACATGGGATATGGCTGGGCCCTATGAGGGCGTCTCCCCCCGGGTTGTGCGTACTTTGTTACGCCAATGACCCTCTGGCGGCGATGAAGGTGACGAGCCTGGCCACCAAAGGATTTTCCTTTAAAGTTAATCACATGGACCACCATCATGATTTTTTTGAGTCAGCCATTTAACTTGTAGATGGGGGGGGGATTCCCCATTATGTGGGGTATTGTTAGATAGGTCTTTTTAAATTATTGAGAGGGTAAGACATTTTTTAGATAGCTTGAAACTAAGAGAGCTAATGGTTTCAAGCTACATAACAGAATTTAATTTCATAAGTAAACATTTATGGGAAACGAAAAATTATATTTTAATTTTAGAAGAAATAAATATAAATTTGTGGTTCATTGGTGTAGACTGTAGATAGGGGTGACTAGGCTATACAAATAAAATTGGAGTGTTTTCACAAAAAATATTTTAAAGTTAATTAACTCGCAAACGGATACCTAAATAAATAATAAACAAAGCGGCCAAGTGCGAGTCGGACTCGCCCATGAAGGGTTCCGTATCAGCAAGTAACATCATATAAAAGTTCTTGTAGTTCGTTGTAACTTTGATCAATGTTTTTAAGGGTTCCGTAGCCAAATGGCAAAAAACGGAACCCTTATAGATTCGTCATGTCTGTCTGTCTGTCCGTCCGTATGTAAAGCAGGCACCACACTTCGTTATTCGCTATTCGTTATGTATCTACGCCGTATTCGCCCGAATAATTGTTATGCGCGCAAACAACAAGCACGCCACCACACTTCGAACTGGTATTGGTCCAAGAGCCCAGAGCGATCAGACATAACTTATTTTCACATGGATGAAACCTTAACTACTCAGTAGCGTCTGGTGTACTTTTAAATACCTGCGTGTTTGTGGAACTAGATCTGTGACACCTGGGCAGATATCAGGTGAGAAAGGTAACTAAAAATAAGAGTTATCTAACTTAAATTAGTATGGCTGATCTTTATATATATTTTGTAGAATATTATTCTAAACTAGTTTCATAAAGTGTCAGACACTTTTCATGGACCAGAGCTTGTGTCAGACGCTTTAAAGATCGACAAAAAATTAATGAACTTTACTTATTTTTACATGTCTGATTTTTTAATATGTTATTAAAGTAACTATTACAAAGTTACATTTCATCAGTCAGACAAATTCGAGTGACCAAACATCCCTTAAACACAAAAATTATTTAGCCGGGAGTGCGATCATCATGCTATTTCAGAGCGAGTGAGACGTCCACAGCAACTTGGATCCCGATTTTTAGGGTTCCATAGCCAAATGGCAAAAAACGGAACCCTTATAGATTCGTCATGTCTGTCTGTCTGTCTGTCCGTCCGTATGTCACAGCCACTTTTTTCGGAAACCATAAGAGCTATACTTTTGAAACTTGGTAAGTAGATGTAATCTGTGAACCGCATTAAGATTTTTACATAAAAATAAAAAAAAAACAATACATTTTGTGGGTCCCCATACTTGGAACTGAAACTCAAAAAAATTTTTTCATCGAACCCATCGATTAAAAAAATTAAATGTAATGAAAATACTTACTAATATCAATCTAAGATTTTCGCATTCTTGTTTCATTAACATCGGCTTCAACATTAAGTTGTTAATTATTAAATATTAAAGTGAATTCATTTATTGCATGTATTTGTGATAGGTGAATATAATGAGGATCCATTTTATTTTATAAGGAAATATCTTTATTTTATTGTAAAAAAGATACCAGTTAGAAAAAGATATAAACAAAATATTACCACTACCACAAAAATATCACTATGATTAATTACAGCAAATATCTCCTAATCATCGCAATCATCGACGCAGTCATTAGAATAAATAAATTTAAAAAAAAAATGCAGTAAATTGCAGTTTACGATTTATGACGTATTAAAAAAAAACTACCTACTAGATCTCGTTCAAACCAATTTTCGTTGGTAGTTTGCATGATAATGTATAACATACATTTTTTTTAGTTTTATCACTCTCTTATTTTAGAAGTTAGAGGGGGGGGGGACACACATTTTTCCACTTTGGATGTGTCTCTCGTGCAAACTATTTAATTAAGAAAAAAATGATATAAGAAACCTCAACATCATTTTTGAATACCTATCCATAGATACCCCACACGTATGGGTTCGATGAAAAAAATTTTTTTGAGTTTCAGTTCCAAGTATGGGGACCCCCAAAATGTTTTGTTTTTTTTTCTATTTTTATGCGAAAATCTTAATGCGGTTCACAGAATACATCTACTTACCAAGTTTCAAAAGTATAGCTCTTATGGTTTCGGAAAAAAGTGGCTGTGACATACGGACGGACAGACAGACAGACAGACATGACGAATCTATAAGGGTTCCGTTTTTTGCCATTTGGCTACGGAACCCTAAATAAAAATGAGTTCTGAATAATCACATGTAGGCTATTTTTTATCCCGACAATACGCGGGGCGCAGTTAGTAAGCTATATTACTACTATTATGTATTCTGTGATATTACTGTAAAGTTTCATCCAAATCCGTTCAGCAGTTTTGGCGTGTAAGAGCAACAAACATACATACAAACTTTCGCGTTTATAATATTAGTAGAATGTAAACACCTGTATATCTTAATATATATAAATCTCGTGTCACAATGTTTGTCCTCAATGGACTTCTAAACCACTTAACCGATTATAATAAAATTCGCACACCATGTGCAGTTCGATCTAACTTGAGAGATAGGATAGTTTAAATCTCAAATTAAAGTCGCAATTTTAATAATCGCGGGTAACACCGCGGGATTCAGCTAGTATGCCTGTATAGAATTGAGCCAATACTTCATAGCCTAGTTTGCATATTTTAAACGTTAGGTATGGTATTGATCTACAACCATGATGGTCTGCAAATGGCGCGTTTATGATACCTACTTAGCACACGTGTTCGATAAAAGACCGCGAAAATAAGTAACCACTAAATATTTCATTGTATTTCACATATTGTTCCTTTCTGTTCTTGTAAATATTTTATGAAGGCACTTTATAATGATCGTTATATCTATTTTATAAAAAATATTATTACTAAACTACCTAACCGACTTCACATTCTCTTTTTCAAAATAATATGTTTTTCTGGTTAACTGATAGAATAATTAATATCACGCTTAAACTAATTAATAGGAGCCGAGCACTGGCACTGGCGCACGATTGAAAAGAGGACGCAGAAGAAGTTTTGTGGGTTAGCTAATAAACTTTTTAGGTATACATGTAGATTCCCGCTAAAAAAGCTACCAAAGGACAATAGTACATTGTTCACCGAGGGAGGAAAGGAACCGATTACTAGCGAGGGAGCAGTTTGTGGCCCGAAGGCGCAGCCTAGGGCCACAATACTCCCGAGGTTGTAATGGGACTTTCACCCGAGTGCTACACAGTGCTTTATACTACACCTGTGAGGAACATTTAAAGTATTTATAAAATAAAATCAAAACGTAAGACACCATGTAAGACACAATTTAGCTTAGAATTTGACATAATATTTATAAATATTTCGCGCTTCTTTTGTTTTTTTTTATTCTTCACAAAAGGATGTCAGTGGCATGGAGATTCCATATTTAAATTATATGAAAACTCTTTGGGCAGGCGCGCGCCATAGATAAGATAACACATGAGAAATGAAAATTCATACAACTTTCTCTCCCGCTAAAACACGTTAGAAATGGATTTTCATACATTTTTTCCTCCCGCTTATTTAGGTCAAGGAAAAGACTAACTTTCTCTTTTCATTTTCAGGGAATATTGAATACTGTTCCGATCAGGTGTAGTATAAAGGAATATTACTTATCGCAACAAAAGATGATATTTATGCCTCCAACCTCATTTGCTGTTTAATTCAATAACAGAACGAAAAACAATACGTTTTCGCTACGTACCTACACATACACTGTAAATTATTATAAGATGCAACAATGGCGGATGGCGGTTATATCACTGTCGTTACGAGCGATATTAAATAGTTAGAAATAATTTGTGCTATGGATAAATATTATACATAATAATGCATTTAAATAGTTAGATATACATTAGTAAATATAATTCAATTTCATTTACATAGAGACTTAACAATAATGGCTGCTATTTTCATTTCGAATCAAATTTACAAGTTACCTAAGTACTGTCAAGAAAAAATACATAATTATAGATATATAACGAATAACAGACTACTAAGTTTAATGATGATAGGCTGTTGTGATTACGACAATACAAAAACCTACAGGGAACGCCGCAAATGAAACGTTTAAGACATTTTCGTAATAATTCTAAGATTCTTCAATAATTTCTACTTACCAGAAGCAATTTCTTGATCATAGTATACTGAAGGAAAAGACTGAATAAAATAAAACACACAACACCTCGAAAGAGCAAGTGCCAAGTGGCAAATGAAGAAAAGGAATTGAAAGATTTTACAAAGACGTTAGGTACCTACTGTACTGTGACTTGTGACGGACGAGTGTGAGTAGTGTGGACTGTGGTGTGAGTCCGTGTGAGTACCATAGATCATAGAAAACAATGTTACCAGACTTATAGCGCAGTTGATTAGTTAATTATTTTTTATTCAAATTATATGAACCGACACAGTTTTTTTGTTTTTTAATATGTTTTTAACCGACTTCAAAAAAGGAGAAGATTCTCAATTCGTCGGAATCCTTTTATTTATTTTTTATGTATGTTCAGCGATAATTTCGTCGTTTATGAACCAATTTCAAAAATTGTTTTTGAAATGGGTAACTTCTAAAATAAGAGTGATAAAACTAAAAAAAATATATGTTGTACATTACCATGCCAACTACCAACGCAAATTGGTTTGAACGAGATCTAATAAGTAGTTTTTTTTAATATGTTATAAATCGTAAACCGCAATTTACCTTCCATTCAATCAATACACTATTAAAATAATTTGAACAAAAAGAAACCAACTTCAAAGAAAAACTATGCCGAGTACCCAAATCGCGACAATTGTGCCTATAATATTTGAGGAGTTCCCTCGATTTCCTTGGGATCCCATCATCAGACCGATGGGACCACCTGTAAGCTACGCTCATGCCAATGCAAAATCGGTTCATAAACGACGGAATTATCGCTGAACATACATAAAAAAAAATGTGAGCCGTCACGGGACGCCTGGCAGATGTGAAACATCGCCATTATTTTGTAAAAGTAATATGCAGAAAAGAACATATTGTAATAGGAACTAAATATGTCATAATGATAAAATAAAATATTACTAATTATTAAAATAGTAGTCTATATGCAGTAGTGTGTACGGTGTGGCGACGCTGTATATATATACCATCGTATAGCGTGCCGTGGCGACGCGTCGCCAGGCCGCACGCGTCGCCAGGCCAGAAATCTGTTTTACGTGCGGCTATAGATGTTTCACATCAAAAAGATTCCGACGAATTGAGAACCTCCTCCTTTTTTTGAAGTCGGTTAAAAACATCGATCAAAGTTACAACGAACTACAAGAACTTTTATATGATGTTACTTGCTGATACGGAACCCTTCATGGGCGAGTCCGACTCGCGCTTGGCCGCTTTTTTTACGCTTACATTGCAAACGCTGGCTGTGCCCTACGCGATAGATCAAAATAATGTAGGTATACTTAGTTGACGCTGCTGTCGATTTGTCACTACCTATACTATCTGTAATATTCTAAGGCGGTACGAAGTTCACCGGGTCAGCTAGTTTCATACAAATCTGAAAAGGACATATGTTAAGGATGATTAAAGAATTTTATAAAAGTTTCTTTTAACAAATAACGTTTCTTAGTGCGCCAGTAGTATAATTTAGATGTTTTGTTAACATTTATTTTCAAAAGTTGCGCGGTGTGATCGGACAAGGCAAGGTCTATTATTTCATTTTTACACCTTAATTGAGAACTCACTGCAAAATTATCCACACAACTGTTGCTGCACAGTCGGGTTGGCTGTCTCACCTCTAAATTAAGATCAAAACTTAAAAGGAAATGTTCAAAGTCCAAAGTCATTTTGTTTCTTTTCAATATGTCTACATTATAGTCGCCGCATAGGACAATTCGCCTTTCAGTCTTAGTACATAATGGTTTAAGGATTATTTCTAAGTTTTCATAAAATACACTTAAATTGTTTTGTTTTGTGGGTCACCTGCAAAGCGCAGATGGCCCGAGGTACATAGGGATTCCAGGGACTTCCTTTCGAGGGTACACCTGGCTCAGCGTGCGGTTTTAATCGGTTCGAGTCCGACATGACTAACTGAGTGTGAACTGGTGGTATCCGGGGGGATTTCCGCACGGAAAAATAAATAAAAAAAGCGGCCAAGTGCGAGTCGGACTCGCCCATGAAGGGTTCCGTATCAGCAAGTAACATCATATAAAAGTTCTTGTAGTTCGTTGTAACTGTGATCGATGTTTTTATACTAGTGTATTGATTGAATGAAAGGTACATCATAAACCGCAATTTACATTTCTTTCAATCAAAACACTATTATTAAAACATTGATGAAAGTTACAACGAACTACAAAAACTTTTCTTAGATGCTACGGAACCCTTCAGGACTCGCATTTGGCCGCTTTTTTTTATTCGTAGGATTTTTGGACGAATCTTGAAGGTATGTTCGTCTTGCTGCATGCAAGTCCTTTGTAGTTTGTTTTAGTTGCGTGTTTTCTAAGATAAATGAGTGATTTCGCTATGATCTGCATTTAGCTCTAATTTATTTTTTTCTATTTCATGTAGTAATTCTTTTATTTGTGTGTCGCTTTCATCATCCGACAAACTTGAAAACCGATTAGTGGTGCCATCTAGCGTTGAGTTACTGATAGTGCGTGAGTCATCATTGGTGCTATAATTTGTTACTGTTTTTTTAGAAGATTTCTTTCGAAATGTGTCCGAGAAACTCATTTTTAGGGTTCCGAAGTATATCACTCGGAACCCTTATAGATTCGTCAAGTCCGTCTGTCCGTCCGTCCGTCCTCGACTTACCGTCCAAACGGTAAGTGCTAGAAAGATGAAACTTTGCATGGATATGTATTGTAATTACGTCGACAAAGTGCTACAATGAAATTATGAAAAATATTTTTATTTGGGGTACCTCCCCTACACGTAAAGTGGGGATGTAATTTTTTTCGCGAGGCAACTACCCCATCGCGTGGGGTATCATTAGATAGGTCTGTTAAAAACAATAAAGAGTTTCTAAGACGATTTTTTGATTTAGGTATTCGTTTGCGAGAAATTCCACTCTAAAGGGCACTTTTTTGTAGAAACAGGGCGTCCCCCCCCTCTAAAAGCTAAACGGCTGGCTCAAAAGATCTAGGAAAATTCGTGATGGTGGTCCATATATTGAACTTTGAAGGAAAACTATAACGGATTAGATGACTTTAATGTATTGTTTTATATTATATTTATTTTAAAGTATTTCTTTTTTTTCTATTGTATTTTATTCTATTTCTATTCTATTTCTATTCTATTCTATTCTTTATTAATTCAGTAGTTATGGAGACTTAACTTGTAAAATGCGCTCACTTGGAAAACGTCATACAAAATTAACGCATTAATACGTAAATATTATAATTATCTATTGGATACGATTTTAAATCCACGTACCATTATGGGTGGGATCTGAGGAACCCTTTCCTGTGCGTGGCCTGACACGCACTTGGCCGATTTTTAGGGTTCCGTAGCCAAATGGCAAAAAACGGAACCCTTATAGATTCGTCAAGTCTGTCTGTCTGTCTGTCTGTCTGTCTGTCTGTCTGTCTGTCTGTCTGTCTGTCTGTCCGTCCGTATGTCACAGCCAATTATTTCCGAAACTATAAGAGCTATACTGTTGAAGTTTGGTCAGTCGATGTATTCTGTGAACCGCATTAAGATTTTTATATAAAAATAGAATAAAAACAATACATTTTGGGGGTCCCCATACTTGGAACTGAAACTCAAAATTTTTTTTTTCATCAAACCTATACGTGTGGGGTATCTATGGATAGGTCTTCAAAAATGATATTGAGGTTTCTAATATATTTTTTTTCTAAACTGAATAGTTTGCGCGAGAGACACTTCCAAAGTGGAAAAATGTGTGTCCCCCCCCCTCTAACTTCTAAAGTAAGAGAGTCATAAAACTAAAATAAATATATGTTGTACATTACCATGTAAACTACCAACGAAAATTGGTTTGAACGAGATCTAGTGAGTAGTTTTTTTTTTATACGTCATAAATCGTAACACGCAATATACCTTTCATCCAATCAATACACTAGTATAAAAACATCGATGAAAGTTACAACGAACTACAAGAACTTTTATATGATGTTACTTGCTGGTACGGAACCCTTCATGGGCGAATCCGACTCGCACTTGGCCGCCTTTTTTTATTAATTTTAATATAAATTTTCAAAATGACAAATAGCAGAGGTTCGAACTTACATATTATATCGATTTGTAAAGCATTTGATGACGACACTTGTAACCAGGTAATTCAACAGATATATGTATTGAAATTGGTATTATAAAGCAACTTAGTTTTATGTGATAAAGTTGGTATGAATCATGCTGTAAAAATTTATGGAATTTTATAGAACATTTTAATTTGCACCTATGTTTATATCAATGCATCGTTTTAGAGGTGTTTTTTTAGATTAAATGTAATGTTTCGCGTCTTTGTACACTAACTTTAATCATTCACACACAATTTTTCACTTTATTTAGAGTTTTTTAGAAACTCAAAAAAAAGTGAAAAATAATTTAATCTAAGTTTAATCCTAGTTTTGTTCTGTTGAATTTTTATTTCAAGATAACTATTTCTCGCGATTATTGCATTGTATGTATAATTATTTTCACATAATTGACGAGGTTTAGATTGTTTATATATATTTAAAATGTAAAATACCTACATGCACATTGTTTACGTGACAGTGTGGCGCCATCTCTTACTTCAAGCAATACATTAAGCAAAACAGTACTATTTCCTTATCCAATTAAGTACCTTCAATACATTGTGAATTTAATATAGATTAATATGGCCATATACAGTATGTAATTTAAATAATTATTTTTGAAGATATTATAGATTTAAAAAGCAGGAACCTTAGGAACAAAGCGATTGGTTTAAGCGGTATTTAGTTCGCCGGGTCAGCTAGTATTAAATATAATAATTAGTGAAGCGAATTACTTTGCAATTGTTTTATGAAAATTATTCATACGGACAAGTAATCAAGTCTATCGTAATATTGTAGAAGGAGTACAGAAAGCTAAAAAAAAGAATTAAAGTCTAATTTTGACCACTGAGTGACCACTTCATATGTAGGCCATGTAATTTGTAATGTTAATTCATTTTTAGATGAGTGTTAATCTTCTCTTCTGAAATTACTAAGCTTCAGCTTCATTTCATTATAATGTTTAGGTTATTTTAGAACATTAACCATTTTATTTTTAGATTTAAATCCAAAGGGAAAATAATTACATATTTATTATTTAGCTATTGAGATCACCGAGTTGACGTGTACGAACGTTAGTAATATTAGTTCAATGATTGAGTCATCTTAAAAAACAAATATAGCAAATATGGCGCACTTCCGTGTGCCCACGCCATTTAATTTTGAACATTAAAATATTTTTTACGTAAAAGTACACGAAGTTCACAAAACTAAAAACCTTGTATGTGTTATAACGACCTATTAATATATGTTACGGTATATATTGTGACATAGCAATAAACAAGAATAAAATAAATCTAAACATTAAAAACAGTCGATATTCGACCGCCATTTTGTATAATTTTCAGAAAACGAAATGACTAGGTATATTAATCATAGAAAGAATTAGATTTAAATATATATTCATTTTTAAATTTAGTATATATAGTAAAATATCTTAATCTTTTCTGTTTTGATAATTTAACTGTTTAATTTACTTGCATCTTGTTATATTAATGAAGATGTTACGAATGCGTTATCCAAATGTTTGTTAATACTTTTGGTTCTTTAGTTTAAAAAGAAAAACGAAAATGTTTTTTAATGCAGTAAATATTATTTGCCATGTATCCAACATATTTTTATAATGATAGATTAAGGTCGTAAAAAGAGTTAAAAGTATCTTTAAAAAAGTTTGGAAACGGAAACGGATACCTAAATGTAGATCGTAAGATCATAGACAATAAATGTGAAATACGCAAGAATAATTTTAGGGTAATTGTATTTTTTGCCAAAAATATTTATTTTAATAATGGCAAGTTATAAATATGACTTTTGTTAACACTGTGAGACACATATAATGAATAATGTATTGATAATACTAACTTTTTTACCGAAACTGAGTGGACGTCGGTTATCGCTATAAATATTATCCTATGTCCTTAAAACCTAAAGATCTGCATTAAAATTGACTTTCAAATAGGTTCAGTGGTGTGGCTACTGAAGTGTAACAGACAGACAGTTTTTGTGGTTTGTTATTTTTATTATTAAAACTGAAACTTTATATCAGTCACTTATTTACTAATTGACATGCCCTGACAAAATTTAAATGTTTTATAATATATGGAGGACATAATTGGATAGTACAGATTTATAAAAGTTTTTAGGTCGTGGCTGATACAAATTAATTTTCTTTATTGATGTTTCTACTCTACTCTCATCTGTTTCATCGTTTATTACCTAAGGCTTTAAAAAATCAAGCCGTTTCGAAGGAGTATGGCAACTAATATAATAATGTTTGTTTGAAATGAAAATGGCTCCGAAACTACTGGACTGATATGAAAACATCTTTCATTATAAGAATCGTACCTTATAAAATCACTTTTTTGCGTACGCTGCGAAGTGCGAATACCATTGAAAATAAAATGTGATGTACTGTACATTTTTAGGGTTACGTAGCCAAATGACAAAAAATGGAACTCTTATGGATTCGTCATGTCTGCCTGTCCGGCTGTATGTCACAGCCACTTATTTCCGAAACTATAAGAACTATACTCTCACCATGAAGCCCTACGTCAACAACGTTGTTGCACAGGTACGTGCCGTGCATTCTCTGCGGCCTGTACTATCTTCCCGATTGCCGAACCACACGAAGCTTGGTGTGTACAAGGCGTACATTCGCACCCGACTAACGTATGGTGCACTGGCCTGGTACGCGCTCGTTTCCGAGACGAACCGCCGACGACTGCGTGCACAGCAGTCGCTTTCACTGCGCACCCTCGCAAACGCCCCTCACTTTGTGCGGAACAGGACGATCTCCAGAGATCTGCGCATTGAGAACTTGGATGACTTCGTGGGACGCCTGAGCACCAGCCTGTTCGTACGTGCAAGCGGATAGCAGGCCCGCCAGCTGCGCGAGCTCGCACCCTGCCATCGGCGACCGCCGGACAGGTATGGCCTGCCACGAGACCTCTTCTTAGTGGCAACCTTCCCCGGACCACCCGTATTTCCCACTGGACCACACCACCACCACCGACCTAGAGCTGGCTGACGGGCGCTCCTTAGGGTCTATACCCTTAGGAGCTCGACCTCGCCAAGCACAGATCACCACACTGGACAAGACCCGAGCGTCACTGGCAGGTCGGTCACCCTGTGGAGGCTACTCACAGTTTGACATGACCTCGTCAGTAACGCCCCCCACCGGATCAACACCCCGGAAGTACTAACAGGCCCATGAGCCCAACCCATTGACCCGCCTCTAGTTGCAGGCGGTGCAGACTACCACTTTAACAGGCCTTTGGCCTGGAAAAGTTACCCCGAGGCCCCATGAGGGTCTACGAGAAGAACCACGAGCAAAGAACTATACAGATGAAACTTGGTAAATAGATGTATTCTATGAACCGCATTAAGATTTTAACACTATAATTTTAACAAAAAGGAACCGACTTCAATGAAAAACTATTCCGAGTACCCAAATCGTGACATTGTACCTTTGATATTTGAGGAGTTCCCTCGATTTCCTTGAGATCCCATCATCAGATCCCGATATGGTGATAATGGGACCACCTGTAAGCTACGCTCATTCCAATGCAAAAATAATTTTTGAAATCGGTTCATAAATGACGAAATTATCGCTGAACATACATAAAAAAAAAAAAAGATTCCGACGAATTGAGAACCTCCTCCTTTTCTTTGAAGTCGGTTAAAAATAGAAAACAAACAATAAATTTTGGGGTTCCCCATACTTAGAACTGAAACTCAAATTTTTTTTCATTAAACCCATACGTATCTATGGATAGGTCTTCAAAAATGATATTGAGGTTTCTAATATCATTTTTTCTAAACTTATTAGTTTGCGCGAGAGACACTTTCAAAGTGGTAGTCCACCCCTGTAACTTCTAAAATAAGAGAGTGATAAAACTAAAAAATATATATGATGAATGAGCTACATACTATAAATGACTAGTTCAGTACTATAGTTCCTTTAGTTCAATTAGTACCAAAGTTCGTTTGGTACTTTAGTTCCTTCAGCACATTTAGTTAAGTTGTAGATTCAGAGCAAGGAATAGTTCAGACATACTCTTACATTTAGTACCGTATACCGTAGTTGATTGAGACAATTAGATTTTAATTTGAATTATAAGGAGTTTGCTGTGAATTTGTACCTATGGTGAATTATATTTTGACTTTCCTTCATACATAACAGGCTTATGACTGTTATTCTAATATCAATTTATAAACAAATAATATCCGTATTGAAAATAAATTTAAGTGGATAGATTCTAATGGCGCCTTTTAAAATCAAAATGAAATAGAGAACTAGACTTAAGTGTTTTCAAAATGATCAAAAGCAAAACACATTCCATATCTTTATAATTTTGTAAATAATAGCCAAACAAAAGTAATAGCTAACACAATGAAAATAAAGACTAGAGTTCTGCGATCCTGTCACTGCGTCAAAAGCTCGTCAATAAATTGTTAATTACGCTGCTTTTTCCTATCGTAAATTCCCATACACACATCCCGCTCGCTCTATCGCTCTAACGCCGCCAATAGCCGAAGAGCCGCTTCGTTTCGTTCACAACTTAAGTACTCTAGTTCACTAGTTCACTGAATTCATGAAGCGAAAGAGTGCTAAATGAACGATGTACTATTATGCTTTGAGGAATAGTTCGTTCTAGTTCCATAAAAGGAACTAGTTCCTTATAGTACTTAGTACATGAACTACACAACTATTCTATTACACAACTGTCTAACTACATATTATAATTATGCCACAATAGCTACTTTTTCGAGGTAAAATATTCAATATTTAAGTATAAACAAATAAAGAAGAGAGATCAATACTTTAGTATTATTTGTTACGCAAATAAATCACTTTATATTCAAGTCCATATCATAATTTTATTCAAATCGAACAACCAATAAAAAAGTTATCAGAATGGAAAGTCTGCCGAGAATGTGTTATAGTTTTTACATTTGATTTTTTTGTTTTATACCTGTAAGTACCCGTGCGGAGCCGGGGTGGGTTGCTAGTCTGATATAAAATAATACTGTATTGTTTAAAAAGCTACGTAAGTACCTAATTAGTTTTTTTTGTTAAACTGTCTAGATTACGTAAATTCTATTATCCTCAAGCTTCGTTCTGACCCAGTTTTTAGAAAAAATCTTAATTTAATTAAAAGGAAAGCTTGAAAGAGAACTTTTTCTTAAAACTTAGCTACCTACTAGTAACTAATATACCTTTTCTTAATATTTAGCAAATAAAGATTATCATACAGACATTTACAAATATACTCTATTTATCTGCAATTTATTTCTTACATTCTTATATAATATTTTTATTTCACATAAAAGGGAAAAAGTTAGTTAAATCTGGTAACATTGTTTTCTATGATTTATGGTACTCCTCACAAATCGTCACTGAAAAGATTTTCAAATTAGTCTTTCATTTGCAACTTGCTCTTTCGTGGTGCTGAATCTCATTTAATTTTGTCACTATGTTCAGGAAATTGCAACTGGTAAGTACAAATTATTCAAGGAAATTTAAATTATAATCAAAATCTTTTAACTATTTATTTGTTTGGCCTGCCTTGTCGATTTTTGTGGTTATTTGTGTTTTATTTAATTACCTATGTATTTCATCTTGCGACAGTACCTTTGCAAATTGTAAATTTATTTCGATTTGGATATAATCGCTATTATTGATAAGTGTGTAATATTAAAATGAATATTAAACATATTTACTATCCGCCCGCCCGGACCTATAGGTATTTAACCACAAAAAAGTCAAATGTTAAACAAAAGCAAACAGCCTATTCGAAGTCAGTCATTTTACGTTTTTAAGTAACTTGTGACCACGACTTTCAAACTGAAAGTGTATCTCTTCTCTGTACATTGATAATATTGTGTCCTGGAATCTTGTTTTCAGCGCCGTTTCTTGTCGTAGTTGTATTTTAGTTTTATACCTATTATTTTACCTTTGTTATTTGAAGTATTTTGGTGCCGTTAAAATATCAATTTATTTGTAAATTATATTTTAATTAATAAACCAAATCGACCGTAATAAATTGTCTGTACAGACAAGCATACCATAGGAATATTGCAAACTAGCTGACCCGTGCCCACTTCGTTGGGCATAACTTAAATATAAAAGTTAGACATAGGTATGCTGTCGTTGACTTTTTTGTATGCATTTTCAAGCTCCACATCTTTTCTCTAGAACTCAAAAATATGTCTTTCATAGTTAAGGCAGCGTTCGTAAGAAACGCTTTCATTCGACCGTTTTTTCTCCGATTCACTTTGCAAAACGGACTACCGCGTAAAAGCCTTTTTATTTTTCGGTTTTTTATATAATCTATGACATTCAGCAATAATGTGGCTTTCTATTGGTGAAAGAATTTTTAAAATCGGTTCAGTAGATCCCGAGATTACCCCTTACAATTTAACAAACACACAAACTTTACTTCTTTATTAGTATAGATAGAAGATATGGAGAAAATATTTAATGAAAAGACAGGAGCAAATGCTCATAATAAAAATTTAAAAGTACAGATAATACCATTTCTATTAATATCAAACACGGCATATTTATCTCATATCATTTATGACGGCTAGAGGGCGCCATAATAGATTCAGTGACACGCCCTTTGAAGTGTCCAAAAAACCGACACTCGAGTTATCGCTTAACGTGTAACGGCATTAATAATGCCATTTGTTTTTAATAGCCTATATTAGCGCGCTAACTAACGCGTTATGACACAGGTGGCGCAGTAGCTTAAAAGCAGTGGACGATCAAAACGCTTTAAACAACGATACTTCATTGATGATCACTTGTAATCGTTGTAGGTATGAGTAATTAAAGAGCTCTGAGGGAACAAATGAATATCAATATACAATTGTCCTGTCAAAATCACAACCCTGCTTTGGCTTTGCAGTCTTTTTAAGGTTCCATAGTTCATGACTCGAAATCTATAATTATTAGTCATGTCCGACCGTCCTCGACTTACCGCCCGTTTTGTGCTGTTAGAAAGATAAACTAATTATGTGTTTATATCTGTACCTATATGACATTTTTTTCTTAAAACAAGGCGTCTCCCCTTTAAAAGTTTAACGCGGTAGTATATGTTATGAACTGTAAAGGAAAACTATATAAAGCCACGTGCCATTCTCTGCGGAATCCTATTCTATGCGTGACCTAACACACACTTGGCTGATTTTAAAGGTTCCGTAGTTCACGACTCATTACCCTTATAGATTCATCACGTCCGTTCGTCATATAAATCATTTCCAGGAACCACCAAAATTTATTGTTTTTTTTTTTTCAATTTGTATGTGGAAATATTAATCCGGTTCACAGATTACATCTACTTACAAAGTTTCAACAGTATAGTTCTTATAGTTTCGGAAAAAGTGGCTGTGACATACAGCCGGACAGACAGACATGACGAATCTATAAGGGTTCCGTTTTTGCCATTTGGCTACGAAACCCTAAAAATCATCCCCACTTTAGAAGTAGGGGAGGTACTCCAAATAAAAACATTTATTGTAGCACTTTTTAGGGTACCGTGGCCAAATGGCAAAGAACGGAACCCTTATAGATTCGTTATTTCTGTCTGTCCGTCCGTATGTCACAGCCACTTTTTTCCGAAACTATAAGAACTATACCTACTATTGAAACTTGGAAAGTAGATGTATTCTGTGAACCACATTAAGAAATAGAAAAAAATCAAATAAATTGTAGGGATTTCCCCATACTTGGAACTGAAACTCAAAAAAAATTTTTTCGTCAAATCCATACTTGTTGAGGTTTCTAATATCATTTTTTTCTAAACTGAAATGTGTTCCCCCCCTCCGTAACTTCTAAAACAAGAGAGTGATAAAACTAAACAAATATGCCATGCATACTTCCACCGAAAATTGGTTTGACCGGGATCTAGTTAGTAGTTTTTATTAATCCCTACTAATATTATAAATGCGAAAGTAACTCTGTCTGTCTGTCTGTTACGCTTTCACGCCTAAACCATTGAACCGATTTTGATGAAATTTGGTATTAAGATAAAACTGAACTTGGGAAAGGACATAGGATACTTTTTATTGCAAAAATAAAGTTAGAAGGGTTTGAAATAGGGGAAGAAAGTTTGTGTCGAAGTTCCTTATTATCAAACATAAAATCATGTAAGATTGTTTAATCTGCCCTTACCGTGTCGCGCGATATAAACGAATTCCACGCAGGCGAAGCTGCGGGCGGAAAGCTAGTACGTCATAAATCGTGAACCGCAATTTACCTTTCATTCAATCAATAGGCACACTTACTAAAATATCGATCAAAGTTACAACGAACTACAAGAACTTTTATAAGATGTTACTTGCTACTACGGAACCCTTCATGGACTAGTCCGACTCGCACTTGGCCGCTTTTTCGAAAGTTTTATCTTTTTAGCACCAACTGTTAGAAAAATTTACGTTTACATGAATCTATAAGGGTTCCGAGTCATGAACCACGGACCTCTAAACGTAAATTTTTCAAAACAATTTGTCAAATATTTCTGTACAGAACAAACATCCTACTTCTGAACGAAACCTTTGCAAGTCAAATTTGACATAACCTTTTACCTAAATTGTAACTTTATTTACGTACAATACAAAACCGGTGAACTAGTAGCCGACCCCAAATAATACGGCGAATAAGGTAAGAAGAATAAGTATTTGTTCAGTTTTTGTATGTAGAAGTTTGTTATAACAATAAAATAAAAGAACAGGACCAACAAGGGTCATTTGGAAATGGCTGGTAACAATTTGTTTTCAGTTTCTACGGAATACCATTTTTATCATACATAATAACTTCAATTACATTATATAAATAAAATAAATATTTTTAGGACATCTCACACAACGTCATCTTGTCCCAAACTAAGCAGAGCTTGTATTATGGGTACTACACAACTGATATAAATACATAACCATACTTTTTTTTTGTAAATACATATTTATTATAAATAGAAAACACCCAGACTACGAAACAAATATTTGTGGATCACACAAATATTTGGTCCAACCTGGGAATTGAACCTGAGACCTCTTGATCAGCAGCAGTATACGCTAGCCACTAGACCAACAAGACTGTCTTAATAATTGTCATATCAATTGTATTTTCATCACAAGAATAGACTTAGATAGAAAACTTGCAATATTAGAAAAAATAATTTATACTAAAACTATCTCCAACCCCTACCAACAACAATTCCTTCAGCATTCTGCTTAATACTAATACAGGCTCCAACATTATATTCACTTAATCTTTTTCATAAACACATTTCAAATTATTTTTTAGATTTGGAGTTAAAGTGTGGTCAAAGAAAAGAATAATGCGTGCAAGATCTGGGATTCTGTCAGGAAAGGGAGGAGGACTAGCTGAATCAAAGCGCTCAGATGTTGAACAAAAATGTTCAGATGTAGTTCGGACCTATTTTTGGATTTGCTAATCTTGAAGCAGTAAAATATTGTTTTATCCTAACAGATGCTGTTACCTACTGCCCTAGCCCATCTCAATACATAATACATACAGAACTCACACAGTAATCACTCAATAAAATACATATTAAGTGAAACATTTATATTGACATTTGTGGTTCTATTTTTATGATGGAAAATATTAATATTATATCGCTTTATTGTACACCAGACTAGGAGGTAAAGTGGCAGATTGAAGATATAAGCACTGTCATCAAGATATAAATAAATGTTAAACTAAATTTCAATTTCAATGTATTTAATTTCAATATCAAGTGTATTAACATAAAATTTAATTTTAGGGAATAACATCTTGTTTGTGGAACTCATCACGTGCACCTGCATTTGCTGTCCTCTGTGCAGTACCCCTGGGAGACTTGAAAGAGAATGTGTATGATAGTATTTGGACCAATTTGTCAATGATGAAATCCAGGCTCAAACATCCTCCCGCGTACAACAACTTGTTGAATGCTTTGCAAGAAAACAGTACCTTACAAGAATCTAATAAGCATGGTGCTGAAGTATTGTTATACCAATACTTCAGCTGAGATCTTAGCAATGACATATACCAACAGTAGAGTACACTTTTGATGAACTTGATTTGATTATTATTGTCTATGGCAGTTCTAGTTGGTTCCTATTACTTTTGGTATGTAAATAAAATATAGTGGACTGTATAAATTAGATTGTAATAAGTACAACCAAATAAATGATACAAGGCGAGCGTCGCTGTCTAATGAGTTGCGCGGAGTGACGTCGCACCCAAAGGATCGCCTCCTCGCCCCGCTGTCCGTGAGTCCGTCCTCCTCTCCGTGCGCCGACAATTACTTACGCATTACATAATAATATTATTAATGTTGATTGTATTTATATCGTTATTTTAATTGTTGATTAAATGAATATTTAAAACCGAGCTTTATGTAAACCAATACTTACCTATGTTATCTATACATATAATAAATCTGTAGAAAAGTCATTTTTGTACATTGAAGAAATTGAAACAAAAAATAGCCAGCGTGTGAAAAGATAAGTAACAGAACCCATTTCCATCATTTTTGAAATTTTTGTCTGTTTGTCTGTTTGTCTGTTTGTTTGTGCGCACATCACGTAAAATCTACGAATTCAATGCTGACAATGTTTATATACAAAAATTATACGCAACTTGAGGTTTAACTTAGTTTTTGTTTCATCGAAATCGGTTCACTCTATCAAAAGATATGATTAATTTAGTGAGTTCAAGAAGTAAAATATTACGTTACGCAATTAAGTATAGTACTTGCAACGACATCTTAAGACTAAAAATAGAACTAATGTTGATAGTTGAAATCTAAATCCGATAGATGGCGTTGTGCAAATGACGTCATTTTCTGAATCGCGGTGTTAAGATTTTCCGCGCGAGGATGACGTCCACCGTGTTTACTAGGCAAATTGGGTTTCGTTAGGTGTCTTAAAAGTTCTTGCGTGTGTCGTAAAAGTTCTTTGGTTGCTTGGTTTATCGATTTTCTAAATTGGTCGAAAAAAAAGTATTTGCTTATCTTATTGGTTTCGTTTGGTCAACTTTGGTCATTGGTTTGAAGTACGAAGTTAAGATTGTATTTGATTTACTTCGTAGTTTGAATCCAATAGTGCCAATCGTTATACAGTAAGTTAGTGTTGCCAATTCGTTGAGTCACGACCACGAACAGACGATACGTTGTCACACTAGACTGTTCGACGCACCGTTCTTTTAAGTTTGTAGGCTATTCAGTCATAAGTGTTGTTAGTTTTGTTTATTGCTTTAATTTTCCTTGAAAATGCCTCAAAGAAAAAAAACTAACCTTTCGCTGCGTAGCCGAAATGCGAAAAGGATGAGACTTTGTAGGTCTCAGGAATCGGAAGAAGATCGTGAAGCACGGTTATCTGCTAACCGAGAGCACATCGCTCTTTCACGTGAATCGGAAACGTTCACCGAAAGGGAGTCACGTTTAAGTTCACAAAGAACACGGACCGCGACTTTGCGGTCTCAAGAGAGTATCCAGGAACGCGAAGACCGGCTGTCTGCTGATCGGGAGCGCCACTCTCTCTCACGTGAGTCAGAGACATTCACAGAAAGGGAGTCGCGCTTAAGTTCGCAAAGAACTCGGACCGCGACTTTGCGTTCTCAAGAGAATATCCAGGAACGCGAAGTTCGGCTGTCTGCTGATCGGGAGCGCCACTCTCTCTCACGTGAGTCAGAGACATTCACAGAAAGGGAGTCGCGCTTAAGTTCGCAAAGAACTCGGACCGCGACTTTGCGTTCTCAAGAGAATATCCAGGAACGCGAAGTTCGGCTGTCTGCTGATCGGGATTGCTGGCTATACAAGATATAGTTACAAGTATAGGAGGGAACCCCCTCAGTCAATACGGCTTGCCGACACCGACAGTTGGTGGGGAACGAATTAATAGGGAGTATACATCTGAAATAAATTACAACCCCGAAGAGTTAGCAGAAATATTGCGAAATGGCTGTTCAAATTTGACGTCAGAACAACGTCAAATCTTTGATAGAGTATGCTGTAGTGTAGAACATTCATTAGGAGAAATGCTGTTTTTAGATGCACCTGGTGGAACAGGTAAAACTTTCCTCACTAAAGTTATCTTGGCTCAAATAAGGAGCCAAAACAAAATTGCCCTTGCCGTCGCTTCCTCAGGAATAGCTGCCACTTTATTACCAGGAGGAAAAACTGCACATACAACATTTAAAATACCAATCGACTTGGACCGCACAGAAAACCCTGTTTGCAACGTGTCTCGCAATAGTGATAAAGCAAGGGTTTTACGCGATTGCGCCCTTATCGTTTGGGACGAGTGTACGATGGCAAATCGTAAAGCTGTGGAAGCTGTAGATAGAACGTTGCGAGATATAAGACAAAATGACCGACCGATGGGAGGCTTAACGGTGCTATTCTGTGGAGACTTCAGGCAGACACTCCCTATAATACCCAGAGGAACGAGGGCCGATGAAATAGGTGCCTGTTTAAAGAGCTCTATTTTATGGCGTAGTGTCATATTAACTAATTTGAGCTTTAATATGCGAGCATATTTGGGAGGTGACGCAAACGCGCAGGTTTTCTCAAATTTACTACTTCAAATTGGTAACGGCACATACCCGACTCAAGAAGGAGGTAAAGTAACTTTAGTCGAAAGCCTGTGTTCTTCTGTTGCCTCACAGCAGGAACTCATTTCCTCTGTATACGGAGATCCATCAGAGATCTCGAACCATGACGCTGCTTGGCTATGCCAACGAGCTATTTTGGCACCTCGCAACGACCAAGCAGCAGCAATAAATTCTCAAATATTGGTACATGTTTCTGGAGAAAGTAGGGAATATTTATCTATTAACACGGTTTTAGAAGAAGGAGATGCCACCCACTATCCAGTAGAGTTTTTAGACTCTCTAAATACACCAGGTCTTCCAGCACACAAAATTTATTTAAAAGTCGGAGTACCAATCATTCTACTCAGAAATTTAAGCCCACCAAAACTATGCAATGGAACTCGGTTGAGAGTAACAAATCTCCAACGAAATGTCATCGAAGCCGAAATCTTAACAGGTTGCGGCTCCGGTGATGTTGTTTTCATTCCCAGGATACCCATTATCCCCAATAATTTTCCGTTTACTTTCAAACGTGTGCAATTTCCTGTAAGCCTCTGTTACGCTATGACTATTAATAAAGCCCAAGGCCAGACGTTATCCGTTGCGGGTGTAGACCTTACTTTTGATTGTTTTTCACACGGCCAACTCTATGTTTCTCTATCACGTGTTAGCAACCCAAACAACCTTTTTGTATATGCTCCGGGTAATTCCACCGCTAACATAGTATATAGAGAAGCATTAACGTAATCAACTATACCAAAGTCAGAACTCTTATCTAAATCATCAAAAAGGTGATATACTCTTATCTAAACGACGTTGTTTTGCTCTCGACAACCACGCGAACGAAGTCGCGGGCACAGCTAGTAAATTAAATAAGTTTGAAGTGTCCCTTCCTGCATATAAAGACTATTAAAAAATCTTGATATTCTTCCTCAACCATTAATTGACATCTTCATTATCTGTATCATAATCATCAATTATTATTGTTTGAAAATAAAAAAATAAATCTGATTTGCTATAAAATGTGGTAGGTACAGACATGGTAGTCTATCTATGAATATAGAATTGGACATCATCACCAACAGCTTATACCTGGCCAGACGGTGTGGTATAGGGTTTGTGTGAAGTTTTTCTTCTGTTTGCAGAGATGTTGATCTGCATAGTTGGTTCCTTTGTAGGCTGATACCTACGGGATTATCAGGGGTTGTCTCTCTCTCTGTATTCTTAATCCTTCACCACACAGACATAACTCAGGGATGATAAGCAGTATGAATATAAACTAAATACTATGGTGATTGAAAAGGTGTACTGTGAGTTATACCTGAAGTGATACTTGAATAGGTAGGTACCTTGAAAGAAATGGTGCAATATGGTTCATTAGAGAGAAAGAATAATAATAAATATTTTGGACATCTGACACACAACATCATCTAGTCCCAAGCTAAGCAGAGCTTGTGTTATGGGTACTAGACAGCTGATGTTAATACATAAACATACTTTTTTTTTGTAAATACATACATATTATACGTAGTGTAGGACGCCCACAGGCCAGGTGGAGTGATGATTTGCGCAAGATGGCTGGCAGGAGCTGGATGCGAGAAGCCCAAAATCGATCAAAGTGGTGTGCAATGGGAGAGGCCTATGTCCAGCAGTGGACTGATATAGGCTGATGATGATGATACATTGAAAACACCCCGACTCCGAAACAAATATTTGTGAATCACACAAATAATATTTGGTCCGACCCGGGAATCGAACCTGAGACCTCTTGATCAGCAGCCGCATTCGCTAACCACTAGACCAACGAGGCAGTCAATGAAAGCAGATTAACATCAGTTTTAGAAGCGAATGTGATCCGTAGGTAGACTTGTGTCAATTGAAGTATACATAGGTACAAGATTAAAATTAACGGGTTTTTAAACCAAAAAAGGATTAAAACGTAATCTGGCTATGTAAAAACTTTTCATAAATTTTATATAGCCTGTCACCTGGCCTCTATTACAACAAATCTATTGACACCTCTTTCATTAAATCCGTTCAATAGTTTAGATTATGGTGGAAAATACAAACAAACAGCAATGGTTCTAAGTTACCCTCCGTAGTTTACAAGTAGTCCCATCGTCACCATGTCGGGATCTGGTAATGGAATCCTATGGAAATCGAGGGCATCCCATTGATAGGGATATACTATGTACTTTATGTAGGTGTTTTGAAAGTTATTCAAGTATTTGCATCTGCTATTCATTATATTATGATGATGAGCCGATGATGGAAGGTACAACTCCTTAACTGTTAGGAGTTGGAGCTTTAGTTGTATTCTTTCAACCCATTCAGGTGAGGTGACAGTGAGGAAGGGATCAGACCTTCATTTGTATTCGTTCACATGAGCTGATGATAGAAGGTGAACTGGTTAAGGGTTAGAGCATATGCACAAATAGGGTCTCGAAGTATTCCTTTTAGTTGATTAGGTGCTCTGACAGCTAAGGTTACAATTTAAGATACTTTAAGAAGCCGATCTACTAACTTCTGTTCTGTAGAAAAGAAAATACTAGTACTGCGTTACTGTGATGTGAACATTTGTTTATTTCAGCTAGAAATGATGGAACGCAACCCGGGCGAAGACGGAGAGCCGTTGAAGCGAGAGGATTTCTTAAGCCCGGAAGACCTTATAGCGCATCTGCAGAGCCCAACCACAGGAAGGAGGGTTTTAGTCTCCAAAATATTTCTAGACGAGGAGACGACCGTCTTCGAAGCTAAGATAGTATCGAAGCACATAGGTGACGAAGACGTCTACGAAGGTATGTTGGAAATTTTCTGTTAAGGCTTAACCGACTTATGATAATAAAAAAAAAAGAAACCTACTTCAAAGAAAAACTATTCCGAGTACCCAAATCGCGACATTGTGCCTATGATATTTGAGGAGTTCCCTCGATTTCCTTGGGATCCCATCATCAGATCCCGATATGGTGAAGATGGGACCACCTGTACGCTACGCCCATTCCAATGCAAAAAGAATTTTTGAAATCTGTCCATAAACGACGAAATTATCGCTGAGCATACATTAAAAAAAAAAAAAAGATTCCGACGAATTGATAACCTCCTCCTTTTTTTTTGAAGTCGGTTATAACAGTTCTTGAAATACGATAAATCGATTAAAATATTAAAATAATCTATCATATTATTATGATCAAAATAATTTGACTTCATGTAAGTATTGTTTCTGTAAATTTAATAAAAAAAAAAAAAAACTGCCAAGTGCATGTCAGGCCACGCACAGTAAAGGGTTCCTCAGTCACGTGGATTTAAAATCGTATCCAATAGATAATTATTATACTCCAAGATCCCAGAGCCGCCGGACCTACGTCATTTGTGCAAAGCTGAAATTTTCAGGATTATTAGTACAATGTCTTATATCTGGGGGGATGATTGGCCCTTCGGACTGGTCTGGCCGCATACAAAGGGTCTTAAAATAGTACCTACCTTAGATAATATGTATAAAATTTAGGTTTGCTACTATAACGTAGTTTACGTAATTTTTCACAACTTTCAAGACGTCTGGCAGAAGTAATGGCCCACGGAATGTGTCTGGCAGTAATGAATTTTAATTTTAAATAATATTCTTAAAAAAATTGTAAATACTAGCTTTGCACCTTTAACATAGGTAAGTAAGGTTTTTAGGGTTCCTTAGCCAAATGGCAAAAAACGGAACCCTTATAGATTCGTCATGTCTGTCTGTCCGTCCGTCCGTATGTCACAGTTACTTTTTTCGGAAACCATAAGAGGTATACTTTTGAAACTTGGTAAGTAGATGTAATCTGTGAACCGCATTAAGATTTTCACATAAAAATAGAAAAAAAGCAATACATTTTGGGGGTCCCTATACTTGGAACTGAAACTCAAAAAACATTTTTTCATCGAACCCATACGTGTTCTATGGATAGGTATTCAAAAATGATGTTGAGGTTTCTAACATCATTTTTTTCTAAACTGAATAGTTTGCTCGAGAGATACTTCTAAAGTGGAAAAATATGTGTCCCCCCCCCCTGTAACTTCTAAAATAAGAGAGTGATAAAACTAAAAAAAATATATGTTGTACATTACCATGCAAACTACCAACGATAATTGGTTCGAACGAGATCTAGTAAGTAGTTTTTTTTTTTAATACGTCATAAATCGTAAACTGCAATTCACCTTTAATTCAATCAATACACTATTATACAAAACATCGATCCAAGTTACAACGAACTACAAGGACTTTTATATGATGTTACTTGCTGATACGGAACCCTTCATGGGCGAGTCCGACTCGCACTTGGCCGCTTTTTACCATCTGTACTTCGCGCTACCTCAGAAACGGCCCCGCTTTCAAGCTAATGGGTACGCATACATCTTAACAAGACATTGTACTAATAATCCTGAAAATTTCAGCTTTGCACAAATGACGTAGGTCCGGCGGCTCTGGGATCTTGCTCTATTATGTTCACGTAATAATGTGTTAATTTTGTATGACGTTTTCCAAGTGAGCGCATTTTACAAGTTAACCCATTAGTGGCCAAATCAAAACTACAGACCGGATTTTCAAAATTCTTTTATTAATTGAAATTTAATAGCTACAAGAGAAGGTAGTATCACAAAAAAAAACAAATGAAATACTTTTCATGAATTTTCAGTGGTGTTCCCAAATTGGCACAACGGCTACATAAGAGTGAAAAATTGCGAAACACGATTTTTCAATACACAGGGTTTTCTTGCACTTCTAGCAACACGAGCGACCTCTAATATGGCACACAGCACATTGCACTCGTTTTGGAAGCTTTTCAGACCGCTGCTAGTAAAAAAAATATCAAAATATACCTTGTGGTTTGCAGGATTTGGGACTAATTTGTTGAGCAGGCTTTTTACAACTCTAGTACCTAATGACTGCGTATTAGAGGTAGTCAACTTACCACAATATATATCAAAGGTGTAGCAGTATTCGCTTGCGGCAACCCAATTCTTGTCACCAAATCGTACAGGGCTACCCGAATGAACTGTTTCGCTGAATGATGGCCGTAATATTTTATCATGGATACATCAATTGACAAAGTTTCATAAAAACACTCCATTGGTTGAATTTTTTCATCAATATGCCATTGAGTTTTCTAACTTTGAACATCTAGTCTAGTGTACTTGGTGCATCATTGTTATCTACAAGATGCAAATTGCGTGTTATTTCTTTAAGTCTCTTTCTGGACATAGGTTTTGACACCACTGCAACACCAATATCCTCATCCAATGGCCAGTAATGTTTTGATATGCAGTTTGTGATATATATCAGTATTCCCAAAAAAGTTTTCAGCTCTATAGCAGTGACAATGAAGTTGTGCCGATTATTTTGATTGGAATACAACATGCTACTACAACTCAGCAATAAGTTTTGGAACTTCTGAAATATTGCAACGGGTGTAGTTCCTGCTTGGCGCGATTTTGGAGAGCTAATATATGGTAAGTTTGTTCAAAGGTTGTCGAGTAATTAGGTGAAAATTTCGCCAAAGCGAAAGACTGGATGACTGTCGGCACGCAGAGACAGTGGGCTGCTCTGGTTGGGTCGATCTAAAGGAAGGTCGTGACCTTTTAGCAGCCAAAGGTTCATCATCACTATCCTTGGATTCCCGAGTACCCACGTTGCGAACAAATACTTCAATATTATCTGGGACATCTTTTGGTAGGCCCACATCATCATCTTCTTCTTCTTCGTCAGTCACAACGCTTGGCTCTGGTGGATTGTTCGCTAAATCATACTCCAAGCCGTCGTCACTATCCTCAGCTATTATGCTGATAGCTTCTTCTAAGCCCCTGAAGTCATCAGTACCACTAAAATATTGCCTGCGATTCATATTGATTCTGTAAATAAAATGGCTATTTTCGGTACACTTGTAGCCGTTGTACCCAAATTGGCACACCGAAATTTATGTCACTATGTTTTTATACACATGTAAAATAACTTCAATAAAATAACTTTAGAGGTTAGATTAGTTACTTATTTTACGAAAATATCAACAATATTCATGATATTCATCATCTGTAATAAAAAATAAGAACAAAATTACGCATACCCGTAGTGTCCTCCGGATAACGAACTTGAATGTATCCAAAACGAAAGATTTTTGAACAAATTAGTATATTCCGATGTTTTTACCTAATGAACACACCTTCGACTGCACAACAAAGTAACACAATATTAACTATTGTCAAAGCTTTTTTTATCTACCCTCTTTTATGAAGTGTTCCCAAATTGGCACAGTGGTCAAGAACGGGTTAAGTCACCATAACTCCTGAATTAATAAAGTCATCTAATTCGTTATAGTTTCCTTGAAAGTTCATTATGTGGACCACCATCACGAATTTTTCCAGATTTTTTGGTCCAGCCGTTTAGCTTTTAGAGGGGGGGGGGGGGGGACGCCCTGTTTTTACAAAAAAGTGCCCTTTAAAGTGGAATTTCTCGCAAACGGATACCTGAATCAAAAAATCGTCTTCGAAACCCTGTATTGTTTTTAAAATACCTATCTAATGATACCCCACACGATGGGGTAACCGCGAGAAAAAATTTACATCCCCACTTTACGTGTAGGGGAGGTACCCCAAATAAAAATATTTTTCAAAATTTTATTATAGCACTTTGTCGGCGTAATAACAATACATATTCATGCAAAGTTTCATCTTTCTACCACTTACCGTTTGGACGGTAAGTCGAGGACGGACGGACGGACGGACGGACGGACATGACGAATCTATAAGGGTTCCGAGTGATATACTTCGGAACCCTAAAAAGAAACTAAAATAGTTTGACTTCAAGATTGATTATTTGCAAGGAATTAAGTCGAAATTTTGGAATTTAAGTTCAAACTTAGATTAAAGAACAATAACTCTGTGCATTAATCAATTAATTTTTGGACCACTGACTTAAAATGTAACTATGCACGCGTTAGTAAAATTTAACTTTGAAACGCGTGGTTAATTATGTTTAAATCCAGAGTTATGAGAAAATACATTTGAAAAATCACATAATACTTACAAAACAGACCTTCAAGTGACTGTGTTAGCATTTTTTTTTATTCTGGGCCAATTATATATCATAATAGTGTACATTTTATTTATTTACAATACTGACTTAAAGAATATTATATCGATAGAGTTTGATTTCAAATCGAATCGGTGACGTGTAAGGGCGTCACTAATTTCGAAATTTGTTGAACTGTCAAAAAGATAATAAAAGAATAGACAGAGTATAGGTTAGTCACAGATTAGGAATGCCGTGAAAGACTTGACTGAATTTATTCAAGTCAGTACAATGACCGCTTGGTGAACCGCACTAATCGCAACGCTAGGTGCGACCCCATCAATGCCTTTTGATTTTAGTAACTCGCCTGTTTCCATTTCATCAAGGCAAGCTGTAGTTTATAGGTACTAACTTACACACGATGCCAATTGCTTTGTAGACCACCTTATCAGTAGCAGAAATGTTGCGTCTGAATATGATTTTGGAACCTATGCTCTTTTTAGGGTTCCGTAGCCAAATGGCAAAAACCGGAACCCTTATAGATTCGTCATGTCTGTCTGTCTGTCTGTCCGTCCGTCCGTCCGTATGTCACAGCCACTTTATTCTGAAACTATAAGAGCTATACTGTTGAAATTTGGTCAGTAGATATATTCTGTGATTACCGCAATTATATTTTTAAACAAAAATTTTAACAAAAAGGAACCGACTTCAATGAAAAACTATTCCGAGTACCCAAATCGCGACATTGTGCCTATGATATTTGAGGAGTTCCCTCGATTTCCTTGGGATCCCATCATCAGATCCCGATATGGTGACAATGGGACCACCTGTAAGCTACGCCCATTTCAATGCAAAAAGAATTTTTGAAATCGGTTCATAAACGACGAAGTTATCGCTGAACAAACATAAAAAAAAAAGAATCCGACGAATTGAGAACCTCCTCCTGGGTGATAGGATCACAAGGAAATCGAGGGAACTCCTCAAATATCATAGGCACAATGTCGCGATTTGGGTACTCTGAGTTGTTTTTCATTGAAGTCGGTTCCTTTTTGTAAAAAAGCGGCCAAGTGAGAGTCGGACTCGCCCATGAAGGGTTCCGTACCAGCAAGTAACATCATATAAAAGTTCTTGTAGTTCGTTGTAACTTTCATCGATGTTTTTAGGGTTCCGTAGCCAAATGGCAAAAAACGGAACCCTTATAGATTCGTCAAGTCTGTCTGTCTGTCTGTCTGTCTGTCCGTCCGTATGTCACAGCCAATTATTTCCGAAACTATAAGAGCTATAATATTGAAATTTGGTCAGTCGATGTATTCTGTGAACCGCATTAAGATTTTGACATGAAAATAGAAAAAAAACAATACATTTTGGGGGTCCCCATACTTGGAACTGAAACTCAAAAATTTTTTTTTCATCAAACCTATACGTGTGGGGTATCTATAGATAGGTGTTCAAAAATGATGTTGAGGTTTCTAATATCATTTTTTTCTAAACTGAATGGTTTGCGCGAGAGACCCTTCCAAAGTGGAAAAATGTGTGTCCCCCCCCCCTCTAACTTCTAAAATAAGAGAGTGATAAAACTAAAAAAAATATATATTGTACATTACCATGCAAACTACCAACGAAAATTGGTTTGAACTAGATCTAGTAAGTAGTTTTTTTTTAATACGTCATAAATCGTAACACGCAATTTACCTTTCATCCAATCAATACACTAGTATAAAAACATCGATGAAAGTTACAACGAACTACAAGAACTTTTATATGATGTTACTTGCTGATACGGAACCCTTCATGGGCGAGTCCGACTCGCACTTGGCCGCTTTTTTATACTAGTGTATTGATTGGATGAAAGGTATATTGCGTGTTACGATTTATGACGTATTAAAAAAAAAACTACTCACTAGATCTCGTTCAAACCAATTTTCGTTGGTAGTTTACATGTTAATGTACAACATATATTTTTTTTAGTTTTATCACTCTCTTATTTTAGAAGTTAGAGGGGGGGACACACACATTTTTTCACTTTGGAAGTGTCTCTCGCGCAAACTATTCAGTTTAGAAAAAAATGACATTAGAAACCTCAACATCATTTTTGAAGACCTATCCGTAGATACCCCACACGTATAGGTTTGATGAAAAAAAAATTTTTGAGTTTCAGTTCCAAGTATGGGGACCCCCAAAATGTATTGTTTATTTTCTATTTTTATGTAAAAATCTTAATGCGGTTCACAGAATACATCGACTGACCAAATTTCAACAGTATAGCTCTTATAGTTTCGGAAATAATTGGCTGTGACATACGGACGGACAGACAGACAGACAGACAGACAGACAGACAGACAGACAGACAGACTTGACGAATCTATAAGGGTTCCGTTTTTTGCCATTTGGCTACGGAACCCTAAAATTATTTTAGAAGTTAAAGGGGGGGGGGGACACACATTTTTCCACTTTGGAAGTGTCTCTCGCGCAAACTATTCTTTTTAGAAAAAAATGATTTCAGAAACCTCAACATCATTTTTGAACACCTATCCTTAGACACGTATGGGTTTAAAAAAATATCAGCTTAAATTAAAAATTATGACAAAGATAAAACTTTGCATGAATATGTGTTAGGATTACAAAATGCTAGAATAAAATTACGAAAAATATTTTTATTTGGGGTACCTCCCCTACACGTAAAGCGGACATGATTTATTTTTAACCGACTTCAAAGAATAGGAGGAGGTTCTCAATTCGTCGGAATATTTTTTTATTTTGTTTTATGTATGTTCAGCGATAATTTCGTCGTTTATGAACCGATTTCAAAAAAATATTTTTGCATTGGAATGGTCGTAGCTTACAGGTGGTCCCATTATCACCATTTCGAGATCTGATGATGGGATCCTAAGGAAATCGAGGGAACTCCTCACATATCATAGGCACAATTTTCGCGATTTGGGTACTCGGAATAGTTTTTCATTGAAGTCGGTTCCTTTTTGTTAAAATTATCTCGTCTCTACCTCATCGTGTAGGTTATCATTAGATAGGTATTTAAAAATATTAAGAGGTTGCTAAGATTATTCCCAGTAAAGTTGTCCTGCATAGTTTGTCTCTTAGTCGCTTCTTACGACACTCACGGGAGGAATATTGGTGGTGACACTCTGTAACACTAGATGAACTAATGTAAGTATATATATTTCAGAGAACGAAATGATTAATTGTCACGTGTGTGATGTAGCCGTGCCGAGGCCGCACTACAGGGACCACGCTCAGGGTTTTACACATCAAAGTAAGAAGAAAATTAGCACTAAGTTCATGGAAAGTTTGTTAAATGACAACAATTTACCCATTGAGAATAACATATACACGAATAATTCGTATTACTGCTCGCCCTGCGTCAAGATAGTCTCTGCTGGTCAGATATTGTACCACGGCTTGTCCGAAGAACATCACCAGGCTGTCGAGAAAGAGTCCGCTTTAAACGTATTTGTCAAAAGATTTATTGACACAGAAGAACCGCAGGAGTCTCGGTCAATCACTGACAGTCCTCTCCTCTTTTACGAAGTGGATAGTGATCGACCCGAGTCAGTAGCTTCTGGGTCTAACAGCCATCAGCCTGAATTAGCTTCAGAGTTAAACGATTATCAGCCTGAATCAGCTTCAGAGTCGAACGATGATCAGCCTGAATCAGCTTCAGAGTCGAACGATGATCAGATTGAATCAATAGCCTCTGGGTCAAACGATAGTCAGCTGGAGGGTACAGTCGCTTTGCTTGATCGTAATGGAACTATAGGGAGAGTACTGAATACAATACAACCTACTACTAACTACCAGCCAAATGAACCACACACATCTAGTACAAGCCTAACGAACGATAACGCGGGCGATTCGGACGAAATCAAAGAGTTTAAAGTATACGCCAAGAGAATGCTCGAGAAATATAAGATAAATATTTGTACGTGGGTCCAAGCGAATGAACCTCGGCACTTGACGTTGGAGGCACCCAACGGCAATATACTGAAGGTCACCGTGGATATATTCCACAGTTTCAGGAAGAGCTCCTCCGAAGTGTTGTGTCAGGTGTGTGACACGATGGTCGCGCTGGACGAGAAGAGAGCGCACATCGACAACGAGAAACACGTTCGCTTAATCGCTAATCATGTTGATAATATGTTTCGTCGTAAGGTACGTTCAGTTTTTTATGTCTTTTACTGAAGTTCTTGAAAAGGTATCAGTTTTGAGTCCGGGGCTTGTAAGCTCATGTTCAACGGGCATCCTAAGCGTGTGTGCGTGTATACGTATGTGCGCACGTGCTTGTGTATGAATGTGTGACTGCGCGTGCATGTGTGCTTGCATGTTTTTTTCGTCTTTGAAGGAAACTGGTATTACATACCTATCACAAGATCATAAGTTTCTTTCTCAAAAAATCTACAAAAGTTCATTATTCTAGTCTATATGATGAACTAAGGAAAACTATAATGACTTTAGATAACTTTGTTAGTTAGTAGTTAGTAGGAGTTGTAGAGGCCTAACTTTTAATAGTAGATTAGTAGCCAAGGGCTGTAAGGCATCAATTGCAGCCCGAGATATTATTTAAATTTAATTTTTTTTGGGATTTTTTTATAATTACGTGCCAATTAGGAAAAAACATGAGTTCTTCAAGTGATGAAGATATAAGCTGCACTCCCGATTCAATGAAAATGGAAGCTGCAGATAAAATGTTTTATTCTTATAATGCCGGTTTTTTAGGGTTCCGAAGTTCATAACTCGGAACCCTTATAGATTCGTCATGTGCGTCTGTCCGTCCGTCCGTCCGTCCGTCCGTCCGTCCGTCCGTCCTCGACTTACCGTCCAAACGGTAAGTGTTAGAAAGATGAAAGTTTGCATGAATACGTGTTGTAATTACGTCGACAAAGTGCTACAATAAAATTATGAAAAATAATTTTATTTGGGGTACCTCCCCTACACGTAAAGTGGGGATGTTTTTTTTTTCTCGAGGCTACCCCGTCGTGTGGGGTATCATTAGATAGGTCTTTTAAAAACAATAAAGGGTTTCCTAGACGATTTTTTGATTTAGGTATCCGTTTGCGAGATATTTCACTTTAAAGGGCACTTTTTTGTAAAAACAGGGCGTCCCCCCCCCTCTAAAAGCTAAACGGCTGGCTCAAAAAATCTGAAAAAAATCGTATGGTGGTACATCTAATGAACTTTGAAGGAAAACTATAACCGATTAGATGACTTTCTTAGTTCAGGAGTTATAAAGGCTTATATGGTAAAATGCGCTCAATTGGAAAACGCCATACAAAATTAACGTATTAATACGTAAACATAACAATTATCTATTGGATACGATTTTAAATCCACATAAAATTATAGGTGACTGAGGAACCCTTTCCTGTGCGTGGCCTGACACGCACTTGGCCGATTTTTTTCTACTTACCTCACAATCGAGATGTAAAGCAGAATAGTTAGCTCGGGTGTAAGCACCAATTGCACCCTCGAACTATAGGCGGGCGCCTAAATATCTCGGGCTGCAATTGATGCCTTACAGCCCTTGGCTACTAATCTACTATTCTTAAGAAAATTGTGTAAAAAAATAAGTACGAAACGAAATAATAACTAATAAGTCGTCATCTAACGAAATATTAAACACGATTTATGCGTGTCCTGGCGTGCACTTGGCCAATTTCATTTTGTAATAAGTTTTTTTACTGTAAGGATATGATACAGCTGTAACTTTACTCTTCAATCATAAAATAAAATGTATGTTTCAGATAAACGACGCATGGAGTCATGACCTGGTTGGAAACATATTCTATTTCGTTGGAACACAGCACATGTTTGCACAAATTAACGACGATCCACCACCAGTAAACGAAGCGACCTCTGTCAACGAAGTAAATCATATTGAATGTAAAATTTGCCGCATCAATATACATAAAAACAATTTCCTTGGACATCTCCAAGGTAAAAAACATAAGAGGATCAAACAGATGTTTGAGAAACAAACCAGAGAACGGGCACCAGGTCCACCCGAGTCCCGGCAAGACCAACAGGAATCAGGCCCACTCCAGACCCCACGAGAACAACAAGAACCAGGTCCGCTCCAGACCCTACAAGACCAACAAGCGCCAGGTCCACTCCAGACCCTACAAGACCAACAGGCACCAGGTTCACTTCAGACCCTACAAGACCAACAAGCGCCAGGTCCACTCCAGACCCTACAAGACCAACAGGCACCAGGCTTACTTCAGACCCTACAAGACCAACAGGCACCAGGTTCACTTCAGACCCTACAAGACCAACAGGCACCAGGTTCACTTCAGACCCTACAGGACCAACAGGCACCAGGTTCACTTCAGACCCTACAGGACCAACAGGCACCAGATCCACTCCAGACCCTACAAGACCAACGGGCACCAGGTCCACTCCAGAGCCTACTAAACCAACAGGAACCAGGTCCAATCCAGACCCTACAAGACCAACAGGAACCAGGTCCAATCCAGACCCTAGAAGACCAACAGGAACCCAGCACAAGTCGAGAACACATTGACGACAGAAATGGCCCGATGGACGTCGAGGCTTTTATTGTGTACCTGAAGAAGATGGTACTAAAATATAACTTGAAATATAACCTGCCAGTTGTTAAAAACGGAGGTCTCGTGGTTGTGTCACCGAATGGCTTTGAAGCCACAGTTACTGTGGAAAGTTTCCACGGGTACAAGCCCACGCAGAGCAGCATGTATTGTCAGCTGTGTCAGATGACAATATCTGTAGACACGCGAGCCCACAGCGAGACTTTTATTCACCTTAAGCATGTTACCCAATACATAGATAAAAACTTTATTCGGAAGGTAAGATTTAATTTTGTAGTATAGTGTAGCAAATATTAATGACTAGCTTTCCGCCCGCGGCTTCGCCCGCGTGGAATTCGTTTATATCGCGCGACACGGTAAGGGTAGATTAAACATTATTTTCGTGTTGAAAAGTATCCTATGTCCTTTCCTAAGTTCGTTTCACTAAACTTCGTTTAAAAATAAATTTATTTGTAAGAGAAAAAAACAAATACTTGGTTTTTTGAATTTTTCACATATAATTTGAGGTTATGTGAAAAGTGTAAATAAAAAAGTTGTAGATCTTTTAATCGAGAAATCGAGATAAACCGTTTTTTACCCTTTGTTTTATATATTTAGCCATCCAAAGTGGCTCTACCCTGCCTGATGGATAGCAGGAGCAGAATCCAAGAGTCGGGGCTACCTTGCTGCTAATGCAGACAATAATGTATGGTGGCCCACACTATGGCGGCTTAGTGAGATGCTTTTTCACGCCCCGCTTAAAGGACCCGAAAACATCCCCCCCCTGCTACCCCTTACCGTCCTCAGATCGCCTGTAAATTATTTTTCCTCACATTTTTTTAATATTCTCCTCCTTTTCCAATAGGTTTCATCCTACTATAATTTTATTTGTTTTCAAAACTTATCTACCCTGGTCTACTGGTCTTTAGAGGTCGTGTTGTAGAAGTGAAACGCTTGGTAGTCGATTGGAATATGAATATTTTATTGGCAGGATGCATTATATATATTTACAAAGTTAGTCTTACAATAGGGGTAGTGTTTGTGAGCATTCAAACTACAAGGAC
Source organism: Phragmatobia fuliginosa (assembly GCA_932526445.1). Classification (NCBI taxonomy): domain Eukaryota; kingdom Metazoa; phylum Arthropoda; class Insecta; order Lepidoptera; family Erebidae; genus Phragmatobia; species Phragmatobia fuliginosa. Next base: position 5,884,384 of record OW052084.1, on the reverse strand, counting down.
CAATAGCGTGCGGGTGTCGATCTATGACGTAAGAGCGCGCGATATATAATTACTCGCGACATTCGCTTCACCCGCCAGTACACGATAATATTCCACGCAGGCACGTTGTCGCTCCTCGAGCGCGCGGCTGATGTCTGGGGGCGCACCCGCTACATATATACTTCGACGCTTGCTCGCGCGCCTCAGTGCGCGGATCGCTATGATTGCGGTAGGACCTGTGGTATGCTTGTAGGTCACTACAGGTCTATATGTCATTTACAAACTATCATCATGGTTGCCATGCAAGTGTGTTATGCCTAGCAACCTGTGAAGTTTTGACAGGAGTCAGTGATACATTTTGACATTTACGATTTATGTATTTTTAAAATCACCTACCTTTCGCCAGTGTATCTCGATTATTGCACTAAAAAGTAGCCTATGTCCTTTCCCAAGTTCAATTCTATCTTCATACCAAATTTCATCAAAATCGGTTCAGTGGTTTAGGCGATAAAGCGTAACAGACAGACAGAGTTACTTTCGCATTTATAATATTAGTAGTTAAAAGTAGTTAATTAGTAGTTAAAGTAGTTAGTAGGGATAAGCTGACTCACGCAACGACTTCCGCCTCCTTTTGTCCGTAATGTGAATACATTTTGAACTTCGTGGTGACAGCCTTTAGCCATCCTCGAAAGTTGAGCTATATAACACTGAAAGAATTTTCAAATGTGTCCAGTAGTGGATTAGCTCAAGAGTTGAAGCTGAAAAGTTTGGTTTGGTTAAACGCGCTAATCTCAAGTCCTAGATAAGTCCTAGTCTGATTTGAACAAATGTATCAGTGTTAGATAGGGCAGGGCAGTTATCGCGGAAGTCTATAAACTATGTATCATCTAGCTACGACTCAAAGGAGCTGAGTATCATCTTGAGAAAATAATTCATTTTGAGAGCTTCTATTGCGTGCGCTGCGTTAAGTTAAAATAGATGTTAAATGCAGGAAAAAAATATTTTGGGTAACTGCTATTTGCTAGCTCAAATTTTTAGAGTTCCGTAGTTCATGACTCGGAACCCTTATAGATTCGTAATGTCCGTCCGTTCGTCCGTCCGTACTCGACTTACCGTCCAAACGGCTAGTACTAGAAAGATGAAATTTTGCATGGATATGTGTTTCTATTACGTCGGCAGTGCTACAATAAAATAATAAAAAATATTTTTATTTAGGTTACCTACACGTAAAGTAGGGATGTTTTTTTCTCGCGGCTTCCCCATTAAGTGAGGTATCGTTAGATAGGTCTTTGAAAAACATGAGGAGGTTGGTGACATGATTTTTTAATTTAGGTATCCGTTTGCGAGTTAATTAACTTTAATAGTAGATTAGTACCCAAGGGCTGTAAGGCATCAATTGCAGCCCGAGATATTTAGGCGCACGAGCGCAGCGAGGGCGCCTATAGTTCGAGGGTGCAATTGGTGCTTACACCCGAGCTAACCTATTCTGCTTTACATCTCGATTGTGAGGTAAGTACAAAAAAACCAGCATTATAAAAATAAAACATTGTTAATTGCTGCTTCAGCTTCCATTTTCATTGAATCGGGAGTGCAGCTTATATCATCATCACTTGAAGAATTCAAGTTTTTTTCCTAATTAGCACGTAATTATAAAAAAATCCCAAAAAAAGTTTTCTATTCCCACCTCTTTTCATTAAAAAGAAACAAGTAAAGAACTTTTTAATTGTTTTTTTCAAGAATGAAATTGAGCTTCGCCGTTCGATATTTAAAATTGATGACTAATATAATCACACGAAGACAAGGCTGAATAGCAAAGCGACCTCTTTGGTCATTGGGCTGAATGCATGATGTCTTTGCCAGTATGATGGTTAGATGTACGCGAACTTTTTGTGAGGAAGAAGCGTTTTTTTTTTAATTACTTACCGCCCTAGGCTACATCTAGCTACATTATTACCCTAGAGCGCTAATAAGTCACAGCCCCATTTGGATGTAATAAGAACCTACTTACCGAACATGAGAGATGTAAAGGACATTTTTTGCAAAAACAGGGCGTCCCCCCACTCTAAAAGCTAAACCGCTAGCTAAACATAATGGTAGCCCATGATGAACTTTAAAGGAAGACTATAACGTATTACGTAGCTTTGTTAGTTAAGGAGTTACAAAGACCTAACTTGTAAAATACACTTACTGGGAAAACTTCGTACTAAAATAACGAAATTATAAGTAAACAACAATTATTTGAAAATCGGCCAAGTGCGTGTCAGGTCACGCACAGGAAAGGGTTCCTCAGCTCCCACCCATAATGGTACGTGGATTTAAAATCGTTTCCAATAGATAATTATTAAGTTTACGTATTAATGCGTTAATTTTGTATGACGTTTTCCAAGTGAGCGCATTTTACAAGTTAAGTCTCCATAACTCCTGAATTAATAAAATGCCCTTTAGAGTGGAATTTCTCGCAAACGAATACCTAAATCAAAAAATCGTCTTAGAAACCCTTTATTGTTTTTAAAAGACCTATCTAATGATACCCCATGCGATAGGGTAGAACAAATTTACATCCCCACTTTACGTGTAGGGGAGGTACCCCAAATAAAAATATTTTTCATAATTTTATTGTAGCACTTTGTCGACGTAATTACAACACATATCCATGCAAAGTTTCATCTTTCTAGCACTTACCGTTTGGACGGTAAGTCGAGGACGGACGGACAGACGGACTTGACGAATTTATAAGGGTTCCAAGTGATATACTTCGGAACCCTAAAAAAAGGCGTGGCTAAATGCAATAGGCTGGTGACGGGCAGCAGCGTCACCGGTGCAAAAAGGTATGCTCTGCGATCACCAACCCGCCTGCCCAGCATGGTGATTACGGGTAAACCCTCCATGAGCAAGCAACAAAAGCCACGGCCTCCAGTTCCCGGTAGTCCCGCTATTCCTGGTCATGGTGGCGAACGAGGTAACGGCGGGACAGGGGGTGCTAAGAATCTGGCAACGTATAACGGCCTCAAGTTACGACTAGATTCGCATTTGGCACAACTCGAGGTGGAATTTGGGAAGATTAGGTGGCAATTTTTTTTTTTTCGGACATCTCACACAACATCATCTAGTCCCAAGCTAAGCGCAGAGCTTGTATTACGGGTACTAGACAACTGATATAAAAACATAGATATCCTTTTTTTTATATTATTAATAGTAGATTTAGAAAAGTATATTAATTTTCTAATTATGTAATATGGTTATTATGTTTTTCAGATAAACCTAGTGATGTATCACTGTATGTTGTGCAACGTAACTGTCCATAAGAGGGCCGAGCACGTGGCTATTGATTCCTCACATGACGCCAACAGACAAGCCAGGGTCTCTAACGTTCAGCTAGTCCAAACAGACAAGAGAAGGAAGCTCATCCACTGTGATGTCTGCGATATTTACGTGACACCGAACACTTTCCAAGATCACCTCAATGGCCAACGGCACTTGAAAACCATCAGGGAATATTGTGACGAAACAGAGACTCCTGCAAATATGATATTTTGCAGCGTTTGCATTAGAACTATACATTGCAATAGTTTCCAAGAACACTGCAAGGGCAAGAGGCACGTGGCGAATGCCAAGAATGCGAACAGAAATGTAGGAGAATCTCAAACTCAACCCGCCGAACCAGTAGCTCACGGCTCACAGACAGTACCGAACCAGCCAGAGACGAGCTTCCTGGAATATTTGAAATCAATGATCGCTAAATACAAATTGAACTGTGCGCTTCCCGTCGTAGAAGACAATCATGTGGTTATCACGACTCCTAACGGCAACACAGAGAAGTTCACGATTGAAGTGTTCCACAGCTACAAGCAAGCGGAGAGCTCGGTGGTGTGTCAAGTGTGCAGAATGAACGTGCTGTCTACAGACACAAGCGAGCACAGCAGGACCAGACTGCACATTGTCAACATTCTAAAACCCGTCGATGATAACTTTTCTAGGAAAGTAAGTTTATAAACTATTTTTCCCCCCCACAATGTCACAAAACTCACAAACCACCACCTTCAAATTTACCACCTTATAAATATTAGTATGTATGTTTGTATGTATGTATAGAGACGTAATATATTCAGCACTAAGATTACTTCTGTCTGTTTCAGATCAACAAGTCATGGAACCACTGTCTGGTGTGCAATATCACAGTCCTGAGCCGCCTCGATCACGCGTCGTACAGTCCTATACACAAGAGAACCAGTGAACTAAGCGCAGCCCCACGCGATGGGAGCGGCTATGGAAACCCTCACAAAATGTTTTGTAACGACGTCTATTCATAATTCGTTTGCATCACAAAGTTGATTAAGAGCTGAGGCAGACATTGGATTTTTTTATATCTATCAAACAAATCATGTTACATCGTTTTTGTCTAATAAACAAACTTCTATATAAATTATAGTTGTCAAAGAAATAGTAAACCGAAATAATTAATTAATTATACATATTTTAAAAAGTTTTTTTTTACTGGCAATGATTGATTATTTTTTTTTAAAAATTTTCTTGTGCTTACTGACTTGTAACGACGTCTATTCATAATTCGTTTGCACCACAAACTGGATTACGAGATGAGACAGACATTGAAAATCATATTTTTTTTAATCTATCAAACAAATCATGTTACAATTTTAAGAAGTTTATTGTTACTGTCAATTTTTTTTAGTTTACTTGTGTTTTTATGTTTTTTTTTATAAAGGATAGAGACAAAGAGTCCATCTTTGTGTAGAGTATCGGTGTAAAGAGTTTCAATGAGGCGCTTCAATAGACTGCATCTAAAATATATTTTACAGAAAGGCTAAAAAGTAGAATAAGACAGAATCACTACCAAGTGTATAAACTAGTCCATAGAGCAACAAGGGCCCGGGAGTAGCCATAGCGTCTTTTTCCGATACAAAACGGACATTTGTTGCAGGGGAATCTGCACACATATACATGTTTTAAACTCGCATACAAAAACAATTGTTTCTCAATTTAAACTCAAATTCAAAATTTCACACACATAAACATTTGGGCTGATGCTTTGACAGAGGGGAAGGCATGCGTATGGCTGCTTCCTACCGTGTTGCTCTGTGTACTGTATTTACTATAAACTTGACTCCGTGTACTATGGCTATGTTGATATCATAGTTAGTTCGAAGCCAGCGCCGTTGCGTCAGGAACTGGAACCTCTATTGTCCGTACACAACCGCACCAACTACATTTAATACAGGCACCACACTTCCTTATGCGCTATTCTTTGTGCGGGTTATTCGCGCGCATACGGCGAAGTGTGGAGAGTATATTCGTTTCGTTCACCATAAAAATGACAATCACACATCTCTACAACACACATATTTGCCTTATTTGATGCTTATTTGGCATACCAGTTCGAAGTGTGGATGGGGCATGTTTGTTGTTTGCGCGCATAACTAATATTTGGGCGAAGTGTGGTGCCTGCATTAGATGGCACTGCTTGTCCTGCTCCATATTTTTTACTGCGCGTTTAATTTAGATGACAAATTAATATTTTTTATAGATAAACTTATGTAAGTAATGACAAAAATATTGTGTGTCTACTTAGTACAAGGTATAGAACCCAGATTCCTTATTTCTTTCCTTGATTGTATGATATTGGTTCGGTTTACCTACTATTTAATCATGTTTCTAAAGTTATATAAAACTATAATTTGTTTTTGTATTTTTACTTCAAATTGTTGTTTCACTTTATGTTTTTTAACTAGTATTTTGAGTGCATGAAGCAAGGCTTTATGCGGGTGTGCCTTACCCTAGCAAAAGCAAAAAAAAAATTTTTTTTATATTTTTTTTTTTTGACAAGAAAATGTTACTAAACATTGTTAATATTTATTTAATTCATTGTAAAAAGAAAAAAAAATATCTAAGTTAGTATCTAAACATGTTGAAATTACTCAACTATCTGTGATTTTTCTAAACATTCAAGTACTTATGTGAGTATATAAGACTGATTTTAAATAAAAGAAATTTAATCATACTCAGTTCAATATTTTTGTCACCCTGACCTAACTTTTTAGGGTTCCGTTGCCAAATGGCAAAAAACGGAACCCTTATAGATTCGTCATGTATGTCTGTCTGTCGGTCTGTTAGTCCGTATGTCACAGCCACTTTTTCCAAAAGTACAAAAAACTATACGGTTGAAACTTGATGTATTATGTGAACCGCATTAAGATTTTCACACAAAAATAGAAAAAAAAAAGTCGTGTGGCACTCGGGGACTGCCGCGGTAAAGCTATTGCATAGCATTTTTAACCGACTTCAAAAAAAGTAGGAGGTTCTCAATTCGTCGGAATATTTTTTTATTTTTTTTATGTATGTTCAGCGATAATTTCGTCGTTTATGAACCGATTACAAAAAATCTTTTTGCATTGGAATGGGCGTAGCTTACAGGTGGTCCCATCATCACCATATCGGGATCTGATGATGGAATCCCAAGGAAATCGAGGGAACTCCAAACAAACAAATACCATAGGCACAATGTCGCGATTTGGGTACTCGGAATAGTTTTTCATTGAAGTCGGTTCCTTTTTGTTAAAAATATTTATCAACCTAAGCAATTATAATTATTTATTTATTTTTTATTTAAGCAGTAGGTGTTTTTTTTCTTTGATATAATTATTCAAGTTTACAAATAATATACACTTGTCTTTTTACCAACTATACATTCTAACAATATTGTAGCCACAATACATCCTACATTATTACACGTATTTAGATAAGCCACATATTATAAGATACAGTCAAAGATTAAGACGCTGAGTGCAGCCAACGACCTTGAGCAATGGATACGCCCCTATTTTGTTCGATAAAGCAGCGAAGCGTTTGAGACGCGGTTCGTTATCGGGACTACTACAGTCTCCGAGAACTAATATTCGTCTTTGAATTTGCACTCTGCTTTTAACACAGGGCCTTAGAATATTTTAGAGAGGGCAAAATAAAAATGCTATCGTAATGGTATAATAAAAAAAGTCATGTGGCACTCGGAGACTAAAGCTATTGCATAGTATTTTTTATCAACTTAAGCAATTTAATTATTTATTTATTTTTTATTTATGTAGTATTTTTTTCTATAACATTAAAAACAAAAAAGTGGGTAGTAAACCAATACAAAAGTAAAATTTGTGATCTGCTTAAAAAAAATTGTTTTTAATTAATTTGATATATATTTTTGGACTTACATGACACTAATTTTGTGCTAAGCTAACCGGCTGCCGGAGAATTTAGATTTCCTAACAATATACCAACAAAATCATAATTTTCTATCAGTTCACTTTTCCTTCACTATGACCGGTGTGCAAGCTACCCTTGACAGCCTAACTGGCATCTTCAATAAAAGGATGGAGGACTTCGAAGCCCAGCTCACCAAAACATCCAGCTCCTCGGTTAGTGTGTCAAGCTTGTCAACCAAATTTGCTGCCTTCAGAGACTTTGTCACTCAGGCCCTACAACTGATACAGCAGCAGGTGGGGGCTCTGTCACGCACTGTGGATAGATTGGAAATGCAGGGACGAAGGAAAATTCTGCTTCTGCATGGTGTTGAGGAGAATGAAGGTGAAAATGTTGCTAACACCACAGTAGAATCCCTCACGCAGTGTGTGGGTGGACGGGACTTCACGGCAAGTGACATCAAGCGCTGTCAAAGGCTGGGCCGAGCCACTCCTAACAAAAAAGCCAGACCTATACTGATCAAGTTTACCGACGTGACTGTTCGTGACAGAATCTGGTACAGTAAAACTAAGCTGAAGGGTTCTGGTATCACGGTGTCAGAGTTTTTGACCCGGCCTAGGCATGAGCTATTCATGTCGGCCCGCGAGAGGGCAGGGATAACAAAGTGTTGGACCAAAGAGGGTAATGTTTACATCGTGGGCCCCGACGATACACGTCATCGGGTGTCGTCCTTAGCTGAGCTTGATAAGGTCCTCTCTTTAACACCGAAACCGTCCGTCGCGGTCCCTAAAGCCCCTGGGACGAAGACTAAGCGTGGTGCTGCAGCAAAAAAGTAGGTAATCTACCTAGTTATCTCACATACATGCAATGTCAAGGTTCTGGTCCACATGCCACTGTATTTGTTCGTTTGTTTACATACTCATCACGATTAAACATTATTGTGGTTAGTATTAGATAGTTTATCATTAATAACCCACAATTTTAACAATAAGTTCAAAAATTGTTAGGTAAACCTATAATATTGTCTACTATTGATATCGTATTCAAATTCAAAATATTTCAGAATATGACATGTGACATATGTCATTGTTGATTGCACTTCGTTCCACAGTTAGTGCGTTCCACTAAGCGCCGACAACGATCAAAATGCTCCTTTAGTCGTTCCACTTAACGACCGCGGTCGTTGTGGTCGCGGCAAAAACGTCACTCATGACGTCATGACTTACGCTCACGCGAAGCTCGCGACGACCCATTTAAAAAGGTGGGTCGTGGTGATCATTGAGAATATTGGCGGCCTTTTCAAATGTCAAAGCATCAAAAATGGCGACCGTTAAACTTACGTTGAAGTTTTCTTTTTTCACAATCATATTTTCGTAAAATAGAATTCCATTCTTCATCTGAACTGGTTGAACTAGTACTTTCTAGAGCATTAATGAGACCTCTTACCAAATATCCAAGTGCCGTCGCAAACGATATTTTATTTACATTTGAACATAAGTTAATAAAATACACCACTAATATTAAATATAAAAATTAAATTATAAGTTTTTTAATATAAGTCGATTTAAACAATAATTAATTATTATTTTCAAGGCTTACGGATTATAACCTAACCTCATAAATCTTTTGTTTTTTTTTTTAATTTTTATATTATTTACCTCCACGCCCAAAACGCCCTATAATCCATTCCACTTGAGTTTACTATAGTAACGCTCACAAGCAAGTGGAACGGGAAAAACTGCGGTCGTGAGCGTGATCGTTGTGAACGCTAAGTGGAACGCACTCAGTGCCTACTAGAGTCGTGCACTATTGGCTAAAATTATGTTTGGAACTGAGGCTTTTGACTCAAGAGCCTTTCCTAAAAGTGAACGTATGATTAATATAATATAATTTATTTATTTTTTCCTTTTTGTAATTTATCTGTGTTTTACACTTTATAATTTTGTTTTATATTACTTCTTTTAATTTATACTTTGAATTACTGGTTATTCTGTAACAATATAGCAACCGGCAGATGGAGGCAATGCCATCCTATACATACTTTATATATTTATTATTTTATCATTTAAATTAATTTTCTCTATTTTGATTACATATTTATCCTATACACATTCTATATTTATTTTTATCTCATTATTTTTATTGTAAGTACATTTAGTATTAGATTTCAAACCTTTGACCTGAAAATTGAAATGTCATCGCCTTATCACAGTGATGACACCGATAGCTTTTTGACAGCTTGCAGTAGTTTCAGCTCACTAGGTGATCCATCAATCGCTGAAACTCTCTTTTCACAATTTTCTGACGTTCCTAGAAATTTTAATGTTGTGCACATTAATGCTCAAAGCATTCCGGCTCATTTCCCCGAAATGCTGGCTTCTTTTGACTGTACGAACTTACACGCTATCCTTATTTCCGAATCATGGCTTAAGCCCTGCCTACCCTCTTCCGCATACACACTTCCGGGATTCAACCTCATAAGAAATGACCGCGCCGTGGGAGGCGGTGGTGGTGTTGCAATCTATTTACGCACCCACATACCTTATACCGTTATCAGTTTGTCGCCACAGCCCCCTCTATCTAAAGCAGGTGAGCATATCTTCCTGGAAGTGGAACTTCAACACTTTAAAATTCTTCTGGGTGTCTATTATTGCCCATCCTTACGTGTCGACTTCTTCGCATCTTTCGAACTTCTCCTTGAACAATTCACTCCCTCGTACGGTCATGCCATAATCATGGGTGATTTCAATACCTGCCTTCTTAAAAATGACTCACGCTCCACTACTCTCCAATCCATCATCCAATCTTGCAATCTATCTATTCTTCCCACCAACGCTACACACTATTTCCCGCACTCCACTCCTTCCTTACTTGACCTTATGCTCGTATCCTCCCCTAACCTGGCAGTTAAGCATGGTCAGTGCTCTGCTGACGAGTTCTCCTACCACGACCTATTATACCTATCTTTTCGTCTCCGACCACTTAAATCCAAATCCAAAATTATCCTGCAGCGGAACTTTAAGAGCATTGACATCGAGGCTTTAACGGAGGATGCCAGTGCTATTGACTGGACCTCCCTCTTTGGTGCAGCCAGTATCGATGACAAAGTAGAGTTCTTCAACGCCAAAATACTGTCTCTCTACGATAAACACGCGCCAATTCGAAAAATAAAAGTTAAACATCTTCCATCACCATTTTTAACTTCAGACATCAAAGCGTTAATCCACAAGAAAGCGGCAGCCAAATCAAGATACAAAAAGAACCCTAGCGATATTAATCGAGATAAATATGTGTCTATCAGGAATCACTGCAACAAGGTGTGTAGGAACGCACAACGCCGATACATCCACAGCTCCGTTGAAAATGGAGATCCAGCTAAAGTCTGGAAATTTTTAAGGTCACTGGGAGTAGGCAAATCTGTCCATGACTCTTCTTCTATGAATTTAGACATTAGTTTACTTAACCAACATTTCTCTGCTTCGTCAAACTTTGATATTATGACAAAGGATACTACTCTGAAACGTCTTACTTCCGCCTCGACTCCTGACTGTTCTCCCTTTTTAGGGTTCCGTAGCCAAATGGCAAAAAACGGAACCCTTATAGATTCGTCAAGTCTGTCTGTCTGTCTGTCTGTCTGTCTGTCTGTCTGTCCGTCCGTATGTCACAGCCAATTATTTCCGAAACTATAAGAGCTATACTGTTGAAATTTGGTCAGTCGATGTATTCTGTGAACCGCATTAAGATTTTTACATAAAAATAGAAAAAAAACAATACATTTTGGGGGTCCCCATACTTGGAACTGAAACTAAAAATTTTTTTTTTCATCAAACCTATACGTGTGGGGTATCTATGAATAGGTGTTCAAAAATGATGTTGAGGTTGTAGAGGAACGGGTTTTTGTATTCCTCTAACACAAAGGGAGGATCCTCCGACCAGGCGAGGTGGGCCACTGCCCAACAGTTGATGTTGGGGATGTTGTATATATTCTAATCGGCGCGAGAATGTTACTTTCGCGATTCAAGATTAGTAGTTACTCAGTATAGATCATTCCGTGTTTTCTTTGTAGTTCAGTGTTTCTTCGTTAGATGGCGCTGTTGTATGTTTTCGTCGCGCTGTATGTGGAAGCCGCCACATCACTCCCCTCCAAGATCGGAGATCGATACGATGAGTCAGTTGTCTGAGCTCTGTTGTGGAGCTTGCCAGTGCCAGGAGTGAGCAGTTCCAGTGAGTCGGAACTGAGTGCCGCTAGATCCAGTGAGTCGGAACTGTATGCCGCTAGTCCCAGTGAGTCGGGGCTGAAGTCCGCTGATCCCAGTGAGTCGGAATCGCTTGCGGTGTGCGGTGCGCGGTGCTGCGGTGAAGTCCCCAGTGAGTCGGGGCGGTTGCTGCGTAGTGGCTGGCTGCTGCATAGACGGGAGAGAGATGCTCTTCTTACGTGGACCGTGTGTGCAGTGTGCTGTGCCTAGACACTGATGAGGCCGTAGGGGTAACCAGGCTGGAGCCGTCGCGTCCTGCGTGTGGTGTCCCTGTGGAGGCCGAGGTTGCTGGCTGGCTGAGACATCGCTGTGTTAGTGAACAAGATGGCGCTGCTGATCTGCTAATTTTGAAGGCTGCTTCCAATCACGTCGGGGTCACCACTGTAGAGGAACGGGTGTCGTGTTCCTCCATCACAAAGGGAGGATCCTCCGACCAGGCGAGGTGATCATGCCTGGCGGGCCACTGCCCAACAGTTGATGTTGGGATGTTGTATATATGCTAATCGGCGCGAGAATATTACTTTCGCGATGCAGGAATAGTAGTTACTCCGTATAGATCGCTACGTGGCCTCTCCGTAGTTCAATGTTCCTTCGATAGATGGCGCTGTTGTATATTTTTTTGCTTGCGCCGAATGTGGAAGCCGCCACAGAGGTTTCTGATATCATTTTTTTCTAAACTGAATAGTTTGCGCGAGAGACACTTCCAAAGTGGAAAAATGTGTGTCCCCCCCCCCTCTAACTTCTAAAATAAGAGAGTGATAAAACTAAAAAAAATATATGTTGTACATTAACATGCAAACTACCAACGAAAATTGGTTTGAACGAGATCTAGTGAGTAGTTTTTTTTTTAATCCCTACTTAATATTATAAATGCGAAAGTACCTCTGTCTGTCTGTCTGTTACGCTTTCACGCCTAAACCACTGTATCGATTTTGATGAAATTCGGTATGATGATAGAACTGAACTTGGGAAAGGACATAGGCTACTTTTTACTGCAATAATCGAGATACAAATACCAAAGCTAGGTGAATATAAAATACATAAATCGAAGATGTCAAAATGTATCACTGTTTACCTCCTGTCAAAACTTCACAGGTTGCTAGGAATAACACACTTGCATGGCAACCATAATGATAGTTTGTAAATGACATATAGACCAGTAGATAATTTTTGAAAACAAATAAAATTATAGTAGGATGAAACCTATTGGAAAAGGAGGAGAATATTATAAAAATGAAAGGAAACATAATTTACGGGCGATCTGAGGTCGGGAAGGGGTAGGGAGGGAGGTTTTCGGGTCCTTTAACCGGGGCGTGAAAAAGCATCTCACTAAGCCGCCATAGTGTGGGCCGCCATACATTATTGTCAGCATTCGCAGCAAGTGTGGTAGCCCCGACCCTTGGATTTTGCTCATGCTTTCCATCAGGCAGGGTAGAGTCAGATTGGATGGCTAAATATATACAACAAAGGGTAAAAAACGGTTTATCTCGATTTCCAGCAAAACTACAAGGAAAATAGTTAGATGGCAAAGTTGTAGGTAATTAAAAGATCTACAACTTTTTAGGGTTCCGAAGTTTATGACTTCGAACCCTTATAGATATGTCATGTCCGTCTGTCCATCCGTCCGTCCGTCCGTCCTCGACTTGTCGTCCAAACAGTAAGTGCTAGAAAGATGAAACTTTGCATGAATATGTATTGTAATTACGTCGACACAGTGCTACAATAAAATTATGAAATATATTTTCTATTTAGGGTACCTCCCCTACACGTAGTGGGGATGTTTTTTTTTCTCACGGCTACCCCATCATGTAGAGTATCATTCTTACCAACTGTGGATGGCTATGTTGGCTTTGCCTCCACTAACAACCTTACGCAGAACGAAGGTGTAGTCGTGTACTATAAAAGCAACTTAAGTATCGCAATTGTGGAGCCAGAAATAGTTGATGCAAACTGCCTTGTGGTTACCCTAAATAAAGATACAATAGCTTTAGTCATTTATAGACCTCCCGGATACAAAAATATTGATAACTTCCTGCAATCCATTAACAAAGTATTAACTAAATATTCATCTAAGCAAAATATTATACTGTTGGGAGACATAAATATCAACATAGCAAAACATAGTACTGACGCTAATTTGTCAGCGTACCTAGATATGATGTAATTTCATGGCTTAATGCCAGCATACACACTCTCTACACATAATAAAACATGCTTGGATCATACAATGCTTTGGACCACCTTAAATGCGCGATGTCTCATCCTGCAAACATCTCTGACCGATCACAATAGTGTTGCTTTATATCTTACCACTCTCCCCAAATCTAAACCCGCTAAAATAGTTAAGCGTATAGATTATAACCGCTTGAATGCAGACCTAAAGAAGGTTGATTTTAATGATTTGTACGTAATCAAAGATGTTAACGAAGCCACAATTTTGTTTCACAATATCCTTTATAAAGCCATACAAAACAATACCAAAGAAGTGAAAATACGAAACAGAAAAAAAATTCTCAAACCCTGGATAACCCCCGGGATCTTGAGATGTATCAGGAATCGCGACAGCTTGTATAAGAAAGTTAAAAAAAATCCCGAAAATGAAGTTCTAAGAATTAGCTACATAAGATACCGTAATTTTTGCTCAACTTTACTAAAAAAAGTGAAAAGAGACTATGAAAAACTTCAATTTCTACACGCAGGTAAAAATAATAAAAAGATTTGGAGAATTGTTAAAGACCTTTGCGAAAAAATCTAAAGATAAATCACTGGATTTAATTAATAACAATGATCCACAAAAATCGGTTAATGATGTGAACAGTTATTTTGCAAATGTGGGAAAAACATTGGCGGAAAACATTAAGAGAAATGACTCAGAAATAGATTCTATCACCTTTAATACAAGTTGTCACTCTTTTACTCTTCTTCCTACTGATGTTGATGAGGTGGGGACGTTGATAGGGGGATTGAGGAGTGGGTGCTCGGTTGGGCTAGACGGGATATCCAGTGAAATTTTGAAGTCAAATAAGCATTTTCTTGCGTCGCCTATAACGTACCTGTGTAATTTGTCTCTCGCAACTGGTGTATTTCCTAAAATCTATAAAAAATCACGAATTCAGCCGATATATAAAAAAAGCGGCCAAGTGCGAGTCGGACTCGCCCATGAAGGGTTCCGTATCAGCAAGTAACATCATATAAAAGTTCTTGTAGTTCGTTGTAACTTTCATCGATGTTTTTATACTAGTTTATTGATTAGATGAAAGGTAAATTGCGTGTTACGATTTATGACGTATTAAAAAAAAAACTGCTTACTAGATCTCGTTCAAACCAATTTTCGTTAGTAGTTTGCATGGTAATGTACAACATATATTTTTTTTAGATTTATCACTCTCTTATTTTAGAAGTTAGAGGGGGGGGGGACACACATTTTTCCACTTTGGAAGTCTCTCTCGCGCAAACTATTCAGTTTAGAAAAAAATGATAATAGAAACCTCAACATAATTTTTAAACACCTATCCATAGATACCCCGCACGTATAGGTTTGATGAAAAAAAAATTTTTGAGTTTCAGTTCCAAGTATTATTGTTTATTTTTATGTAAAAATCTTAATGCGGTTCACAGAATACATCGACTGACCAAATTTCAACAGTATAGCTCTTATGGTTTCGGAAATAATTGGCTGTGACATACGGACGGACAGACAGACAGACAGACAGACAGACTTGACGAATCTATAAGGGTTCCGTTTTTTGCCATTTGGCTACGGAACCCTAAAAAGGGCAACAGAGACTGTGTCAATAATTACAGACCTATCTCCATCCTCCCTATTTTATCGAAAATTCTAGAACGCATTATTAACAATAGATTAGTTAAGTATTTGGAAAACAAAAATATTTTATCACAAGCACAATATGGTTTTAGAACAAATAGATCCACAGCAGATGCAGTATTAGATCTTACCAGCTACATTGTTGATAACGTAGACAACAAAAGAAAAACAATTGGAGTTTTTTTGGATTTAACCAAGGCGTTTGACACAGTCTCTGTCCCTATCCTTGTAACACACTTTTTTTGCTTTGTTAGAATAACACAAAATTAATTAATCCCACAGAAACGATCTTGCTATTAGCGCCATCTTTGGGCAACATTGATTACTCCATCGCCTATTATCTCCCGCAAAGAGTCCTGTTTTCTCCAACTAGGCACTGGGTGGCGCTCATGTCGGGTTCAAATTGATTTCAATCATAGACTATGTATTAATAGTTTTTTTAATTCTAGTTGTGTCTCTGAAAATGGCGTGATGTTTATCTTATTTTGTAAGGGGGTAGGTTAGTTATATCCTATAGACCTTGAAATAGGATATATAAAGCCGGTCTCACTCATAGAAATTTCATTTCTCTTATTGTGTTATATCTTGAACTAAGTTTTGCTGTTGTTAGTTACTTGTGAAGAATAATTTTTATATACCGTACCCGCAATTTGTGGTGAGTTAATATTTTATATCTGTAAACTGTATCTCGGCCTTATCGTGTGTTCTGGACGTGTATCTTAGAATATAATCTTTTTCACAGGGTCGCTTCGCTTGGTATAGTTTTTTTACTACCCTCGCCAGGAGTACCTGGATATTGCAAGAAAAGCCCCTCTTCTCATTTGAAACTCCACTGCCAGATACAGGCGAGTGCCAGTGGTGGTGGCCATAAAGCGCCGAACATACCTTAAGCAGTTACTGTGTCACAAAGAGGGCTACTGAATTGTCATTTGATAACAATACCATTTTTGATACTTTTTTTTTCTGGTGAGCATCTCCGAAAGACGGCCCTTGTGAATCCAACACATCCGGGAGAGAAGTCTGCACCCAGGGATCTACCCCTGGTTCCAGTCCAAACACGACGGTGACTAGGAGAATTAGAACTTATATTTTGTTTGTTAACCCACTTAATTTATTACTTGTAGAACTAAGATTAGTACAACTCTGTATAAGGGCCTATGTGTAAAATATATATCTGTGAAACTGAGAAAGAGTTTTCTTGATTTCCTGGGGCATCGGCAGGGCACACACACATATCAATCCTCTGCAGACAAAGGCGCCCTGATTCTTGTGCGAACTACCGCGGGCTGTCCGGTGAGTGACCCTTCTAACAAAAGCGGTTACAAATTGGCGACCAACGTTAGGCTAGCTACCCGAACCTTTGTGTGTGTGCTTTGTGGGTGTTCATCTTGGATTTCAAGAGAACCTTTCCGTCCGAGACCCCCCAGGACGCTAATTGGTTATGCGAGTGCCAGACGCATGTAATAATCTCTTTTTGCATTTTTTTCAGCCCTTCATACCACCGTATAGCGGCATGCAAAAATACTAAATTTTAAATTCTAAATTGTATCTGCACAAATATTTGGTAAGTTTTGGCCTTTTCCTATTCGGAATTCTTGTGTTTATATGTTTATATGATTCTGTGTTTTGTCCCCTATTTTTTATTTGATTCGGTTTCACATTTATGTATTTTTAGCGTTATTTTTAGCCTTGTTGTAAAAAGTCACTTATTGTGGGTAACTTTTTTCAACACTTTGTTAGACTACCTACTTACAAAGTGGGTGAGTAAGCTGTGAGCTTGAACTGCGTATCAAGTTCTCATCTTATTATCACAATACCTAACTTTTATTAAGGTTATTGTTTTCTTTAAATATTTTGTTAAACAATTTAAATTATACTTGGTTATTTTAAAAACTAGTAACCTTTGTTTTGTGAAGTTAACAGTGAAACTGTTACAAATAATAGTGCGTGACTATATTGAGTGTATTGTGTGCCTTAAATCTGATAAAATTCATTTCAGAACATAACCTCCTTATAGGTTATAATATATATAGAAAATCTCTAGAAACTTACTCTGTAACAGGTACATTCGATCATTTCTAATCTTTTAATTTTTTAACTTTGTGAATTTGAAACCAACTTAGCATTAGTTTTTTAAAATCTTGTAGTATAACTGTCTTACAGTTATAAGTGAATGTATGTTGAGTTATAACAACTTTGAGTGTTATGTATTGAGTCTTGTAAATAAGTTTAAACTTTTATTTCAATATTTTTACTTCCAACATATTGGTTATTTGTTTAAACTATAATATCTGTGTATGATTTAGTGTATATAGTTGAAACCAACCTAGCTATTCTTTTGTAGGCTTTGGTTGTGTTTATAACACTATTTAACCTTAGACTCTAAATCTTAACTTTGTATCATAACTTTGTATCATAACTTTGAATCTTAACTTTGAATCTTAACTTTGAATCTTAACTTTGAACTTTGATTTTTTTTTCTGAATAACATAATGGCCCATTTAATCAAGTGCATTAATTACCTTAGAAAGGATGAACTTATTAACGAATTGTCTGCCGTGGGGATTTCAGCGAATCCGGATGACACAGTAACTAGCTTGAGGAGTGAGCTGCGCACTGCTTTGCGGCTTCTCCGGCGCGGCAGCATTAAAGCCAGCGCCTCTGTCTCTGCCTCTTCTGCTTCGGAGCTGTCACACTGCGAGCCCAAGGTTCAAGAACTTGAAGGAGCTCTTTCCTCAGGTGATTTCCTTTCAAATAAGTCTAGTCGCCACAAGGTAACATTGAGGGCTAACTATCTTCTGGCTAGGTTAGCAAGGAGTGGTTTCGACTGCCCCGAATTGATTGGTATACGGGCCGGGCTAGTTAAAATTCTGTCTGTGTCTGAGGCGGAGTCTGAATCTGACTCCGATGGTTCGGAGAAGGAGGCAGCTCTTGCCCCTGGTGACGGGGAGCACCACACCCCAGCAGAGCTGGAGGGGGTTTGTTCGATGTCACCCGAGGCTACGTTTGCCCACTCAGCCCCAACCTTGGTGGTCAGGGATAAACCAGTTAACCTGAACTCTTTCAATTTAAAATTTGATGGCTCCTCATGTGTACGGGTTTTCATTGAGAGACTGGAGGAGCTTAGGTGCGCTCGGGAGGTCACAAAAGACAAAATTCTCATGGCTTTCTCCGACCTGTTGGAGGGTCCGGCTTTGTCTTGGTTCCGCACCAACAAGGGTGAGTTCACTTCTTATGAACACATGTTGGAAGAGTTGAGGGAGAACTTCGATCTTCCTGACTATGATTATCGCCTCCGCAGGGAAATTAGACAGCGTACACAGGCCCGATCTGAGACTTTGGGAAACTTCATCTCTACGATGCAGGCCATGTTCTCTAGACTCTCGTGCAAGATGCCTAGTGAGGAACAACTGGACATTCTTATGCACAACATTAGACCAGATTACATGAAAGAATTAGCTCTTCATGACGTTAGGTCCATCCTCGATCTGAAGCGATTGGGGAGGCGCCTTGAACTTGCTCGTACTAGGGCTGAGGCATTTGTCGAACCAGCTTTGGACAAAATGAAGATAACCTCAGACTTACATATCACAAAGAATAAATCCTCTCATAAATCTTTTCGACAGGTGTCTGCGGTGTCCGGCCCCTCCACCTCAAGCGAACCCAAGTGCTTTCGCTGCGGAGATTGCAGCCATCTTGCTGCACGCTGCACGCAGTCGAGAGAGGTGGTGTGCTTCCGGTGTGGTCGAAGAGGTGTCAGAATCCCGGATTGTCCCCGATGTAACGTCTCGCCAAAAAACGAGTAAGTCAGGGCCTTGCAAGGAGCCTACCAGTCGGTCTGTCCGTTCCTTCTCTGTCTGGTAATTACTCTGGTAAGGTCCTGTTTAATAAACGGGATAATGATATTAGACCGTATTTAGTGGTAAAGGTCCTAAACTTAAATGTTCTGGGCTTACTAGATTCAGGTGCGGCCTGCTCTGTGTTAGGCAAGGGTTCGCACCGTATCTTTTTGGAACTAGGGTTTGAGCTAGAAGGCATCAGCCCCACCTTTAGTTTATCTACAGCCGACGGCTCTAGTCTGTCGTGTATGGGCTGTATCTCACTTCCTGTTGAATATAATTCTGTTGTCAGAGTTATTAAATTCTATGTTGTCCCAGATATTACTACCGCCATGATATTTGGCGTTGACTTCTGGCAACAATTTCATTTGGGAAATAGATTGACCACTCGGGATGTCAATCTATCCCACTTTAGTGATTGTAGTCCTGTGGAATCACTGGCGCTTAACCATGGTCTGGAGGATTACGACAACTTGTCGGCTGATCAAAAGCGGATTATAAACAACATTATTGACAAATTCGAAACGATCAATACTGATAAAGTAGGTCTAGGCCGTACATCTCTTGTGCACCATGTCATTGATACGGGTGACAGCAAACCAATCAAGCAACGGTACTATCCGCTCTCTCCCTGTAAACAGAAAGCCCTGGAAGAAGAACTGGACCGGATGTTGGAGATGGGAGTAGTATCCCCTTCTCAGTCTGCGTGGAACTCGCCAGTGGTGATGGTGGAGAAAGCGAATGGTGACCTAAGACTCTGTCTTGATTCTAGGAAGCTGAATTCCGTGTCAAAAAGTGATGCATATCCCTTACCCTACATAAATCAAATCCTAGACCATCTCAATAATGCCAAATATCTATCATCTATAGATCTAAGTGCTGCTTATTGGCAGATCCCTTTTGACTCACCACAATCTGCTGAGAAGACTGCTTTTACTGTCCCTAGACGGGGTTTGTTTCAGTTCAATGTTATGTGTTTCGGGCTCGTCGGAGCTTCTGCTTCAATGCAGCGCCTCATGGACCGTCTATTTGGCCCAGAGTTTGACAACAGAGTCTTCGCCTTTCAAGACGACATCATCGTTGTGTCCAGCACCTTTGAGGAGCATGTGGATCTCCTACATAGAGTCCATCATCGCCTCGGAGAGGCCGGCCTCACGATCAACATGAAAAAATCCCGTTTCTGCCGAAGCGAATTAAAATACCTCGGGTACTTTGTTGATAGACACGGCCTTCGGACTGACCCGGGTAAAGTTGATGTTATTCTCAACTATCCCACTCCTTCCAATCCTAAGGAGGTGAAGCGTTTCCTGGGCATGGCTGGGTGGTACCGACGTTTCATCAACAACTTCTCTAAGATTAGCAGACCTTTATGCAAATTAACTTCTAAAAATGTTTCTTTCATGTGGACACCCGAAGCGGAAGAGTCTTTCAACCTCTTGAAGTCCGCTTTGGTCTCTGCTCCTATTTTGAAAATGCCTAATTATTCTTTACCGTTCAGGATTCTTAGTGACGCATCTTCCTACTCGGTGGCGGCGGTCCTCACACAGACACATGAGGGTGTCGAACACCCGGTCGCGTATTGCAGTCGTTCTCTTAACAAGAGCGAGGTCAACTACAGCACCACTGAACGTGAGCTGCTAGCTGTGATCTTTGCATTAGAGCAGTTCAGACAATACGTGGAAGGTCAGAAATGCACCGTAGTCACGGACCACGCTTCATTATTGTGGTTTCACAAGTTAAAGAATCCGACTGGTCGTCTCGCCCGCTGGAGCATGAGGTTGAGTCAGTTTGACTTCGACATAGAGCATAGGAAGGGTAAGGA
The DNA here is from genome assembly GCA_932526445.1 of Phragmatobia fuliginosa. Taxonomy (NCBI): domain Eukaryota; kingdom Metazoa; phylum Arthropoda; class Insecta; order Lepidoptera; family Erebidae; genus Phragmatobia; species Phragmatobia fuliginosa. The sequence goes on along the minus strand of OW052084.1, from coordinate 5,863,456 downwards.
TCATGTTGTTCCCGATGCTCTGTCTCGAATACAGATTGGTGCATTGCATACCAGTGACACCAAAGACTCTTGGTATCTCCATACTTTTAACAGTGTGTTAAAAAACCCACGAAAATTACCGAACTTCGACATTCGTAATGGTGCACTATATAGGTTGTCAAGAAATAAATTTTCCTTGACATCTGATTTCAGTTGGAAACTAGTGGTACCTCAAGAGGATAGAGCATCCCTGCTCACCAAGTACCATGACCATGTCATGAGTGCCCATGGAGGCGTTTGGAAGACCCACAAACGACTGGCTCTCAACTACTACTGGCCTAAGATGTATCAAAGCGTTAAGGAATACGTGGGCAAGTGTGAAATTTGTAAGCAGTATAAACCTGTGAACACTGCCCGTCCTGGTCTCATGGGAAATCCAAAACGGGTGTCGAAACCTTTCGAAGCCATCTCTTGTGACCTTTTGGGCCCATTCCCTACCTCTAGCAAGGGAAACATACATTTAATCGTGGTCTCAGACTACTTCAGTAAATATGTCATGTTGTATCCTATACGGACTGCTACAGGCATAGCTGTTGCGAGATTCATCGAGAAGAATGTTTTCCTAGTACATGGTGTCTGCAAAACAATCTATATGGACAATGGCCCTCAGTTTGTTAGCAAACCCTTCAAGGACTTGTTGGTCAAATATAACGTGCCTAATGTCTACTATAACCCCAGGTATCACCCGCAGACTAACCAGGCAGAGCGAGCCATTCGTAACGTGGTGCAGGGGATTTCCTGCTACGTAAAGACTCATCACAGGAAGTGGGATGAGAACCTTGCAGAACTGCAATGTGCCTTGAACACGGCAGTCAGCGAAGCTACTCGCTTCAGTCCATATTTTCTGGTCCATGGAAGGGAATTTATAGGAGATGGCGATCTTTATAGACAGGAGGAGATCTCTGCTCATCCCGACTCTGTTTCTGTTGACAGTCCTGTGTCGTTTGGCGAGAGGTTGAAGGAACTTCATCGTATTTACGACCAGGTGAGCAAACACTTAGGTGTCGCTCACCGGCGTAACGAAAAGTACTACAACCTCCGGAAAAGACCAATGGAATTGAAGGTGGGACAGTTGGTCTATAAGAGAACTCACTTCTTGTCCAATAAGGATAAGAATTTTACATCTAAGTTAGCCCCTAAATTTTTGAAATGCATAGTATCGGCAAAACGCTCGCCCTTGGTCTATGAATTATCAGATCTGGATGGTAAGAGTCTGGGAGCTTATCATATCAAGGACATTGTGAAGTACAGTGAAGAGGAGCCACTCTCTGTTCCTGCTCCACGTTGTATCAGTTCTGTATTTAAATCTTATATCTGACCATGAAGTGTGACATTGCACATCGTGCGTTTCCTTTTTAGCTCATACCTTTCTACACGTTATCCACATACGTGTATAGCTTGCAGCGACTTGGTATGTTAGTTAACTTATCTTATTTGTTTAGCAAATTTTAGATTTGTCCCGTATGGTTAGTATGTTGTTCTCAGTCAATGCGATCAACTCTCTCTTAGAAGTTAACTTTGTTGTTTTAGTATTTTAATTTCCTTCGCCCCCTGCTCAGGAAATTTCACGGGGGAGGGGGTACTGTAACACACTTTTTTTGCTTTGTTAGAATAACACAAAATTAATTAATCCCACAGAAACGATCTTGCTATTAGCGCCATCTTTGGGCAACATTGATTACTCCATCGCCTATTATCTCCCGCAAAGAGTCCTGTTTTCTCCAACTAGGCACTGGGTGGCGCTCATGTCGGGTTCAAATTGATTTCAATCATAGACTATGTATTAATAGTTTTTTTAATTCTAGTTGTGTCTCTGAAAATGGCGTGATGTTTATCTTATTTTGTAAGGGGGTAGGTTAGTTATATCCTATAGACCTTGAAATAGGATATATAAAGCCGGTCTCACTCATAGAAATTTCATTTCTCTTATTGTGTTATATCTTGAACTAAGTTTTGCTGTTGTTAGTTACTTGTGAAGAATAATTTTTATATACCGTACCCGCAATTTGTGGTGAGTTAATATTTTATATCTGTAAACTGTATCTCGGCCTTATCGTGTGTTCTGGACGTGTATCTTAGAATATAATCTTTTTCACAGGGTCGCTTCGCTTGGTATAGTTTTTTTACTACCCTCGCCAGGAGTACCTGGATATTGCAAGAAAAGCCCCTCTTCTCATTTGAAACTCCACTGCCAGATACAGGCGAGTGCCAGTGGTGGTGGCCATAAAGCGCCGAACATACCTTAAGCAGTTACTGTGTCACAAAGAGGGCTACTGAATTGTCATTTGATAACAATACCATTTTTGATACTTTTTTTTTCTGGTGAGCATCTCCGAAAGACGGCCCTTGTGAATCCAACACATCCGGGAGAGAAGTCTGCACCCAGGGATCTACCCCTGGTTCCAGTCCAAACACGACGGTGACTAGGAGAATTAGAACTTATATTTTGTTTGTTAACCCACTTAATTTATTACTTGTAGAACTAAGATTAGTACAACTCTGTATAAGGGCCTATGTGTAAAATATATATCTGTGAAACTGAGAAAGAGTTTTCTTGATTTCCTGGGGCATCGGCAGGGCACACACACATATCAATCCTCTGCAGACAAAGGCGCCCTGATTCTTGTGCGAACTACCGCGGGCTGTCCGGTGAGTGACCCTTCTAACAAAAGCGGTTACATCCTTATTAAAAAGCTTGAGTGCATCGGTATCAGAGATCTTCAACTTAGGCTTTTCCAGGATTACCTCACTGATAGAACGCAGTGTGTGGCAATTGGCGATGCAATCAGCGAAGAAATACCCGTAACTTTTGGTGTTCCCCAAGGCAGTATTTTAGGCCCAACTTTGTTCATAATATACATTAATGATCTATGCCAAATCGAACTTCCGAATACAAAGTTCGTTACGTACGCAGATGACACTGCCTTACTCTTTTCTGGTAATTCATGGAGTGAAGTATTTTCAAATGCTCAGAGGGGAATGAACATTGTGGCGGGTTGGCTGAATAGAAACGTGCTCACATTGAATGTAGCAAAGTCCAATTATATAACTTTTTCAGCTAAATCTAATGATAAGCCTGATCCCTCGCTTCGTTTGATCTCACATTCGTGTCTCCTTAACAGAAATGGAAGCTGCTCGTGCCCTTGTCTAGAAAATACCACGTCAATAAAATATCTAGGAGTAATCATTGACAGAAATCTAAATTTTCATGAGCACATCAATCTCCTAGCCGCAAGAGTTCGCAAACTAATAACCATATTCAAAACTCTGAGAAGCATTGCTTCGAAGGATATTGTTAAATCCGTGTACTATGCCCTTTGTCAGTCTCTCCTTACATACTGCATCACCATTTGGGGTGGTGCATGTAAAACTAGATTCCTTAAAATTGAGCGTGCTCAAAGAGCTATACTAAAGGTAAGCTCATTCCTACCATTTTACCACCCAACGGAAGACCTTTACAAGAAGTGGGATGTTTTGACAGTGCGACAACTTTACGTATTGCAAACCGTGGTTAAACAACATTGTTTAACAACATCTGAAGTGGAAGGGAACAGACAGAAACGACGTAATTATAAAGTTTTTGATGTGCCTTTTTGCAAAACTAATCTTGCACAACGGTTTTTCGGTTACCAGGGTCCAAATTTATATAATAAGTTGAATAGGGTACTAAATTTGTATCCCTTATCAAAATTAAAATGCAAGTCTTCGGTTTTGGGCTGGTTGCTGCAGCAAAATTATGATTTTACAGAAAATCTTCTTCACGGCATTTGATACAAACACTACACTGCACACATACACAAACACGCACACACACACATACATAAACTCGCACACACACAAACACGCACGCACACATACACGTGCACAAACACACACACATACATAAAACTTGGTTTCCTGTCATGCTACTCTATACACTTCCACGAAAATTTACATGCTTGGCGCTTTTTATACATTTTTTATACATTTCTAGTAGTAAGAACTCAATCTTAATTTTTTATTTTATATAACTTTTTTTTAACTTTTCGATTCTTTAAAATGAGTAATCTATGAACTCCGCTGTTTTAACACCTCGGGTAAAATTGTATCTGTTAGTCCGAGGGGTGAGGACCTGGTGATTTGTAACACAGGCATCTCATGCCTATCACAGACACCAGCTCCTTACATATATAAATCAAACTGTGTGAAATAGCTAGCTATAAGTGTACTATTGTACTGTATTGTACTGTATTGTATTGTACTTGACTGCCTCGTTGGTCTAGTGGTTAGCGTATGCGGCTGCTGATCAAGAGGTCTCGGGTTCGATTCCCGGGTCGGACCAAATATTATTTGTGTGATTCAAAAATATTTGTTTCGGAGTCTGGGTGTTTTCTATGTATAGTATGTATGTATTTACAAAAAAAAAAGTATGTTTATGTATTTATATCAGTTGTCTAGTACCCATAACACAAGCTCTGCTTAGCTTGGGACTAGATGATGTTGTGTGTCAGATGTCCAAAAAAAAAAAAAAATATTTATTGTGAGGAGAAATAAATAAATTATTATTATTATTCTCTTTATTTCATAATATTTACATATAAATTACATTTTTAAATATAAATATAAAAAGTACATTTAAAAATATAAAAAATAGTAGACCATCGACTTCGGGTACAGGGACCAAGAAACCGGTGGTTAGGGCTCCAAAGACAGGAACCTCCTCACTATACGTGCCGTGTCAAGAAGGACTGCCTTCTGCATCAGACCCTTGATCCAGCCATCTAACGTGAGCCTCTTAAGGTGTTGGTCGAGGCTCTTGGCTATCAAACCATGAGCAGAAACAACTATCGGAACAATGATCGCCGAATCCACATTCCACATATCGACAATCTCGTGAGATAAATCCAAATATTTGATTTGTTTTTCTTTTTCAACTTTCACGAGATTTTCGTCATGAGGAACAGCGATATCGACAATCATTGCGCGGCGCTCTAATCGATCTATCACCACAATATCAGGCTTATTGGCAACAATAGTCCTGTCTGTGATAACAGATCGATCCCAATATAATGTAGCACGACCATTCTCGAGAACTGGGTCGGGCTCATACCTGTAGTATGGCACCTCCAAATTCACAAGTTTGTATTTAAGGGCAAGTTGTTGGTGTACGATCCTGGCTACTTGGTTGTGTCTGTGCAAATATTCACCATTAGCAAGACGAGAACAACCAGAAATAATATGCCTGATAGATTCCCCGGGACGGTGACATGCCCGACATATGTCAACCGTACCATCCTTCAGGATATATTTTCGATAGTTATTCGTCATGATAACTTCGTCTATAATTGCACAAACAAAACCTTCGGTTTCTCCAAAGAGATCACCATACCGTAGCCAGGAAGTCGATGCTTTAAAGTCTATATCGGGCGTGTTCAAAGCCCGATAAAACCGACCATGAAGCTCTTTGCCCTTCCATACCTCCTTGCGATCATCAGTACTAAGTACTACAGGTTTGCGCCAATTCTCTTTAGCCAGAGCGAGTGGAGTGAATCCGTTATCCACTGCAACCACATTGCGATGCACTCCCACATCGGTATTAAGAAAATATTCTCTGAGATTGTATATCTCGCGATTATGCAGGGTCTTGATATTTAAAAATCCACGACCCCCAAACTTTCGCGGGATGTACAATCTCATAACCGACGAACGTGGGTGGTGCATTCGAAATGCAGTCAGTAAAGTACGGACTCTCCTGTCAAGGGCATCTAATTCCGTTTGAGTCCATCTAAGTATACCAAAGGAATACATCAGAACCGGCATGACCCAACCATTGTAGGCTCGCACCTTGTTACCCCCCGATAAAAGACTCTTAAGTACTTTTTTCAGGCGGCCAAAGAAGCGTTCCCGCAACGTTTGTTTCATATCAGATTCTGGTATTCCCAAGGACTGTGAAAAACCTAGATACTTGTAGTCTTCGGTGGCAGAAAGAGATCTGAGTTTTGTAGAATCTGAAAGTTCTATTCCTTCAGATTCCACAATTACACCTTTCTTCACATACATGACTGCACACTTGTCTACACCAAATTCCATCTTGATAGAATTACTAAAGTTTTCAGTGACCTTCAGTAACGCTGTCAATTGTAATTTAGTGGAGGCCAGAAGTTTCAAATCATCCATGTAAAGAAGGTGAGATATAACTTGATCATCTTTCTGTAACCTATAGCCCAACCCTGAACCCTCTAAGAGAGTGCTAAGAGGGTTCAAAGCCAGACAAAACCACAAGGGACTCAAACTGTCACCTTGAAAGATGCCCCTCTCGATCTTTATAAGTACGTCGTTTACCGTAGTCTGGCGACATCCAGGATAGCGAAGGACTGTCCTCCATTGCCCCATACATGACTTCAAGAAAGTGCATAGAGTTGTATCAATTTTATACAACTCCAGCACCTTCAAAAGCCATGAATGTGGAACCGAGTCATATGCCTTCTTGTAATCTATCCAACATGTCGCCAGACTTTTACGATTACGACGTACCTGTTGGCTAATGGTCATGTCTATGATAAGGAGCTCTTTAGTGCCACGGGTCCCACTTCTGCATCCATTCTGAGAAACGGAAAGTATCAAATTATTATTAATATGTGTAGTAATTTTGAGTCTCAGAATAGATGTCAGAAGTTTATATAAAGTGGGTAAACATGTAATGGGCCTAAAATTTTATTATTATTATAAATTATTATTATATAGGTCTTTTAAAAACATTACAGGTTTGTTAAGACGATTTTTTGATTTAGGTATCCGTTTGCGAGAAATTCCACTTTAAAGGCAAACTTTTTGTAAAAACAGGCCGTCCCGCCCGCCGAAAAATTTGTGATAGTGGTCCATATAATGAACTTTAAATGAAAACTATAACGAATTAGATGACTTTGTTAGTTCAGGAGTTATAGAGGCTTAACTTTTACAATGCGCTTACTTGGAAAAGTCATACAAAATCAACGCATTAATACGTAAACATAACAATTATCACACACTTGGCCGATTTTTTATAATATCATTGATCAAAACACTATTATTAAAACATCGATCAAAGTTACAACTAACTACAAGAAATTTTATATGATGTTACCTGCTGATACGGAACCCTTCATGGGCGAGTCCGACTCGCACTTGGCCGCTTTTTTCTTTAGTCAATTTTCGGATTGTGATGTTAAGAAGAGCATAGTTTCTATAACTTCAAATGCAGTGGGCTCAGACTGTCTAAGTCGCAATATGATCCTTCCAATCCTTGATGAAATTCTTCCTGTTATTTCCCATATCCTAAATCACTCAATCTCTCATGGCGTTTTTCCAAAAGCCTGGAAGGATGCCGATATTATACCTATCCCCAAAAAGAAGAACCCAGGATCCTTCTCCGATTACCGCCCCATTTCTATTCTCCCCTTCCTCTCTAAGGTCCTTGAACGACTAATCCATTCGCAATTCTCAAAATACCTATCCACAAACCTGCTCCTTAACCCTTTCCAGTCCGGTTTCCGACCTGGCCACAGCACCACTACCACCTTAGTTCATATTACGGAGGACATTAGATCTGCCATGGAGAACGGCGAGCTTACAGTTCTGGCACTACTGGACTTCAGTAATGCCTTCAATACTGTTGACTTTGACGTACTGCTTTGTATACTGCGTTCTCTTAACATATCTCCAACTGCAATTGACTGGTTTCACAACTACCTGCATGGTCGCCGGCAACGTATAAACATTGATAGCGCGGTCTCTTCTTGGTGTAGTACTAACGCTGGTGTACCTCAGGGCGGCGTGCTATCTCCCTTACTTTTCTCCGTCTTTATTAACGCCATCACTACTGATTTGACTTCGTCCTACCACCTTTACGCAGATGATCTCCAGATCTATTCTAGGGAACCACCGATTGATCTGGTTAATGCTGTTAGTACTATCAACGCTGACTTAGATAAAATCTGTAAGTGGAATATTTCTCATGGTCTGAAGATTAACCCATCAAAGACGCAGGTGATTATCGTTGGAAGTTCAAGACTGATTTCCAAAATTGATATGAATTTACTACCTCAAGTCTCTTGCGACGGTACACTTATTCCATTTAGTAATAAGGTTAAGAACCTGGGAATCTACATCGACAGTACCTTTACCTGGGATCCTCAGCTCCAGGAGCTGAGTCGCAAAATGTTCGCCGCTGCAGGATCTATGCGTAGACTACGCAACTTTCTACCTATCCCTACTAAGATTGCTCTAACACAATCCCTTCTCTTCCCCATTCTTGATTATGCGGACGCCAGTTATTTAGATCTCACTGAAAACCAATTAAATAAGCTTGAGAGACTCCAAAACCTCTGTATCAGATTCATATTTGGATTACGAAAATATGATCATGTTTCTGCCTATCGTAAAAAGCTTAAATGGTTACCCATCCGCCTTCGCCGGAATGCACATATTCTTTCTCTTCTATACAACACTCTATTTAATCCCTGTACCCCATGTTACCTTAAATCACGGTTCTCTTTCCTACGCGATACCCATCCCAAGCCACTAAGGTCGTCAGAGACTCTGAAGCTTAAAATGCCTGGCCATTCCACCAAATTCCTCGACAACTCGTTCTCTGTCCAAGCAGTTAGGTTGTGGAATGCTCTGCCAGTCGCAATAAGACGTGCACAAACTCTAACTGCATTTAAGAGACTAGTCAGGGAGCACTACTTGGGAGACCTCTATGAACCTTAACCTACACTCTCTTCCCCTTTATAGTCGATTAGGTCACATCTTTCCATTTATGCATGTAATTAATATTTATCTCATAATATGCATGTAATTATTTTAATAATCCATACTATGTATAACTATCATCTTAGGTGATTCACACTACTAAATACTTTTATTATTTCCTCCTTATCTACAGTTGATATACCAGACACTACCCCATACTTTCTTCTAATCTTGTTCTCTCCATCCTATGGTTGCCTGGAAGAGATTGCTTCCGAGCGATAAGGCCGCCAATTGTACCTACACCTAATCTTAAGATATTTTGTAATTACCTGGTGTACAATAACGATATTATTATTATTATTAATTCAAGTTAACAAAACAATATAGACTGTATTTTTACCAACATACATTCTAACAATATTATTGCATAACAATACAGTCATCCTATCAACCGAAAGACAATGACTGTAGATACGTCAAGTGTGCAAATAAAAGTTCTTATTTTCACGTAAAAATAACGGTATAATTGTTTCTTTGACACAATCACAATTGTATGTTCATCTGTCCCACAAAGATTGTCTTACTCCTAAACTTATTTAATGTGAGTTTTAAGTATAAGTACGCTATAATGACAACTAAACAGAGAACATAATAGTAATATGAGCATATCTATGGAATAAAAAGCGGCCAAGTGCGAGTCGGACTCGCCCATGAAGGGTTCCGTATCAGCAAGTAACATCATATAAAAGTTATATGATGGACATAGTTAGTTATAGTTATATGGGGGGGGGGACACACATTTTTCCACTTTGGAAGTGTCTCTCGCGCAAACTATTCAGTTTAGAAAAAAATGATGTTACAAACCTCACCATCATTTTTGAACACCTATCCATAGATATCCCACACGTATAGGTTTGATGAAAAAAAATTTTTTGAGTTTCAGTTCCAAGTATGGGAACCCCCAAAATGTATTGTTTTTTTTATATTTTTATGTAAAAATCCTAATGCGGTTCACAGAATACATCGACTGACCAAATTTCAACAATATAGCTCTTATAGTTTCGGAAATAATTGGCTGGGACATACGGACGGATAGACAGACAGACAGACTTGACGAATCTATAAGGGTTCCGTTTTTTGCCATTTGGCTACGGAACCCTAAAAAACGAAATAAAAAAAAGAAGAACCTAGAATGACTGTGTTGTCAAGGCAACGGATAACGACCGGTGGTGGCAGCACGCGTAGCACGAAGTTGCCACATCCTTGTCGCACTGCAGTTACAATTATATTCTCTATCCTTTTTTAGCGTGTTAGGTTTTTTCGTTACGGAATTTTTTGATTCGGTCGCCGCGCTCAAAGCCCGCGAAAAAGCTATACAATAGCTTAACAAACATAATTTGAAATGGGTGTTATTTAAAGGGATAAGCACTTAGAGGGTAAGCAACAAAATTTGTGCAGCTTATAAAATAGCGAAAATGGCATGCGCAGCGCAAAATAGGCGCATTCCATAAAAAATTATTAATATCTAAGTATTATTAATGCCTTCACTTTTTGTGGGGTTAAATGAAGTAATCCCTACTTCCCTACTAATATTATAAATGCGAAAGTAACTCTGTCTGTCTGTTACGCTTTCACGCCTAAACCACTGAACCGATTTTGATGAAATTTGGTATTATGATAGAACTGAACTTGGGAAAGGACATAGGCTACTTTTAGGGTTCCGTAGCCAAATGGCAAAAAACGGAACCCTTATAGATTCGTCAAGTCTGTCTGTCTGTCTGTCTGTCTGTCTGTCTGTCCGTCCGTATGTCACAGCCAATTATTTCCGAAACTATAAGAGCTATACTGTTGAAATTTGGTCAGTCGATGTATTCTGTGAACCGCATTAAGATTTTTACAAAAAAATAGAAAAAAAACAATACATTTTGGGGGTCCCCATACTTGGAACTGAAACTAAAAATTTTTTTTTTCATCAAACCTGTACGTGTGGGGTATCTATGGATAGCTCTTCAAAAATGATGTTGAGGTTTCTAATATCATTTTTTTCTAAACTGAATAGTCTGCGCGAGAGACACTTCCAAAGTGGAAAAATGTGTGTCCCCCCCCCTCTAACTTCTAAAATAAGAGAGTGATAAAACTAAAAAAAATATATGTTGTACATTACCATGTAAACTACCAACGAAAATTGGTTTGAACGAGACCTAGTAAGTAGTTTTTTTTTAATATGTCATAAATCGTAACACGCAATATACCTTTCATCCAATCAATACACTAGTATAAAAACATCGATGAAAGTTACAACGAACTACAAGAATTTTTATATGATGTTACTTGCTGGTACGGAACCCTTCATGGGCGAGTCCGACTCGCACTTGGCCGCTTTTTTTATTGCAATAATCGAGATACAAAGGCCAAAGCTATGTGATTATAAAATACATAAATCGTAGATGTCAAAATGTATCACTGTTTATCTCCTGTCAAAACTTCACAGGTTGCTAGGCATAACACACTTGCATGGCAACCATAATGATAGTTTGTAAATGACGTATTTTGAAAACAATAATTTTTGAAAACAAACAACATAAAATTATGTAAGATTGTTTATTCTACCCTTACCGTGTCGCGCGATATAAACGAATTACACGCGGGCGAAGCCGCGGGCGGAAAGCTAGTAGAAAATATGTGACATAATATTCTTTTTATTTTGTATTGTATAAAGTAAGAAAATACAATTATGTAAGCAAGTACCTACCTCAAACAAAAAAAAATATATTTTAATCACATTATTATAATGTGATTAACGAGATCACGATTATCACGAGATCGAAATCAAAAAGTAAGACAGGTAGGACAATTGTTATTAATATTAGGTAACCTATGAAATTGCCTTTCTTCAGTACTGGTCATTTCAAATAATAAAAGTTTGTAATGGCTCTGTATTCTAAATTCAAATTAATTTTGTTTTAAAACCATGACATTCTATTAACAAACTCAGTCTTTATTCATGTATTATATATATACACAATACATTTGAACATTTTTCGTCATATTGGATACTTTATAAAATCGTGTCATTATGGAATATGAGTTCCGTCGTAGCACGCACGCGACACAAGCACGTTTACGGAGAGAACTGTACAAACGAACGCACAACCCGTTATTGGTTTTCCCGGTTCCGTTCTGGAAATTTTGACTTGAAAAATGAAGCTCGTGGTCGTCCAGAGACTTTGGTTAACAATAATGAATTAAAGGCGATTGTGGAAGCCGACGAAACTCAATCTACAGCTGAGCTAGCAGCAGCTTTTAATGTAAGCATCAAAACAAAATTGATCCATTTGCGACAAATTGGCAAGGTAAAAAAGCTTGATATATGGGTGCCCCACGACCTTAACGATCGCCAGCGCTACGTAAGCGTCGAGACCGGCCTTGCGCTGCTCAACAGGCAAAGAAATGAAGGAATTTTGAAACGAATTGTTAGATGCGACGAAAAATGGATTCTGTTCGACAATCGAAAGCGCTCAAACAAGTTGGCTAGAACCTGGTTCAGCACCAAAGCAATGCCCTAAACAAAAAATGGTGATGGTCACTGTTTGGTGATCTAGTGCGGGTGTGATTCACCACAGCTTTTTACAAAACGTCATGAGCATTAATGCAGATGTGTATTGTGAAGAACTTTAGAGAATGATGGAGAAGCTTGCACATCTGCAACCAGCTTTGGTCAATCGGTTGTACCCACTGCTCCTTCACGATAACGCGCGACCCCATACTGACAGTCTCCAAGCTGCAAGAGCTGGGTTTGGAAGCTCTCCATCATCCGCCATACTCACCAGACCTTGCACCTACCGACTATTACTTTTTCCAAAATTTAGACAACTTTTTAGTGGGTAAAAATATTCAATTCCCGAGAGGCAGTACAAAATGCCTTTGAAGTGTTTGTTGCCTCCCGTCCAGCTGATTTTTACAAGAAGGGCATCAATAAACTGCCAATGCGTTGGCAAAGATGCGTCGATTGCTTGGGTGATTACTTCGAATAACAGAAATAAAAGAGTTTGAAAAAAGCGGCCAAGTGCGAGTCGGACTCGCCCATGAAAGGTTCCGTATCAGCAAGTAACATCATATATAAGTTCTTGTAGTTCGTTGTAACTTTCATCGATGTTTTTATAATAGTGTATTGATTGGATGAAAGGTAAATTGCGTGTTACGATTTAGGACGTATTAAGACGTATGAAGTATTAAAAAAAACTACTCACTAGATCTCGTTCAAACCAATTTTCGTTGGTAGTTTGCATGGTAATGTATAACATATATTTTTTTTAGTTTTATCACTCTCTTATTTTAGAAGTTAGAGTGGGGCGGACACACATTTTTCCACTTTGGAAGTGTCTCTCGCGCAAACTATTCAGTTTAGAAAAAAATGATATTAGAAACCTCAACATCATTTTTGAACACCTATCCATAGATACCCCACACGTATAGGTTTGATGAAAAAATTTTTTTGAGTTTCAGTTCCAAGTATGTTGACCCCAAAAATGTGTTGTTTTTTTTCTATTTTTATGCGAAAATCTTAATGCGGTTTACAGATTACATCTACTTACCAAGTTTCAAAAGTATAGCTCTTATGGTTTCGGAAAAAAGTGGCTGTGACATACGGACGGACAGACAGACAGACAGACAGACATGACGAATCTATAAGGGTTCCGTTTTTTGCCATTTGGCTACGGAACCCTAAAAATAAGCACTTTCACTTATTGCATACAAAGCGGCAATTTCATAGGTAAAGACCTATTATTAACAATAACAATTTGTTTTTTTTTTATGTAATCATTATTTAAATTAATTTATGTCACTTGAATGAATAAATGTAATGTTATAAATATATCAATCATCGTTGGGCGTACAGTGAACGCGGACGTATACATCGTTGTAGCGGTATTTGGTTAAACAAATCACGTTACTTTAAAATTTAAAGAAATAGTGTTAAAATCCAAATTCAAATATTACCAGTTACTGAGTGGCAAACTGAGAGTGAAAGACAGGACACAGTGGGTTGCATCTTACCCACATCGCAGTTATCTCGATTCAACGACTTGCTACTCAGGCATAGTATATGCAAAAAAAAGAGATGCCACTTCAACCATCCACAGGAATTTGTTCATCACAACCTAACCTGGCGAAGTGTGAGGACGGGGAAGGAAATGTGAGGATAAATACAAGGAAAAAGAAAAACACTGATAATGAGGAGTTTGAAGAATTTTGTTCAGTTGTAAAAGTAATTCTTCACGAATTTCAATCAAAGCAAGAAACCAAGTATGATAGGCTGGTTAAAGCTATTGAAGCATTAACCATACAAAATGCTAAATTGGTTGAAAGCAATGGGGAGATAGAAAAAATCTTGCAAAAAAATATAGATCAGCAAAATGAGTTGAAGAAAAAAGTGTGCGGTCTGGAACTGGAATGTGCAAACGCTCATAATAAGATTGATCTACTAGAGGAGCAGTTAAATCAAATTCAAAGAAACCAGTTGAAATCTGTCCTGGAAGTGAGAAATGTTCCCAAAGAAGAAAAAGAGGATCTAAATAAGATCGTTACTAAACTGATAAAGGCTGTGGATGGTGGCGTGAACATGGATCACATCAGGCAAGTATATCGTGGAGGGAAATCAAATGCTCCGATTGTTATTGAATTTATAAACTTTGATCATAAGGTTCAGCTGCTGAAGTCGGTGGCAAAATATAACAAAATTTACAAAAACAATAAATTGAACTGTAAGAATTTGGGCATCGAAACTTCTATAACGCCTGTTTATGTTTCGGACAAACTGACTACTAAAACAAAAATGCTATTAGCATCAGCCAAACAACTCGTTAAGGATGGGTTATTTAAGTATTGCTGGGTTTCTAAAGGAGTGGTGTTGTTAAAAAAAAATGAAGATGAAACCCCGATACGTATTGAAAAGCCTAAAGACTTGGAAAAGTTTCAATGCGACAATATGTCTAAGTGACTATTTAAAGCTATTAGGCTAACGATAAACTGTTTACTACGATTACTACGTATTTTCTTACCTACTGTTGTTTTCACATTTTGCTTCAAATTTATGTTAAAACTGTGTCAAGAAATGTAATAAATTTTGTATCTATAACATATATAATGTCTTTATGTAATTTAATAATCAATATTTATTTATGTATCTTATATAAATTTATCTACTTAATTTTCGCACAACTTTTATCAACTACACATTCTACACAATTAGTTTCATGCTTTCGATAATTCTAATAAAACTGTCACAAATCAGCACAACTTTGAGCTCACCTAGAATGGTCTATGCTGTCGGAGCCGAGTCGTCAGAAGCGCTAAACCATTATTTTTCAAGATATATAGATAACAAATATAAACAAAATGATAAATGATATACAACAAGTAAACACTGACATTGATGTCAATGTTAGTGTTGGTGAAGCGCACCTGATAGACGAAGCTGCTGATTGCCAGGGTTTGCTGGGTCAATCTGACAGTACCCTTAAAATAGTAGTACAGAATATTCGAAGCATAGATTGTAATTTTAACGATTTCATAGTCCATCTTGCAAGACTAAAAGTTGAGTTTGATCTTATTATCCTGACTGAGTGTTGGCTTCCTCATTTGACGAATATACCTAATTTACCTCATTATATTTGTCATACATCCAAACAACACATTAATCAAAATAGTGGCGTCGTAATTTATGCTAAGGATAATTTAAATATTACAGTTTATGAACCCAAAATGGTCGATGCTGATTGTTTGGTTGCTGAAATTAACAACCAGTACGCTATCGTAGCGATATACAGGTCACCTTCAGTATATGATATCGATCCTTTCAAAGAATCCCTCGATCATATCTTATACAGACTCAGACATTTCAAAAATCTTATAGTCACTGGGGACATCAATATCGATATAAAAGAATCTAATCAAGAATCAAGGAGTTCAGATTATCTGAACCGACTGTCTATGAATGGTCTCTTACCCAGTCATACCTTCTCAACCAGTCAATCGAAGTGTTATGACCATTCATTTATCAAAATAGGCTGTACAGCAACTACAATTGTTTGTAATTCAACTATAACTGATCATTCATCTGTTATTATCGCGTTAGAAGGCATTCAACGGTTGAAAAGAACACCAAAAACTATTACTAAAATAGATTATAATAAAGCTATCGATGACTTAAAATCTATTGATTGGACAGAATTTTATAACTGTACATGTCCTGAAGATGCTTCCAGGGTGTTTCTTGGCATATTGTTACCTATATTGGACAATTGTACTTCTAAACTAACAGTTGGTACTGGGAAAGTAAACATTAAACCGTGGATGACGCCGGGCTTGATTAAGTGTATTAGGTGGAGAGATAAATTACACGCTAAGCTTAGAAAGGATCCCGATAATTTTATTCTACAGGTGACATACAAAAGGTATAGAAATTTTTGTAATCAACTTCTACATAAAATAAAAACAGAGTTTGAAAAATCAGAAATATGTAAACATCAAAATAATATAAAAAACACATTGAAAACAATAAGTCAAATATGCACCCTAAACATTAAATCCAAGAATTATTGAGTACTGAAGACACTCCCGAAGACTCAGTAAATGCTGTTAATAAATATTTGACAGATGTGGGAAAATCACTTGCTAATAACATTCTGTTAAGGTTGAATAAAAGCGAAGATGACTTAGCTAGCGATTTCAGGTATAATGATCGCCCAATAAACTCAATTATAATGCTACCTACACATGTACATGAAATAAGGGAAATTATAAGATCCCTAAAAACCAGCTCGGCTTCTGGCTGGGATGGGATGTCTTCAATATTTACAAAACAAGGTATAGATTATCTGGCTGAACCAATTTCCTACTTATGCAACTTGTGCTTATCAACTGGCATCTTTCCAAAAGCATTAAAAAGGTCAATCGTTGTACCCATTCACAAATCTGGAAATAGAGACAGTGTCACTAATTATAGACCTATTTCTCTTCTCCCTACTCTTGCCAAGGTAATTGAAAAAGCTATCAATACCAGATTAACAAATTATCTTGAATCTATTTCTTTCTTTTCCTCAAATCAGTACGGTTTCCGACAAAAGCTATCAACTTCTGATGCTATTGAAGATCTGGTTCAACATGTCACACAAAATTTAGACAACCACAATAAATGTTTAGCAGTATTTTTAGATCTTGCAAAAGCGTTTGACACTGTCTCTATTCCAAGATTAATCCGTAAGCTAGAGGGTGCAGGTGTACGTGGCATTCCTCTAAAACTTCTTGAGTCGTATCTCAGTGATCGTACTCAGTCCATCGCAATCGACGGTGTAATTAGTGAACCTCTAAAGATAGTCCTTGGACCGACCCTCTTTATAATTTATTTAAACGACCTTAGTAAAACTGTCATAAATAACACCAAAATATTATCCTTTGCTGATGACACTGTACTGGTTTTTAATGCGCCGTCGTGGGATGAGGTACATAAAGCCGCTGAAGAGGGACTGGAGACTATTCTTAATTGGCTTGACAATAATCTCCTAACAATAAACTACAAGAAAACAAATTATGTAACCTTTTTACTTTCCCAGTACCAACTGTTAGTTTAGAAGTACAATTGTCCAATATAGGTAACAATATGCCAAGAAACACCCTGGAAGCATCTTCAGGACATGTACAGTTATAAAATTCTGTCCAATCAATAGATTTTAAGTCATCGATAGCTTTATTATAATCTATTTTAGTAATAGTTTTTGGTGTTCTTTTCAACCGTTGAATGCCTTCTAACGCGATAATAACAGATGAATGATCAGTTATAGTTGAATTACAAACAATTGTAGTTGCTGTACAGCCTATTTTGATAAATGAATGGTCATAACACTTCGATTGACTGGTTGAGAAGGTATGACTGGGTAAGAGACCATTCATAGACAGTCGGTTCAGATAATCTGAACTCCTTGATTCTTGATTAGATTCGTTTATATCGATATTGATGTCCCCAGTGACTATAAGATTTTTGAAATGTCTGAGTCTGTATAAGATATGATCGAGGGATTCTTTGAAAGGATCGATATCATATACTGAAGGTAACCTGTATATCGCTACGATAGCGTACTGGTTGTTAATTTCAGCAACCAAACAATCAGCATCGACCATTTTGGGTTCATAAACTGTAATATTTAAATTATCCTTAGCATAAATTACGACGCCACTATTTTGATTAATGTGTTGTTTGGATGTATGACAAATATAATGAGGTAAATTAGGTATATTCTTCAAATGAGGAAGCCAACACTCAGTCAGGATAATAAGATCAAACACATCATACATTCAGCCCAATGGCCAAAGAGGTCGCTTTGCTATTCAGCCTTGTCTTCGTGTGAGTTTATTAGTCATCAATTTTAAATATCGAACGGCGAAGCTCAATTTCATTCTTGAAAAAACAATTAAGACGCTGAGTGCAGCCAATGACCTTGAGCAATGGATACGCCCCTTTTTGTTCGATAAAGCAGCGCCGCGTTTGAGACGCGGTTCGTTATCGGTACTACCACAGTCTCCGAGAACTAATATTCGTCTTTGAATTTGCACTCTGCTTTTAACACAGTGCCTTAGAATATTTTAGATAGGGCAAAATAAAAATGCTATCGTAATGGTATGATAAAAAAAGTCATGTGGCACTCGGAGACTGCCGCGGTAAAGCTATTGCATAGACTTTTTTATCAACATAAGCAATTTAATTATTTATTTATTTTTTATTTATGTAGTATTTTTTTATTTAATATTAATGCAAGTTTACAAAACAATATACACTGTCTTTTTACCAACGTACATTCTAACAATATTATTGCCAAACAATACAGTCATAGTATTTAATATGAAACTATTCTGAACGCGACGATACCGTCAGAGCTCAGCGAGTACGTGATTCGTGTATGATGCAAAACTACATTCTGCGGTCCATCTCCTTCAGAGCTATTTTCCAATAGTCTTCTTTTGCTGTAAATAAATAGTCCATGAATTGTTAGTTAGATTTGAGTGACATTTCAGGACGTGCAGTATTTTACAGTTCTTACCTTGGAACTTCAGAACATTGAACGTTTTGTGAGAATTCCACATTTTGCAACCTGTGATTAAATAATAGTACTTATTTAATTTAATATCTTTATTGCTTAATTATTATGATGATATTATTATGCGTTTAGATACACTATCAAAAATGACTATGCATAAAATAAGGCCATCATTATGATACATTGTGTAACTAAAATGGCAGAGTCTACGACTTTTGTGAGTCTATGTATGTTACGTTCTTCAAGACTAAAGCTGGAAACACATTATCGGACGCGGCTGACGGACGACGACTGTAAATTGTACATAATTTTATTAAAACACTAATAGAGTGCCTTGGTAATATATTTTTATTCAATGTATTAAAATATTGACTCAGTAATATACATATTTATGATAATAAATTGATTTTAGTGGAAAAATAAGTGTGCACAGTCTCGTCAGTCGGTCTTGTGCCAGATTTCTGTCGGACGTCCGAACGCTCAAGGTCAGTCTGTCCACGACTTACGTCCGATAGTTTGCACAGCTCAGTGTATGTTCATACTCTAGATCACGGCCATCAGCCGCGTCCATTAGCCGCTTCCGATAATGTGTCTCTAGCTTAAGAGGCTGAAAACCAAAATAGAGGTAAATAAAGATCGTTTACCAAAATCAATGCCTTTATAATTGAACATATTCCTCACATAGTGGTTATTTCCAAAACACGATTTGAAAAACTTCACTCGATAAAAATAATAATCAAAGTAGCCTCTGAAAATAGTTGAATTTTGACTTTACACAGTTGTGCTTTAAGTAACGTAAATGAAATTAAGTAAAATTGTGTATCATATGTAACTGAAAGAAATGGCTTACTTTGATTTTTAAAAAAATTGCAACTTTTACAAAAAATAACGAATTTTGTGGTTTGGCACTTACGCCCTTCTATTTCAAGCGCTTTTTCTCTGTCACTCCTATGGAGAACGACAGTGAGCGCTGAGGCGCGCTGCTAAACGGACCTATGTCGCTCGACTCGATAAATCTAAAAAACTTTATTAAAAAACAAAACAAAATCATATTATGATGGAGGCTATAAGGTAAGAATAATTTATTTTATTAAAAAACTTATAATTTGATTGACATGTAAGATTATTTAACTAGATATCCTTACAAAGACGTAATGTAGTTTCATAACCCTAAAAACTGTCGACTGTGTAGTGGAACAAGCTTAAGCTAGTGACACATTATCGGACGCGGTTGACGGACGCGGCTTATAGCCGTGATCTAGAGTATGAACATACACGGAGCGGTGCAAACTATCGGACGTAAGTCGTGGACAGACTGACCTTGAGCGTTCGGACGTCCGACAGAAATCTGGCACAAGACCGACTGACGAGACTGTGCACACTTATTTTTCCACTAAAATCAATTTATTATCATAAATATGTATATTACTGAGTCAATATTTTAATACATTGAATAAAAATATATTACCAAGGCACTCTATTAGTGTTTTAATAAAATAATGTACAATTTACAGTCGCGGCTGTTAGCCGCGTCCGTCAGCCGCGTCCGATAATGTGTTTCCAGCTTTAGTCTTGAAGAACGTAACGTACATAGACTTACAAAAGTCGTAGAGCCATTTTAGTTACACAATGTATCATATGATGGCCTTATTTTATGCATAGTCATTTTTGATAGTGTATCTAACCGCATAACATTATCATCATATTAATTAAGCAATAAAGATATTAAATTAAATAAGTACTATTATTTAATCACAGGTTGCAAAATGTGGAATTCTCACAAAACGTTCAATGTTCTGAAGTTCCAAGGTAAGAACTGTAAAATACTGCACGTCCTGAAATGTCACTCAAATCTAACTAACAATTCATGGACTATTTATTTACAGCAAAAGAAGACTATTGGAAAATAGCTCTGAAGGAGATGGACCGCAGAATGTAGTTTTGCATCATACACGAATCACATACTCGCTGAGCTCTGACGGTATCGTCGCGTTCAGAATAGTTTCATATTATATACTTCTTTGTTGTTTATTTCCCGTTGCTATAGTTATTGTTTCTTGTTGTTATTTGTACTGTTATAGTTACCATTTTTATTGATCATGTCTCACGGTCGCAGAAAATGGTGTTTGACGTATTAACGTTTATGAAGAAGGAAGCGAATTATATTAAAATAAAGAAACATTAATCGAATTTGATTGAAAAAGTAATTAAACAATATAATATAGCTAATCTAGCAACGTAACTGAAGATTTTATTTTCATAATTTTAATTTTCAATAAATACAAAAAAAACTTAGTTATGAAATGTCCATCTGACTATACCATGCGCAAGATCATCCCAACGGCAACATTCAGAGTGGCCATAAACATAAAGATTGGCGTGTACTATACGTTAAAAGAGCATAAGCAGGCGCTTGACACGAGTAGCCAATCGTGTGAAACTAATTTCAAATGTATAATTGTTTGATAATAACTGTTGATTCGATTTCAATTATAATAATAATTTTAAAAATAATAAAATAATTTTATTGTTTCAACCAAAATCTAACTGTTACAGCAGAACTTAAACAAATCTTATACCTTATAAGTACAAACACTTAATACAGTCGAAACCGTTTTTAGGGTTCCGTAGCCAAATGGCAAAAAACGGAACCCTTATAGATTCGTCAAGTCTGTCTGTCTGTCTGTCTGTCTGTCTGTCTGTCTGTCTGTCTGTCTGTCTGTCTGTCCGTCCGTATGTCACAGCCAATTATTTCCGAAACTATAAGAGCTATACTGTTGAAATTTGGTCAGTCGATGTATTCTGTGAACCGCATTAAGATTTTTACATAAAAATAGAAAAAAAGCAATACATTTTGGGGGTCCCCATACTTGGAACTGAAACTCAAAATTTTTTTTTTCATCAAATCTATACGTGTGAGGTATCTATGGATAGGTGTTCAAAAATGATGTTGAGGTTTCTAACATCATTTTTTTCTAAACTGAATAGTTTGCGCGAGAGACACTTCCAAAGTGGAAAAATGTGTGTCCCCCCCCCTCTAACTTCTAAAATAAGAGAGTGATAAATCTAAAAAAAATATATGTTGTACATTACCAAGCAAACTACCAACGAAAATTGGTTTGAACGAGATCTAGTGAGTAGTTTTTTTTTTAATACGTCATAAATCGTAACATGCAATTTACCTCTCATCCAATCAATACACTAGTATAAAAACATCGATGAAAGTTACAACGAACTACAAGAACTTTTATATGATATTACTTGCTGATACGGAACCCTTCATGGGCGAGTCCGACTCGCACTTGGCCGCTTTTTTAAACACATATATGCATCGTTTGAAAGCAGTAGGTAAAAATAGCTTCGTGGCAAATAATACAAATAATATTAATTTAAGAGTACTTACTATCTAAAACAATACAATCTATACCGAATGTTGTAGCTGTAGTTTAGCTTTAATTTTTTTCACAAACCCTTAACAATTTTTAACCTAATTTTATGTAACAAATTAATAGGACTACTTACTTGTGTTTGTTAAAAGACAGCTATTCAATGTTAGTTAATGTCACTTTAAAATTTCATGTTAGAATATTGCCATCGGTTACGACTATAATATAGTAATATAACAAGTTCTATTATTTAAGCAGTATTAACTAATGAAGGTAGAAAAACATTATCTCAATGAGCGCGGTAACAGCAAATAGCGACGGCTACCCTCCGCACTAGTAAAAACTGTGTTGCGGCAGTGTAGTTATCATCGACTTATGTGACCAATTTAAAAAGTTACGTGTTAGATTAGCGAGTGCCTATTATACTGTTCATCGCTAATTGTCTTCATATGCTAGCAAGTATAGTAAACGCAAAATTAACACATAAAATAAAACTAACGAAGTAGTAACAAAAAAAAAAATCAAATGTATACAAGCATGATAAGATATTAAAGTACTGTGTCAACTTACATTGATTATTTACATTTATGTAAATATAAAATTAAATTTTACTCATATATATACTTATAGATAGCATATCGCTATAGTATAAAATATAAACTTTGATATTAAACATACATACACCAAAAAATAAAAACAAAATAGTGCAGACACTTCCTTTGTTTTCTTTTTTCTTTTTTTTTTATTTCTTTTGTCTTATTGTACTGATAGAAATATTCCAAAGAGATATGTAAATATACAAATAGATAATGTGATTAATATAAATATAATTATATGTTTGTTAGATGTAGAATCTAGAAATCTTAAAATAAGAAATAAAATAAATATATATATACAAACATACATACACACACATACATGCATACATATAGGCACAACTTTAAAATGTATTTAAGTAATTATGTAAAAAATTTGATTCTAGATTAATGTCTGTAAAATAGCTTCCGTAGATTGATAGTCTAATGTCAATAGATAATCAGTTATGATTTTCTTGCAAGATTTCAGAGTTGTATTTCTGAGTGACTTACTAGTGACTTCTCCGAGTTTATTATATATCGCATACAGGGTTTGAACCTAGTCCCATAAAGAGTTCGAACCTTGTCTCATGTAGTGTTTTTACCTTGTCCCATATGGGGTTTGAACCCTATCTAATATAGGGTTTGAACCTTGTCCCATATGGGGTTTGAACCCTATCTTATATAGGGTCTGAACCTAGTCCCATACAGGGTTCGAACCTTGTCTCATGTAGTGTTTGAACCTTGTCCCATATTGGGTTTGAACCCTATCTAATATATGGTTCGCACCTTGCTCCATGTAGTGTTTTTACCTTGTCCCATATGGGGTTTAAACCCTGTCTAATATAGGGTTTGAACCTAGTCCCATATAGGATTTGAACCTAGTCCCATATTGGGTTTGAACCCTATCTAATATAGGGTTTGAACCAAGTCCCATGTAGGTTTGAACCCTGTCTAATAACCGGTTTGAATCTAGTCCCATACAGGGTTCTAACCTTGTCTCATTTAGGGTTTGAACCTATTCCCATATAGGGTTTGAACTTAGTCCCATATAGGATTTGAACCTAGTCTAGCCTTCGACCGGGCGAGGTGATCCTGCCTGACGGGCCACTGTCCTACGGTTGGTGTTGGCAGCTGTTCAGAATTAGTAGTTGCCTCGTACCCCCGTCGTTCAGTATTTCTTCAGTAGATGGCGATATTGTTTACGCTTGCGCTGTATGTGGAAGTCGCCGTGCGCTCTCGTCGAGTACGGACGCGTCGAAGCGCGTTCTGTATTTACACAATTTAATACACATACTTATTCGCTCCGTCGTACATAAACTCGGTCCCTCCTGCTCTCGCATGGGCATTCGCCCATAAGAGGCAGCGGCCATTTCCTCCCTCGGTGAACAATGTACTATTAAAGCATCGCCCGATGTGATTACAAACAAATTTGCCTATGAATTTCAAAGTAACGTGAATGGATTGTGTATGCAGTGTAACACGCCGATTCTCAATCCTGTCACTTATAGCAAGGAGTGCAATGTATCACTAAGGCTACATAAAGCTACAAACAATGTAATCTTTTCTATTATAAAACATTTAAATGCCAAAAAATGCCCGGGTTTCGATGGTATAAGAGTGCAAGATTTACAATATATTATCAAAGATGTTACCCCGATCATTACGCACTTAATTAACACATGCATTGCCACATCCGTCAATTAATAAATAAAATCGGCCAAGTGCGTGTCAGGCCACGCACAGGAAAGGGTTCCTCAGTCACCTATAATGGTATGTGGATTTAAAATCGTATCCAATAGATAATTGTTATGTTTACGTATTAATACGTTAATTTTGTATGACGTTTTCCAAGTGAGCGCATTTTACCATATAAGCCTTTATAACTCCTGAACTAAGAAAGTCATCTAATCTGTTATAGTTTTCCTTCAAAGTTCATTATATGGACCACCATCACGATTTTTTTCAGATTTTTTGAGCCAGCCGTTTAGCTTTTAGAGGGGGGGGGACGCCCTGTTTTTACAAAAAAGTGCCCTTTAAAGTGAAATATCTCGCAAACGGATACCTAAATCAAAAAATCGCCTAGGAAACCCTTTATTGTTTTTAAAAGACCTATCTAATGATACCCCACACGATGGGGTAGCCTCGAGAAAAAAAAATCATCCCCACTTTACGTGTAGGGGAGGTACCCCAAATAAAATTATTTTTCATAATTTTATTGTAGCACTTTGTCGACGTAATTACAACACGTATTCATGCAAACTTTCATCTTTCTAGCACTTACCGTTTGGACGGTAAGTCGAGGACGGACGGACGGACGGACGGACGGACGGACGGACGGACGGACAGACGGACATGACGAATCTATAAGGGTTCCGAGTTATGAACTTCGGAACCCTAAAAATCGGAATAATAAGACCTATTCACAAAAATGGTTCATACTCAAATACAAACAACTACAGGCCAATTACTTTATTGTCATGTATAGATAAAATAATTGAGAGATATTTAGGCCAGGAGATAGGTAGGTTTTTAAAAGAAAATAGTATAATTAATGTA
This sequence comes from Phragmatobia fuliginosa, assembly GCA_932526445.1. Classification (NCBI taxonomy): domain Eukaryota; kingdom Metazoa; phylum Arthropoda; class Insecta; order Lepidoptera; family Erebidae; genus Phragmatobia; species Phragmatobia fuliginosa. Next base: position 5,838,094 of record OW052084.1, on the reverse strand, counting down.
AAACAATTTGGTTTTCAAAAAAATAAAAGCACTTCTGAATTGCTATCCAAGTTTAGCAATGAGATCAACGGGTATCTGGACAACCGTGAACAAGTACTTGTTGTCTTTATTGACTTTAGTAAGGCGTTTGATTTATTAGATTATAAAACCTTATTTACTAAATTAAAGCAAAATGGTATACGGGGACCTTTAGTGAAGTGGTTTGAAAATTATCATAGTAATCGTTACACCGCAGTGAGTGTCGCTGGCTCTCTAAGTGACATGATTCTAACCGACAAAGGCACGGCACAAGGTTCAATTCTCGGGCCGACCGAATACTTGTTATATGTGAACGACATGTGTAATATATTCACTGAGGGATCGGTTTATCAGTTTGCTGATGACACATGCTTGATATCTGCTCATAAAGACCTACGTGAGGCGCAGAGGGTTATGCAGCACAACTTTAACCTATTGTGTGGCTGGGCCCACGATGTGGGTCTAGTTATTAATGCAACTAAAACAAAAATGATGCATATACATTCACCTTACTTGACATCGCTCTGTGAACCAATCATTGTTATTCATGAACACTCGTGCTTACACCAGACGGGAACACTATGCAACTGCCAACCACTAGAGTTGGTGTCTCAGCATACGTATCTGGGCCTTACTATAGATAGTAAATTCCACTGGGGGCCTCATATTAATAGCGTATGTAGTAGACTAAGATCCGTTCTATCCAAATTATATGTGCTAAAGTATAAAGTACCGTATAAAACACTTAGAATCATGTACCTCGCACTTGCCGACTCCGTGATTAGCTACGGACTAAGTAGTTACGGGCGCACATACAAGACCTACCTCGAAAACATTTATAACATACTAGCTTTCCGCCCGCGGCTTCGCCCGCGTGGAATTCGTTTATATCGCGCGACACGGTAAGGGTAGATTAAACAATCTTACATGATTTTATGGTTGATAATAAGGAACTTCGACACAAACTTTTGACCCCTATTTCAAACCCTTCTACCTTTATTTTCGCGATAAAAAGTATCCTATGTCCTTTCCCAAGTTCAGTTCTATTTTCATACCAGAAAACACCCCAATTTTTTGAAAAAAGTAGATATTTTTACGGGTGAATTTTCGATATTAAGTCAAAATAGGTTAAAAAAATAAATATTTCAAATCAAATAAATTACAGTGTATTCGGGACATAAAAAGGTAAGTTTTCACTAAACCCTTATAGATTCGTCATGTCTGTCTGTCTGTCTGTCCGTCCGTATGTCACAGCCACTTTTTTCCGAAACCATAAGAACTATACTGTTGAAACTTGGTAAGTAGATATAATCTGTGAACCGCATTAAGATTTTTACATAAAAATAGAAAAAAAACAACACGTTTTGGGGGTCCCCATACTTGGAACTGAAACTCAAAAATTTTTTTTTCATCGAACCCATACGTGTGGGGTATCTATGGATAGGTCTTCAAAAATGATATTGAGGTTTCTAATATCATTTTTTTCTAAACTGAATAGTTTGCGCGAGAGACACTTCCAAAGTGGAAAAATGTGTGTCCCCCCCCCCTCTAACTTCTAAAATAAGAGAGTGATAAAACTAAAAAAAATATATGTTGTACATTACCATGTAAACTACCAACGAAAATTGGTTTGAACGAGATCTAGTAAGTAGTTTTTTTTTAATACGTCATAAATCGTAAACCGCAATTTACCTTTCATTCAATCAATACACTATTATAAGAACTTATATATGATGTTACTTGCTGCTACGGAACCCTTCATGGGCGAGTCCGACTCGCACTTGGCAGCTTTTTATAACATTGTCCTCCTTTTCCAATAGGCTTCATCCTACTATAATTTTATTTGTTTTCAAAAATTATCTACCCTGGTCAACTGGTCTATATGTCATTTACAAACTATAATTATGGTTGCCATGCAAGTGTGTTATGCCTAGCAACCTGTGAAGTTTTGACAGGAGATAAACAGTGATACATTTTGATATCTACGATTTAGGTATTTTTATAATCACTTAGCTTTGGCCTTTGTATCTCGATTATTGCAGTAAAAAGTATCCTATGTTCTTTCCCAAGTTCAGTTCTATCTTCATACCAAATTTCATCAAAATCGGTTCAGTGGTTTAGGCGTGAAAGCGTAACAGACAGACAGACAGACAGAGTTACTTTCGCATTTATAATATTAGTAGGGACAATTAAGCATCTTAAAAACAATAGTACCTAGAAAAACCAAACTAGAATTTAAAGAAGACGAATGTGGCTTATTCAAGCATTGTCAAATATTAAACGTGTTCGACAAAGTAAGCGTATGTGTACTGGGTGAGGAATACCACAACCTTACTAAATTAAAGAAAAATATAAGATTGGAGTCATTACGTCACTTGTCAAACTTACCTTCCTATAGAATACCTAAGCGTACTAACGTATATGGGACGCGGACGTGGGAACACATGCTGCCCCGTATATTGAACAACATACCTATCGAAACCCGTAGCAAGATGAATAAAAAAAGCGGCCAAGTGCGAATTGGACTCGCTCATGAAGGGTTCCGTATCAGCAAGTAACACCATATAAAAGTTCTTGTAGTTCGTTGTAACTTTCATCGATGTTTTTATACTAGTGTATTGATTTTTCCACTTTGGAAGTGTCTCTCGCGCAAACTATTCAGTTTAGAAATAAATTGATATTAGAAACCTCAACATCATTTTTGAACATCTATCTATAGTTTTAAAAAATATAGTTAAAAAAAATTTTTGAGTTTCAGTTCCAAGTATGGGGACCCCCAAAATGTATTGTTTTTTTTCTATTTTTATGTAAAAATCTTAATGCGGTTCACAGAATACATAGACTGACCAAATTTCAACAGTATAGCTCTTATAGTTTCGGAAATAATTGGCTGTGACATACGGACGGACAGACAGACAGACAGACTTGACGAATCTATAAAGGTACCGTTTTTTGCCATTTGGCTACGGAACCCTAAAAAACTGTAAAACTGTTTTGATAAAGCATTTACTGTCTAGCTGATACTCAACTCTATATATAATCACTACATAGTATAAAACAAAGTCGCTTTCTCTGTTGATGCTATTTTCTTTAGATAGAGTGATTCAAGAGGAAGGTTTTTATGTATAATACATGCATAATATAGTAGATAATAATTTTAATGTCGTAAATAAGCCCATTTTTTTACGCTTACATTGCAAACGCTGGCTGTACCCTACGATATAGATCAAAATAATGTACTAAAGTATTGTACATCTTAAAAAGGTCTACAAAAAAGTCTATCTCTTAGGGAAAACCCACAATAACCATTTTTTTAAGCAATACAGTATTATTCCTTATCCAATTAAGTACCTTAAATACATTGTGTATTTAATATACATTAACATGGCCCTTTACACTATGTAATTTAAATTAATACTTTTGAAGATATTACAGATTTAAAATGCAGGAACAAAGCGATTGTGGCGTTACCGCCAGCCAGGGCCCATTAGTTGACGCTGCTGTCGAATGTCACTATCGGTTAATAACTTAACACAATACTTTAATATGAATTAATATTCTAAGGCGGTACGAAGTTGGCCGGGTCAGCTAGTAAAGAATAAAAAATAAAATAAAAAAAAAGATTAGTCTAACCGCCTGAAGCAGTCTGGCAGTCTGAATATGTCTAACCGCATGAAGCAGTCTGACTGCCTGAAAATGTCTGACGTCTGAATATGTCTAACCGCCTGAAACTGTCTGACATTATTTTGATCTATATCGTAGGGTACAGCCAGCGTTTGCAATGTAAGCGTAAAAAAATGGGCTTATTTACGACATTAAAATTATTATCTACTATATTATGCATGTATTATACATAAAAACCTTCCTCTTGAATCACTCTATCTAAAGAAAATAGCATCAACAGAGAAAGCGACTTTGTTTTATACTATGTAGTGATTATATATAGAGTTGAGTATCAGCTAGACAGTAAATGCTTTATCAAAACAGTTTTACAGTTTTTTAGGGTTCCGTAGCCAAATGGCAAAAAACGGTACCTTTATAGATTCGTCAAGTCTGTCTGTCTGTCTGTCCGTCCGTATGTCACAGCCAATTATTTCCGAAACTATAAGAGCTATACTGTTGAAATTTGGTCAGTCTATGTATTCTGTGAACCGCATTAAGATTTTTACATAAAAATAGAAAAAAAACAATACATTTTGGGGGTCCCCATACTTGGAACTGAAACTCAAAAATTTTTTTTTCATCAAACCCATACGTGTGGGGTATCTATGGATAGGTGTTCAAAAATGATGTTGAAGTTCCTAATATCATTTTTTTCTAATCTGAACAGTTTGCGCGAGAGACACTTCCAAAGTGGAAAAATGTGTGTCCCCCCCCCTCTAACTTCTAAAATAAGAGAGTGATAAAACTAAAAAAAATATATGTTGTACATTACCATGTAAACTACCAACGAAAATTGGTTTGAACGAGATCTAGTAAGAACTTTTTTTTAAATACGTCATAAATCGTAAAACGCAATTTACCTTTCATTCAATCAATACACTAGTATAAAAACATCGATCAAAGTTACAACGAACTACAAGAACTTTTATATGATGTTACTTGCTGATACGGAACCCTTCATGGGCGAGTCCGACTCGCACTTGGCCGCTTTTTAGGGTTTCGTAGCCAAATGGCAAATAACGGAACCCTTATAGATTCGTCAAGTCTGTCTGTCTGTCTGTCCGTCCGTATGTCACAGCCAATTATTTCCGAAACTATAAAAGCTATACTTTTGAAATTTGGTCAGTCGATGTATTCTGTAAACCGCAATAAGATTTTAACATAAAAATAGAAAAAAAAACAATACATTTTGGGGGTCCCCATACTTGGAACTGAAACTCAAAATTTTTTTTTTCATCAAACCTATACGTGTGGGGTATCTATGGATAGGTCTTCAAAAATGATGTTGAGGTTTCTAATATCATTTTTCTCTAAACTGAGTAGTTTGCGCGAGAGACACTTCCAAAGTGGAAAAATGTGTGTCCCCCCCCCTCTAACTTCTAAAATAAGAGAGTGATAAAACTAAAAAAAATATATGTTGTACATTACCATGTAAACTACCAACGAAAATTGGTTTGAACGAGATCTAGTGAGTAGTTTTTTTTTAATACGTCATAATCGTAACACGCAATATACCTTTCATCCAATCAATACACTAGTATAAAACATCGATGAAAGTTACAACGAACTACAAGAACTTTTATATGATGGTACTTGCTGGTACGGAACCCTTCATGGGCGAGTCTGACTCGCACTTGGCCGCTTTTATACTAGTGTATTGATTGGATGAAAGGTATATTGCGTGTTACGATTTATGACGTATTAAAAAAAAACTACTCACTGGATCTCGTTCAAACCAATTTTCGTTGGTAGTTTACATGGTAATGTACAACATATATTTTTTTTAGTTTTATCACTCTCTTATTTTAGAAGTTAGAGGGGGGGGGACACACATTTTTCCACTTTGGAAGTGTCTCTCGCGCAAACTATTCAGTTTAGAAAAAAATGATATTAGAAACCTCAACATCATTTTTGAAGACCTATCCATAGATACCCCACACGTATAGGTTTGATGAAAAAAAAAAATTTGAGTTTCAGTTCCAAGTATGGGGACCCCCAAAATATATTGTTTTTTTTTCTATTTTTATGTAAAAATCTTAATGCGGTTTACAGAATACATCGACTGACCAAATTTCAACGGTATAGCTCTTATAGTTTCGGAAATAATTGGCTGTGACATACGGACGGACAGACAGACAGACAGACTTGACGAATCTATAAGGGTTCCGTTTTTTGCCATTTGGTTACGGAACCCTAAAAAATGATATTAGAAACCTCAACATTATTTTTGAAGACCTATCCATAGATAGCCCACACGTATAGGTTTGATGAAAAAAAAATATTTGAGTTTCAGTTCCAAGTATGGGGGACCCCCAAAATGTATTGTTTTTTTTCTATTTTTATATAAAAATCTTAATGCGGTTCACAGAATACATCGACTGACCAAATTTCAACAGTATAGCTCTTATAGTTTCAAAAATAATTGGCTGTGACATACGGACGGACAGACAGACAGACTTGACGAATCTATAAGGGTTCCGTTTTTTGCCATTTGGCTACGGAACCCTAATAAATGCATGTAAAAAAAAATCTATAATAAGTTTAATTAGGCTTATTTTATGGCTGTGTTAATAACTCCTAAAATAAATAAAAAAGCGGCCAAGTGCGAGTCGGACTCGCCCATGAAGGGTTCCGTAGCAGCAAGTAACATCATACAAAAGTTATTGTAGTTCGTTGTAACTTTCATCGATGTTTTATTAATAGTGTTTTGATTGAAAGAAATGTAAATTACGGTATATGAATAATGACGTATTAAAAAAAAACTCCTTACTAGATCTCGTTCAAACCAATTTTCGTTGGAAGTTTGCATAGTAATGTACATCATATATTTTTTTTAGTTTTATCATTCTCTTATTTTAGAAGTTACAGGGGGGGGGACCAACATTTTGCCACTTTGAAAGTGTCTCTCGCGCAAACTGTTCAGTTTAGAAAAAAATGATATCAGAAACCTCAATATCATTTTCGAAGACCTATCCATAGATACCCCTCACGTATGGTTTTGATGAAAAAAAAATTTTTAAGTTTCAGTTCTAAGTATGGGGACCCCCAAAATTTATTGCTTTTTTTTCTATTTTTGTGTAAAAATATTAATGCGGTTCACAGAATACATCTACTGACCGAGTTTCAACAGTATAGCTCTTATAGTTTCGGAAAAAAGTGGCTGTGACATACGGACGGACAGACAGACAGACGGACAGACAGACTTGACGAATCTATAAGGGTTCCGTTTTTTGCCATTTGGCAACGGAACCCTAAAAAGCGGCCAAGTGCGAGTCGGACTCGCCCATGAAGGGTTCCGTATCAAGTTACAACGAACTACAAGAACTTTAATATGATGTTATTTGCTGATACGGAACCCTTCATGGGCGAGTCCGACTCGCACTCGGCCGCTTTTTTATTTATTTTAGGAGTTATAGGGGCCTAACTTGTAAAATGCACTCACTTGGAAAACTTTGTACAAATTTAAAGAAATATAAGGTTGTTGGGTACTAGTGTAGGGGATGAAAATAAGAACGCTCTGTCCGAACACCAGTTCTATAAAAAAGCGGCCAAGTGCGAGTCGGACTCGCCCATGAAGGGTTCCATAGCAGCAAGTAACATCATATAAAAGTTCTTGTAGTTCGTTGTAACTTTGATCGATGTTTTTAGGGTTCCGTTGCCAAATGGCAAAAAACGGAACCCTTATAGATTCGTCATGTCTGTCTGTCTGTCTGTCTGTCTGTCCGTCCGTATGTCACAGCCACTTTTCTCCGAAACTATAAGAGCTACACTGTTGAAACTTGGTCAGTAGATGTATTCTGTGAACCGCTTTAATATTTTTACACAAAAATAGAACAAAAGCAATAAATTTTGGGGGTCCCCATACATAGAAGTGAAACTCAAAAAAAAATTTTTAATCAAAACCATATGTGTGAGGTATCTATGTATAGGTCTTCAAAAATGATATTGAGGTTTCTAATATCATTTTTTTCTAAACTGAATAGTTTGCGCGAGAGACACTTCCAAAGTGGTGAAATGTTGGTCCCCCCCCCTGTAACTTCTAAAATAAGAGAGTGATAAAACTAAAAAAAATATATGATGTACATTACCATGCAAACTTCCAACGAAAATTGGTTTGAACGAGATCTAGTAAGTAGTTTTTTTTTAATACGTCATAAATCATAAACCGCAATTTACATTTCTTTCAATCAAAACACTATTATTAAAACATTGATGAAAGTTACAACGAACTAAAAAAACTTTTAAATGATGCTACGGAACCCTTCATGGGCGAGTCCGACTCGCACTTGGCCGCTTTTTAGGGTTCCGTAGCCAAATGGCAAAAATCGGAACCCTTATAGATTCGTCAAGTCTGTCTGTCTGTCTGTCTGTCTGTCTGTCTGTCTGTCTGTCTGTCTGTCCGTCCGTATGTCACAGCCAATTATTTCCGAAACTATAAGAGCTATACTTTTGAAATTTGGTCAATCGATGTATTCTGTGAACCGCATTAAGATTTTTACATAAAAATAGAAAAAAAACAATACATTTTGGGGGTCCCCATACTTGGAACTGAAACTCAAAATTTTTTTTTTCATCAAACCTATACGAGTGCGGTATCTATGGATAGGTGTTCAAAAATGATGTTGAGGTTTCTAATATCATTTTTTTCTGAACTGAATAGTTTGCGCAAGAGACACTTCCAAAGTGGAAAAATGTTGGTCCCCCCCCTCTAACTTCTAAATAAAGAGAGTGATAAAACTAAAAAAAATATATGTTGTACATTACCATGCAAACTACCAACGAAAATTGGTTTTGTAGGGGTATCTGTCCACAGGTATTAAAATTAATTAAAACGCGGTGAATAGTTACTTAAACGTTCATATAATCACCCACTTTTACAATAGTTTTTTTACACAGTAGTTACACTGAAGAGGAGAAGTTAATACACGCACAAAAGACAAGAAAAGTATAGTAGGTGTATAGCAAGCAAAAGGTTACAGTCTTGGAGAAATGGAAATAAGAAATTATTACACAAATTTACGAATAGCGGTGAGCGCGAAAGAAATCTATTAAGGAGCTATAGCAAACTAGCGCGGAGTGTGCGTCGGATCAAAGCAGACAATGCACTGACTGGTGGGAGTAAACTAAAACCGAACCGGCGCGCGCGGCGCCGAGCCGATCCGATGATTGCCGACGGCCACACCTCCGCTAGACAGCTGTTCCGCTACAGTACTCCCCCCCGAGACCGTTCCTACGGTCGATAGAAGTCTGGGAAGCGTATCCTTCTGCCGCTGCGAGTGTGAGTGGCCGGCTTGTCTGCTGGTGGAGAAGACGTGCACGAAGGTGCACAGACTGGAATCGTTGAGCTGGACGTTTTTGTGTCGACAGTGTGCTTATCTTGGGTGGTGTATGCTGGTTTCAGGCGATCTAATGAGATGTTGTTGCCCTTGCCTCGTACTTCAACTCTGAAGTACTTAGGCTTCCTGTTCAGTACCTTGTAGGGGCCAGCATACGGCGGCTCCAAAGATCTCCTCACATGATCTTGCCTCACAAAAACATGAGAGCAGTGGTGCAAGTCTTTAGGGATGTAAAAAGTGCCTTTTCTATGCCACGCAGTTGGTTTCGGAGATAAGTTGGCCATGTGTTTAGCGAGTCGGGTAGCGAAGCTCGTCATGTCCCCGACGGTGTGGTCATCTGAAGGTGACAGGAACTGACTCGGTAATCGTAGGGGCTCGCCATATACAAGTTCCGCCGAGGATGCTTGGATGTCGTCTTTCCAGGAACTGCGTATGCCAAGCAGAACGATGGGCAAGACTTCTGTCCATTGTGTGTTGTTGTGACACATGAGGCCTGCTTTGAGCTGTCGGTGCAACCTCTCTACCATCCCGTTCGATGCTGGATGGTATGCTGTGGTGCTGAAGTGATGTGCGCCGAGCAGGGTTGATAGGGCCTTGAACAGGCCGGACTCGAACTGCCGGCCGCGATCGGTGGTGATCTGCGATGGGCAACCGAACCTCGATATCCACCCGGATACCAAGGCGGCCGCGCAAGTATCAGCAGTTATGTCTTTGAGCGGTATTGCCTCAGGCCATCGTGTGAACCGATCAACGATGGTGAGACAGTATCTGTAATCAGAAGATGGTATTAGAGGCCCTACGATGTCGAGATGGATGTGTGAGAATCTCGACGTTGTTGAAGGGAATTGGGAAAGGGGAGCGGATGTGTGACGGGTCACTTTACAGCGCTGACAGTGAAGACAGCTTCTGCACCACTCTCTACAGTCCTTACGAATCCCTGGCCACACGAAGCTCTGCGTGACCAGTCGCACGGTAGCTGTACGTCCGGGATGACTCAGACCGTGAAGTGCATCAAAGGCTTGCTTACGTAAAGCTGGTGTAACATAGGGTCTCGGTGTTGGCGTCGAAACGTCGCAGTATAACTTTGTGTCTGAGCCTCCCGGAGTAATAGGTCTTAACATTAGAGATGAACCCTGTGAGAGGAGCGCTTGAAGCTCTGGGTCCGTTTCCTGCGATTTAGCGAGTATAGTGAAGTCGATAGCCTTTGTAACCTCTTCTACGCGGGATAAACTATCAGCGACGACGTTTTCTGTTCCAGGTATATATCTTATATCAGTTGTAAACTGTGCAATGCAGTCAAAATACCGGAACTGCCGGGGAGAACAATTTTCCCTAGGTGTTTTATAGGCGTAGGTAAGTGGTCTATGGTCCGTAAATACAACAAAATTCCTTGCTTCAATCATGTGTCTGAAGTATTTTATAGCTTCGTATATAGCTAGTAGCTCACGATCGTAGGGGCTATATTTTTTTTGAGCACTATTTAATTTTTTTGAAAAGAAAGCAAGGGGTTCCCATTCTTTACCATTATGTTGTTGCAGTACGGCACCTATGGACACGTCGGAAGCATCGGTTAGGATGGACAGCTCAGCGTGAGGCAGCGGATGTACCAGAAGAGTGGCGCTAGACAGGGTTTTCTTGCAGTCGTTGAAGGCGGCTAGTTCCTTATGCGTCATGTGTACTGGTGCTGACCCCTTGAGGGTACCTCCTGTTAGCATAGCGTGAAGCGGTGCTTGAACCTTAGCGGCACCCGGTATAAACCTTCTATAGAAGTTCAGCATGCCAAGGAACCTTCGAAGTTCCTTTACTGTCTTGGGTACAGGGAACTCCTGGATAGCCTGGACCTTGGTATCCAGGGGCTGAAGGCCAGCAGCAGACACTTGATAACCCAGATAAGTTACCTGTGGCTGTCCCCAGACGCATTTGCTTTCGTTGATTAACACGCCGTAGTCCGATAAGCGTGTCAGTAGCGCTCTTAAGTGAACCTCATGCAGTCCTGGGGGAGAGAACAGGAGCAGATCGTCGATATACCCGTAGCAGAAGTCAAGACCTGTAAGTACTTCATCTATAAATCTCTGAAATGTGCTAGCAGCGTTACGTAACCCGAAATTCATATATTTGAATTCAAATAATCCGAACGGCGTGGTTATTGCAGTTTTGGGTATATCAGGCGGATAAACCGGTATTTGCATATATGCTTTCACCAGGTCAATTTTAGAGAACATGGTGCATCCAGTGAGCTGATGGGCAAAGTCCTGTATGTGTCGAACTGGATACCTGTCGGGTATAGTACGGGCGTTGAGTGCACGGTAGTCACCGCACGGTCGCCAACTATCGTCCTTCTTCTTCACCATGTGCAGGGCTGATGACCAGGGACTCTCTGATCTCTTAGCTATACCGTTGGCAACCATTTCATCAAACTCCTTCTTAGCTATCTTAAGGCGCTCGGGATCTAAACGTCTAGGTCTACAGGCTACCGCTGGTCCCGGTGTAGTCTTAATGTAGTGTACTGTTGAGTGTTTAATAGGTTTAGGTTCAGAAATTGTACCTGCAGGACGGGTCAGCTCTGGGAATTCTCGCAGCAGTTCGTGAAATTTGGTAGTTCCGGTCACTGTTTTAATAGATGCCACGTCGTCTGGGACTCGTTGCAGTGCGCCGGACACGGTGAGTGACGTGGTGCCATCAATAAGCCTGTGATTACGACAGTCTATTAATAAATTATAAAAACTGAGAAAGTCGATCCCTATTATTGGCTTTGATACATCCGCAATCGTGAACTTCCATTTGTAGTCTCGGCGAAGTCCCAGGTTCAGGCTCAGTTGTATGGGGCCGTAGGTATTTATAAGGGAACCGTTTGCAGCTGTCAACCCATACTTAGTCTTATAACACGGAACCTTCACTGCTGATCGAGGAAACACACATAGGTCTGATCCGGTATCAACCAGGAATAGCATCTTAGACCGGTTCTCTAGAACAAACAGTCGGCCTGTACCATTTGGGCAGTCAGACGCCGCTAATTCCGGCTGCCCTTGGAGTTTTCCGCTTGCCATTCACAAGGCTGCACACATTTACGGGCTTTCGCTCCGTACGTATAGTGATAATAACAGTGTGGGTAATCAGGGGGCGGCTGGCGAGGCCGTGAACGAGATCTGGAACCCTTGAAGTTCCTTGTCCTAGTACGACTATGTGAACGGTTACGTACCTGGTGCTGTGCGTCCAACCGAGTAGTGAGTAACGCCACTTGCTTAGTAAGTGCACTTATCTGAGCGGCTATGTCCTGTCCGAGTAACGGCTGACTCGTTGCGGAAACACTCGCCAGCTGCTGGGGTGCGGCGGGCGCTATGTCGTGAACGGTGTCGGCCAACTCCGCCAGCTTATCCAAGGAAAGCTCGGGCTGCGATGCTAAAACGGTTTGCAAATTATTAGGCAATCGACTAGACCATAATGTTCTTAAGAACTCATCAGGCATGGAAGGGCCTGCCAGATTTTGTAGGTGGCGTAGAAATTGTGAGGGCTTCCTATCGCCTAACTCCTCATACCTCAACAACTGTTGTACCTTACGCTCCCGCGACGCTGATAACCGCTTAATTAGCTCCGTTTTTAATTTGTTGTATTTTTCGGTTGCGGGTGGGTTTGTAATTACATCTTTTACCTCCATCGCATAGCGAGGCTCCAACGCGCAGACGATGTGCTGGAACTTCGTAGTATCTACCGATATGTTTGCTATCGCAAACTGGCACTCCATTTGGGCGAACCACATTTCGGGGTCATCGGGCCAAAAGGGGGGTGGACGAACACCCACACGAAACGTTTCCATGGTAGCTTCTTTCTCGTTGCCCATCACGTCGGGGTCACCAATGTAGGGGTATCTGTCCACAGGTATTAAAATTAATTAAAACGCGGTGAATAGTTACTTAAACGTTCATATAATCACCCACTTTTACAATAGTTTTTTTACACAGTAGTTACACTGAAGAGGAGAAGTTAATACACGCACAAAAGACAAGAAAAGTATAGTAGGTGTATAGCAAGCAAAAGGTTACAGTCTTGGAGAAATGGAAATAAGAAATTATTACACAAATTTACGAATAGCGGTGAGCGCGAAAGAAATCTATTAAGGAGCTATAGCAAACTAGCGCGGAGTGTGCGTCGGATCAAAGCAGACAATGCACTGACTGGTGGGAGTAAACTAAAACCGAACCGGCGCGCGCGGCGCCGAGCCGATCCGATGATTGCCGACGGCCACACCTCCGCTAGACAGCTGTTCCGCTACAGTTTGAACGATATCTAGTGAGTAGTTTTTTTTTCAATACGTCATAAATCGTAACACGCAATTTACCTTTTATTCAATCAATACACTAGTATAAAAACATCGATGAAAGTTACAACGAACTACAAGAACTTTTATATGATGTTACTTGCTGATACGGAACCCTTCATGGGCGAGTCCGACTCGCACTTGGCCACTTTTTTTTATAATAGTGTATTGATTGGATGAAAGGTAAATTGCGTGTTACGATTTTTACGTATTAAAAAAAAACTACTCACTAGATCTCGTTCAAACCAATTTTCGTTGGTAGTTTGCATAGTAATGTACAACATATATTTTTTTTAGTTTCATCACTCTCTTATTTTAGAAGTTAGAGGGGGGGGGACACACATTTTTCCACTTTGGAAGTGTCTCTCGCGCAAACTATTCAGTTTATAAAAAAATGATATTAGAAACCTCAACATCATTTTTGAACACCTATCCATAGATACTCCACACGGATAGGTTTGATGAAAAAAAAATTTTCGAGTTTCAGTTCTATGTATGGGGACCCCCAAAATGTATTGTTTTTTTTCTATTTTTATGTAAAAATCTTGATGCGGTTCACAGAATACATCGACTGACAAAATTTCAACAGTATAGCTCTTATAGTTTCGGAAATAATTGGCTGTGACATACGGACGGACAGACAGACAGACAGACAGACAGACAGACAGACAGACTTGACGAATCTATAAGGGTTCCGTTTTTTGCCATTTGGCTACGGAACCCTAAAAATGATGTATTTATATTAATGAGTTTACAATTACAACACAAACGCTCTCAGCCGTGGTTATCGGTGAGTGACGATGGCCGCTGCGGTCGAGTTCGATCTCAGCTTCTCCTCGCCCCCGCGCCCCGCTTCTGTCAGGAGCGTTAACAAAGGTTAACATAACAATTATCTATTGGATACGATTTAAAATCTACCTACCATTCTGGGTGACTACGGAACTCCATTAGTTGCGTGTGCTGGAAGTATTGTAGGCCAAAACCTCCTTTCGAAGCAGAGGTCTATGTTGAACAGTTAACTATTAAAGGCTAAAGATGTGGGGCGCGCCATTCAACAGACAAAACTATTACTAGGTTAACTATACAGGGAACAGTTAAATAATATTAAACGTAATTTAATGAAATAATTTATTCAATAGACACAAATAATAATAACATTAACGTCCATAGTTGTGGACTTTTTACATTCGTACCGGAAATCTTAATTGTGGTGTTATGCCGGTACTTTGAAACGGAATATCCCGTGCTATGAAAATTATTCATATCTAGAGTACTCGTAGATGAAATATCTATCAGTTACAAAGGCAACTTAAATTTACTTACATCTATATTAGTATAATTATTATGATGTAGTTCCAGAATAGTTTTCAGCACCTTACCTGTCACACTATGCAGGAAATATTAGAACAACGGTCAGCCTGGTAGACTTTTTGTAATTGGCATTGCCAACCAACTCACAGAATAATAGTTAAACGCAGTAATGGTGCTAAGTTCATATCAAGCACGGCGTCGGTCCACAATTTTGCAGAGTAGCAGTGACTTCAGAACGCTGTATTTGAATCTATCTGGTCACACTGTTCTTGACAAGGAGACTAAGTTTCGCGTGTTATCATGCAAATCTTTATTTAAAATCGACATGAAATAAAATAGAAAAACTCTCACGTTCAGAATATCTAACAAAATAAAACACTGGGTATTACTACTTAAATCGTACTTTTAGGAGTGCTCCAGGACTCAAAACCTCTCTATCGTAAAAAAAACAAAAAATACAAGTTTTTTTGGATATTGAAACCGAAATTATAATTTCGTACTGTACTTTTATATAAACGATCGCTGGTTTAAATATGGCAAACGATCGCTAGATACGTTCAAAATCATCAACAGCCTTATATAGTACACTGTTGAACACAAGTCCTTCATCCTTGGAAAGAAGGTCACATTCGAATGCTTCAGGATGCTATTGAGACTACAGCGTTTTAGAAGCATATTATTATCTAGTAAGTACGTACTTTCAATTAAGCAGAAGAAAGAAATAATCGTAATTAGGCCAGGAATCTTATGTGATTGTTTAGTGGCGGGTGTCGTGTTCCTCCAACGTATAGGGAGGATCCTTCGACCGGGCGAGGTGATCCTGCCTGGCGGGCCACTGTCCTACGGTTGATGTTGGCAGTTGTCTCTAGGCTAATCAGCGCGAAAATTTCTATATTGCAATTCAGAATTAGTAGTTGCCTCGTACCTCCGTCGTTCAGTATTTCTTAGGTAGATGGCGCTATTGTTTACGCTTGCGCTGTATGTGGAAGTCGCGACGTGATTGTGAAATTGCGCAAATAAATGCAATAAGATAACTAGCAATGTTTCCGGATCCAAACATAAGCAGCAAGTGGTAGAAATATTACGAATACTACAGTCAATCCTAACCTTAAGCGTTGAACCGGCATGTTTCTTTCTACGGGTTCAAAGTCTCGTCTGTGGGAAGAAACGACACCGACTCGAGAAGCTGTCGTACTGAGACGCTAAACTGAACAGAAAACAAATCCTTTTCAATATATGCGCTTATAACATTTACATATATAAAGTTTCTATCGTACTTTTTTTACAACACTACTCCATGCATTCCCTGTTCAAGAATAGGTGATGTTTGATACAATAGTTGATGCGTTGTAGCAAACATTGGCCGAACAATTACAATATTAGTTATTTGAATTATATTATTTATATTTACTATTTAATTATGTTTATTATTTTAAGAAAAAAATTGAATTAAATAAACTTACCGAAAAAAAGATATTCCTTCCAAAACCTTGGTGTTACGGGGGTTATTTACACAGTTTTTGAACGTGCACTGCGGCATTTTTAATCGACTTAAAAAAAAAAGCGGCCAAGTGCGAGTCGGACTCGCCCATGAAGGGTTCCGTATCAGCAAGTAACATCATATAAAAGTTCTTGTAGTTCGTTGTAACTTTCATGGATGTTTTAATAATAGTGTTTTGATTGGATGAAAGGTAAATTGCGTGTTACGATTTATGACGTATTAAAAAAAAACTACTCACTAGATCTCGTTCAAACCAATTTTCGTTGGTAGTTTGCATGGTAATGTACAACATATATTTTGTTTAGTTTTATCACTCTCTTATTTTAGAAGTTAGAGGGGGGGGGGGGGGACACACATTTTTCCACTTTGGAAGTGTCTCTCGCGCAAACTATTCAGTTTAGAAAAAAATGATTTTAGAAACCTAAACATCATTTTTGAAGACCTATCTATAGATACCCCACACGTATAGGTTTTATAAAAAAAATGTGAGCCGTCACGGGACGCCTGGCAGATGTGAAACATCGCCATTATTTTGTAAAAGTAATATGCAGAAAAGAACATATTGTAATAGGAACTAAATATGTCATAATGATAAAATAAAATATTACTAATTATTAAAATAGTACAGTACACACTACTGCATATAGACTGTATATATATACCATCGTATAGCGTGCCGTGGCGACGCGTCGCCAGGCCGTGGCGACGCGTCGCCAGGCCAGAAATCTGTTTTACGTGCGGCTATAGATGTTTCACATCAAAAAAAATTTTGAGTTTCAGTTCCAAGTATGGGGATCCCCAAAATGTTTTTTTTTTCTACTTTTATGTAAAAATCTTAATGCGCACCGCATTAAGATTTTTACATAAAAGTAGAAAAAAACAGAATACATCGACTTACCAAATTTCAACAGTATAGCTCTTATAGTTTCGGAATTAATTGGCTGTGACATACGGACGGACAGACAGACAGACGGACAGACAGACTTGACGAATCTATAAGGGTTCCGTTTTCTGTCATTTGGCTACGGAACCCTAAAAACATCGATGAAAGTTACAACGAACTACAAGAACTTTTATATGATGTTACTTGCTGATACGGAACCCTTCATGGGCGAATCCGACTCGCACTTGGCCGCTTTTTTATTTATTTTAGGAGTTATAGGGGCCTAACTTGTAAAATGCACTCACTTGGAAAACTTTGTACAAATATAAAGAAATATAAGGTTAACATAACAATTATCTATTGGATACGATTTAAAATCTACCTACCATTCTGGGTGACTACGGAACTCCATTTTATGCGTGGCCTGGAAGTATTGTAGGCCAGAACCTCCTTTCGAATCAGAGGTCTATGTTGAACAGTTAACTGTTAAAGGCTAAAGATGTGGGGCGCGCCATTCAACAGACAAAACTATTACTAGGATAACTATACAGGGAACAGTTAAATAATACTAAACATAATTTATGAAAAATAATTTATTCAATAGACACAAATAACAATAACAATAAACGTCCATAGTTGCTGACTTTTTACATTCGTACCCGATATCTTAATTGTGGTGTTATGCCGGTAGAGAGCTACTAGAGTACTCGTAGATGATATCTATCAGTTACAAAGGCAACTTAAATTTACTTACATCTATATTATTAAAATAAATAATATAATTATTATTATGTAGTTCCAGCATAGTTATCAGCACCTTACCGGTCACAATATGCAGGAAATATTAGAACAACGATCAGCCTTTTTAGGGTTCCGAAGTTCATCACTCGGAACCCTTATAGATTCGTCATGTCCGTCCGTCCGTCCGTCCTCGACTTACCGTCCAAACGGTAAGTGCTAGAAAGATGAAACTTTGCATGAATATGTGTTGTAATTACGCCGACAAAGTGCTACAATAAAATTATGAAAAATATTTTTATTTAGGGTACCTCCCCTACACGTAAAGTGGGGATGTTTTTTTTTTCTCGCGGCTACCCCATCGTGTGGGGTATCATTAGATAGGTCTTTTAAAAACAATAAAGGGTTTCTAAGAAATTTTTTTGATTTAGGTATCCGTTCGCGGGATATTCCACTTTAAAGGGCTCTTTATTGTAAAAACAGAGCGTCCCCCCCCCCTCTAAAAGCTAAACGGCTGGCTCAAAAAATCTGGGAAAATTCGTGAAGGTGGTCCATATACTGAACTTTGAAGGAAAACTATAAGGGATTTAATGACTTAGTTATTTCGGGAGTTATAGAGGCTTAACTTGTAAAATGCGCTCACTTGGAAAACGTCATACAAAATTAACGCATTAAGGCCTCAATCACGAGAGTTTTTATAACGGATGTTAAAAAAGCGTTCAAGTATGAAGTTGCATAATATTATGGTCTATTTCCAACGCCCAAAGTTGAAAATGCAACACTGCTCGATAAAAAAGCGTCGTGTTTTAAAAACGCTGTCGTGTGAACATATACACTCATTAGCAAGAAAAATCGGCCAAGTGCGTGTCAGGCCACGCACAGGAAAGGGTTCCTCAGTCACCTATAATGGTATGTGGATTTAAAATCGTATCCAATAGATAATTGTTATGTTTACGTATTAATACGTTAATTTTGTATGACGTTTTCCAAGTGAGCGCATTTTACCATATAAGCCTTTATAACTCCTGAACTAAGAAAGTCATCTAATCGGTTATAGTTTTCCTTCAAAGTTCATTAAATGGACCAGCATCACGATTTTTTTCAAAATTTTTGAGCCAGCCGTTTAGCATTTAGATGGGGGGGGACGCCCTGTTTTTACAAAAAAGTGCCCTTTAAAGTGAAATATCTCGCAAACGGATACCTAAATCAAAAAAATCGTCTAGGAAACCCTTTATTGTTTTTAAAAGACCTATCTAATGATACCCCACACGATGGGGTAGCCTCGAGAAAAAAAAATCATCCCCACTTTACGTGTAGGGGAGGTACCCCAAATAAAATTATATTTCATAATTTTATTGTTGCACTTTGTCGACGTAATTACAACACGTATTCATGCAAACTTTCATCTTTCTAGCACTTACCGTTTGGACGGTAAGTCGAGGACGGACGGACGGACGGACGGACGGACGGACGGACGGACGGACAGACGGACATGACGAATCTATAAGGGTTCCGAGTTATGAACTTCGGAACCCTAAAAACGGGTGGTTTCGATTTTCTTCCTGGCTGAAAAAAATAAAATACCGAAAAGGTTTTAATCATTTGAATATGTTACTGGACAGTTATAAAAGTGGCATAATGTTTATAAGAGTACCTTCCAAATTCAAATTTTTGACTGAGCCTGGTTTTCAAAGAAAACAACTTTTAACTACATTTTGTGGCGCGAATTCCCTATAGTTATTATCGACTCTAATTAACTTTTTGTAAATTTTTATTAAATTATCTGATGTCCTTGACATTTAAAAGTATTGTTATTGCTGTTTAGCAATCTCGAAAATGGTAGATAAAGTGATAAAAACTAGTAAAATTATTGCGCTGCTTGAAGAATGTCGCAGCCAATGCTTCGTGACTCAGAGGCTAAATGTGAGTCGGTCGACAGTTCAAAGGACCTGGCAGCGCTATCAAGAGACCGGTTCCGTCAAGAGAAGGCCTGGTTCTGGCAGAAAGACATGTACCGAACGACGGGATGATTATTTTCTAGTTAGTCAAGCGTTGAGAAATCGCAAATCTTCTTATGTGGACCTCAAGAACAGACTCGAAGAAGTAAGAAATGTGCAAATTAATCTATGGACGGTCAGGAGGAGGCTTCTCGCTGCTAATATACACAGTCGTCGCCCGGCACGCGGCCGTAAATTACTCCGTGGACATCGAGTTGCCAGGCTTAGCTTCGCTCGAAATTGTGTGTCATGGACTCATGAAGACTGGGATAGGGTATTGTTCTCCGATGAAGCCAGTATATCTCTGCATGGTGAAGTCCGACGTCGAAGAATGCTACGTAGACGAGGAGAACGCTTTGCAGAGGCATGTTTTAAAGAAATCACACCTTATGGAGGAGGCTCTGTTATGTTTTGGGCAGGAATAAATTCTATGGATCGTACGGAGTTAGTCTTCATCGAAAACGGTACACTGACTGGACACCGATACATAGCGGCAGTTCTAATTCCTTATGCACAACCCGCTTTAACCGCTCTTGGCGAAAACTCACTTTATGGACGACAACGCTCACGCCCACAGGTCTGGCGATGTGGAAGCGTATATGCTAGAAGTTGGAATTCGTCGTTTGGACTGGCCAGCTAGAAGTCCGGACCTCAATCCCATAGAGCATGTCTGGGACGTTCTGAAGCGACGAGTGAGATCAGTGCAGCCGGCTCCGCAGACCATCAGAGAGCTAAAGAATAAGAATACCGCGGAGTGGGAACGTATTCCCCAAGAAACCATAAAAGATATACTTGCTAGCATACCCAGACGAATGCAAGTCGTGATTTCAGCAAGAGGGGGTCACACTCAATACTAAACTTTTATCTGCTTTTAATGTATTCAATAAAAACAAAGAAATTAACGCGTTTCATTTTTTTCAACGAGCAGGTACAATAATAGTGTTTTGAGCTTAAACTTCTTTGCTTAAGTGCCCATTTTTAGGGTTCCGAAGTTCATAACTCGGAACCCTTATAGATTCGTCATGTCCGTCTGTCCGTCCGTCCGTCCGTCCGTCCGTCCGTCCTCGACTTACCGTCCAAACGGTAAGTGCTAGAAAGATGAAATTTTGCATGAATACGTGTTGTAATTACGTCGACAAAGTGCTGCAATAAAATTATGAAAAATAATTTTATTTGGGGTACCTCCCCTACACGTAAAGTGGGGATGATTTTTTTTTCTCGAGGCTACCCCATCGTGTGGGGTGTCATTAGATAGGTCTTTTAAAACAATAAAGGGTTTCCTAAACGATTTTTTGATTTAGGTATCCGTTTGCGAGATATTTCACTTTAAAGGGCACTTTTTTGTAAAAACAGGGCGTCCCCCCCCCCCCTCTAAAAGCTAAACGGCTGGCTCAAAAAATCTGAAAAAAATCGTGATGGTGGTCCATATAATGAACTTTGAAGGAAAACTATAACCGATTAGATGACTTTCTTAGTTCAGGAGTTATAAAGGCTTATATGGTAAAGTGCGCTCACTTGGAAAACGTCATACAAAATTAACGTAATAATACGTAAACATAACAATTATCTATTGGATACGATTTTAAATCCACATACCATAATAGGTGACTGAGGAACCCTTTCCTGTGCGTGGCCTGACACGCACTTGGCCGATTTTTTATTTTTGCTAAAGAGTTTACTTGGGAATGTATTTGTTGAATATGAACGTTTTTAGGGTTCCGTAGCCAAATGGCAAAAAACGGAACCCTTATAGATTCGTCAAGTCTGTCTGTCTGTCTGTCTGTCTGTCCGTCCGTATGTCACAGCCAATTATTTCCGAAACTATAAGAGCTATACTGTTGAAATTTGGTCAGTCGATGTATTCTGTGAACCGCATTAAGATTTTTACATAAAAATAGAAAAAAAACAGTACATTTTGGGGGTCCCCATACTTGGAACTGAAACTCAAAATTTTTTTTTTCATCAAACCTATACGTGTGGGGTATCTATGGATAGGTCTTCAAAAATGATGTTAAGGTTTCTAATATCATTTTTTTCTAAACTGAGTAGTTTGCGCGAGAGACACTTCCAAAGTGGAAAAATGTGTGTCCCCCCCCCTCTAACTTCTAAAATAAGAGAGTGATAAAACTAAAAAAAATATATGTTGTACATTACCATATAAACTACCAACGAAAATTGGTTTGAACGAGATCTAGTGAGTAGTTTTTTTTTAATACGTCATAAATCGTAACACGCAATATACCTTTCATCCAATCAATACATTAGTATAAAAACATCGATGAAAGTTACAACGAACTACAAGAACTTTTATATGATGGTACTTGCTGGTACGGAACCCTTCATGGGCGAGTCTGACTCGCACTTGGCCGCTTTTTTTTTTAACGTCCGTTTAAAAAACTGTCGTGTGAAAGAGGCCATAAACGTAAACATAACAATTATCTATTGGATACGATTTTAAATGACTGAGGAACCCTTTTCTGTGCGTGGCCTGACACGCACTTGGCCGATTTTGTAATTGGCATTGCCAACCAACTCATCGAAAACTAGTTAAACG
Source organism: Phragmatobia fuliginosa (assembly GCA_932526445.1). Lineage (NCBI taxonomy): Eukaryota > Metazoa > Arthropoda > Insecta > Lepidoptera > Erebidae > Phragmatobia > Phragmatobia fuliginosa. Next base: position 5,815,778 of record OW052084.1, on the reverse strand, counting down.
CAGTAATGGTGCTAAGTTCATATCAAGCACGGCGTCGGTCCACAATTTTGCAGAGTAGCAGTGACTTCAGAACGCTGTATTTGAATCTATCTGGTCACACTGTTCTTGACAAGGAGACTAAGTTTCGCGTGTTATCATGCAAATCTTTATCTAAAATCGACATGAAATAAAATAGAAAAACTCTCACGTTCAGAATATCTAACAAAATAAAACACTGGGTATTACTACTTAAATCGTACTTTTAGGAGTGCTCCAGGACTCAAAACCTCTCTATCGTAAAAAAAAGCGGCCAAGTGCGAGTCGGACTCGCCCATGAAGGGTTCCGTACCAGCAAGTAACATCATATAAAAGTTCTTGTAGTTCGTTGTAACTTTCATCGATGTTTTTAGGGTTCCGTAGCCAAATGGCAAAAAACGGAACTCTTATAGATTCGTCAAGTCTGTCTGTCTGTCTGTCCGTCCGTATGTCACAGCCACTTTTTTCCGAAACTATAAGAGCTATACTGTTGAAATTTGGTCAGTCGATGTATTCTGTGAACCGCATTAAGGTTTTTACATAAAAATTGAAAAAAAAACAATACATTTTGGGGGTCCCCATACTTGGAACTGAAACTCAAAAATTTTTTTTTCATCAAACCCATACGTGTGGGGTATCTATGGATAGGTGTTCAAAAATGATGTTGAGGTTCCTAATATCATTTTTTTCTAATCTGAACAGTTTGCGCGAGAGACACTTCCAAAGTGGAAAAATGTGTGTCCCCCCCCCTCTAACTTCTAAAATAAGAGAGTGATAAAACTAAAAAAAATATATGTTGTACATTACCATGTAAACTACCAACGAAAATTGGTTTGAACGAGATCTAGTAAGAACTTTTTTTTAAATACGTCATAAATCGTAAAACGCAATTTACCTTTCATTCAATCAATACACTAGTATAAAAACATCGATCAAAGTTACAACGAACTACAAGAACTTTTATATGATGTTACTTGCTGATACGGAACCCTTCATGGGCGAGTCCGACTCGCACTTGGCCGCTTTTTAGGGTTCCGTAGCCAAATGGCAAAAAACGGAACCCTTATAGATTCGTCAAGTCTGTCTGTCTGTCTGTCTGTCTGTCCGTCCGTATGTCACAGTCAATTATTTCCGAAACTATACGAGCTATACTGTTGAAATTTGGTCAGTCGATGTATTCTGTGAACCACATTAAGATTTTTACAAAAATTTAGAAAAAAAAACAATACATTTTGGGGGTCCCCATACTTGGAACTGAAACTCAAAAATTTTTTTTTCATCAAACCTATACGTGTGGGGTATCTATGGATAGGTGTTCAAAAATGATGTTGAGGTTTCTAATATCATTTTTTTCTAAACTGAATAGTTTGCGCGAGAGACACTTCCAAAGTGGAAAAATGTGTGTCAATACACTAGTATAAAAACATCGATTAAAGTTACAACGAACTACAAGAACTTTTATATGATGTTACTTGCTGATACGGAACCCTTCATGGGCGAGTCCGACTCGCACTTGGCTGCTTTTTATACTAGTGTATTGATTGGATGAAAGGTATATTGCGTGTTACGATTTATGACGTATAAAAAAAAACTACTCACTAGATCTCGTTCAAACCAATTTTCGTTGGTAGTTTACATGGTAATGTACAACATATATTTTTTTTAGTTTTATGACTCTCTTACTTTAGAAGTTAGAGGGGGAGGGACACACATTTTTCCACTTTGGAAGTGTCTCTCGCGCAAACTATTCAGTTTAGAAAAAAATTATATTAGAAACCTCAACATCATTTTTGAAGACCTATCCATAGATACCCCACACGTATAGGTTTGATGAAAAAAAAAATTTTGAGTTTCAGTTCCAAGTATGGGGACCCCCAAAACGTATTGTTTTTTTTCTATTTTTATATAAAAATCTTAATGCGGTTCACAGAATACATCGACTGACCAAATTTCAACAGTATAGCTCTTATAGTTTCGGAAATAATTGGCTGTGACATACGGACGGACAGACAGACAGACAGACAGACAGACAGACAGACAGACTTGACGAATCTATAAGGGTTCCGTTTTTTGCCATTTGGCTACGGAACCCTAAAAACAAAAAATACAAGTTTTTTTGGATATTGAAACCGAAATTATAATTTCGTACTGTACTTTTATATAAACGTTTAGCAATGTTTCCGGATCCAAACATAAGCAGCAAGTGGTAGAAATATTACGAATAGTACAGTCAATCCTAACCTTAAGCGTTGAACCGGCATGTTTCTTTCTACGGGTTCTAAATCTCGTCTGTGGGAAAAAACGACACCGACTCGAGAAGCTGTCGTACTGAGACGCTAAACTGAACCAGGGCCTACCTCGTATATGGATAGAGTAGCGTTACTGAAGCAAACAGTATAACGGCAAACAGATGACAATAATTGGCTAAACAAATGCGGTTGTCATTAGTGGGGAGCATAGCCTCATCTTTCAAGGAGTGGCAAGCATGAAAAAGTAATCGAAATTTCCACTGTCCCTACTTCTACTTCACCGTGCGCTCTCGTTGAGTACGGACGTGTTGAAGTGCGCTCACATATTGACCTTATTCGCTTTTGCTAACGCGACAGCGACATTGTTCGCATAGTGCTAACGCGATTGCGATCTTGTTAGTGGTGACGATTTTCGATATAGACGATTTTGTTTTAAGTTTCTCGACAGTGACGATCGTTTGTGTTTTGTGTTGTGTGTGTTTTTGTGTTTCGTTGGGGGTGAGTACATTTTACTTTGTTTATTGTGCCGTGTAATACACGAACACTTTCACTTTAGTTTGCCCTTCAATCATCGTGCTCGGGTCTTAAAAAGACCAGTGTCATGAGCAGCGATTCGGAGGAAGGGGGGAGACCCCCCCTCGCAGGATGGACCCTTTTCGACCGCGGGGCTCGCTTCGGAGGACTCCACCCCAGGCTGCGACTATTCCGGATTCAATGTTGACTCCGCCTCAGGTCCTGGAAAGGGCACAGGCGGCATTCGACTATGTCATCGCGTCGGCATCGCCGAAAGGTATCCCGGCGTACCCACCGACTCCGACCTTCTCTCCGGCGCCTATTGAGAGGCCCCAGCGGCCGGTAACCTCGAAGAGGATCCTGTCGCCGGATCAGGACATCCAGACTGATCCAAAGAGGACAGCCAGGGACTTGACTGTGGCCTACACCTCGGGAGCCCACTTGGCTCCACCTGCAGTCCACACCCCGGCCACAGAATATGGCTCGCCATACTCCTCGGCGGAAGACGAAACGGAGATTAGCGACAGGGACCTCGAGAAGGCTAACACACGACAGCTGTTGGCGAGAGCCACTGCGGCCTGCCGGGACATAGCGGCGGTTGCCGGTGGTCAGGCGTCGCGTCTTAACAAGGCGGACCTGGCGGCCATAAATGATAAGCTCCGCACATTGACGGAGATTGTGGGGCATTGCTGCATCCTGCAGCGCTCATTGCCGAGTGGCCTTAGGTGATTGGAAACGATCACCAAGGGTAAGCAACGACGGCGCGGTCGGACCTAGATGGGTGACCGTTTGTGGCATTTTATATAATGAGCGTTTCCGTGATTCGGAGGTCACGTTAAGCAGTCGGTCCCGGTTGTTGTCATAAGACAGCAGTCGTGAAGCTTAGTTGGAGGCCTTCGGGCGGCTTAAAAACATCCAACAGCAAGATTACGTAGCCACAACGTGTCTTGCCTGTCCCCAACCCGCACTCGGCCAGCGTGGGGACGTATGGCCTTAACCCTCACTTGAGAGGAGACCTGAGCCCAGCAGTGGGACGTTAAGGGTTGTTGATGATGGACGGACAGAGCCACAAGGTCACAGCACTGGACCAGGCCCGAGTTCAAGAAACCCAACGTGCTGCAAGGGCGGAAGCAGAAGCTGAGCGGGCACGAGCAGAGGCATCGGCAGCTGCTTCGCTACCGAGGCCTATGACTGAAGAATGGCAGACTGTAAACTACGCCCGGGCGTTGAAGAGGGCCCCCAAAGCCCCCCCCCCCTATCCATACCAAAGGCGGCAGCAGCCACTCTCGCGGTGTACCCGGCGGAAGGCAGCGATCTGAAGTCAGCGGACCAGACGAAGGCCGCACTAAAACAATCTGTCAACCCGGATATACTCGGGGCCCAAATCATGGGACTAAGGCGGGTCGCCAATTCAGGGATAATAATAAGGACGGCCAACGCGGAAGCGGCCTCTAAGATCAAAGCAGCAATCCCGTCGACTCTTCGTGTACGGGATGCGACGGCGAGGTCGCCGCTGGTGGCGCTTCGTAACCTGGATGGCGACCCCAAGTTGGAAGAGGTCCTTGAGGCCATGCACAGCCTAAACTTTAGGGATGACAGTACATGGACACTAGAGAAGCTGCAGAAGGAGGCCAAATTGGCCTTCAAAAAATCGAGATTGGGGGGAAACCGGACTACGGTAGTGCTGGCTTGCTCCCCGGCACTACGAACGGCGCTAGTGTCCCGAGAGTGGCTATACATTGGATGGGAGAAGATCGTGGTGGAGGACTACGTCGAGGTGACTTGCTGCCGGAGGTGCCATATGTACGGTCACCCGGAGAAGTTGTGCCGCGCGACTGCACCAACATGCAGTAAGTGCGGGAAGGAGGGGCACAAAGACGAAGAGTGCAAGTCGCCCACCGTTTGCTGCGCTACCTGCGCTAAATTCAATCACCCACTGGCGAACACGCACACCACTGCGTCACGAGACTGCCCGGCACGCCAGAACGCAGAGCGCAGACTAATATCCTCCACCAACTATGGATAGGAGATCTTTATTCAATCTAGGGCAAATCAACTTGGGGGGGGGAGAGCTCGCCACCAGGGAGCTCCCAGCCTTATCACGGGACTTGGGGTTGGATGCTATCCTGATTCAGGAGCAGTATTCCATACCCCCAAGCGATGCCGCTAGTATCTTGCAGTGTGGCTCCCGTGCGCAAGCTGGCGTCTATTTGCCGCGCCTTGACCTGCCCTGTGTTGCCCTTTACCATCTGTCCAGTACTCACTGTCAAGTTTGTTGCGTGGATGTGGGGGGAGAAGACATTTATGTCGTCTCGTCCTACTTCAAGTACAGCGATGACATAGATCTCCACTTGGACCGGCTGGGGCGGGTCCTAGACCACCTACGCGGCAAGAAGGTGATCATATGTGCGGACACCAACGCCCACTCCCCGTTATGGTTCTCCGACCAGCGACAATATACAGGAAGAGGCCCAGATAACACACATCGACGGGAGGCTATGGAGGCCTTTATATTGGCACGCGGCCTTATGGATGCCAATGTCGCCGGTCAACCATACACCTTCAGCACCGTCAACGGGGAGTCTAATATCGACCTAACTCTGCACACTCGGGGCGTGCATATCGTAGACTGGAAGGTGCATGAGGCAGCCAGTAGTAGTGACCATCGATTGATCACCTTCAGAGTGGCGAGCTCGGGCTCATTTGCTCCACGCGCTGAGCTAAATGAAGTGATGCCGATTAGGTACCGGGATCGCCGTGCAAACTGGAAACTCTTCGAGTCCAAAATCCACGAGCGTATGGGTAGCATTGTTTGGAACAGGCCGGCGTCAGAGATATGCAAGAAGTTCACTAGAATCATAGAATGTACGGCTAAGGGTACCCTAGGGGTATTCAATGAAAGAAACAAAGACAACGGCTATGAATGGTGGACAACAGAGGTTGAAAGGTTCAGGGTCGAAAATATGCGTAAACGTAGGGTGTGGCAGAGTACCCGGAAACGGGGTGGGGAAGCTGAAAGAGTTACGAGGGAGGACTTTCATAATGCTAGGAGCGCATATCGAGCGGCCATGGAGAGGGCGCAACTTAAGTTTTTTCGAGACATCGCAGAATCCGGAAATCAAGACCCTTGGGGTCTTGCCTACCGAGCCGCGTGCGGGAGGGCCCGCCCTCCACGCAATGTAATTAGTGGGACAAAGTTTGCCGAAGGATATGCTGGGAGTGTGCACGAGGCCGCGCGCAGCCTGGTTCTTAGTCTTTGTCCTGACGACGATCTGTCCAGGGACACTGACTATCACAGGCAAGTGCGACTTGCGGCTGCGTGCTCGCCCTCAGGTGAAGATGCCCCCTCTCCGTCTGAGCGAGATCTAGACAGTATAGTCAGGGGACTTCCTAACACTGCGCCGGGAATCGATGGCATCTCCGCGCGAATCGTCAAACACGTTTGGCGTGCTGCTGCCGGAGACTTTACACAGGTGTTTGTTAGGTGCATAAAAGAGGGAGTTTTTCCGGGCGTCTGGAAGGAAGGTAGGCTGCTCGTCTTGCCGAAAGGTAACGAAAAGCCGCTTACCGACCCGAAGGCGTACCGCCCCATCACGTTGCTGCCCGTTTTAGGTAAAATTTTAGAACGCGTAATGCTACAATGCGCCCCGCAAATCAGCCGAGGGCTATCGGACTGCCAGCATGGCTTCACTCGGGGCCGGTCGACGGAGTCTGCACTCATGCAGCTTTTAACATCCGTGCGGAACAGCAAGTCGAGGTACGTTCAGGCTATTTTTTTGGATATCTCTGGAGCCTTCGACAACGCATGGTGGCCTATGATCTTGCTGAAGGCCAAGCGGGGGGGTTGTCCGCGCAACATCTATTCGATTCTCGCGGACTACTTCGTCGATAGGCGCGTCGGCTTGTTCGTGGGAGATCATGTCGAGTGGAAGGCGGCAACTATGGGTTGCCCGCAGGGATCGGTGTTGGGACCCACGCTCTGGAATGTACTACTGGACGACTTGCTTCGGCTGCCATTCCCGGGGGGGGGGGGGGGTGAAGACTGTGGCGTACGCCGATGATGTGACGATCTTGGTCGAGGCGGATTCCCGGGCGAGAGTAGAGGCTTTGGCTTCTACAACTTTAGGTCTCGTCGGTGAGTGGGGGACTAGAAATAGGCTTGGATTCTCCTCTTCTAAGTCGTCCACGATGACACTGAGGGGGAGACTCCAGCGTCCGCCCACCATCAGATTCGGTGGCGACTCGATTCGGAGCGTCGCGTCAACCACGGTCTTGGGAGTGGTAGTTGACGCAAGTCTATCCTTTGCACTTCATGCAGCGTCTATTGGGGAGCGTGCGGCGAATTGCTTTGGCAAAATGTCGCGAGTATCGGCGAGCTCATGGGGGGTTAAGTTTAGGGCACTACGCGTATTGTACCGGGGCACGTATGTAGCTACGGTTGCATACGCTGCCGTTTGCTGGTGGGAGCGTGCGTCCCTCCACGTTGTGCGGAGTGCGCTATTGCGTACACAGAGACCAGCCTTGATCCTTTTGACCAAGGCTTACCGATCGACGAGCAGTTCCGCCCTCCCGGTACTAGCCGGCGTGCTGCCGGCCGACCTGGAGGTCGTCCGTGCTGGCAGACTAGGTGAGGCACGCATGAAGAACGCGACCAAAGCGGAGTTAGCAGCGGAGAAAAATCGCATTTGGGACCACGTTGTCGACGCCTGGCAGACCAGGTGGGACGCCTCTGCAAATGGGAGGGAACTGTATCGATACTTCCCGGACGTGGCGGCGAGACTCGGGGCAACCTGGGTCGAGCCGGACTATGAAACGTCGCAGATCCTGACCGGACATGGGTGCTTTCGTAAAAGGCTGTGTGAAATGAAGCTAACATCTGTTAGTGAATGTTACTGTGAATCTGGAGCAGAAGAGGATATGCATCACGTCCTTTGGGAATGTCCCTTATACGAGGCACTTCGAAAGAAAATGTTAAGCGGGATCGTAAGACTAGTAGACGGACCGGTGTACTACAGTGACTTGGTCTCCTCGGAGGCTAACTTCAGGCGGCTACGGGACTTCGCGCATGGGTGGCACACAGAGAGGAGCAAATTGGAGCGTATATAACAGTGACCAGGGATGACTGCAGAGCGCCGGTGAAGTCACTGTTATGTGACGTCAAGCCCCAGAAAGGGGAGAGTGCATCATAGGAGATGGGGACAGACTTATAGAACAATTTGTAGGGAGTCAAGAATGGACACGCGTGAAACGAGCCACGAGCAAGTAGCGCGTGTCCTCTCCCGGATTCGGCCCGTTATAACCGTGAGGTTGGTAGGGCCATGGGAAGGTGGTGGGATATCTGTCCCTACTTCTACTACGTTCTCGCTACTTCACCGTGCGTTCTCGTTGAGTACGTACGTGTTGAAGTGTGACCTTGTTCGTATTTTGCTAACGCGACTGCGAGCTTGGTAGTGGTAGGATTCTCGGTATTGACGATTTTTTTTTTTTATTTTTTTTCTCTTTCTTGTTTCTCGACAGTGACGATTGTTTGTGTTTGTGTTGTGTTTTGCTGGTTTCTCGACAGTGACGATCTTCTGTGTTGTGCTAGTTTTGCTGGGTGAGTACACTTTTGCTTACTTTGGTATTGTGTCGTGTAATACACGAACACATTCCTAGCGCGACATGAGCAGCGACTCTGAGGAGGGGGGGAGACCCCCCCTCGCATGATGGACCCATTCAGGCCTCGAGGCTCATTAAGACGAATTCCACCTAGGGAGACGCGCGTGGGTGAGGGGCTCATAACCCCCCCCCCAGGTTCTGGAACGGGCACGAGCGGCCTATGAGTACGTCATTGCTGCTGCATCGCCTGGGGGTGTGCCCGCATACCCCCCCACACCGACTTTTTCTCCCCCTCTTGCGGGGCACTCTACGGCGGACATTGAACCGAGGGAGCGGCCGCAGGCAGCGAAGAGGATTTTGTCTCCTGACTCCGTTGTCGAGACGGATCCCAAGCGGCGGACAGCGAAGGACCTGTCCGTGTCTTCCAGACAGGTTGGTGGTCTTCTGGCGCCCCCCCGTGTTGAGACTCCGGGGACCGAGTATGGATCTCCCTTCTCATCGGAGGAGGAAGGATCAGTTATAGGGGACGCGGAGCTGCAGAGGGCTACCACGCGGCAATTACTTGCCAAGGCGGGATCCGCGTGTAGGGACATCGCAGCGGTCGCGGGGGGCCAGTCTTCAAGACTGAACAAGGCGGACTTGACGACCATTAATGACCGGCTCCGGGTTTTAACCGAAATAGTCGGACATTGCTGCATCATGGTGGACGGTTAAAAATCGAAGGTCGGAGAACTAAACATGGCCAAGCAACGCGAGACTGAACGAGCCGCGAGAGCGGAAATGGAAGCTGAGCGGGCACGCGCAGAGGCATCTGTGGCTGCTTCGCTGCCGAGGCCCGCTACAGAGGAGTGGCAGACCGTAAATTACGCTCGAATGTTGAAGAGGGCCCCCAAAGCCCCCCCCCCTATCCATACCCAAGGCAGCTGCAGCCACTCTCGCAGTGTATCCGGCGGAAGGCAGCGAGTTAAAATCAGCGGACCAAACTAAGGCAGCTCTGTCAACCCGGATACTCTAGGTGCCCAAATTATGGGTCTTAGGCGGGTCGCTAACTCAGGCGTAATTATAAGAACAGCGAATGAGGAAGCGGCTTCCAAGATTAGAGCAGCGATTCCACCAACACTGCGGATCCGGGATGCAAAGGCGAGGTCGCCGCTAGTGGCACTACGAAATTTAGATGGCGACCCAAAAATAGAGGAGGTTATTGAGGCGATGCACTGCCTTAATTTCAGGGAAGATAAGGACTGGACAACAACAGGAATGCAACTAGCATCTTGCAGTGTGGCTCCCGTGCGCAGGCTGGCGTATATTTGCCGCGCCTTGACCTGCCCTGTGTTGCCCTTTACCATCTGTCCAGTACTCACTGTCAAGTTTGTTGCTTGAATGTGGGGGAAGTAGACATTTATGTCGCCGGCGGGTCCTAGGCCACCTACGCGGCTAGAAGGTAATCATATGTGCGGATACCAACGCCCACTCCCCGTTATGGTTCTCCGAGCCGCGGCAATACACAAGAAGAGGCCCAGACACTACGCATCGGCGGGAGGCTATGGAGGCCTTCATATTGGCACGCGGCCTTATGGTTGCCAATGCCGCTGGCCAACCACATACTTTCAGCACCGATAACGGGGAGTCTAACATCGACGTGACTCTGCATACACTGCTCTGAATGTCAACGTGAAGAAATTCAAGAAAGCGCGGGTAAACGGCTGGAGTAACTATTACTCTCTTAAATGACCCAAATGCGCTCAGGGAAGGTCACCCTGTCCTCATGGGCTCTAGTGAAAACCGACCGGCGTAAGATGGCGACGAGGGACGCTAAGCAACGGCCTAAAGGCCCAGAAGATGAGCTACATGGTTGCTCGCGTACGCCTTGAGATGCCGGTTCATGACGGTGTTGAGTGGACTGGAAGCACATGAACTGGCGTACCTCAAGGGGTAAGAGTGGCAGAAATGCCACAAAGACCAACTCCTATCCTTGGCCTGCCAGTGGAGCACCTGTAATTACTGGCACAAATACACTGCAGCACCGTGCGGCGTATAAAGTCGTCTCTTTGGTGCACGTCCTTGGCAAACGTAAGAGGCGTACGGTTTGGGGAGCTTGCACCCCAAGCAGTCTCGATGGGGGAAGACCGGGGTTCGGCGCTTCCCCAAGCCTAGCAACGCCTTCGGGGGAGACGTACGACAGTTGCGGGCGAGCCAGGGAGGGGGGGCTAGCAACCCGACCTCCCATGATTCATGTTTTGTAACGCTTTTAGAAACTCAAATAATGAGCGCGACCCCGATCACCCACAGGGGTCGGGGAGGGCGCGAATCCGCAGCCCTGACACTGGTGCCGCGGCTCAAGCGAGCGGAGTCGGCATCGGTTTCGGGTGTCCGGTTTGTGACAGAGTCTTTGGCACAAAAATTGGGTTGGGCGTGCATAAAAGGCGTGCCCACCCAATCATAACCAATACTGACGCTGCCCCTGCGCAGTTGAAGCGGCGATGGCGTGAAGAGGAGGTCATGCTGCTGGCGAAGACGGAGGCCCGTCTGGTGAAAGCTGGTGTCCTGTGCACAAACACAGAGCTCATCAAAGAGCTCCCCCAATTGGGGAGAACCGTTGAGGCTATCAAAGGCAATAGAAAGGGGAAAGACTTTAAGACCCTTGTCACACGCTACATAAAAGAATACACGGAGCGAACCCCTCCTCACATAATATTAGACGAGGACCAAAGCACGGGACAACCGGCTGAACTGGAGGGACTGCCGCCGGAACCGGCGGCACCAAATCGAGGAATGCCCGGAGCGGCTCCTACGCAGCCCCCAGCCACCGAGACCCATGAAGCGGAGATAATCTCGGAACTTCTTAGAAGGCCGAGAAGAGGGCCGCGAGGTCTATGACGGTAAGAGGGCGGCGTCAGAAAACACTGAAAGGGAACACGAGAGAGACTGCACTGACCAAGATGTCATTGCCGAGCAATCATTGAGGCGGTGTCAGACGCCCCGGGCCCCACTCCAGAAGATTTGCTTCGGTCAAAGCGGACTGCGTATCGTGGGGAGCTAGTCGAGGTCGAGCGACTGATGATGCCCTTCACCATTGAGGAAGTGAGGGCGATCCGCGCCAGATCCCGAAGGGATACTCCCAGGGGACTGGAATTCTGTGCCTGCTGAAACCCAGGCTGCTCTGTTCAACGCGTGGCTTGCACAAAACCGAAAGGCTCGTTTGCCCCGGGGACTACAGACCGATTTCGATCGCATTTGTACCCCTGAGCCACATGCACTCGGCCCTGGCGCGAAGGTTGGAAAGCTGCTATCCCCCGGATGTACGACAACGCAGCCGCGCCGACGGCACCCTGGAGAATTCTGAGGTGCTGGACGCTGTACTGGGGGATTGCAGGAAAAGGCTGCGTGAATGTCATGTTGCGGTGCTAGACTTCGCGAAGGCCTTCGACACGGTGTCCCATAGGGCGCTAGTCGCTGTCCTTCGCGAAAGAGGCCTGCCTGAGGCGTTCTGCAGTTACATTGCGAACCTGTACGATACGGCCGAGACTATCTTGGCCGTGGACAGTGTTCGCAGTGCACCTGTCAAGCTTGATCGGGGGTTCGTCAAGGAGACCCGTTGTCACCGCTTCTCTTCAACCTGGCGATGGACATAATAGTTGCATCACTACCCAAGGAAGTCGGCTACATGCTGGATGGCGAGAGGGTGTCTGCACTCGCATACGCCGACGACCTTGTACTGCTGTCAGGATCGAAAATAGGCATGCAGTTGTCCATCGACAGGGTTGTAGAGAGCGGACGCATGATGGGGCTCTATGTGAGCCACGCCAAGAGCGCTGTATTGTCGATGGTGCCGGACGGAAAGCGCAAGAAACTGCACTACCTAAGCGGGACCACCTTTAAGGTTGGACGACGCTGGGTGAAGCAGTTCGATTGCGTGGAACGTTGGCGCTATCTCGGGGTGGACTTCAAGGCGTCTGGATGCGTGACGTTAGAGCATGACATCAGAAGAGCCCTAAACAACATCACTAAGGCTCCCCTTAAGCCGCAGCAACGGCTCGAAATTGTAAGGGTGCATCTCATTCCGAGGTTCCTTCACGGTTTCGTGTTGGGAACGATAACGGATGACAGATTGCGTACGCTCGACGTCCAGATCCGGGGTGCGGTCTGTCAATGATTGAGGCTCCCGAAGGATGTCCCGGTTGGATATTTCCATGCGACTACCAAGGATGGAGGACTAGCGGTCCCGTCCCTGAGGACTAGCATACCAGAACTTATTATTAAGAGGTACGGACGTATGGAGTCCTCGGGATGGTCAGTGGCTAGAGCCGCCGCCAGATCTGATAAGATCCGAAGGAAGCTGCTATGGGCCAACAAGGGACTCCTGAAACTCACAAGGGAAGATCCGATAGCCGGAGAACGGACCACGGCTCGCTCTTGGCGTGAGGCGCTCTATGCTTAAAACGACGGTTCCGAACTTCGGGAATCGTTTAACACCACCGCATCCACTAAGATTAAGAACTTACTCACTAAGATTAAGAACACACGCGCTGAGATTACGGGACGCGATAACGTGCAATTTGTGCACTGCAAATGCCTCGTCATCTAATTAGTGACGCGCATGAATGGATTAACGAGATCTCTACTCCCAGTTTCAACTGTAGAAAATCTGAATTAGGAAGTCAGAATGGCATTTAAGAAATCCAGGAAAATTGCCAACCATTGTATTTCAATGCTCCCTCGCTTTGAAATCAATGTTATCAGAATCAAAAGTAAACGTAACGCGAACTTAACTAGGGCATTATCATGGCACGACCAAAACTTAAAACCCTACTATTTGGGCACCGGACTAATTGGAAAAGGACAATGTGGCATTAAGAAGTCTATGTGGCAACTTCCACATACATACACTACTACAAAAACACGTAACGATCTATACGGAGTAATTACTAATCCTAAAGCGCGAAAGTAACATTCTTTTCTCTCCCGTCATCGCTAATAGTGAATTTCTTCCGACTACCGCCTGTATTTTATATTGTTAACTTTCGTATCATTTTTACATAAGAGTGTATCTTCACCTTCTGTACTTTTTATATGTTTTCGTGTTACTATTTCTTATGTGACGTAAACTGTGAACCTTCGGTGCCGTACATTCAAATAAACTTTCAATCTCAAACTTTTATGTGTGGACTCATTATTTCCGGACACCGTCACTAACCGTGAGTAACAATACCATTTACTTACGCGCACGATAATGACCTACAGTCAAATTACATTGACTTTCTTGGACAAGACAAGGCGTCCCCAAGTCCTATAATGTCAACGTGGCACGTGCAAAATTTAATATAACGTTCAACTCTCAAATGCTATCGTGCAGCGTGTTTGACGTCGTTTGAGATATAACCGTTTAAACGTGCGCGCGTTTAGCTAAAAACTTTTTAAACATAAAAAGAGCTCGCCCGTTTGCAGCACGACGTGACACGATCGTCGTCTCGCGGGTTTACGAGTGTGATGACGTTCGATAGTGCGACGGGTGTTGTGTGTGTGGTTGAGCGCGCTAACGCGTCTGCCGTCTGCACCACCTACCCGACGCGCGTTCCTATGTTATCGCGTTCCGTTGGGAAGCTCCCTGGTTGATCCTGCCAGTAGTTATATGCTTGTCTCAAAGATTAAGCCATGCATGTCTCAGTGCAAGCCGTATTAAGGCGAAACCGCGAATGGCTCAATATATCAGTTTTGGTTCCTTAGATCTTACTCAGTTACTTGGATAACTGTGGTAATTCTAGAGCTAATACATGCAATCAGAACTCTGACCAGTGATGGGATGAGTGCTTTTATTAGATCAAAACCAATCGACGGAGGGCCTCGCGTCCGAAGTCGTTAATTTTGATGAATCTGGATAACTTTTGCCGATCGCATGGTCCAGTACCGGCGACGCATCTTTCAAATGTCTGCCTTATCAACTTTCGATGGTAGTTTCTGCGACTACCATGGTTGTCACGGGTAACGGGGAACCAGGGTTCGATTCCGGAGAGGGAGCCTGAGAAACGGCTACCACATCCAAGGAAGGCAGCAGGCGCGCAAATTACCTACTCCCGGCACGGGGAGGTAGTGACGAAAAATAACGATACGGGACTCTTACGAGGCCTCGTAATCGGAATGAGTACACTTTAAATATTTTAACGAGGAACAATTGGAGGGCAAGTCTGGTGCCAGCAGCCGCGGTAATTCCAGCTCCAATAGCGTATACTAAAATTGTTGCGGTTAAAAAGCTCGTAGTTGCATTTGTGCGCCGCGCTGTCGGTGCACCGCATCCGCGGTGATACTGACACGTTTGCGGAGCATATCGTCGGTGAGCCGGCGGTAATACGCCGGTTCAATATCAAAATCCTATCGCGGTGCTCTTCGGTGAGTGTCGAGGTGGGCCGACAATTTTACTTTGAACAAATTAGAGTGCTCAAAGCGGGCTCAAAATGCTGCTTGAATATTTCGTGCATGGAATAATAGAATATGATCTCGGTTCTATTTTGTTGGTTTTCAGAACTCCGAGGTAATGATTAATAGGGATAACTGGGGGCATTCGTATTGCGACGTTAGAGGTGAAATTCTTGGATCGTCGCAAGACGAACATCAGCGAAAGCATTTGCCAAAGGTGTTTTCATCAATCAAGAACGAAAGTTAGAGGTTCGAAGGCGATTAGATACCGCCCTAGTTCTAACCGTAAATATGTCATCTAGCGATCCGCCGACGTTACTACAATGGCTCGGCGGGCAGCTTCCGGGAAACCAAAGATTTTGGACTCCGGGGGGAGTATGGTTGCAAAGCTGAAACTTAAAGGAATTGACGGAAGGGCACCACCAGGAGTGGAGCCTGCGGCTTAATTTGACTCAACACGGGAAATCTCACCAGGCCCGGACACCGGAAGGATTGACAGATTAACAGCTCTTTCTTGATTCGGTGGGTGGTGGTGCATGGCCGTTCTTAGTTGGTGGAGCGATTTGTCTGGTTAATTCCGGTAACGAACGAGACTCTAGCCTGCTAAATAGGCGTCGTCATTTAGGTGTGCGAGGCCTCGTGTCTCGCAACTCACTGGCGACGTATTAAAATTCTTCTTAGAGGGACCGGCGGCTTCGAGCCGCACGAGATTGAGCAATAACAGGTCTGTGATGCCCTTAGATGTCCTGGGCCGCACGCGCGCTACACTGAAGGAATCAGCATGTTCTCCCTGGCCTAGAGGCCCGGGCAACCCGCTGAAACTCCTTCGTGCTGGGGATTGGGGTTTGCAATTATCCCCCATAAACGAGGAATTCCTAGTAAGCGCGAGTCATAAGCTCGCGTTGATTACGTCCCTGCCCTTTGTACACACCGCCCGTCGCTACTACCGATTGAATGATTTAGTGAGGTCTTCGGACCGACACGCGGTGGCTTCACGGCCGTCGGCGTTGCTGGGAAGTTGACCAAACTTGATCATTTAGAGGAAGTAAAAGTCGTAACAAGGTTTCCGTAGGGGAACCTGCGGAAGGATCATTAACGTAACGACGTTTACGAACTTTAAACAGTTTCGTGACACGTTTTGCGATTAATAATATTCCAAACAAACACTCCACTCGCACACTAGTTGTATGAGAACAATATATAGAGATCGACAAATGGACATATACGCCCTTGCGTGTGCGCTTATTACATATATACGATACTCTGATAACGGTGGACGCGCGCGTCGCAAGACCCGCAAGTCTACACGTTCTGATGTGTTGTGCGTGTGATTTAGCGCCGCTGAGATGGTATATATTATATTTGTTTATCTCGCGTCGCGTTCTTAAATATCAATTCTACGTAGACTGGTATACAAATCCGCACCACGAGTAGAATTGTGAACGCGTTCGTCAATGAACATAAAATAATGATGAACTAGTGCCGTCTTATATGTGTCCGTCCTAGTTATGTTGCGGTGTTGACGGACACGGCGCGTGTTCGTTATTATTTTAATTTTTTTTTTTAAACAATAACAACAACCAATTCATTTATCGTTTATATGTAATATACACAAAACAAAAATATAATCCATTTTGGGTGATATTTTAAAACTATTACCCTGGACGGTGGATCACTTGGCTCGCGGGTCGATGAAGAACGCAGTTAACTGCGCGTCATAGTGTGAACTGCAGGACACATTTGAACATCGACATTTCGAACGCACATTGCGGTCCGTGGAGACACATCCAGGACCACTCCTGTCTGAGGGCCGGCTGTATAAAATACAAATGCCACATTGCGCGATCACAAATATCCAGTTCAACTGGTGTTTGCGCGCATATGACGGTTCCGCGAGTTGAATTGTTTTTTTTTTTTTGAAAAACAAAAAATAAAAATATTCAGCGACCGGTCCGTTCAAAAATGTATGATGATCACGTCGAATACGATGATACTCG